>CM068369.1:120252443-120898068 GCA_034769895.1 Magicicada septendecula
CATCATTTTTAACCATAGCAAATACAAAAAAAACAAACATACTATTGTATTTATTAAATAAAAATTGGAAAGTTAAATATTAATAGTTTAATAATAACAATATATTAACTTTAAGTAAAAAACTATTTAAAATAGTTCGCCCATTTCAAATTAAATAGAAAAGTATTTGCAGCCAAATCTTAAAAATACTTATTACTTATTTCTGTTTGAATATTTACACTATTAATGTTTTCTATTTATTTCAATTTGTTAGATCATAATACTGTTTTTATAAGTTTTTTCTTTTAAAATAATTGTTCATTTTTTACCTGTGTGTCTCTGTGTTATCGCACCGAAGCTATTGTTACGTATGTGCGGATCCTGGATTTTGATTATGATGATGATGTGCTGATTCCGAAGTAGATTATCGGTTGTCTCGTGGTGCTCGTCCGTCAATCGTTGTACACGCGGTTGATGACGATTCTATGTCGCTAATCAAAGTAACACAATGTCCCCGTGAGTACATTATTAGCGTCTGTCCCTCGTTTGAAATTGTCGCAGGTGTTTAAATTCTGGTCTAAATCGACATGTCAGGTATGGAAATATTCCGTCTTTAACTTATACAGCTTGATCTAAGAATCACGTCTTTGTCACACATCACTGTTTGTCTTCAATAACGGCAGAATTGACGTGCAATTCAGGAGTGGTATTAAATGCGTGATTTTCCAGCACATAACGACTGGGAAATCGATCATTTAAGAATGCATAGTTTAGAAACCTACAGCGAATATTTTAAACGCTGAAGGGAAGAAATTCAAGGCCAACAAAAGGTAGCGTGCAAGTGTTCGTGCTCATTGTTCGTGTGTTTTGTGAATGGTGTGTGTTTTTTCATAGTAAGTATTTATTTGGAACGTTTTTCCTTTGCATTATGTATTAATTAAAGTTTTGTTATTATTATTTTATTGACTCTCTATCACTGGATGATAAAGTGTTATTTTTCTTCACATGTATTAATGTATAATTAGTCTGAAGACAGCTGCTAATTGTTTGGGTGGCCGAAACGACGCATTTTATATTTTTCTTCGATAGCAAAAGCCCGTCCGTTAAATTTAAATTCAAGAAGATTGAGGTTCCGTAGGTGATCTATATGGATTGAATTTATAAGAGCGATAAGTGTGCTAGCGACTGTAATAAAGCGTTTACTATTAAGACTCATAAACCTAAACCGTATCGGTTTACTATCTATCTGGTGTGAAAATTAAGCGATTAAGTTTACAAACCGATATGCTACAGAGCCACTTCAGAAGATGAATTGAAGAAAGATCCAGAGGAGTTATTTTCAGAGTTACGTAGAATTTCGAAGTTCTTCGCCGAAAAACTTAAATCCCAGTGTCGAATACAAATGAACTTTGACACATGAAGAAGAGGCGAGATTTCAACATGCCGCATTTTGCCATATTTACCAGGAATAGTCAGAAGAAGATATATGGCCAGATACATACCAGGAAGCTCCCTCAGAACATACCCTTCGTATTATGTCATAAAATGAGTGTTTACAATACTCACCTTTATATTAAAGAGTTAGTAAAAAAGTATGGGAAGGCTGACCATGTACTAATACGGATGTGAAATACATAAACTCACGTTAATCAGGTGATAGGTTTGAGATCGATGAACATGGAATACCAAAAACGTTTATAAAGCTTCCTTTAGTAAAGACCTTCAGGTATATGGTGTCATCTATAGAGAAAAACAGAGACCTCAATGTAGAATACGTCAGCGTAATAATAATGAAATATGCAGACAAACATGATCACAGGATTCAGATCCACGATAACCCAATAATGCGACACATGGTAGAAGAAGCTGCTGGATGAACTTGCTCAGTTGTAGCATTAAGGGAGGTGTTTTTAGTGGGTTAGAGTCCCACACTACTAGAAACTACGGGGTTCCTAGTGTCTATAGAGAATTTCACCTACCCACGAAGAAAAAATGTAAAGTACCGTTTACCAAATGGTAAAAGCTTAAGAGCATGATAATGTCTTTCAGCCGCCAGCTAAACGCAACATTATTATGGTTACTGACTGACTGATTGGTTACATACCTATCTACAGCTATGCAGTGTTGTTTGCTTGTTAGGTCTTTAATCTGCGACGGACGTTAGCACGTTAGCGGTCGCGGTTTTAGTTAACGATTCCCGGCTGGTAAATGATGACGTCATGCAGCGTGATGCGTTACAGAAATTTCCAAATGATGGCCAGCCATAAGACATTATCATGTCAAAAATCTGTATACAGACGAAGAGAAAATGTTTAAGGTACTGAGTGGAAAAGTTATCTTCCCATACGAATATATAGATAGTGTGAGGAACAACAGTATGCTAAAGAGTTAAAGAGAGAAGACTTTATAGTAGCTTAAACGGAGAGTATATATCAGAAAACTATTTCAAATATTGTCAAATCGTCTGGGGATTACTGAATATCGGTATGGAGAACCATACATGACTTCCATATTCTAAGATTTATAATTAAAATAATTTTCGAAATGAAATATTACCATAGAAACTAGTTCTTTCTACTTACTGCTTCAGCCTTAACCACAGTACTGTGGTCACTAACATATACCACCTCACGTTATCGCACTCGATTTTCACTGATGATGGAAGTCGATGGCATTGCCGAAACGTCTGGTTTTGTAGAAAACATTGGACTACGGCCAAATATCCCGGGAAGGAATTTTAACAAAAACTACTTCTTTGTTGCCGATAACGTTGTACACATATATATAAAAAATATGCATAAAATTAATGGCTTGTATAAGTTAATGATTAATCTCCATTAAGTAGTGCTCAAGTTTCCAAAGTTTTAATATTATGATGTCCGTAATTAAAACATCAGAGCAGGTTTAGTGTGTATGAGGGTACACCGTGGACAAAAATTTTCAACATTTCCTATTGAGCGTTGCTTAGAATAAAGCTGCGAATCTACAGTGTACGTTTCACAGAACAAACGCGGAAAAGAAGGAGCGCTCCGAAGTCACTCATGGACCCTCAGCATCTTGCAGATGGTTCATTCCCTAAAGACGAAAAGTCTGTCTATGAATCGTTCCTCTGTAAACACGTGCAGTTACACTGCCCAGCGATCCACAGGAAGCAAATCGCTATCCACGCTGGACACTTTTTCGGCTTGCATGCGTTATGTTGGTATGGGTTCAGCACTTTCCATTTAAAAAGCGTGCAAATGTAAGAAAATAAACATGAATGAGGCCAGAAATAACGCGAATTTTGTGTGTGTGTGTGTCTTCCCTGCCTTTTTACTGCAGTAGTCATAATAATAAAATGGAAACGTAAACAGTACATAACTGAAATATGCTTGCCTGCCAAGCACGATATATTTTCTAATATATACATAATTTACATTAAAATGAAAAAATTATAATTTTATTGCCTGGCAACAAAATTATTTTATTTTCAACAATTACCATTGTTTCAAAAAGTTTAAATGAATTTTCAAGTACTTTACTCTTGTTAAAACGTAAAAGGTTGCTGGTAAACTACCCCTTCCCCTTAACCGATCTTCACCAAAATCTAAAGGCCTTGAGTCCTCTACAATTCACTGACGTATGCAAAAAATTATTTGATTCTGTTTGAATTTGCGGCAGTTACCGTTTGCCATAGAAAATACGCTTGATAAAAAATGTTGCTGGTAAACTACCCCTTCCCCTCAACCGATCTTCACCAAAAACAATAGGTCTTGAGTACTCTACAAATCAGGGCTGTATGCAGAAAATTATTTGATTCTGTTTGAATTTGCGGCTGTTATCGTTTGCCATAGAAAATACCCTTGTTAAAAAAACGTTGTAGGTAAACTACCCCTTTCCCTTAACCGATCTTCACCAAAAACAATAGGTCTTGAGAACTCTACAATTTAGGGCTGTATACGAAACATTATTTAATTCTGTTTAAATTTGCGGCTGTTATCGTTTGCCATAGGAAATACACTTGTTAAAACATAAAACGTTACAGCTAAACTACCCCTTTCCCTTAACCGATCTTCACCAAAAACAATAGGTCTTGAGAACTCTACAATTCAGGGCTGTATGCGAAACATTATTTGATTCTGTTTGAATTTGCGGCAGTTATCGTTTGCCATAGAAAAAAAATCTACAGACACAGACAGACAGACACACACACAGACACTTTTCGGAAAACGACTTTTTTCATGTTTTGAGTGTAGTAGAATCAGAATCTGCAATAATCTCGAACACGATTTTTTTTGCCATCACCATACTTCCATTCCTTAAGGAATATGGAAGTAAAACCCTTGATAAAACATAAAACGTTGCTGGTAAACTACCCTATTCCATTAACCAATCTTCACCAAAAACAATAGGTCTTGAGAACCCTACAATTCAGGGCTGTATACAAAACATTCGTTGATTCTCTTTGAATTTACGGCAGTTATCGTTCGTCATAGAAAAAATACCCTTGTTAAAACATAAAACGTGCTGGTAAACTACCCCTTTCCCTTAACCGATCTTCAACAAAATCAACAGACATTGAGTTCTGTATAATTCAAAAAGGTATGCAGAAGGGTAGTTGATTCTGTTTGAATTTGCGGCTATTATCGTTTGCCATAGAAAATATCCTTGTTAAAACATAAAACGTTTCCAGTAAACTACCCCTTTCCCTCATCCGATCTTCACCAAAATCAATAGGTCTTGAGAACTCTACAAGTCAGGGTTGTATGCAAATAATCATTTGATTCTGTTTGAATTTTCGACTCTTATCGTTTGCCATAGGAAATACCCATTTAAAACATAAAACGTAGCTGGTAAACTACCCCTTTCCCTTATCCGGTCTTCACCAAAATCAATAGGTCTTGAGAACTCTACATTTTAGGGCTGTATGCAAATAATAATTTGCTTGTGTTTGAATTTGCGGCTGCTATCGTTTGCCATATAAAATACCCTTGTTAAAACATAAAACGTTGCAGGTAAACTACCCCTTTCCCTTAACCAATCTTTACCAAAATCAACAGATCGTGAGAACTCTACAATTCAGGGCTGTATACGAAACTTTATTTGATTCTGTTTGAATTTACGGCTGTTATCGTTTGCCAAACAAACAAAATTACCCTTGATAAAAAAAAACCGTTGCTGGTAAACTACCCCTTTCCCTCAACCGATCTTCACCAAAAACAATAGATCGCGAGTACTCTATAAATCAGGGCTGTATGCAAAAAATTATTTGATTCTGTTCGAATTTGCGGCTGTTATCGTTTGCCATAGAAAAAACTACAGATAGACACACAGACAGACACACAGACACACAGACACACAGACACACAGACACACACACACAGACACTTTTCGAAAAATGACTTTTTTTCATGTTTTAAGTGTAGTACAATCACATTCTGCAATAATCTCGAACACGATTTTTTTTGCCATCACCATACTTCCATTTCCTTAAGGAACATGGAAGTAAAAAGAAGTCTTTAGGAAACGATTCTGATCTCTATAATATTTAAGGTGTCTTACTATTAGCAGATATATTAAAACACTTTAGAGACGTTTACTTCAGACACTATAAGTTATATCCTGCTCACAATTTGACTACTCCATCGTTAGCTTTGGATGCTACCCTAAAGCTAACAGCAATGTATCTAGAACTAATCTATGATTATTCTATGTATCTAACTACCAAGAGGGGGACTAGAGGAACCATGTCTCAAGCTGTTAAAAGGTTAAACCAACTTTTCTCAATCCGCCTTGTGCTTCTTTTTACTTCCATGTTCCTTAAGGAAATGGAAGTATGGTGATGGCAAAAAAAATCGTGTTCGAGATTATTGCAGATTCTGATTGTAGTACACTCAAAACATGAAAAAAGTAGTTTTTCGAAAAGTGTCTGTGTGTGTGTCTGTGTGTCTATGTGTCTGTGTGTCTGTCTGTCTGTCTGTAGATTTTTTCTATGGCAAACGATAACAGCCGCAAATTCAAACAGAATCAAATAACTTTTTGCATACAACTCTGATTTGTAGAGTACTCGCGACCTATTGTTTTTGGTGAAGATCGGTTGAGGGAAAGGGGTAGTTTACCAGCAACGGTTTTTTTTTATCAAGGGTAATTTTGTTTGTTTGGCAAACGATAACAGCCGCAAATTCAAACAAAATCAAATAATGTTTCGCATACAGCCCTGAATTGCAGAGTTCTCAAGATTTGTTGATTTTGGTAAAGATCGGTTAAGGGAAAGGGGTAGTTTACCTGCAACGTTTTATGTTTTAACAAGGGTATTTTCTATGGCAAACGATAAGAGCCGAAAATTAAAACAGAATCAAATACGTTTTTGCATACAGCCCTGATTTCTTGAGTACTAAAGACCTATTGTTTTTGGTGAAGATCGTTTAAGGGAAAGGGGTAGTTTATCGGCCACGTTTTTTGTTTTATCAAGGGTATTTTGTATGGCAAACGATAACAGCCGCAAATTCAAACAAAATCATATAATATTTTACATACAGCCCTGAATTGTAGAGTTCTCAAGACCTATCGTTTTTGTTGAAGATCGGTTAAGGGAAAGGGGTAGTTTACCTGCAACGGTTTTTTATCAAGGGTAATTTTTTTCTATGGTAAACGATAACAGCCGCAAATTCAAACAGAATCAAATGATGTTTTGCATACAGCCCTGTATTGTAGAGTTCTCAATACCTGTTGGTGTTGGTGATGATCGGTTAAGGGAAAGGGGTAGTTTACCTGCAACGTTTTATGTTTTAAAAGGGTATTTTATATGGCAAACTATAAGAGCCGCAAATTCAAACAGAATCAAATACGTTTTTGCATACAGCTCTGTTTTGTTGAGTACTAAAGACCTTTTGTTTTTGGTGAAGATCGGTTAAGGGAAAGGGGTAGTTTACTTGACACGTTTTTTGTTTTATCAAGGGTATTTTATATGGCAAACGATAACAGCCGCAAATTCAAACAGAATCATATAATATTTTGCATACAGCCCTGAAATGTAGAGTCCTCAAGACCTTTTGGTTTTGGTGAAGATCGGTTAAGGGAAAGGGGTAGTTTACCTTCAACGGTTTTTTATCAAGGGTAATTTTTTTTCTATAGTAAACGATAACAGCCGCAAATTCAAACAGAATCAAATGATGTTTTGCATACAGCCCTGTATTGTAGAGTTATCAATACCTATTGGTGTTGGTGAAGATCGGTTAAGGGAAAGGGGTTTGTTTACCAGCAACATTTTATGTTTTAACAAGGGTAATTTTTTGTATGACGAACGATAACTGCCGTAAATTCAAACAGAATCAACTAGGTTTTTGCATACCTTTTTGAACTAAAGAGAACTCAAGGTCTGTTGATTTTGTTGAAGATCGGTTATGGGAAGGGGTAGTTTATCAGCAACTTTTTATGTTTTAAAAAGGGTAATTTTTTATGACGAACGATAACTGCCGAAAATTCAATGAGAATCAAATAATTTTTTGCACCCCCTGAGTAGCAGAGAGCTCAAGGTCTATTGATTTTGGTGAAGATCGGTTTAGGGAAAGGGGTAGATTACCTGCAACATTTTATGTTGTAACAAGAGAAATGTTTCCATGACGAACGATAACTGCCGCATATTGAAACAGAATCAAATTTTTTTTGCATGCTTCCCTGAATTGTAGAGGACGGAAGGTCTGTTGATTTTGGAGAAGATCGGTTAAGAGAAAGGGGTAGTTTACCTGAAACATTTTATGATTTAACAAAAGTAAAGTACTTAATTTTTATAAATAAAGTATCCTGATAAGAAGCTCATAGTAATCCACTGTAGAAACGTAGATGAAATATCTATAAATGAAGAAGTTAGGTGAACGGGGTGGGGGTAATTTTCTATTATTAAAAATTATAGTTGAAGGTGAAAGGGAGAATTTTTTATATGTGTACTACGTTATCGGCAACAAAGAAGTAGTTTTTTGTTAAAATTGCTTCCCGGGCTCTTTAGCCGTAGCCCAATGTTTTCTGCGAAACCAGACTTTTCGGCAGTGCCATCGACTGCCATCATCAGTGAAAATCGAGTGCGAAAACGTGAGGTGGTATACGTTAGTGATCACAGTACTGTGGTTAATGCTGAAGCAATAAGTAGAAAGAAGTAGTTTCTATGGAAATATTTCATTTCGAATATGATTTTAAATATAAATCTTAGAACATGGAAGTCATGTATGGTTCTCCATACCGATATTTACTTCCATGTTCCTTAAGGAAATGGAAGTATGGTGATGGCAAAAAAAATCGTGTTCGAGATTATTGCAGAATATGATTGTACTACACTCAAAACATGAAAAAAGTCATTTTTCGAAAAGTGTCTCTGTGCGTGTCTGTGTGTCTGTGTGTCTGTCTGGCTGTAGATTTTTTTTCTATGGCAAACGATAACAGCCGCAAATTCAAACAGAATCAAATAATTTTTTGCATACAGCCCTGATTTGTAGAGTACTCGCGACCTATTGTTTTTGGTGAAGATCGGTTGAGGGAAAGGGGTAGTTTACCGGCAACGGTTTTTTTTTATCAAGTGTAATTTTGTTTGTTTGGCAAACGATAACAGCCGAAAATTCAAACACAATCAAATAATGTTTCGCATACAGCCCTGGATTGTAGAGTTCTAAAGATCTGTTCATTTTGGTAAAGATCGGTTAAGGGAAAAGGGTAGTTTACCTGTAACGTTTTATGTTTTAACAAGGGTATTTTCTATGGCAAACGATAAAAGCCGCAAATTCAAACATAATCAAATAGGTTTTTGCATACAGCCCTGATTTCTTGAGTACTAAAGACCTATTGTTTTTGGTGAAGATCGTTTCAGGGAAAGGGGTAGTTTACCGGCAACGGTTTTTTTTTATCAAGGGTAATTTTGTTTGTTTGGCAAACGATAACAGCCGCAAATTCAAACAAAATCATATAATGTTTTGCATACAGCACTAAATTGCAGAGTTCTCAAGACCTATCGTTTTTGGTGAAGATCGGTTGAGGGAAAGGCGTAGTTTACCAGCAACGGTTTTTTATCAAGGGCAATTTTTTTCTATGGTAAACGATAACAGCCGCAAATTCAAACAGAATCAAATGATGTTTCGCATACAGCCCTGTATTGTAGAGTTCTCAATAGCTATTGGTGTTGGTGAAGATCGGTTAAGGGAAAGGGGTAGCTTACCAGCAACGTTTTATGTTTTAAAAGGGTATTGTATATGGAAAACGATAAGAGCCGCAAATTCAAACAGAATCAAATACGTTTTTGCATACAGCCCTGTTTTGTTGAGTACTAAAGACCTATTGTTTTTGGTGAAGATCGGTTAAGGGAAAGGGGTAGTTTACCAGACACGTTTTTTGTTTTTTCAAGGGTATTTTATATGGCAAACGATAACAGCCGCAAATTCAAACAGAATCATATAATATTTTGTATACAGCCCTGAAATGTAGTTCTCAAGACCTGTTGGTTTTGGTGAAGATCGGTTAATGGAATAGGGTTGTTTACCAGCAACATTTTATGTTTTATCAAGGGTAATTTTTTTTGACAAACGATAACTGCCGTACATTAAAACAGAATCAACTACTCTTCTGCATACCTTTTTGAATTATACAGAACTCAAGATCTGCTGATTTTGTTGAAGACCGGTTAAGGGAAAGGGGTAGTTTACCTGCAACGTTTTATGTTTTAACAAGGGTATTTTTTCTGTGACGAACGATAACTGCCGTAAATTCAATGAGAATCATCAACTAATGTTTTGCATACAGCCCTGAATTGTAGAGTTCTCAAGACGTATTGTTATTGGTGAAGATCGGTTAATGGAATACGGTAGTTTACCAGCAACGTTTTATGTTTTATCAAGGGTGTTTCCTATGGCAAACGATAACAGCCGCAAATTCAAACAGAATCAAATAATTGTTTGCATACAGGCCTGAATTGTAGAGTACCCAACACCTGTCGTTTTTGGTGAAGATCGGTTAAGGGAAAGGGGTAGTTTACCAGCAACGGTTTTTTATCAAGCGTAATTTTTTTATATAGTAAACGATAACAGCCGCAAATTCAAACAGAATCAAATGATGTGTTGCATACAGCCCTGTATTGTAGAGTTCTCTAGACCTGTTGGTGTTGGTGAAGATCGGTTAAGGGAAAGGGGTAGATTACCAGCAACATTTTATGTTTTAACAAGGGTAATTTTTTATTTGACGAACGATAACTGCCGTAAATTCAAACAGAATCAACTAGGTTTTTGCATACCTTTTTGAACTAAAGAGAGCTCAAGGTCTGTTCATTTTGTTGAAGATCGGTTAAGGGAAGGGGTAGTTTATCAGCTACCTTTTATGTTTTAAAAAGGGTAATTTTTTATGATGAACGATAACTCACGAAAATTCAAAGAGAATCAAATAATTTTTTGCACCCTATCCTGTTTTGCAGAGAGCTCAAAGTCTGTTGATTTTGGTGAAGATCGGTTAAGGGAAAGGGGTAGTTTACCAGCAACATTTTATGTTGTAACAAGAGAAATGTTTCCATGACGAACGATAACTGCCGCACATTCAAACAGAATCAAATATTTTTTTGTATGCATCCCTGAATTGTAGAGGACTGAAGGCCTGTAGATTTTGGTGAACATCGGTTAAGAGAAAGTGGTAGTTTACCTGCAACATTTTATGTTGTAACAAGAGAAATGTTTCCATGACGAACGATAACTGCCGCACATTCAAACAGAATCAAATATTTTTTTGCATGCATCCCTGAATTGTAGAGGACTGAAGGCCTGTAGATTTTGGTGAAGATCGGTTACGAGAAAGGGGTAGTTTACCTGCAACATTTTATATTTTAACAAGAGTGAAGTACTTAAATTTGATAAATAAAGTGTCCTGATAAGAAGCTCATAGTAATGCACTGTAGAAACGTAGATGAAATATCTATAAATTAAGAGGTTAGGTGAACGGGGTGGGAGTAATTTTCTATTAATGAAAATTATAGTTTAAGGTGGAGGGTAGAATTTGTTATATGTGTACTACGATATCGGCAACAAAGATGTAGTTTTTTGTTAAAATTCCTTCCCGGGTTGTTTAGCCGTAGTCCAATGTTTTCTGCAAAACCAGACGTTTCGGCAGTGCCGTCGACTGCCATCATCAGTGAAAATCGACTGCGAAAACGTGAGTGACCACATACGTTAGTGACCACAGTACTGTGGTTAAGGCTGAAGCAATAAGTAGAAAGAAGTAGTTTCTATGGAAACATTTCATTGCGAATATGATTTTAAATATAAATCTTAGAACATGGAAGTCATGTATGGTTTTCTCCATACCGATATTTATACTGATGACGCGTTTCAAAGCACATGCTTTATCTTCAGATTTTAAAATAACCCTCGTAGGATTCGTCACCGGTTAAAAATCCAATATCGTTTGCATTGTATACGCGTCAGAGGTGCGCACCTATTTACGTTTTGTGCCGGGATTTAAATTTCCCGGCGTGGTTAAATTTGTTCAGTGCTGCCAACTGTTTGGCAGCAGTGCTTGTCAAGGCCTTGTCGATGCTACGGCAACGCGATTTAGTGAGCCTAGTCAGCCGTGTCAGCTGTGGGCTGCGTCTTGTTCGCAATTAGGTTAACCGAAGGCTTATTTTTTGAAAATTGGGACAGGTTGTTTATTCAGGATGTGGGACCAACTAACTCCTGTGTCGTCCTCATTTCTCTGCCAGCCTTCGATCTGAACGTTCCACTGGTCTGACAGCCCAGGATGTGTGTAGATCTTCTTAATATGCGGCTGCAATCTCGTTAAGACGTTCAGGTTTGTGTGAACCTGAATTATATTATTCTGTGTTTATTTAATTATGGATTATGTGTGTTATGATTGTGTAAGCGTGTGTGTGGCCCAGACTTATGTAACCCTTATTTTATTGTAAAAACTTATGCCTTGTAAAATTTAATTTACTCGTTACTTCCTGTCTGGAAACAATTGTTGCACGTTAACAATTATTCTGATAAATATAATTGAAATTAATTATTATAACCTAATGAAAATAAGCAATTTTGTATTGATTAGAGTGAATAAGGTGTTAATAAAAGATTGTGAAAGTGATTGCGGTGTTTGTGTTCCGAGGTGAGAGAGTGTTATGTCTGGGTGTATTAACTGGCGGCTAATCCCCAAATAAAAATGTTATAGGGTCCCTGCACCAACCAGAAGAAAGAGGAAAGAGCGGTAGCCACACTAACACCCGTGACTACCAGCAGAGCAGTGCCACCAGAATGCTCCCCGAAGCCGTCAGACCGAGGAATGCTGAGCCAACCTAATACACCGAAGGACCCAGATATCCCCGGAACGAGTTCAAGTAGACAATCACCGTAGTCCAGGGACAAATTTTGCAACTCTGCTAGTACACTGTTCATCATGGTTCCACTTGAGTTCTTCTTCACTAAATCACAGGTGGGAACGTTTAATTTATCACTCTTCAATCTACATCAACTCCATAGACTGTCTACACTTGTTGTTCACATTAAATATATGTATTAAGAACTGAAAATATATCAAAATCACAAGAACTCAAGTTGTTAAAAGATTGTAACTGACTACTCTGTAACTGGTCTGACATACACCATGAGGGAGTAGTTAAATTGTTTTGGTAGAGCATGGTTTCCTTCCTTAAACTATTTCGAATCTGATCTGTATTACCATTATTTATTATAATTAGTGTGAAGGGTTATTTGTGTTATTTATTAAGAGGTGGGGTTAACTTAGTTTGGTTCGTCATTTCAACTGTAAGGATGTTCGCGTTGTTCTCCCTCATGGGCTATGCTGGTCTGGGCATTAATATATATATGCCTTATGTCTATTTTCTTACAACACTATAAATTTATGACTGTATGTAAAACACAACATGATTGGAACATTGTGTCATCAACTTGAACTTAATAAATTTTGTTACTTGTTAAAAGAGTGTTGATTGCAAATGCTGTCACTCTGTTGGGCTTCAGCACACTTTTCGCTTCCTCTAGGTCGATTGGCCTGGTCTTAAATTTCACGTAGCGACCTTACAACGACCACTGTAGTTTGGTCGACCACTCGAGTCGGCCATACAGTGCAAAAGATACTGGGTTTTTAACCGATGACGACCGATTAGGAAATCTATGTTAAAGTTTTTTAAGATGAGAGTTAAATCTATTACTCTGACATTTAATAACGTAATATTCGTAGCGATCATGTTCATAATTTTATTGAAAGAGTTCTGTTTACGAGTCTGCGGAACGACGTTCGGCTTTAGGGTTTCGATAAAATTAAACTGGATATTTATAGACTACTTTGTTGACTTATAAGATCATCTGCGACTCCAGCAGTCTCTCTGTGTAGCCTATGTTGTTTGAGTAGCGGAGATATCGCTAACATACTTTTCGTTGTTGGAAACATTATTTGCCTGGCTGTTAAGCCGTGGTGTATAGATTATGTTGACAGACGTTCCGGCTTGCCCGTCGGAGCCCATCATCGGTGTCGGAAACAACTGGCACGGTGTCCGCCCATTCACTTCAGGTACAGACTGTGAGCATAAATTCTAGACCATGGCCAAATAGCCCGGCAAAGAATGTTTCCAGCTATGTGGACGCCGGGCGTGAGAGCCTTAGGAACTCTATACTTTTGTTAATTTTATATTCGCTACGCTGCTTCCTGATAGAAGGTAAGACGTCTCTAGTAACCCACTTATTAAATAACTTTGCTCCTTATTTTTTAGAGTATAATATTAAAGAATATAAACCTGATTCTCAGGTAAATATAATCTGAGGGTCAAATTCTAAGAGGTCGCATTTTGCCATTCCTAAAATATTTTTCAAATGTATCGTATCTTCCTTATCTACGGGTTTTAGACTTATTGATGTTATAAGTAAAACTGGGTGCACACCCCCTACAAGTGATTTGACGGCGCCCATGCTTCTGGGTCCCCCATGAGTGTAATATCCTTCAAGTTGGGTCCCAGACTGAAAAGGTTGACAACCGCTGTTCTACGCATATAAATGTTTCCAGACAAACGTACACATTCTCCTATGTATTCGGAAACGTGATACGTAACAACCACCTCTCGTAGAGTAAAATGCAACACTTGAGGTATTGCGATACTAAAGTAGTGGACGAATCCACAAATGTCTTCTCCTTCACTTCAATCTAATCTAAAAAATGAGAGAGGGGGAGGGAGAGAGTCAGACGGACAGAGACAGATAAATAAATACACAGACTGAAAGGGACAAAATGCATGAAAAATAACAGAAAGATAAGTGAACTGATATATTTTTGTTAGCTTTGAAATAATAAAAAAAATAAAAAGTGTGGTGTAAATAAGTTTTAAAATATAAGTTTGTGTCTATAAATATATCTCCGACTTTTAAACATAAAGTCATTGTTGAAGAAGTGTTGATGAACTGAAAAGTCAAACGAGCTTTCCGAAACTTTCATTTACCCTTAAGAAATGCATTAGCACTGTTATTGTTCAATTTAGGGACAAAATTATAATACTGCTCTTTCAAAAAGCGGCAATTAAACTCCGTTTGTAACAAAAGGTTATCTGAAAAGGATTCACGTTTGTCCAACCGATTCTCTCCCCGTCAGTTGCTACACTGAAAGGTTTCCCTTGAAGAGACGTACCGCTGACGTAACTCCTCATTATTCATTGTTGCCTACGTACAAGTGACGTAACATTCTTCATTACTCATTGTTGCCTACGTACAAGTGACGTAACATTCTTCATTACTCATTGTTGCCTACGTACAAGTGACGTAACTCCTCATTACTCATTGTTACCTACGTACAAGTAGCAAAACGTTTAGCAAAATATTTTTCTGCGAGAATCAAATACAATAATTAAGTTTAAGTAGAGAGATTTAGTTTATTGTAGTTATTGTGTATTTTTGTTAATAAATGCTAAGACTATGGCAAGGACTTAAGAAATATCTAGTTTTCTTAATTGATGATAACTTCTAAATACATGACCTACAAACATCAGAAAAGTGTTATGGCTTTTAATAAAAAAACGTAGCAAGTATAATGATAAATAATGATACCTAAGCAATTAATTACAGACAGGTAATTTTCTTAGGTGGGATATTAGTTATGAGTACAACAGTGACATATTGCGCACAAGATGATTTTTGACACAACTAAACAAGACAAATCTGGTAGAGACAAATGTTAAGTTATTTCTCCAAATAACAACACTGCTCGTTATAGCATGTAGCTGTGATAACGTATTCTAACAAATCGTGATGACAGTAATTCGGAAAACAGTAATGAAATTTGTATGTAATCTAATGGACGTTAGTTAGTTAATCTAATCTAATCTTGTATGTAAGTCAAAAAATATATTCTAAGAGGTCTGTTAAGTAATAGTTATGTAAAGAAGGGCTTCTCGAACTTGATATATAATTACCTTAATATCCACTTTAGCGATACACAGTTTCGTCAATGATGACGCGTTTCGGGACTAAGTCCCATCCTCAGATATATTTAATTAATAAACTAAAATATTAAAATCACGACCGTGATACTGGTCAAGTCAAAAATAAATAAAATAAATTACAAATCGCATGTAATAAGTTTTACTAACCACGGCTGGAGCTCCCGCATGCGTTCACCCGCAACCGCGATCGTCACGCGACTGGTCAAAGATTAAGACAAACTGATTGCAGTGTCGAACAGGTAATTTGACGCAAAATTTACCTGGTCATTTAATAACCTGTTTTTGGTGTTATATCTTTTAAAGCTTTATAAATTTCAAATTCCTCCAGACTATCCATCCGTCTACCCTTTTTACAAACATGCAACGCTGTTAAATTTTCCTCGAAGCTCGTATATTTATGTCCGCTTGATATTAAATGTTGTGCAAAGTTGGACTTAGTATTACTTGGCTTAGGAATATGTTCTAAAAATCTTTTATAAAAACATCTGCCAGATTGACCGATATAGAACGCATCACAATCATCACATTTTATTTTATATACACCACATTTCTTTTTTAATGGTAATTTGTTTTTGTTTTTGAAATAATTTCCTAAATTATTATTTGTTTTAAATAATAAAATATAGTTATTATCTTTGAGAACGGGTATTAAAATATTTGGCATAATACCTGTGAAATTAGTCGAAAGATATTTATAATTTTTGTTACTTGCTTTTATAGAGTTTGAATTTTTATTTTCTAAACGTTTCCTATGCCTATTTATTATTTTGTCAACTATTGTAGATTTATACCCGTTATTTATTGCTATTTGTTTGATAGTGCTAACCTCATTTAAGTAGTCCTCCTTTTCGAGGGGAACATTTAAAAGTCTGTTGACAAGACTGTTAAACACTGGCATTTTTTATGTAACGGGATGATATGAATCATAGTGTATTACTGTGTCAGTACTAGTGTGTTTTCTAAAGATTTTGTATTTTAAATTATTCCCGTTGTGTAATACAGTGAGGTCTAAAAAATTTATACTTTTGTTGTTTTCGATCTCCATAGTAATTTTAATTTGTTATGAATTTTGTTTAGGTAATTTTTAAATAATTCTATTTGTCTGGCATTCCCGTTAAAAATAATAAAGGTATCATCTACATATCTGGAGTAATGGATGATTTTACTGGCGAAATAATTATCTTTTAAAATTTTTGTATTTTCTAAGTGGTTTAGATATAGGTCCGCCAGGATGCCAGAAAGTGGAGATCCCATGGCAAGTCCTTCATTCTGTTTATAATATGCATTTTCAAATGAAAAATAGTTTTGATGAAGAATGGTTTTTAGTATCATCATCAGTTGGTTAACTTTCTGTATTTCTAAAGAACCTTTATTCATTAAATTATGCCTGAGTAAAGTTAATGTTTCATCAATAGGCACATTAGTGTATAAATCTACTATGTCGAATGATACTAGTTTGTAGTTTGGTTGAATTGTAACGTGGTTTATATTTTGATAAAATCCTTATAGCTTTTTACACTCCGATTATTTTCTAAGTTGGTGTGCTCTCTGATGATTTTTACTAAGGTTTTAGCTATTTTATAACCGGGGGCAGTTGTAAAATTAACTAATGGTCTAATTGGAGTGTTCTGTTTATGTACTTTCGGAAGACCCCTTAAGTAATAAGTAATTGACTTGTCGAACTTCTTTATTTACGACTCTCTTTGTATTTCTTTAGCCTGGCGACCCTCCGTCTTCCTTACATCATTTTAGTAGAAAAATAATGAAATACGCTTTCCAAACAAATTATCTAAAAAAAAGTGATATTCACATATACTGTATTAAGTATACTTTTGATAGTTTGAGGAGTACTTTTCTATGAAGAAGCGAACTAGTAAGAACGTACGTAATTAAAATTCATAATGTATGTATTCATAAACTTATAAGTTTATGTAGATTCTAAACGGGCAGCCTTAGATCTGCCACATTGCATATTACTGTTGCATTGATAGGTTTATAAACACATCTACGATTTCATTAATGTAGAAGTATTTTTTTCCCGTATGGTGTGAATCAATGTAATTATAGTTGTAGGCATTGTATGTAGACGACACTCCTTGAGTTTTGTATTTTTTTTAATACTAGGGAATTCATTCTATTACTTTTTTCGTCTGTTCTTGAAGGCGGTAGCGGAACAAAGGTGTGGCGTGGGAGTGGACCGCCTGGGCCCAACTTAGTAGGGGGCCTCCAAATTTGAAAAATTAAGGTTTTTTGATAATTTTTTAAATTTATTTGCAAATGTTTTATTACCAGGTCCTGAAACGCAACACTACGAGAAATCCAGGATTTAGTCGATCGCTTACAAAAATGTTGACATTATTTTGAAATCTACCTTACAACCCTATCTCATAAAGTGTTTACAGATATTAAAATAAACTTATAAAGGTAAGTTTATTATTAGAAGTATATTCCTACTAAAAAGTAGCGTCAGTTGTACTTGGCGTCAATGTCGGAAGTCGCAAATTGAACCCCAAACAGCACGAACGGCAGCAGCAGCGACTCAAGAAGGCCGTAGGCTACTTCCGTACGAAAATGTAAACGGCGGATTGAATTACCCGGCGATAACATGTAAACCTACGCTAATAGAGATTACACCAATGAAAAATATATAACATTTCAGGTCATTAAAAATTTATTTAAAATCTTTCATTAGAATTTTTACCGAACAGTGGATAATTTGAAGTGCGGAATTGGATCAGTTACTAGTACGAACGAATTCGCAAAAAAGTGCATCACATATTGTGTGAGTGAACAAAAATGGAAGTGATATCGAAGACAACAGCACGTACAAGTGTACAGATATTATAAAGTATTGTAATAAATTTAATGAATTCTATAATTAATACTACTTTTATTATTTTTTGAAACTTTGTATGTACAATATGAAAGTGGATTTTTTTCAAACATTACTACAGCTTCTTATAAAGTTTCCTAACTAGACGTACCAATACAGTAATTAGACAACTAATACATAACAGTAATGTGTTTTTGCTATGTATTTCTTTGAGATAAATTAGATTATAAACACCCGTCTTATGGGAGAGGGGTTTCAGAAAGAAATCCGCCCCGGGCGTCCAGTGGCCTAGGTACGCCACTGCTTGTAGGACGGTAAGATAATTCAGAACATAGAAACTGGTAAATGTTTAAACTGAATACCAGATTCCTACCCTAACAAAATGTAATATAATATTAATACAGAGAAAATAAAGTATGGGGAATATTCCGTCAGTAAGAACTTAATATTGGAGTACTTATACGTCATGGAAACTAATACATGTTGGGTACTCATACGTCAGCAACTTGGTGTGTACAACAAGTGTAATAATCTTATTTCGAAAAACCCATTTCCCTTTTTACCTTATTATCTTTCAAAGCACCTAACAGGTAAATGGAGGAAAAGCGAACATAAAAGAAAGAGACGCTAAATAGAAGGTGCAGAAGAAATTTTAAGAAAATTAAAAAAGATGGAGGAAGAAGAATTTGCGATACGATATCGAAATGGGCAGCTGCAAACTGTAAGAGAGCTTATTTGACGACTACTTCAGCTAAAATAAAAAAGGGGTTACGCTCTTGTGTGATATGAGATCTAGATTAGTTAACTGTATAAGGAAAAAAATGTAGGAAAAGTAATTAGAAACTAAGTTACAAAATTATATTAACTAATTCAAAACAAGAAAATGTTATCAAAATTCTTAAATTTTAATTTTGTAATTTAAATAAAAAAATGTTTAAACTTTGTGATTAAGTAGAGACTAATTCAATAAAATTATACACTATCGTGTAACCCAAACGCAAGTATAATTTTATCTCCAAATCCAACACCGTATAAAATTTATTATTGTTACAGTTGAGATCGTTGTGTTTACATACATATGGTTGTTGATTTTGTTATTGTTGTTATTGTCTTCTTGTTTTTGAAATATTAGTTCTTCTTCTTCTTCTTCGTTACTCTATAGCTTGGGCTATAGCCCGTTCCGACTTCACAGAGTCTCTGACCATTTTTTCCAGGGTCTTTCACGATCTCTCGTCCCCACTGGCCTATATTCAAACGCTTGTTTATGAATGCGTGCGTCTGCCATGCGTTCCCCATAGGACTTCCAATTCTGCCTGTATTCCTTTATTCTTTCCATAACCGGCTGTAACTTCAGGTCTTTCCTTATGTCGTCGTTTCGTAGATGATCTCTCAAACTACATCCCTTCACTGCTCTTAAAAATTTCATTTCCGAGGCCTGTTTTGAAATATCTTTTTGCAGGAAATCCGTGTTTCACAGCCATACATTAAAGTCGGCACAGCCACGACTTTATAGAACTGAGTCTTCCTCTGCGTTTTATTCTTCAATAGTCGTATTATTGTTCCACAGGTATAACTAAATTTATTTAACTTTCTCTCGATATTGTTATCCTTCCTATATGAGATATCACATCCCAAATAATTAAATGTGATATTTGGACCCCTGAGTATGAAATATTAGTTGTTTACAACTATTATTAGGGCTATTTTATTTCCTTTGCCAACATTCCTACAATAGCAGTGTTGTGGCCAGATATAAAATTATACACAATAAAATCTATGAGGGAAAATACAATTTATTGATCACTTCAAAGTATTTATTGGCTTTCGTGTCTTTAGTATGAAGAATATATTGATGCTAAGGCATAAAGCCTTGTAAGGATACTGTTTTTAACAAAATTCTTGAGCAAGTACAACTGTTGTATTGGTTTTGAGAAATTTTTAATGACAGTGAAGTGCGGTTTGGGAGTATAGGAAGAGAAGATGACTGAGTGAAAGAGACACGTAAGGTATTACTTCATAGCGGTCAGTTTCAGTGTTTACAGCGGCAGAAAAAGTAAACAGTCTTCAAAGAAGATCGTTTCGTGGTGTGTAAATATTTGTTGACTAATGCATTTTACAGATATTTCTTTGATATCCAAGTCCTTACATTTAGCCCAAGTTTTCTGAACGTTGCTTTCATATACACACAATGCATTTATATTAGCCTTTGGTTTTCTCAAGGTGTTACCGGCTTTGCTATAATCAACATTACTTCTTACTTCCTATACTTGCTTGGATCACTTTCTTTGTATAGTTTTATACTTTGGAACACCATGACACCTCATTACTTTAAATATATGTTAATCTCCATATGTATCCTTAAAACTTCCATTAACTAGAAACAATTTACGCTAAAATTCCTTTGATCATCACAAAATACATCGCCGTTTCGCTTATTTTGCACCCTTTGATTGCAAAACCTTTTTCAGTATTAGAAGTGGATTTTAAACTAAAATGTAAGTTTGAGAATAACAATAATGGCCATATCCAATTATTCGGCAATGCATCGGATACTACAATAGATATTATTATTAAAAAGGTTACGATTTTCCAGTGTTTGAGAATTTTCTTAAAATTCATAAAGACTTGTTCTATATCACCTTATAATGAGAATGCTGAAAATAAAACTAATACTTTTGCTTTTGTGTGCAATAACCTCAAAAACGAGTTAAGTGAACACATTTAATAAGAGCTTTAATTACTATTAAATAATTTGAGAAATATTATTTTTTTTTTTATTTTGTGGTATAAGTTTCCACACATACCAACTGACAATTTTCCTTTAAAATGGAAAACTGTTGGAAAAGAAAACAATAAGTTTTAAGAAAATAGTGCAAGTAAAACCCTTTACTGGATAAAACGGTTATGTTGAAAATAATGTTACGATATGTAAAACGTATTAATGATTTCACCTGCCTTTTAAATAACAAGAACCTATTGTTTTTGGTTTCATAAATTTAGGAAAGAAATAAAAGTAAACTATGATGATACTTATAGTATAAATGGTTGTCTACTGCGACATAATGTTTAAATAGGGCAGGACGAATGGACTTTACGTGATCAGCAAAACTGAAACAAAGCGATACCAAACGTTAGCAGTAACAGCCTAACACGATTAAACACGGTTATAGAATTTATTTGTGTTTTTATATTTTTTAACTTTTATGAAAAAGGCTCACAGGGATAAAATGAGCACTGCTGCATACCAGCAGTCATATCTAAAGTTTAATATAATTAATTTATGAACATAGCAAAGGAAGTGTGATAACAGTCCCTATGGCCAGTAGTGAAGAAACACTGTTAACAGGAAACAAAGAAGTCTGTTGCTAAGGTTTCTTTTAAAGTAGAGGGGAAAAGGGCTCAACATTCTATAGATAGAACACAAGTACTATTACTGTACGTACTTGCATTATTCATGCGACTTTAGACAATGAGAGATTTTATATTATTTTAATTTATATACAGCTAGCTTTACCCGCGGCTTTGGATGCGAATATTTGACTTTTAATAAGTATTTTAACATAATTTGTATTGTCTATGTCTATATGGCGTCCTGTCAGCTTGTATAATAATTTTATACTCATTAGTGAAATTCTCTCCACAGCTGTTTTCAACACTTGTACTATTTTAACTTGTACTAAATTATTTTGTTGGTGCAACAGCCTTTGGAGATATTTATAAAGAACCTGTTAAATCAAAAACACTAAATTCTTTATTTTAAGTGTTACTGTGTTAGAACCATTGTATAACACGTTAAACGTTATGTTTTCCTCAACCATGAATTTTATTTATTTCACCAGTAAACTAAAAACCAAAAACCGTTGTCACCTAACCTCACAAATGAAAACAACACGTATTTTCACTTTGCATTAAGTAATAGCACAATTTACAATTAGTACACTTCTTTTTGTCTACATCGTAATATATCGATACAATTGCATATTATATAAAACATCAAAAATGTACTGGAGGTATGGATAAATGTACAGTTCCAAAGCCGCTAAATAGGTTTTGTTTATTTACTTGCTACTATGGTAATTAATTCCGGTCTCCGTGGTGTTGTTGACATCTTTAGTAGTAGTATTTATTATATTTTATTACTTATTCATTGCATCATCAGAAATACGTATAAACATAAATTTTATAATAGTTTAAGACAGTTATAAAATATATAGGCGTATCTGTAAACAAAATTACAAAATATGTCGATACAATCGCATATTAAAAACAAAAATGCAGGAACAGATAAAGGTACAGAAAAACTGCAGGAACAGATAAAGGTACAGTTACGATGCCGCTAAATATCATTTGTTTATTTACTTGTTACTATGGTAATTACTTCTGGTCTCCATAATGTTGTTGACATCTTTATACGCGTCAACAAAAAGGCATAATTAAAAGGGCCTAAATCGTGCGAACGAGGCAAAATATCAAATTCCAAGTTAGACAGTATTTTTCGCCTTATGTCAAAGGTTACCTGTGCAAAATTTGGTGGCAATCGGTGTAACGGTGTGGATTCGTATTCAGTACACACAAATCCTCAGACTTTTAAGTTTTATATTTTGTTTCGACATTGCAGAACAATCTACGTGTTTTTTTAATGTTCCAGAGGAATCCGGCTGTAATGTGTGCTTACGTGATTTCAACATGCATTCGTGAGACTTTACCAGACGTCTCCAGCCGCGCGCACTGTGTCAAGGCCGCAAACAATTATGTCCTATTGTAGAGCTGTACGTAGTATGTGGATGTTTCTGGATTTTCGGCGGGGTATACATACAAGTACTCAGCGACGCTCAGTTCAGTTTGAGTTGCGATTTATTGGAATGTGGTTCGTAGTATTATAGTTCAGAGTTATTGTCGGGCGATTACAATGAATCATCGGGCCTTTGAGTAGGGATTTACACAGTGCGGTTCGAAATATTGTGGCGAAGTGTTATGTGTTTTATAATTCCGCGGGGCAAATGTAATAAAATTGTGTTTTATATTAGTAGACATTTTTATTGCGTGTGAACAATTTTTATTTGATTTATTGTAAAAGACTATTTTGTTAATTACAAACTGTTTAATTGTGATAATTAAAGCTGGTGATTAGTAACGTAATTGGTGTCTTGTATTTTGTTTTCCACTGTACCATACGATGATCAAGTAGACCGTCGTAACAATATATAAATGAAACCTTTCTGTTACATTACGAATGGCGAATCTATTCTTAAAAATCCTCCGAATGAATTTGTAGAGTGTTGTGGAAAAATGAAGAGAATAAGAATTGTGTGATTAGATTTTGTGCTTGTAAAGTACAGTTCATGTATTACTGTTTTCGCGTACGGTACGTAATGTACGTACAAAAATGACAAAACGTCTAAATTTAACAGTTAATTTGATTAACTTCAGCAAGATGATTTATCAATATTGTTTATTTTCATATAATCATTACCATACCAGTTGTTAACACTGTATATAATATTTATAGAATCTGGTGTTTTGGAAAACAGACGTTATATATAATGAGAACTGTGTCACATTGCACAATAAAAATGTAACGAAATAAATATTTCGTTTTTAATATAACAATGGTTTTGGAATGTCCGTAATAACAGTTGCTGTCTTCGCTTCCTCCATTTCTCTCTCGTGTATATAGTACTTTGACAATTGATGGTTCATACACGTAATCATGTAAATTTTCAAGCTCTCATTAAACTGATCAGTTGAGTCCGGGGTTGAAGGTAATATTTAACAAAGATTTTTGAATTAAATGTAATTTAACAGACAGAATCCGATGATAGATGGTATACGAATTCTAGTGTCTATTTTATTTCTAAGTGAAATAAAGAAATGAATCTTTTAAATTAAGCCTGATAACAAATCATTAAAGTGATGAAAACACCATGAGATTTACTGATTTGACTGGTCGTTCTTGTACACGTGGTGCAGAATTGGGCCGAGGGAGATACTGTTAATTCTGATGTAGGGACGACAACTGGAGAGTCAGGACTTGAATCAGTCTGAAGAGAAGAGCCTCGTGTTAAACTGTATCGAATGCTACGTCGAGTAAAACTGCACCTGCTGTTAGCGGTACCTATGTGGACTAACTCTGAGTGAGGCAGTCGAGTGCTCTGTACGAAATCCGAACTTTTCACTGCAGACGGAGTCTGTCAGCAGAGAAGGAAAGGCCACGCAGGAATCTTTGCAAACTTTTGAGACGACCTGCAAGAACCAACTAGTCCATTACTTTGAGAAAGTTTTTCGCGGCTGGGAAATTCTACAGTCCGAGATAGGAATTAAAAAGTACGAGGACACAGTCAACACTCTCGGTCGTGAGATTTTGTACAACAGAAGCTCCGTCAGATTAGCGTGGAACGGCACTTTGACTCGGCGGATCGTCGATACATGATAGTCCTTGCAAACGGAAAAGAGAGGACAGCTGAAAGGTAAGAGAAATTTTCAGATACATGCATATTTTCTTGCACATCCATACATGACGGAGCTGAGACGCTTTGGTGATCGAAGTCGACACAAAGTGCCCAAACCGTTGGACGTGCTGTGATCCGGTTTGAATTTGCCATCTGCAGACACGAAGGGTGTTTGCTATATGTGACTGCGTCTGATTTTAACCAGATGTTTAGTTATTGTTTTAGTGTAAATTTTCTGCATAGTTTACCGAAACACTTTTTATGCTTATACCAACCACAAAATAGAAAAGTAATATATTTTTATATTTCTATTACACGTAACTATACAAATATATAGTGAGATAAAAATAGAAAGATAGATAGATAGAAAGATAGAGAGAGGGGAGAGAGAGAGACAGACAGATAGACAGACAGAGATATAACGAGGCAGAAAAGAAGAGAGAGATACAAACTATTGATCCTCTGGTATGAAATACAGTAGTCGACTATTCCCACTAATGTAGATAACGGGAATCACACACTTGTTGACGCTTTTCAGTAAATTACGGACTACAAGGAAGACCCTTTGATGGTTTGTAGGCCTATGCTGCATGTGCAAAGTTCCGTTACTAGTTTACTGTTTCCAGTAGAGTAGGCTAAGATTCGATATGTATTGTGACAGTAGCACATTCGGTATTTTGGTATCTTAGGATTATTCAAACAACTGTACTTCAATGTCTTTAAAGTTTGCTTCTAAGTAAACTTTGTCTTATAAAGAAAAGAATGTTCCATTTATACAAAAAGGGTACATGATATTTTTTAAGAAAGCGTATGTTGTTAGATGAGTGTTATTTATAAATCAAGGTGTAAATGCCTAAAAACGTATTCAGTATTCAGCTTTGTGTTTGCAGACGTAAAGCGCGCTTTCCTACCTGTCAACTTTAGTTACTATTATAAGCGATGTTATGAGTGCATTTTGCAAGCAAATGTTCGTTACTATCGTTTAAGTGTTGAGGTATTAATAAGGTAATTCGTACTTGTCCGAATGGTCAATAGTACGAATAAATGCTATGGGAACGAGTGGCGAAACAAATTTTAAATATTTTATACGCCAGTTCATTGTGTAATACGTTTTTTAATTAAATACATGTAATTAAGTATATATTTTTAATTGAATATATTTTCAATTACATCTATCGCACAATCTTGTAAGTACTGATTCTGTAAATATTCATTTCTGTAAACATTATTCTATGTAAACAATACATTCGTCATGATTAACGCGGCGAAGAAGATTAAATATTAATTTACTTGAAAAAGTTTCATATTTATCTTTTAAAATCTGTAAACACCATTTTCGTTAAAAACTATAAATCGGATGGTACGAATCAAACGTCAGTGTTAACTAATGGAAGAAAGCTAACTTGTGATTCTACGTATCTGCACTTTACAAGAATAGGTCAGGATTCCATACTAACTATAAAAATAAATAATTTATTGTACCATTGAAAGACAAATTTTAAATAAACAATTTAATATTATGAAGTAATAAGACATTAGTAAATTTTAATATTTTAATTTAATAAATTTTCATACCTCCAGATATAGACTCTGTTTTAATAATTTCAATATTACCTATCTATGCAGTTTTAATTTGTATCGTTGCAATATATATATATATATATATATGTGCGTGTGCGTGTGTGTGTGTGTGTGTGTGTGTGTGTACGAGCGAGTGTTTCTCTACAACAGTTTTGGATTTTCCTTCTCCTTAAAAGTCCGTAATCTCCACATCCAACGTTCACATAAAATACCTATAGATCCTGTAATCTGATAAGTCCTGTTGGAAAGTATTGTTAAGCAATCGTGAAGAAACAATTGCTTTTATTATTAAATAAACACTGACAATTAAACTAGTTTTGTTCAATGAAGAAAGTTGTCTTAGTGGTTATAATCACAAACAGAATTATTACTGTTGCAAACCACTATAGAAAAATTATTCCGATTAGGGCTTTCGAGCTTCTCAGGTCATCCGATCTGATGCCGATCTGACGATGAGCTGAGAAGCTTGAAAGCGCTAATCGGAATAATTTTTCTATAGTGGTGTGCAACAGTAATAATTCTGTTTGTAAACTAGTTTTGGGCAATTTCAACTTACTATTGCGTTACTGAAACGTAAAACTAAAGCTGTAATATACACTACTCTGCAGAATGAATTCCATATCATTTATAAAATTTTATTTAGCGAAATTAGAAATTACGAGGTAGTTTCTAAGTCACCAACGTATTATTAGAATGGCAAAACCTTTAACAATCTTTAATAATTGCTAATTTGTCAATACGATACGCTACAAAAGCCTTACAATGTTAATGCAATAGCCATTTGTTCAAGAAAATAAAAATAACACATTTATTTAATATGAATCAGTTTATATATTTCAAAAGTATACAATGTAAACAATAGTATATATATAAAATGTATATATTTTACAAAAGTATAAATAAAAATATATAATTGGGATGTATAATTATTAAAAGTAGTGGAATATTACGTTACAAACTAATAATATACATCAGTGATGAAGAAAAAATAAGATTCAACAGAATCATGTCAATTATAAAATATGAAAACAAATCTGTAACCCATAAATATGATTTAGCCAAGATCTGTACTAAATGAATCGGTAGTTTTAAGAAAGAAACATTATTGTTGAAGAATATTTAAAATAAGCCAGAACACATTAATTTGAAGCTGGACATTTCTATAAAAAAAATTAATGTTATACAATGAATTAATGAAGAAAAACTTTAGAAATGACGAGAAGTATAATGGTTTAATAAAATACACGGAAAACTGAAGGCCATAAGATAAATATCAAGAAATAATCTGGAGACTAAACTACAAATTTGGTGAGATTGTTCCAGTATGATAAAATATTCATTTGATCAATCAAGAACAGTGAAACAATATAATAAAAACACTATAGACATTATAATTATTAATTTTATTTGTTCATTGTAATTTTATTATTAGTTGTTCCTAGTTAAGTTGTTTCTTTTGTATGATACAAAGGACCCATGACTCCACACGCATAGACAACGCCAAATTACTGAAACCTTCATTTTGTTTTATTTGTCTCCAAGTCACGTTTATTAACTAATTAGAATTAATATTAGGCATTACCTGTATTAACTTTCCGTCCCGTGACTTAACTGTTTTAATTTCTAAAACGACGCGTTTCGGGAATAAATCCTCATCTTCAGGTTTTTAATATTACAAAAACATCAAATTCATCCGAACGGGGTCGTCAATTACTTAAAACACATAAAAACAATGAGTTAATCGTTGGCAACGAGACGATGCGCATCGGACTGTGCCGAGACTATCAATGTAAAGTTATGTGTGGTGTTTTTCTGTGTTTTAAGTAATTGACGACCCCGTTCGGATGAATTTGATGTTTTTGTAATATTAAAAACCTGAAGATGACGATTTATCCTCGAAACGCGTCGTTTTAGAAATTAAAACAGTTAAGTCACGGGACGGAAAATTAATACAGGTAATGCCTAATATTAATTCTAATTAGTTACTGAAACCTATTTATGATTATTATATTTTATTTTATATGTATGACTTTGACTGTACATAGACTTAAATTTTTTTATATTAACCCTGAGAAAGAGTTTTCATGTTATTAAACCTAAAGGAGCTACTAACTGAAGAGAAGGGCATTGAATGTTAATAAATTTCAATATATGTCAAAGAGAAAAGAATAATAAATTTGATTGAAAATAAGTCAAGACAGAATAAGAGTTTAATTGTTTATTTCACGTTATTTTAAAATACAAATTAACATTATATTACAAAATTGGCGACCAACTTGAGGGCTAGAAAAAAAGAAATAAAGAATAAATAAATAAGAATTGGACGGAATTATAATTGTCATTTCTAGCCAATATTAATATGATAATTACAAGTGTATATTTAAATATAAGAAAAAAATAAAGAGTACAGAAATACAATGTACATAAATATAAAAAAATCTTATATTATAAACAAATTAAAAAAGATTAATATGATGTTGAAAAATTGATATGGCGGCATACATACGTTGTAAAATGAAGACATACGTGCCCACGGATACAGAAGAGTAATTACTTATCAAAACACAAATGTTACCGCAGACGGAAGATCTTTAGGAGACAACTACAATACGACCTACTGTTCGTGCACATACGCATTGTGTAATTAGATCACAAAATGGACATGTTCCCAACGTTTACAGAATAAATCAGGGTCCTATGTCAAGCATATGCAACGTAGCGACTCTCTATGCAGTTTCTCAGACAATACTGACTCATTTATTTTCTCATTTGCTTCCATCAGTGTAGCTGTCCTTCTTCAATAAATCAACGTTTGTTACAGTGGTTTAGTCTTGAGTTCGAGCGCGGCGCTTTATTTGATCTCTAGCGGGCATTCCTTTGATTCTACGTAAACATTATCTCAAGATCCTTAATTCTGACTTATAGCCTTCTAGATAACACCGAATACTTCCATCCTTATATAGGTACTACTAGTCTGTACATAGTTTTAAACTGACTTAATCTTAAAACTATAGATAAATACTCTAGCGCATACTAACTGGCTCTGCAGTTTCACTAAATCTTCTCAAGTTGAAAATTATGTAACCATAAAATACTTTATACAAGTACAAACATTATACAAGAAATAAAAATACAGGAAATTTTTCAGATTTTCTTAGATAATCTAAGAAAATGCGTGATGCTGCCAGCGACATCTACACGCGCGCGCATTAAAAGAAATTAGTAACGTACTTACTAAACATGTAGACTACGCAACCTTTTACAGTGGCGTATGGTCGAGTCAGTTTCATAAAAAAGAAAAAAGTGAAGACTAATCAACATTACTATCTATAAAGTAGCTGAAAAACGTGCGATAATATTCTGAAATCAATTCCATTAAAATAAACGGTAATAAAAATACGCGTTATTGAAACATTGTTCAGAAGACTTGATTGACTGGATTGATTTTCCTGTAGTTCATATTTCAAAAGTATACGCAAATGCTGTGAAATAAACCTGTTTGTATATTTTAAAAAGTGTTACTACTATATTTAGCGTACACAACTGACAAAATAATAAAATAGCCTACAAATTAAGAGATTAACAAAATTCGTCAACTTTTTTTGATCTTCTCATCGCCCCCCTCCTCCCAAATACGCCCCTGACCGTTGTAACGTTACATATAATCAACCCAATAGCAACATGAAACAAACTGATTAGAACCAAACCAAAGGAAAATCAACAACAAAATGGGAACATTAAAGAAGCACATAGGACAAATAGTGACTAATTTAGGGGAATAAAAGAAGTTATTATTAATGTAATTACAGATAATGTATTACAGAAGAAATAAAGACACACGACTAAAGACAAGACAACGTTGACCCAAATACCCAATAGATCAGACAGTGAGAAGAAGACAGCAACACCCATAACAAGAGATTTATTAAGGATGATGATAGAATCAGTGCGACTAGGGAAAATAAAATGATTCAACTACAAGAAGGAATAAATAATGACAAGAATAAAATAAATAATGAGAATATAAATTATTGATAATGATGGAGAAAACAGAAGTTATTTAAAAGCTGAATTAAAACCCTATGCTATGACTTGACACTGACATCAAACTATAAAAAACTAACTTCAATGACTTGACAACATAACCAGAACTCAAAGGTAAAACAATGATGGTAGGAAAAATAAAGGGGAGAGTGAATATAAGAATTGTAAATGTATAAATTAAGAATGTATAAAAATAGCAACTAAATGATGTCCAAAAGACTAGTTCAATATGTAAGGTAGATATAAAATTATAAGAGAAAACTATTAGTCACCAATAATGTTGAGATAGCCACAAAAAGAAACATCTAGCCATAAATAATAAAAACTAGCAATAATACATTTGAAAAATTCAGTACAATAGGTAAAAACAAAATCTAAGGTCCAACCATTGTTAGGAATCCAGGTGGGGACACATAACCTAAACTAACCAGCAAGTTTCAAATAGAATTGCCAAAAACAATAACAGGAATGCTCTTAGATTAGAGTGTATTATAATATAAGCAAACTAGAGACTATAAGGAGCATTCCATTAACAAAAATAATTATATAGAAGGACTTATGTACATTAGAAGTGTAAAATAACATGCTCAGAGGTACAGCATAGTGTTGGCACATTAAACAATATAAATAACACATAAAATTATAGTAAAAGAAAAGGAACTAATGTCAGTATGACAACTGGGATGTAATACCACTAATGTAAGGCAACTCAATAATTATTGCCATGAATTTAATACAAATGATGTAAATTAAATATAACGTATATGTGAACGCAGATGCATGAAGCAGTAGGTATTTACCAACCAATGTCAGAATACCAGAGCAGACCAAAACACTGCCAAACCTTATCAGTACTATAATAAACATTATGCAAACTATATGTAATCAAAAGACAAAAATGTAATGTAGAGTAAGAAAAAAAAAATTAACACTCAAGGATACTGAATGATAGGCTGAGGGAAAGGGTAAATAAACTAAAATAAAGAATACTAGCTAATACTGAGGTAATCAGAAGTTGTGATGATTAGTTCAGTATAGAGAAGCCACATCAAATATGGTTTAGAAACCAATACTAACATAAAATGAATAAAAACAATTAGCACTGTCATAGACCAGCTGTCTAGCCAAAAGAAATAGAATTATTATGAATAATAATTAAGTAATTATATAAAATACTACTGTGCAATAATTATAAGATGTCACAGAGAACAAAAGGGAATAATAATAATGCATTAGATGTAAGAAATATTATTATAAGAAAGTGGTAAAGACATTGTAAAAATATTGAGATAGGCCTAAACTACCATAGACGATTTTTAACAAATTACCACCTTAAACTTTAATGAGAAGGGGTAATAATTAATAAGTAAGTAGTGTAACGAATCTTAATAAATTTCTTCGTTTACAAAAATAAAAAAATACAATTGTGTTATTTATATAAAATTTCGAAAAAAAAAATTTTAAGTTTGTTTTAATGTGTAGTATTTTAGTAAATAATTCTTGTAATGGTGTAGTGTTAAAAATTTAAATTCCTTTGAGTTATTTTTGTCAATACTATAGCCTATGGTTTACTGGAATTAAATTCAGCGTTAACAGGATTGTCTCATTCACTGATCCATTAGCGATAGTTCTTCTTTTTCGTATATATTACTTCCACTTGAGTAATGGCCGCCTTTATTGTAGTCCTGTTGTTAACTAAAACTCTATTTATTAAATTTATAAATAAATTTTAAACCAAATTGTTGAATTACTATATTTTATTGAAAATTGTTTAAAAAGATCGATTTAAAATCGATTATCATATATTACTCGACTCGTTCACAGGGCGATCGATTGTTGATACATATGTTATTTAATATAAATATTTTTCAGGTTCTTTTAACGGTTATAGTTAATAGTCAGAGAAGGGGCAAGGCTAGAAAGTATATCATTCACAATAAAAAAGCTTAATAGTTAAAAATTACAAAGTTATTTGATAATATATAATGTTTATAAAGTGAAAAGTTTATACCAATGGAGAGTGACGAATACTAATCGGCGTGTGTGCTATGCATGACGGGAGTCAAAATGGCCGCTTCATAGCTGCTGAAGTTAAACATGAATGGTGTCGCTGGAATTTTCTTTCAGTAAAGCTGCCTTCTCACTGCTTCCTCGTCTCCGCAGTAGTGATTAATAATTCTGGTGTTACTGTAGTATCTCTCGTTCAATGTTCTGTTGTTCACTCGAGAAAAATGTGTGTGATAATGTTAAGTTACTGGTGTTGTAAAGTTCGTTTCAGTTATTCGGAAATATTAGTGTTAGCGGTTCAAATTGTTAATTCACTAGTTTATGTTGCGTATTCACTTGATTCAATGTTTGTAGTTGTTAATTTTCACTGAATTTAATGTTTAAAAGTGTTCTGTCTAAATTCTCAAAATTTAACTGTAGGCTATGTTCCACTTTTATAAGCCATTAATGGTTTCGATATATGTGGTTATTTAGCGAGAGCTTAATCAACCTTACACTACGAATGTTAAATAAGAACTGTCTTACTTCCTTCGTTTTCTGAAATATCTTAGCCAATTTAATATTAGAAAAGTATTGTTTCAATTTTTAATCGCTTCCGATACATGTAAAAAAAGTACATTATATCACAGAATATATTTTGGTTATTAATTAATTTCATGAAATAGTAAATACATAATCAGTTTCTTTAATTCCTTCTGCTGAATTTGTTACCCAATAATCCATCTTTACAAAGATTTTTATCAAAAATGCTATATTTCTTTCATTTTGGAAAAGTAGGCTCAACCTTTATTTCCTGTTCTTCTCCAAATATTAGCCATTTTATATGTTATAATTATGACTATAATAAATCTCAGATGGACATAAATGTTTATCTTTCCTTAATTTCTTGCCATTTTATCAATTGATTATCGTTTTAATTATAATTCATGAATTTATGACTTCCCACTCTGAAATTTTAGTTATTACATTTGCAAATTTTTCAATAATTTTATATATCTTTTTACACTATCCTTTTAAAGTCTAGTTTTAGTCATAGTATTTGGTGACTGATTCACCTTATATAAATTCCATCAGTTTACTTGGTTTATTCAACTTAATTAATCAATTATAATGTTGTTGGAATTTTCTATTTGGCCTAGATTTTTCTGGTTTTACATATAATGTTTTTGAATAATACTGTGTCTATACCCCTTCTGACTTTCTTATTTTAATACAATATTAATTAAAATCTCCTTAATTAACTAATAGAACGTGTAGTATCGTATTCATACTCATAATACATAAACAATGTTAGAAATTAACAATATGGTCTTCAAAGTCAGACATTTTAGTTTTAACTGCTACTAGTAACATATAATAAACATTTTATAAAAAGAGTATGGTATCCATACTTAGACATTTTAGTCTGGATTAATACTGTTAAATCTATTAAACGTTTTTATAATAATAACAAAATCTTATATTCTATTCACCACATTGAATTATGGAGTTCATGGGCTTTAACATATACATAACAAGCCCTTTATTTTTATTTACTTCCTAAACTTATTTTGGTTGCAGTCTTTTCTGTTTCTATTTTGGTGTTACATTTTTATCCCCTGTCACTTTATTTATTCACCACCTGCTCTCACTTTATCCTTTACATTTTAAAGAAGGTTTTTAGATAAAAAGTGGCATCTTCTTATAAACATTAGTAATTGCTTACACAAGAATATTTTATAAAATTTTATTCTGTAGTCATAGAAAACATTAAAGTTTTTTAATGGTATACATGTACTTAGTTGAAGTATTAGTCACACTTCTACTTGAAGTTTATTTAATATACTGAAATAACTTGCACTGGTTCACTTATATTTTTAGATCTTATCTCTAATTGAGTTTTACAATATTCCAAGATCAAAATCTTAGTTATAAGGGATTATGAAGATTTGTTTATTCCATTACACAATAACTTTAGTGGGTGCACTTCTACTTACAACACTTAACACTTTGTTTATAACTATTTTACATTAATATCAGGTTTTGGGTTGTTATACATTCTTTGGTGACATTTAATCTCTTTCGGGGTTTGTTATATTCTTTTTAATGGGTTTCCCTTGGGTATATCTTGTAGTCCTCCCATCCTACAATTTTGTTTCTTCAAAATTCTTCTTTCTTGGTTTCTCCAAGGTAATATTGTTTTATCATGTCCGTTGGTTTGTTCGGGGTATCTTCCCTACCTACTCCTATCCTACCTGGGTATTATCCTTATTTTATTTTAGTTTTTTGGGATTTATATTTCTTTTATACATTTTTGTTGCATTTGGTTCTTTATTTTTACTTTTCCATTTATGGTGGTATTGTATTTAGATATTTATTTGTTTTCATTTGAATTTTTCTTGCTATTTAATGTAATTGATATTTAATTATGATCATGTCGTAATCTTTATTAAGTGGATTATCTGTCATGCTACAGTAGTAATGATAAAAGTTTATCAAAATTGAACATAATAAATAAGATAAAATGGAAAATAAGATATGTAAATAGATAATAAAAAATAATAATAAGTTTATTTTGTTAATCATTATCAAAGTTATATTGTATGGGTAACCGAAATACTCGTATTAAAAAGACAGAAGCAATGGGAGTAACGAAAGGTTGATTAGAGTACTTATAAGTGAACAATTTGAATTATGAGTAATTAATTATTTACAACTCCTCAGTCTTACATAAGTAAACCAAATTTTGATAATCTCAAACCCAGCGAGATGACGCCAAGAACGCGTCTATTTTGCCGAATAATACCGAAAGTACACGAACATTGCAAAAACTGACCAATCAGGGGTCATTGTTAATAATTAGGAAACAGATTTTGACACAGGTGAGTTCATCAGTTCATCTCGAGACATCGACGAGGGATCCACACAGATCACCGCAAACAACAATACAGAATTGATAGTCGACAGCTGATCAAAAGCGTCTTAACCTCGAATAGCGAAGTTGAGGTTAGGTCGAATGTAAACAAAGTGAAAGTATTTTTATATCAGTGTTCTAATCCGGAGTACGTGCGCATAGGCAGTGGAATGATTAAGAGTTATCAAATATGATTTAATTAAATAAAGAATTTTAATAGTGAGACTACCAGAAACGACATCGAACGCAAGTATAAATGACGATTACTAAATATTCAAATAGTAATAAAATTTTCAATGACGCTATTAGCGAAATTGATTAACAATATTATATCAATCTAAATCCAACAAAGCTTGGAACAATACTTAAATTATTAATTCAAATAATTATTATTGAAGGAATTAAGAAACAAAGACAAATGACTTTATGTATTTAATGGATTAAAATGTTTTATTAAATAGTAGTAATAGTATGAGCAGGGATTTGATCATATGTGCAATTAACAAGTTTTAAGGGTAACCAGAGCTATTAAGCGAATTTAAAGGAAAAAAAGTGAATTCATCGTAACCAAACTTTATTTTTAGAATTAATTTGATGGACATACCGAGATAGGATGCATCAACCAATTAATGATAAACTTTAAAAACTTTGACCTATCATACACAAATTATTATGTATCGTGTTTAACTTTAAGATTGTTCCAAAATATTTAATAATGTTCAACCCTATTAGTGAGGAATATCCAAATACCTGTAAATTTTGTGTTATCTAATTTGATGAAGCATGAATCTTGTCACTAAATGAAATTCCTAACCGTATTGTACGGATATTTTAATGTTGTTAAAGAGGTATTAATAATTTAAAGTTGATTGATTAATGTTCCAATGAAACTAGCTTTAACCTCAAATATCGACAAAAGTCACATGTTTACTTTTTATGTTATTCGTTAAGAAATTTTAATAATGTAATCACTCTCCTACTACTAAATAATGATAGTGCATTGCTTTAGTTTTGTTTGTATCTTGCAATCTCAAAGAACCTACTGTATTTAAAAACAATTAAACGAAACATTAACGTCCCATGTGCCGAAGACTAAAAAGTCAGAATGGCAAACCCTGAGATATTATAATTTTAAAGAGTCTACCAGCAAACTTGAACCAAAAGAATGATAGATAACATTATTGTAATTTAACCACAATTCAAAAATAAGTTCGGAGAATAAACATAATTTATACCCCATCCAAGAGTTTTGACTAATTATTTCGTTAGACTAAGACGTTACAGCTTAGGTGGACAGCATCAACGATTGGCAGCATTGGTGGCGGTAACAAGTGGGTTTAAATAATTTTAAACTTTCTGACCATCAGTGGAAATCAGCTTTGCTATTAGAGCACCACTACGAGTAAGAACCTGTATAACCGATCGCTTCTATTTTCAGGGAGGAGTAACATAAATAGTTTCGTCATAGCAACGAGAGAACGTCGAAAATCAAATACGAACTCAGTGAACCCGAACATAAAATAAGCTAATTATTTTATTTAAGCAATTACTAAACCAACGATCCCAAGCTTCAAGATTTTAAAAATATCCAAAACCATTAATAATAATAAAACTTTAAACAGAGGCATACATATGGTTGGTTATAAATTGGCGCTCAAACGTGAGGCTTTTCACAAGCATAGATACTTGGTTTGGTTATAAAATGACGCAACCAACGTGTGGCTTTTAACCCATACGAAAAGTTTCGTTAAACCGTGTACACTAGTGTTACACTAAACGTATGCTTTATTTAGATTAACTCTATAAATAAAGAGAGAAGAAAGTAAATAACTAAAAAAAGAAAGGAAAATAAATAAGTAAACAAAGGGAGAAAGAATATGTTATTTATTTCCTGCAAAAAATACACAAAATGTTATTTGTTTTCATCACGTTAAGGGTACATCAGACTGCAATCCTGTACTAAAATAAAACAAATAATATTTTTTAAAATTTTGGTTTTATTTTGAATGTTTATCACTATTTTTTTCACAGCACTTAATAATTATTATTTAAGGTACTTTCACTTGTGAAACTTACTACTTGTTGAGTGTGTCTTCTTATGGTATAGATCGTTTATTATGTTACGTAAGTATGTTTTCGGTTCTTTGTTTAGTTATAAATGACGCTTGTGTGGTTTGTTTTATTGTAATTTTTGCATGTGGTGGTATTATGTTATGTTTTTGGCATGATTTGTTGAATGCTATTGTTTTCATTACCTTTTCCTTGACATTCCTGTATCTGTGGATGATGTACGCTCTGTTTGCGGTGTTAATATTATTTTGAATGTTCATCACTACTCTTTTCACAAGTAAGTTTCACAAGTGAAAGTACCTTAAATAATAATTATTAGTTTTGGTTTACCTGCCTGTTGACAACGAAGACTTTAAGTTATGAAGTTCGTGTTGCCGCTGCAGACTGTCACGTGGATACCCTAAATGTGCGTAATCCTAGAAGTTGGATACAGTCGAACGTCCTCCACCGTCGTATATACGCTCCGAATTCCGTTCCCACGTGTGTCGGCCTGGACAGAGTTACCGCACGTCTTCTTAACGTTCCGGCGTGACCGATAGTATATACCCTCCGGATTACGTTCCCACGTGTGTCGGCCTGGACAGAGTTACCGCACGTCTTCTTAACGTTCCGGCGTGACCGATAGTATATACCCTCCGGATTCCGTTCCCACGTGTGTCGGCCTGGACAGAGTTACCGCACGTCTTCTTAACGTTCCGGCGTGACCGATAGTATATACCCTCCGGATTCCGTTCCCACGTGTGTCGGCCTGGACAGAGTTACCGCACGTCTTCTTAACGTTCCGGCGTGACCGATAGTATATACACTCCGAATTCCGTTTCCACGTGTGTCGGCCTGGACAGAGTTACCGCACGTCTTCTTAACGTTCCGGCGTGACAGATAGTATATACCCTCCGGATTACATTCCCACGTGTGTCGGCCTGGACAGAGTTACCGCACGTCTTCTTAACGTTCCGGCGTGACCAATAGTATATACCCTCCGGATTCCGTTCCCACGTGTGTCGGCCTGGACAGAGTTACCGCACGTCTTCTTAACGTTCCGGCGTGACCGATAGTATATACCCTCCGGATTCCGTTCCCACGTGTGTCGGCCTGGACAGAGTTACAGCACGTCTTCTTAACGTTCCGGCGTGACCGATAGTATATACCCTCCGGATTCCGTTCCCACGTGTGTCGGCCTGGACAGAGTTACCGCACGTCTTCTTAACGTTCCGGCTTGACCGATAGTATATACCCTCCGGATTCCGTTCCCACGTGTGTCGGCCTGGACAGAGTTACCGCACGTCTTCTTAACGTTCCGGTGTGACCGGTAGTATATACCCTCCGGATTCCGTTCCCACGTGTGTCGGCCTGGACAGAGTTACCGCACGTCTTCTTAACGTTCCGGCGTGACCGATAGTATATACCCTCCGGATTCCGTTCCCACGTGTGTCGGCCTGGACAGAGTTACCGCACGTCTTCTTAACGTTCCGGCGTGACCGATAGTATATACCCTCCGAATTCCGTTTCCACGTGTGTCGACCTGGACAGAGTTACCGCACGTCTTCTTAACGTTCCGGCGTGACCAATAGTATATACCCTCCGGATTCCGTTCCCACGTGTGTCGGCCTGGACAGAGTTACCGCACGTCTTCTTAACGTTCCGGCGTGACCGATAGTATATACCCTCCGGATTCCGTTCCCACGTGTGTCGGCCTGGACAGAGTTACCGCACGTCTTCTTAACGTTCCGGCGTGACCGATAGTATATACCCTCCGGATTCCGTTCCCACGTGTGTCGGCCTGGACAGAGTTACCGCACGTCTTCTTAACGTTCCGGCGTGACCGATAGTATATACCCTCCGGATTCCGTTCCCACGTGTGTCGGCCTGGACAGACTTACCGCACGTCTTCTTAACGTTCCGGCGTGACCGATAGTATATACCCTCCGGATTCCGTTCCCACGTGTGTCGGCCTGGACAGAGTTACCGCACGTCTTCTTAACGTTCCGGCGTGACCGATAGTATATACCCTCCGGATTCCGTTCCCACGTGTGTCGGCCTGGACAGAGTTACCGCACGTCTTCTTAACGTTCCGGCGTGACCGATAGTATATACCCTACGGATTCCGTTCCCACGTGTGTCGGCCTGGACAGAGTTACCGCACGTCTTCTTAACGTTCCGGCGTCACCAATAGTATATAGTTGCTAGTTGTAGTTGCTCTCTTTCCCCTCTGCTTGGGCTTCTTTGGTCCCAGTTCTCATCAATCGCTACCGTGCAGCAGCACATGCATGCTTGTTTTATAGTCCCTGGACGTGGTCGTCGCTAGTCTAGTGAAGTCCCGGTGACCAGTATGATATATCCGTGGTTTCCAGTTCAGATGTTTACAGCTAGTCGCCAGCTCTCGGCATCAAGTAGTTACTGACTTTTGCCCCTGTACGTAGTTCCAGCCGTCCAAACCTGTCTGTCTCCTGAAGTCCTGGTGCTACCACTAGCATGATGTATCCGCTAGCCTATACTTCTTCCGACCCCTTCTATAACAACAAAGAACAATAGGCATTAGCAAACTTTTATGAAATAGCACTATATTTGGAAGGAATTTGAAATATAGAAAAGGTTTATAAAGTTGTTTAACGTCTGAGTAGGAGAACACATGAAAAGTAAAAACTTCTCGATTATTTAATCATTTTACTTCATTGTGTTTTTATCGTAATGCTCATATTTTTAGTTAACCAGATTTAAGACATGTATTTAGAGACATTACAGACATTTTCTAAATAATAAAAAAATTATATTTTATTTCGTAAATATCATGCAAAGAGAAATTAATTTACTACAGGTAACTGGTACTATACTACAGCCAATTAGACACTATTACTAATATTACTTTGTGTAAGTAGAATGTATGTAGTACAGAAGTGCAGTCTGTGTGAGGATCAGTAAATAATAAAACTATATAAAATAGTTTCCTGGGCGCAGCATAGGATTAATAAATTGATTAACATTTACACATTAGTAAAATTCAAAATTCTTGTTAATCATTAACACGCTCTACTTGCCTTCATAGCTTCAGTTAATGGCATCCACCAATTTGAAAGTTACATTATCATAAAGTGCGTATTATATTTGTACACTTTATTAAACATGATGGACCATATGTTGGTTGATAAAAATGCATTTTGTGATAACTACTAGCATAAACCAACTTATGGTCCCACTCATTAGAAAACAAATATGTACAAAATTGTGATAAATTCCTGGAAGTTTTTAGAGCCAACCAAAATCTGCAAGACTACTACCAGTTAATTAAACTACGCATTTATGTACATCTACGTGTCCGAGTATGAGTTTGCGTGCGCGCGCGCGCGCGTGTGTGTTTAAACAATTCAATAAATAGATAACGCTACAAAAACGAAATGTGAAACTTTTTACTTCCATATTCCTTAAGGAATGGAAGTATGGTGATGGCAAAAAAAATCGTGTTCGAGATTATTGCAGATTCTGATTCTACTACACTCAAAACATGAAAAAAAGTCGTTTTCAAGGGAAAGGGGTAGTTTACCTGTAACGTTTTATGTTTTAACAAGGGTATTTCCTATGGCAAACGATAACAGCCGCAAATTCAAACAGAATCAAAAGATTATTTGCATACAGCCCTAAATTGTAGAGTTCTCAAGACCTGTTGTTTTTGGTGAAGATCGGTTAAGGGAAAGGGGTAGTTTACCTACAACGTTTTTTTAACAAGGGTTTTTTCTATGGCAAACGATAACAGCCGCAAATTCAAACAGAATCAAATAATTTTCTGCATACAGCCCTGATTTGTAGAGTACTCAAGACCTATTGTTTTTGGTGAAGATCGGTTGAGGGGAAGGGGTAGTTTACCTGCAACGTTTTTTATCAAGCGTATTTTCTATGGCAAACGATAACAGCCGCAAATTCAAACAGAATCAAATAATTGTTTGCATACGTCAGTGAATTGTAGAGGACTCAAGGCCTTTAGATTTTGGTGAAGATCGGTTAAGGGGAAGGGGTAGTTTACCTGCAACCTTTTACGTTTTAACAAGAGTAAAGTACTTGAAAAATTATTTAAACTTTTTGAAACAATGGTAATTGTTGAAAATAAAATAATTTTGTTGCCAGGTAACAAAAATAAAGTCATTTTGATTATAAAATATAAATATTTACAACAAGAAAAGAATTTTCAGTTTCAAAATTTAAATATATTTTTATAAAACAATGGGTTCTTCATTGAGGTGGGGACCATGTCACTCACTCCATCTCAAGCCTCTCCCATTTTGCAGAAAAAGAGTACCCTGTCAAGGCTGATACTTTGACGACAGTGACAGGGCTTTCCAGCAAATTCAGCAGAGTGACAGGTAGGCCCAACTTTGATTGGCTCCTCAGATTTCCCCAGCGTTAGTAGGTTCTATGAAAATATTTTATTTCAAAAATGATTTTAAATATAAATCTTAGATATGTTTTATAAATCTCATGTTCTATGTTTTAACATGGGTAATTTTTTATATGACGAACCATAACTGCCGTAAATTCAAACAGAATCAAATAATTTTTTACATATGTGCCTGAGCTATAGAGAACTCAATGTCTGTTGATTTTGGTGAAGATCGGTTACGGGGAAAGGGCAGTTTAGCTGAAACATTTTTTGTTGTAACATGAGTAAAGTACTTAATTTTGATAAAGTATCCTGATAAGATCTTAATAATCCACTGTAGAAACGTAGATGAAATATCTATAAATGAAGAGGCTAGTTGAACGGGCTGGGGGTAATTTTCTATAAATCAAAATTATAGTTGAAGGGGGAGGGGATAATTTTTTTTTATATGTGTACTACGTTATTGGCAACAAAGAAGTATTTTTTTTGTTAAAATTCCTTCCCTGGCTGTTTGGCTGAAAATGATTTTAAATATAAATCTTAGAATATGGAAGTCATGTATGGTTCTCCATACCGATATTTAATACATAATGTACAAAAAAATTCTCTTTAAGTAACACAAATTTTTCGGTGTTACTTCACAAAGCTTTGACCACAATGTTCTTATCCGTTTGCACATGTTACAGGATTCTTAATAAATAATTATTAATTTACAGTTATTAAAATTAACTTAAATTGCTCGTTAGTTAATAAAAATAAAAATTTAACCCATAGTAACTATAGAAATATTAATTAATTTTTATATTGTTTCGTGTAAACGAAATTTCATACCGCTAATATCAACGCATCTACATATCACATATTAAAATAAAATTTTGGGATAGTATATTTAATAAAATTTCTAGCTTACATGCAAAAGCTGCCTATTCTCACAGCCTGACAATGTGCACTCGCCGTTTGACTTCAGAAGTAACTGTCAGGCAGGCACTATCATAGAATATTCCATTGCAGCTACATGTTGATTCACATCTAAATTCATACGTAGATATGCTGTAACTTTTCCAGTTAACATAAAACTGGCGATGCCTGAGAACTTTTGCATTTTAAGCTGTTTTTATAAATCCTTAATTTTACCTTTGCCAGTACACTTTTGTAAAGTAGCTTCAGATAAATTACATTATCGTTCACTATGTTTCACACAAACCATCAACTAGCCCGTTTTCCTTCAATCTCCTCTAAACGGGTTTTTAGACTTGAACCGATCTCTTACTTCTGTCTTCATGTGTCGTGGCTACCCTTCGACTTTACGTGTATAAATTATACATTACCTCTATTTCGTTTATTCTGTTCTTCATCAGTAATAACAAAATTGCGATCCACGTCCACAAGTAAATACAAGTTTCACGTATATTTTAAACACTAACTTTCTATTTTATATATCTTTTAAATTTTATAAAAATTATATTATCACGTGCGCAATTCGCCAACTATGTACGAATAAAACGCTAATAGGATTTTGCTTGGTGCTGGCGAGGTGCGGAAGAAAGGGTCTGTTATCATCGTTTACTGGCTATTGGTCGATGTCATAGTGTTGAAGTCCTGGCAGAGAAGCTCTCATTTCTTAGCTGCGCAAAGATTTGTCCTTTCGCGAAAGTGACGGAATTTTCAACATTTCTAAATCCTACTCTAATTTCAGAAAACATTCTCTTCTCTGATTATGATGTAGACCTAATATTATGAAATCTTATACCTTTATTATTAAAAAAAATATATATTTTTAATTATTACTAATATTTATATGTTATAAATTATTACTTATTATTATCAATATACTAATTATAAATTATTTCTTATTTTTATTTAAAGTACATACATATTTTTTCTCATTGTTGGTGTAATTATAACATTAATTACAAAAGTACTAATACTAAAGTACTAAAGTAGTAAGTAGTAAAGTAGTAGTAGTAATACTAGTACTAAAGTAGTAATTAAGTAAAAATATATTTTTAATTATTACTTATATAATATTGTAATTATAATACTACAAAAGTATTAATTTAGTAATTTATTCAAATTAACAAATTAATATAAATTAATATTAGCTAATTTCCTAATATAAATAAAAATTAATTATGAAGCAAAATATCCTTTAATATTAACCACATGGATTAGCCCTCGCATTTATTAGTTTAAACATGGATGCAATTTTAAATTATATTGTCTGTTCTTATAATGTTTCACTACAATAGTTTTCTGTTTCAACACTACGAAAAATAAAAAGAATATTTAATACTATTACACAAAAACATAATTAAGTTTTTTTTCTGTCACAGTGATTCTGTTCCTATCATATCTGCGTCCACCTCACTTTAATTGCTGGTAATTTTACTGACATTTTCACTTTCGCTCAGTTACTTCGCTTTTGAGTCACTGTCTCCCAGGATAATAATGAATATATTATGACACCTACTTCTTGCCTCAATAGCTTCAATTAGTGGCATCCATCAATTTGAAAGTTACATGACCATGAAGTACTTATTATATTTGTACAGTTTATTAAACATGATGGACCATATGTTGTTTGATAAAAATGCATTTTGTGATAACTATTAGTGTAAACCAACTTATGGGCCCACTCTTTTGAAAACAAATATGTACAAAAATTTGATAAATTCCTGGGATATCAGCTGATGCATAACATTTGATCGATTATATCAACTTTTGAATGGCGTGTTGCCTACTCTCAACACGAACAGAGGACAGTGCTTCATGTAAGTGTTTGTTCGTAGTTTCAAGAGCAAACTATACAATACTTACGGCTTTTCCTTCAGAAGAACCTAGAGCTTTTCGTTTAGGCTGTAGTCTGGGCGATAAGCTGGGAGACGGAGGTGTTAAATCGGGAAACTAAAATCGAAATGCTCACATTTAATTAACATTTATCGGCCTGTTACAGGAATATTAATACCAGAACTCATGTAGTGTTTCAGTTTTTTTTTTAAATTAATGTTTGGTCAACGATAACTTTAAAATAATAAACAGAGATTCCTGCTTGAAACTGTATAAAGCATAATCACTTCTAAATTATAAGTAATTAGTTACTGTTACTTAACTGTAACTAAATCACTGCTTGCCTGTAATTGGCAAGACATTAGTCAATTTTATACGGCATCGGAATTCGTTGTTTATACTGCTTGGATAGCTCGTATAGCTGAGGTTTAACATGCCCATATAATATGGAATAAAATGCTTGCAAGTCAGTCCATCATCATCCGTTTCCTGTTTGACACAGGAGCACGATCATCACGACGTTGTGTTATAGAGTACGTTGTCCATCATTATCACACGGTTTGACGGAAGATTTCGAATCGTTCTGTCTCGAACTGATTTTCTGAGTCCTGCTGATGGCAAATGCTGAGTCCTGCGTCGATGAGGACAACTGCAATCTTTCCTGCCGGATCTTCTACCACTGCACGTCTCCAGATCTGTCGAAGGACATTTGAATCGGCCACTCACATGTAAGTGCAATGCATGCTGTGAAAACACTGTTCCATTCGTACGGTCACTACCCAAATCTCTTTCTGTTTTATCCACAGTATAGCAACAATATTCTTGTCCAGCGAAAAGACAACTTTTCGCTAACTAATCTATAGCCTACAATCTGTTTCCCGTTGGCTAACAAAACCATATTCATTTTTAATTGAGGTTACTTACCTTCACCAAATATAGATATTACTTTTAAAAGATCCTTCCTTCATTTTAAATTAGATCACAAAATAAGAATTCAGTTGAAATTTTATAGATTTAATATGACACTTCTTGTCTAATTGGCTTTAGTTTACGCCTGAAGACTTTATAGCTCATGTTGTCTCAAATAGTTTATTTCTTCTGTGAACATTATTGGTGAAATTTTATTCGTTTATAGTTGTCTGTTAAAATCTATTATGTTTCTTCTTCTGCGTTCTTGGCTTAGTTTAGTACTTCAGCTTTAGTACTTATATACTTTTTAATACACGTACACTACCTTTAGCGTAACGTTTTACGAATGTGATTTTTTTTAATTGATTCGTCTAATTGTCGCTTCATATCAAAAGAACCGATGCGAAGATGTCGTCAAGGTAATTGTTAATTTCGTATCAGTTTAATGACAAATGGTTGTTAGTTATGTTTAACAAGTCCGTTGCTGAAGAGACTTAATTTGTTTGTATGAAACGTAATAACACCGTCAGAGACAACGTTACTGTCGGCAAATATCGTTTATAGGTATAACAGTAGTTAGCATGTGTCTGCAGACGAGACGGTCCATAATAATAACAGGTAGAACGCGTTATCAGCCTACACTGTACTTGCCTAGTATTCTCTACACAGTTTATAATTAATAGTCGTGCTGCTACATGATAAATTATAATCTACGGATAGTAATAACTCTGTTACATAGTGGTGCCAGATAGAGACGAGTGTCGGCGAGGACTAGACTATAATTGAAGATAATGAACAAAGATTGCACTTAATTTTCTTTTATGAATTTTTATTCCCGCTTATTGTAAACTAAATTTTATAGACTACAGTTACTTATAATGATTTATCATCATTGATTACTCTTAAGAATCGTACCTTTATAAAACATTATCTGCTGTTAACACAATGTTAAATTTCACTGATCGAATGGTCGCTCGGCAATTGGTAGAACATTTTTATTTTTGTATCGGCCATCTAAGGACCACATGCCAATTGTACCGGCCATCTAAGGACCACATGTCAATTTAAATTCTTTGTTCTTTTCTTTTTCTCCAATATTCTTTCATCTTTTGACTGTGTCTCTTCTTCCTGTCTTCAGTCCACTTTGAACCTGCGTTTTTCACTCTCCTACCATGGACTCCTTCCATTTTTAACACTTTTGCCCGAAAAACTTCTCTTTCAATTGCTTCTTCTGCGTTTATATTATTTTTTTCCTAAATCCTTTTGGACTTCTTTAATCCAACTTGATGTTGACTTCTTTCCCCACAGATATTTGAAGATCTGATTTGTTAACCTATTGTCGTCCATTCTATATAAATGTACAAAAAATAATAAATATTTAGAATTAATATTAGGCAATTACGTGTATATTAACTTCCGTCTTGTGACTTATTTGGTTTTTTTTCTTAAAACGACGCGTTTCGAGAATAAATTCTCATAATCAGGTTCAAATTCTATAAAAACATCAAATTCACCCAAAAGGGGTCGTCAACTAGTTAAAATACACAAACACAAAAACACCACACATAATTCAACACCGACACAGTCACGGCACAGTCCGATGCGCATCGTCTCGTTGCCAACGACCAACTGTTGCACTTTGTCTTATACGACCGTTATCATTGCCCGCTGACCCATCGATATCGATGGCCGTGTTGTACAGCAGATTCAATCGGAACGAAACTTTGTCATTAAGTAGCTGGTCCGTTTGTAACCTAGCCGTGACTGTGTCGGTGTTGAATTATGTGTGGTGTTTTTGTGTTTGTGTATTTTAACTAGTTGACGACCCCTTTTGGGTGAATTGATGTTTTTATAGAATTTGAACCTGATGATGAGAATTTATTCTCGAAACGCGTCGTTTTAAGAAAAAAAACCAAATAAGTCACAAGACGGAAGTTAATACAGGTAATTGCCTAATATTAATTCTAAATATTTAGTAACGTGACTTGGAGACAATTAAAACAAAATGAAAAAATAATAGTCTTCTTTTTCTCATTTTGTCTCTTATATTTTCTATACTCTGATATATTTCATCATTACTTCTCAATTTCCAACCTTCTGAAGTTTTTCGTGGACCTAACATTTCCCTAATAAATCGTGTTTCCAATATTTCTAGTTTGTCTAAATTATAATCCAATGCTAGACATTCACTTGCATAGGCCTATAGGCATTCTGGCTTCACTACTGTACTGTAATGCCTTATTTTCGCATTTTTAGATATGCACTTTTTATTGTAAATATCTTTAGTTATTCCATTTTATTAATTCTTGAATTAAATATTAAATAAACACTTGGCATAGTTCTTTAGATAATTTTTATTTTCCTGAGAATTGTTTCACCAGTTACGGCAGCTTCGGAGGTTGTATTATCAAATGCGGCGCTTTATTTGGCCTCTCGCGGCCATTCCTTTGATTATCCGTGAATATTGTCTCAAGATCATTAATCCTGCTCTACATTCTTCTAAACAACACCAAAGACTCCCATCCTTATAAAACTACTAGGCTAGGCTGTACATAGTTTTAAATTAAGTTTATCTTTAAAAAACTAATAAATACTCTAACACATACTTATTGGCTTTTCGGTTTCAGCAAATCACCTAAATTTGGAAATTATGTAATCATAAAATACTTTATATAAGTATACAGATTATTAAAGAAAAAAAGTATAAGAAATTTTTCAGATTTCCTTAGATAATTTAAGATTGCTGCCAGAAATTACAACTACACAACGTGTTATTTAATAAAATAACCCTGTTTATTAAATTCACGGAGCGGTCGTGGCGTAGTGGCGCTGCTACGCTGTCGGCGCGGGTTCGTTTCCCGCCGGGGCCATGTGATTTAGATACGACCGTTCCCTTTCGCAAGGCAATGGCAAATCAGCGAGAGGTATCCTGCCAAGTACAAACCTTTCCCAACTATGCCGTTTGGATCCGGCGTTAAACTGTAAGTCCCATATACCTGTGAGAGACTCCGTAACACACGCACCACGAGTATATGCGGGGAGGGTACAAACCAGTCGAAAGATTGAAGGACCTAATAATTCAATTCACTGTTGTTTAATCTCTAATCAACACACACTTTAAAAACAATTATGACTAGGCCTATATGATTAGTGTGAAACCCTTTGTTAAAAATTCATGCCTGCTTGAAAAAAAATTCTCAGTGTTACCAATATCATACCTTGAATATACCTACATATATCTACTCATCTACTGTCGAGAAGAACATTTCCAAATTCTGGGTTGTGTGTCTTGTCAACTACTAGACATAAATAATATATTGTGCAAGGTGTCATTTCTTACCGCACACTATGATAAATTTTATAGGAATAAATTTTATGTAAGTTAGTGGAAAATTTTAGAGCTCTTTACTAAAACGATTTAAACATTTGTTTGTAAATTTAAAAATTATGAAATTACTGTATGCTAGAATTTACACTTAAGTAAGGTCTTTCCTTATACCACGGACTGTTACAACTTTGTAACAAGGAAAGGCACTACTTCATCGTATAGCCTATATTACTTTAAAAATCGATTGAATTTCAAGTAATTATTTTGACTTGGGAATTTTTTCAATTTATACCGTGCTAACATTAAGACTCGGAATACGTAACCTAATTAGAGCAATTATGTTACTTGGACAAAGTTTACAATATTTAACGCTCAACTTTTTGAAGCGTCTAATGAATAATTTCAAAATTTGTACGTGTTTGTGATCAACGGCGATAAATTGTAATACAATTAAAGAGAGCTTAAACAATTATCTCTAGTCTTAAGCATAGTGTTTTGATTATGTCAAAAGCGTCAGTTTATAAATATTTGGGAGCAAATTATTACACAAACGAGGCACACTCGACAGTAACAAAATTATTTTTGTTATTGAAAGTGGTAACATGAAGATAGACAAAAATAGAATTATTCTAAGATAGTGTCGTTTAACAGAGAACGTTCCTATGCTATCAAATTGTGAAACAAAATTGATTATTAATATAGTTACGTTTACTTAATGTTAAATTTCTGTAACAAAATATGTGGGACACGTTAGTCCCGGTGTTCGTGTTAACCATACAAAGGTGTATATTGTAACGTGACAGATATATGCATAATATTGAATGGTATTTGATCATTAGAATAATAAAATTATAACATTTAAATCTGGAAGAAAGCATTAAGTTTAATATAAAAAATTAATTCATAGCAACTGTGGAAAGCAATCATTATTATTTAAAAAAAACACAAGTTCAAATAAAATGAGTTACTAGTGATGAGTCATCCAAAACCAGTCTAATAACCAAAGGTTTTCAAATTATAACCCAGGAAGGTAAAAAGTAAATAACAAAGCAACACAGAATATGACCAAACCCACAACGAGGAAATATAAATGGAAAAGAAACCCTGAATAAGCCAAGATCAACCAATACAGGTGATGTATTTCTAAAATGACGAAGAAGATGAAGAAATCCCAAGAAACCCGAAGAAGATGAAGAAATCCCAAGAAACCCGATGGCATCAAGAAGAAGATGGAGAAGATACCAGTCCCAGAAGACAGAAGAAAAGAAGACAGAAGAAAGAAGAAGAAGAAGAAGAAGAAGGCAGCATCCTGAGGAAGATGTCATGCTCTTATAAAAGACAACCAAATCCCCATATCCCCAAAATAAATAATAAAATACCAATAAAAGTATAACGAAATAGTAACAACATGTACATAAAATTAAGAGAGAGAAGTGTGTAAAGTAAGAGTTGCCAGTGAACCAAGATGAAACAATAATATAGTACCCAAGGAACAAATCTCCATTGTAAAACACTAACCAATTTATTATGTTAATAAGACTACACGACCATTTAGAAATAACATAAAATAAAAGTGTAAAGTGAACCAGTGATAGTTTTGGGTATTATAGAAAATAAACCCTGTGTTTCATTCTTGGCAATCACAAACATTGAATACAATGAAATATGCAACTTTCAGTGACTTAAAATGTGTACTATGTGAATATGTTACTTTGAATAGTAACAAGATATAAATCTGTATAAAGTGACATTTTGTTTTATATAATGAAAAAAAAAACAGATTTATTTATACTAATGACAGGGTACAATTCCCCAAATACAATATTTAAAAGACAGTGTAAAAAGACTGTATAATCCAACTTAGAATAGTAGTTAGCAAATAAGAATATAGATATAAGGTTTTTGTAAATAGGATAAGGATGTTAAAAAAGTATTAGATATAAGGTCATTTATTTAAATTTACAACAACTAACATCAGAACGGTAAACATAATTATTACTTGTGTTTATAGTAAGAAGTAATTAAGATGTTAGTTGGTAAAAAACCTTCTTTGTGAACAATATTTCAATGTTAGAAATAATTATTTGATTGTAAAACATGTCTGAAGTTTGAAGACAACCATTTATTTGAAAATATTCCTTATTTGTTTAACTGTTCATGGTATTGTAACCAATACTAATTATTGTTGTGTTATTTGAAAAAATGTTTAGTTTATAATACCATATTTAAAAGTCATGAGTGTCACACATCATTTATTGTTTGTAAAAATATTTTGTAAGGAAAAATTGTTGAAAAATCTAGGCCAAAGAATGAAAACCAAACTTCATCAAAACAGAGAAATTACTCATTTAAATGCAATTAAACAAAAGGGATTTAGACAAAATAAACCTGAGACGAAGCCATATAATTGCACATACCATTTAGAAAGATTTTATAAAATTATATTCAGAATTATAAATAAAAACGAAAATGACTAAACTCAGAAATTTGGAGAGGGGAGTCATATATTCCAAAATAATATTTTAGAATTTAACCAATTCAATTAATTACAAGAAAATAAGGGAATATAAACCTTTTAATACAATATAAGATTATTAATAATAAATATAACTGAAAAATGGCTGAATTTGCATAATTACAGGAAGTTAATTTTTAGTTTTTTCACTAAATACAAAATGAAAGTAAAATTACTAATTTTGGACAGAAAACATTATAAAACGGCAGAATTCAATCTTAAAATACGCCGAATGAACTGAAGGATTAATTTAAATTACATCTAGCAAATAAAATTGATAAATAACCAAAGTTTAGGCAGTTATATAGTGTATTTGGGAATATGCACAGGATACAAAATTATATTTGAACAATGTTAAGAATAATATTATATTGGCTAAGAGTTTAGTCGAAACTGGAGGAAATAAGATAGTTGATTATTGGTAATTGTACGGTGAACTTGACAAGCGGTTGATAACCGAGCTAACCTAACTAGAAACGGTAATGGCGAGTAAGTGAACGGTACTTTTTTGTGAAATCGCGAGTGGCGTATAAAATCATTCTGGAACGTCCACATAGTAACAAAATCAATATATAAAGACTAAATAACACTGGACAGCACATAACTACACCGAAAAACACTATAAAACACAAGAAAACAGTATACCACATAACCATATATTAGTGTCGGAATCATAAAAAGTGAACGAACTTATAACTACACAGATATACAAAAGACAACACGGAAACTTCACTTAAGACACTACACAACATCAAAAAGGAGATTTGCAGACACCAGGACGTAAATACTACCAGAAAATATCTTACTTGGAACATCGCAGATACAGAGGATATTTTGACCGACTTGACGGCAGCCATTTGCAGATTGTCATTAGCAACGCCTCCTTGTGTCCCGTCATCTGTGTTGGTGACAACAAATTATATTATTTCAATTTTATTATTCAATGTGTGTATCTAGCATTAGTAATTAACTTGTTGTAACGTTATACTTTTTAAATATTGGCCCGATTTCTCTGACTTTGATAATAATTAGCTGTTTAAAGAACCTTGTTGAATTTTATATACCAAACCTTGTAACTGTTTCGATACCCTGAGAGTCGATATTATAATCGAAAAGAGTCTATATTTCAATTATTTAATAAAACATTAATACTTTTCACCACAAAATAGTTCTTTCTTTCATTTATATTACAGATTACCATTAATATAATTTTAAATAATAAACTACGAGGATTTTACCACATACAAGGGAAGATAACCTACAAAACGAAAAAGTAAACAAGTATCGATTGTCCTGGAGACAATCTTATGAGTGGTTGTAGTTTATTTGGAAAATACAAGAACATCAATAAAATTTCTTAGAGGAGTGATATACATTTTAAAACTTCACAGCACACTATTAATTAATTAATTAATAAAAATAAATTTTTTTTAATTATAATTTTTTTATTAAAACACAATTTTTTTTTTATTTTTCTTCAACAAGCAACAATTTTTGTTTTAAAACTTTTGGTGAAACTACACATATATTTCTTCAACAGCATAACGCTATTTAACAGGTCTTGCTACATTTGGGACTCGATCAACTGGGAAACTGAGGAAGTGTTTCAGACCAGTAAGACTTCGAGAGCCACACCAATTAAACACACAGAGTATATTGATTTATAACAAATTGGCGCACAACTGAGGGGCTTTAATTAGCGATTGAAAGGCCAATACAATCTGCCCAATCACTAGTTAGAGCTAGGCAACAGCTACAAAGCCAGAGAAAGACGGAAAAATGCAACGACGTGCAACATCCAAGAAACGGGCGGTGGAGGCCGAAAAAGAATTAGAAATCGACATGGACAATAAAGAGGCAACGCCAGTAGATGTGGAGAGTTCATTGCCGCCGGTGTTGTCCAAACAAACTGAACAATCAGAGGAACAACCGGAAATACCCACACAAACAGGGGAAATCAATGTCCGGAAGGAACAATTGGAAATGCCGACACGAACGGAGGATGGGGGTATACAAGAGATGATCAGAGCAATGATGGAACAAATCGAGGAGAACAGGAAAAAAGACAACAAATCGTTAAGTAAAAAGATGGAGGATAATAACAAGAAAATGGACGAGAATAGGAAGGAAGACAAACAATCCTTGAAAAAAGATTTGGGTGGAATAAATAAAAACATAGAAAATACCAACAAGAGGATGGATGAAAACAGTAAGAAGATGGAAGAGAGGATGGGAGAAAAGTTAGAAGAATTGAAGAAGGATAACCAATCCAAAAAAGAAGAGTTGACTGGGATGAATAAGAACATGGAAGATTTGAAGGAAGACAACAAGAAGATGGAAGAAGAGATGGGGAAGAAGTTAGAAGAATTGAAGGAAGACAACCAATCTTTCAAGGAAGAATTCAAGTCGACTAAAGAAGAATTGATTAATAAAATTGATAACACCAATCAGAAAATCGATGAAACCAGGAAGAAGATAGAGAAGAACAACCGACAATTGAAGGAAGATTTGAAGGAAGATAACAAGAAGTTGGAAGACAAGATGGGGGAGAAATTGGAAGAATTGAGAGAGGACAATCAAATTTTAAGAGAAGAATTAAGGGAGGTAAATCAGGAGAATTTGGACAAACTGGACGAAAGAATGGAATTGTTTCGAGAAGAACTGAATAAGGAAATCAATGTTAACAAGAAAGCGATGAATAAGAAGATGGAAGAAGAAAACATAATGGTAAATCGATAAATTCGAGAGATTGACGGGAAGTGCAACCAGACCGAAAAGGAGGTGCAAGAGTTTAAAGAAGTGGTGAACATCAAGTTCACAAATATCGAAGAACATAGCCGCAGGAAAGTAGAAGAACAGAGGAAGGAAACTCAAGAAGAATTCGGGAGAGTACGCAACCAAGTCACGGAACGGTATAATGATATGCAAGAGACCGTGACCAATATCACCGGTCAGGTGCGACAAAGCCGAGAAGAAATGGAAGCAATAAGAAATAGACCGACTCATTTCACAGGATTGCCCGTCAATGAAAGCCGAGAGTGGCTCAACTTCCGACAGTATAAGCGTAAGCCGATGGAGTTCCTGGCTAGGATAGAGGAATACTTCGCTAAGCATAAAATCACGCAATGGAGCCATAGCAGGGAAATCTTAGATGAGTCATTCCGAGAAATAACGGATAATTGGTGGATGGCCAACCGGAGTGAAATTCCCGACTACCAGCAGTTCCGGAAAATGTTTAAGGCGAAGTACTGGTCTGAGACTACCCAGAACTTGATCCGTGACAACATATGTAATGGACGATACAGGGCACAACTAGGCAACAGCATGACAGCATATTTCTTGGGGAAGGTGTGCATGGCAAAACACCTCGAGCCGGCAATACCAGAAGAGTGTCTAGTGAATAAAATATCATATCACTATGATGAAGACATTATCAGGGCCCGGAGAGGTAGCCAGATCAAGACGATCCAGGCGATGACCGAGTTGTTAGAGGGATATGAAAACGAGGAGTATTATCGGCAGAGCAGGAAGAGAAATGAGAGACCAGAGGCAAGGCCGAATACATACCCCAATAACGGCAATAACCATCCCAGTAACCGGAACCAGCCCAGTAATTACGACGGCCCTAACAACCCGCCGCGTAATAACAATTTTAACGGCAATTTTAACGGTGTTAGGAATAACAACCCCTATCCGAATAATAGGAATAATTATTATCAGCCTAATAATAGTATCCCATACAGTCAGAGAAATCCATACCCCAACAATAATGGTGACAGACCTTACCCACCCAACCGAAATTACTATAATAATAATTATGGTAATAATAATAGTAATAATAATAATAACCGAGTGTCGCGCCCTAGGGTTAATTTTATAAGAGCGGAAGATCGCGGACCCAGGAGATATTATCAACCACGGAGGAACAGCTTCCACGGCGCCGACCGAAGATGGAGGAGTGCAGAACGGGACGGTCCAAGAAACGAACAGGGAAGAAGAAGTACAAGCCTGGAGGATCTTGGCCGACAACAGAACAGGGCGCTAAACCTCGCACAGGGTACAGAGCGTCAGGAAACGGATCAGAGTTTCCCGAACGATGCCTCGGTCAATACTAACACGAACGATGACCAAAATGGTTTAAACGGGAGGAGGCAGTAATCAACAACAATGACCCGTTACTGCTTATACTTCCTGGGTTAGAAAAGGATGAATTGCAACAAGCAAACAATCATAAAAACATCACTATAATAAGTAACCACTATCTAAAAGATATTAGAACGGAACTTTTGGAAGAGAACGAGAAGAGTCTCAGCAACAATAATAATGAAATACTTTATATAACAGCGGAGGTGGAAGGAGTTCCCGCTAAAATAATGATAGACACAGGTGCCAATATTTCAATAATAAACGCAAATGAATTGGAGAGAATACAAAGTGCATGTGGAAAAACTTTGCCAATGTTACCAGTCAACAACATTGTGTTAATAGGTGCAACTGGCCGCCAGAATAAAACCATCAGGAAACAAGTTTCTTTAAGTGTCGTTAGCCATGATATAGCTTTGGACATGGAATTTTTAATCGCCACCGGATTACCATTTGACATATTAGTCGGTTGCGATATTCTTAGAAGATATTCTGCAGTAATCGATCTTAATTTAGATAAAGTATCACTTTTCCCAGACGGAGTAACATGGACCGCAGATCTGGTAGGAGGCACAACTATACTTCCCAGCCCTATACATCAACAACTTCGTAAAATTAATATTATTAGAAACAGCCCTCTTTCTAAACCCATTATATACAACCATGGAGGAGAGGATTTATGGTCAGTTAAAATCCAAGAAATACGGGACTTCCAGTGCGGAAGCGATAACAAGAAAATACCTATACATTTAGCTGATCGTCTAATCACAATATATGAGAAGTACAAGGCAGTGTTTTCAGATGAACCAGGGAAGGTAAAAAATTACCAGTGCCAACTTCGATTCAAAGAAAACGTAGAGTTTAACCGGAGGTCATATCCAATCGCGCAGTCGCTCAAAGAAGCCGTGAGAACAGAGATAAATAAGATGATAGAAAATGACATAATTGAGATTAGTCAATCACCTTACACTAGTCCAATTATTGCTGTTCCAAAGAAAGACGGACAAGTCCGGCTCTGTTTAGATGGGCGCGAGTTGAACAAGACGATTGTGAATGACAGAACCTCTCCCGGTGAAATAGAGGAGATCTTAAAACGTTTTCATGGCACTAAGTTTATTAGCACCTGGGACACGGTCTGTGGTTATTGGCAAGTAGAGCTGCATCCACAAAGCCGCCAGTACGTGGCGTTCATTTTCGAAGGGCGCAATTACCAGTTCAAGAGACTGCCCTTCGGACTTGTCAATTCTGCCGCCATCTTTGTGGCATGCATGGACCAGATTCTTGGACAAGAAGCACTCCAATTTACCACCGTCTATGTTGACGACTTACTAATCACATCCGAAACCTGGGAGGAGCACTGCTACAGAGTAGACTATGTACTAAGCAAGTTAGCGCAGAACAACATAACTCTGAAGTTGGAGAAATCCAAGTTCATAGCGCGCGAGGTACAATTCTTGGGTTTCAACCTAGACGACAGAGGTATTACCCCGTCAGCAGAGAAAGTGGAGGCAATTCAGAGGTTCCCGCAACCAAGAAACAGGAAACAATTACAATCTTTCCTCGGACTCTGTAACTATTACAGGAAGTTTCAGAGCCGATATTCCGAGTTGACCGCCAAGTTTCAACCACAGTTATCTGCTAAGAACAAATGGACTTGGGGTGAAGATCAAGATCTTACTTTCCGCTTGATAAAAGAGAAGTTTCTGGAGAGTGTTATACTTCGTCACCCAGATTTTAAGAAACCATTCTTTTTAAACTGTGACGCTAGCGATCTGAGCTTAGGAACGACTTTATACCAGGAAGATGAGGAGGGACAACATCTGGTAATAAGCTTCGCTAGTCGCAATCTGAACCAGTGCGAAAAGAACTACAGTGTGACAGAAAAGGAATTGCTGAGCGTGGTGTTCGCATGCAGCAAGTTCCGGACGTACATTCTCGGATATCAAGTCACGGTACGAACTGATCATAAATCCATCTCGTTCCTTCGTAGGTGCAAGTTGAGTCACGGCCGATTGGCTAGGTGGGTACTCGCCCTACAAGAATATGATCTGAAATGGGAATACATTCCAAGAAAAAAGAACGTGGTAGCGGATGTGTTGTCACGTATAAATCTGGAAGATCAGACTTTCGAGGGAGAGAAGGAGAGCTTGGTCAAAATTTATAACATATTCAAGACCAGAGCCGATCTACAAGCTCTATTAATAAATATTCGAATCCACCAGCAGTCTGATCCTAAGCTGAAAGACATCATGAGGCGATTGGAAGCCAATGATGATACCATTTCCAAATATTACCACCTTAAGAAAGGGATCTTATTCATAAAAACGGCCTTGGACGAAGAGACATGGAAGGTGATAATCCCACACCAAATCGAAAAGGAGGTCATCATCGATTACCATGTCAGGTATGGTCACATGGGAGCGTTAAAAGTGATACAGGCTCTAGAGGAAAACTGTAAGATCAAGAATATCAACCGCAAGGTGAGAACGTACATCAAGTCCTGTAAGATCTGCTAATGTGCCAAAATAAACACTGAAAAGACAGAGGGTATCATGATACCGATAACTTCAAACGCAAAACTGGAAAAAGTGTTTTTGGATATCTGCGGGCCATTTCCCCGTAGCGGTGGTCGACACAGGTATAAATACCTGGTAATCATAATGGACCACTACACCAAGTATATAAAGCTATATCCGGTTAATCGGGCAACAACAGCAAAGGTTCTGGCGGTGATTATCGATTTGTATTTGCCAGAGATCGGTAGACCATCTTCCATTATTACCGACCACGGTACACAATTTAAGGGGAGGAGGTGGCGAGACACCTTATTAGCACTTGGGTTCAAAACTTATAAGACGTCAGTCTACCACCCAAGTAGCAACCCGGCTGAGAGAGTACTGAGAGAAGTGGGTAGGATCTTGCGCACGTACTGTCACAACCAACAGAAAAAGTGGCAAGAGTACCTAGCAGCGACAGAGACATTCCTAAATTTCGCCCACCATCCAGCTATAGGAATTACACCATACTCAGCCATGTATGAGAAGCCGACTCCCCGAGAAATTGAACAAATCATTGAATTTCCAACAAACAATAATCGGAAATTCAACCAGTTGAGGTTTTACAACAAGGTAGCAGAAGATCAAGAAAAACGGCAAGTAAAATACCAAATGGCGATAGGGCGTATTATAACATATAAAGAAGGTGAGAAAGTCCTCCTAAAAAATCGAGAGCTGCCCAGCACCTTAGAAGGCATAACCAAAAAATTATTATTACTTTATACCGGACCATATGTTGTGGTAAATGATAAGCATAACAATACCTATGAGTTGAGGGAAATCATTTCAGGAAAAATCAAAGGTGTGTACAATCAAGCATCTATGAAAAAATATTATGAAGAATGAGTTGGGAGTTTTGAATTTAGAATTTTTTAAACATAAAAATCCTAAAATGATGTAAGAACAACTTACAACCAGATATTTCGGAGAAAACATTTTATGGCAATTTAATTAAAAAGAATTTTTGAATTTAAACTAAAAAAAAAATTCTAAAATAAGTAAGTACAACTTACTACCACTGATTTATGAGAAACAACTTTTGGGATGAATAAAAAGAAAGAATTTTTATTAAACTATAAAATTTAAAATATGTAAGCACAACTTACAACCTAATATTTTGGAGAAAAACTTTATGGAAGAAAATAGGAGAAAGGAATTTTGTGTTTAACCAACAAAATTTAAAAATATATGTAAGTACATCTTACAACTATAAACTTTATGAGAAACTTTACGGAAAAATAGAAGAAAGGAATGTTGAAGTTAATATACAAAAAATTTAAAAAATACAAGCACAACATTAAAAAATCTTTGAAGGCGGTTGCAAGCTAAATAGGCTTACAATTAGGTAATGTATCAGTAGGCTTCCTGTGTTTAATTATGTGAGTTTTTATTATTTTGTAAGTTGAAAATGTGTAACAAAATTCTCTATACACGGCCTAGCCTAGTGTATCAGTATAGTACATAATATCGTTTAGCAAAGGCTCAACACATATACAAACTTAATTAAATGTAATTTTTAAAGAGAAACTACTATGTTTGTTAGCAGTTTTCATTTGTGTGTATGTGGTTAAAATTTGCAAAACTTGAATTCTACGTTCACAAATATTACGTAGGCATATTTTTAGTTAATTGCTAATGTCAGGTGGCTTCTAATCACATGTCATCAAGTAATTTTTAATTTCGATTTCAGCTGATACGTTATATATACATTAAATGCAAAATTTTTGTCCTTACCGGAAGAAATCGAAAGGTAGTATACTTTAGCCGGCTTTTAAAGTAATACTAAATAAAAGTTGTTATGGAAAAATTAATTTGAATTTTTGTTACCATAGAAATCGTTTGCATTGTTAATTAATGGAACCGTCTCTAGTTTTACATTTGCGTAAAGTAAATGTTTGTAAGGTAAACCCTCTACGCGGACCGCCTTCATCGCAATGTTCTTCCGCCTGACGAGTCGATTTCTCGAATCTGCATTAGTCCAGAGAAATTGGAGGACCTAAAACAGCTTACAATAGAGAATTATAAAACAAAATACTGGAAAAATATAAATAACTAAAATTTTATAATAACGATATAAGTTTTAAAAATATTAGGAACAACATAAAGAAGAGGTATGTGAGAATAAACAACTAAATAACGTAAAGAAACAACCTTTCTTACCTGCAAGTGGCGGTTGAAATGTCCTGTTGAAAGACCTAACGGACGGTTGATCAACTGTTTTCCAGCGTATTTATAGCCCTACCCATGCCTACCTGCTACAGACATACAACGTCATACAAAAAATCCTAACAATCCAATTTATCTGTCGAATTTAAACACAGTGCCCAAAACTTAGGCTACCCCGAAATTTCTTCTCCCCCAAAACTGGAACCACCACACTACTCTTTGACTCCCTACAAGACCTTCAATTATTTTGCAACTCAATACAGGCAACCACATTTGGCCCTAGAGAGGCATACAAAGCCTATAAGTCCACGAAAACTTCCCCCATACCCAAAGACCCCCCCAAGAATCCACTGAAGACACTAGTCATCCGTGGTGTCGAACCCTCGATCGATGTAAGCGACTTCCAGGAAGCGCTGGAGGAAGATAAGCGTCTCTAGATCGCTTTCTGCAAGCGAATCTTATCAGATCGCGGACCGACATGACTGATAAGAGTCTTCACACATCACTCGGACACTGTCCACCTCCTTCTCACGGAAGGCGCATTTGTAGCTGGTCGCCACTTCAAAACGGAAGAGTCACGCCAGCTAGAACGCCACATTCCTTGCCCCAGATGCCATCTGTATGGACACACCGCACGCTACTGTTCCTACCAACCTACATGTAGGGTGTGCGGTCACAAGTCTTCCACCTCCCTCTGTCCTCACAAAAACCATGACCTCAGCACGCCGTTCTGTGTGACCTGCAACAGACAAACTGACCACTACACAGGACAGACGAAGTGTCCTAAATACCCTCGTGATACCCCCGACCCCGCTGCACAAGCCCCAGTAATCTCCATAGTCCCTGCCTCCCCACCCAAAGCCAACCCGTGGAAACCTCAAACAACCAGTTACCCCTATCCTGGTAGGCGACTGCCTGGTAGTTAGCGATAGCCTTCCAGTCGGTGCATAGCTATCCGACCAGCCCGGACTTCGACACAATAGCAGAACACTACATAAACACTTTCTTAATCACTCAAAATGACCTTCTTTTCCGACCTGACGACAGACTCACAGGCCCTTACGACCATCCATTGGAGCAACCTATAACCGCTGACGACATTAAATTCAAGCTCCTGCAATGCCGCAACTCAGCACCTGGTCCAGACGCCATACCAAATAAAGTCTTGAAAGCCCTCCCAGACATAGCACTCGACGTACTTTCACATTTATACACTACTAGCCTCCAGCTAGGATACATGCCTCAAGCTTGGAAACATGTCCATGTCCTGAGGTTACCCAAACCATTCAAATCAGCCAGACTCACTTCAAACTACAAGCCCATATCGCTCACTACCCAATCTCCAGGTTATTTGAAAAAATACTGGTTGCCAGAATTCATCAACACCTACGGAATCACGACGTCCTACCCAGTACGCAGGGAGGCTTCCGCCCTGGGTATAACATCTACGACCAGCTGGTCAGAGTGATCAGCGCCATCCAGGATAACTCATCCGCAAACACCCAACTATCTTACCACTTCTTGACATCTGGAAAGCGTTCGACTCCGTCTGGCATAATGGCCTCAGATTTAAAAAACTTCGATGTCACTTTCCCCCGAACATCATAAAATGGCTATCGCAGTTCCTGGATGGCCGAACTGCCCGAGTCAGCCAGCATGTCTTGGCACCTTTCCAACTGCACGCTGGTATCCCACAGGGCTCAGCTATTAGCCCGTCACTATATATCATCTTTACAAAAGACACCCCTCTCTCCCCTCCGCACTTAACATACCAGACAGCATGCCTTGCCCAGTACGCGGATGATACAGCATACTGGATCTCGAATAGACACCACCAGCAAGCCATCTTACAATTACAAGGAGTGTTGCAGCCATTCTTTGAATACTGCGATACTTGGAGAATCTCCGTGAACACGGGCAAGACCCAACTATGCGTCTTCAACCTAACAGGACGTAAAATGAGACACTTCTTTAGAACTCCAATCCGTGTTGACCCATCTAACATAATCCCGAAGCGTGACTGCAAATATCTTGGAATCACCCTTGACACCACTCTGACCTGGCGACAGCACATCTAAATAATTAATGAGCAAGTCCAAGCCCGTCTCCGATCGCTGCGAATCCTCAGTATAAATGACTGCTGCTCCAGTGAATTTCTAAGCAGGATCTACACAGCATTAATTCGACTTGTCCTGACATACGCAGACCCGGTCCTGCTGACGGCAGACTCAACTAAACTAAGACTTTACAGGATCACAGAACGGCGTGCTTTACGCTTAATATACCGCCGACCTCTCCGCACCAGAACCTCCAATACGGCTTTATATTGACCTAAACACTACTTTCCCAGACCTAGACATTTTCATACATAAACTACAGTGGAAATACGCCACGACTGCCAAAACCCGCAAAGCTATACAATCGATCATCACTCCCATTAATAGACCTGTCCGAAACACCCGGCGTCCTCACTTCGTCATCAACCGCCTCCTGGCTCTTGCAAATGAAACTCCGCCCAGGCGTCTACGAAGACCACGCATCAGAAGGGTCCCCGGACCCGACTAACGAGGGACAGCGGCCTCGCTACCCTGAATAAAATAAAATAAGTATAAACTAGACTCAACTAGTCTATCAACATTATCAACTCCAACCAAGAAATAAGAAAAATTACTAACTCCCAAATAACATAATCACCTATTTTAAAAACCTACAATCTTGTCCCCCGCCGATCTCTGGACGCCATTACGACGCTTCCCAACACCATTAGTGTCACAAGCTACTCGACTTTGGCCGAATATGTCTATAAGTTTGGCACAAAAACACTCCCCCTCACCCTCTCCGAGAGGCTGCTCTCACTATTTAACACAGACACTCTCACTACTCTGGTACCACCATCTTCTCATCGGCCAGTCTGCGCTGGCGTGCGAACCCAACCCAAACATTCTTACCCATACGGCTGAAGAGGGCTTGGCCCAGAACAGCCCGAGAGGTCCTAATAAGGAAGGAATACAACGCTTTTATCTTCTTCAGGATACAGGAATTTTTGTTTTACGAACCGCAGAGTCTTCAAACGAAGGCTGAAATGTTCTGTTAAGTTGAGTCTTGCAGTCAGCAATCTAGTTCAAAAGCCAAAATAACAAAGTACTGTAGCTTCTCTTGTTCAGATTTTTGACCATTAGTTTTATAATATAAACCTTTCCACTGTAAAACGAAAATAATTCTCACTTCGTGACAGAGAATAGATGGGAACTAAAATAACAGTTACAAATCAAACTGTACTTCATGTGAGACATTTTAACTACCAGGGGAATGACGTTAGTTATAATGATACAGGTGTTACATTAGCTAAGTTCCAGACGATCTGTGGATCAATTAATGGTATTCTTAAAACAGTTGGTTTAGAAAGTACACTAAAATCGTACAATTTGTTATGGCGGCATTAGACTGTCCTGTGGCAGTGAATTATGGACTAAATACAACTTTCAGAAAAGTTTAAGTGTAATTAAACTTCATAAATTACCGGGATATAAAGTGGTAAAACTGAGACGCCCAGACAAAGTGGCACGCCGGACATGTTTCGAGGATGTCGGAAGTAAGAGGCGCCCAGGTCTGGTCCAGTCTGCTGAAAGTTGTATTAGGCACAATAATGGTCTAAGCTAAACTAGAAATTTGGTAATGATGAAAACCTGGGTAAAATTCCTTTGTGATGCAGTCATTAATACACTACTTGAAATATAAACACTACATGTATTGTGTTTAATATTCTGAAGTATGATTTGTTGAAGGAGCGAGGCGAGCTCAGTTTCAACGCGACCGTCTGGCATTCCCCTTTCTGTTTATCTGCCAAACTCTCTGTACATTTGGGGTATGACTCAGGATAACTTTTGAACTCATAATTGATTTTCATAAAACTTGGCATGCGTACCCATACGCTTACCCTACAAAGCGCCATTGTTTTTGAGATTGATGCCCCCAAAAAATGTGAGGCTCTCAAACAAAAATAACGCAAAAGCCCACGTGGGGTATCAAATTAAAGGAAATTGTAACAAAAATCTGAATTTAATGTTAATTTTTGAAAAATAATAATTTTTAAACAGTCAATGCCTAAACAGTTGGTGCAAATTTTAATATATTTAAAAAAATGAATGTAGGATATCAGATTAAAGTGCATTTTAACTAACATTTGAATTTTATGTAAATTTTTAGAAATTTCAAACTTTTGGCATCCCAGGGGCCGAAAAACAGATCATACAGTTAAAAAGAATTGAAAATCCAGCAGGTGTCAGACTTAACTGAATCGTAACCAAAATAATAATGTTTCAAATTTTTATTGTTTATTATACTATGTGCAAAACAATTGATATATTACTAAAGGAATAGTAGAGTAAACGAGATTTAAAAAATTTTTTCCAACATTGAAATATTATCTAATATCGAATTTTATGTAATAATAAATGTACTTTGTTCAAATAGTGAGCGAGTTGTGCGTACAAGAAGTGTAGTCGATATTTGTTTTGTATGCTCTTCTTACTGTACAGATCTCTTACTTCTTCTTCTCTTACACATATTGCATCACCAATAAGTTTAAATTTCATGGTAACCTCTGATAGACATAGTAATCAAATATAAGCATGTTTTAACAAACTTGTAGTGTAGATTGATCTTCACTAGTTTAATTTTTATATTAATATATTACAACACTACACGGTTTTAATGTGTTAAGCCCCCTGTTTTTGGAAGCCATTTACAATCTTACAAACGATTTTATTTATTTAATGTGCGACAAATCTTTATATAACACTACAACACATTAAATTCGTGTGGTTGATGAAGATGGGTGTAATCGTAATAATAATAACGCTATGTAATCTGGTTAAAAATTATTTCAATATTTATTAATACAATTTCTTATTTGTGTTACGAATCAAAATCATTATTATTTGCACGTCTAATTACTACACATAAGTAATACTCTTATACTACACGTAGACATATTATACACCTTATATTCTAATACATCGTTATAATTTTTATATTGCTCTCAGCTAGCTCATTTGTGTTATACTGATTAGATTATCTAATCTTCTAATTATATAATCTCTTATTAATTCATTGCATATGCATTGCTTTCTAATAGAATTCTCTAATGACTTTATCTATTACAGATTTAAAGTTATAGCTGCTGCGTTACTGATTATCGTTAAACATTCTTAAAGATTACGTTAATTATTTTATACAAATATTTACAGTTATAACAATTTATTGATTCATATTTGAATTGAATTGTCTCTTTTTTTCTGTTACTTATTGTGTTTTGATTAAGTCTCGGTTTTCAAGTGCATGGTTATTTGTCACCTTAATTGTTGTGGTACATAGCAGCATTTCCTCTTCGGTCCTGGATACTGGATGCTCCTTTGTCGTCCTGGATTCCTGGAGTCCTGGAGTCTTGGAGTCTTGGTCCTTTGTCCGTCGGATTCTCGTACTCTGGATTACTGCATGTACTTTGCTGCTCCCTCGTCTCCCGTCATGGTCTCAGGTTGCAAGTGCTCACACGAACTGTTGAGTAGTCGTGAAGTCCCTGACTGCTGCTGCGGTTGAGAGAAAAGTTTTGTTGTTTCTAAGTAGAGTCTCTGGCTTCGACAGTAGTCGATCAGGAAAGAGTTGTACTCTTGAAGCAGAGCCTCCGGCCGCTACAATGGTTGATTGGGAAAGAGTTGTCGTCCAGCAGAGCCTCCGGCTGCCAAGATGATTGAACGAGAAAGAGAGTGATGTTAGCGCGTCCCCTGTATTTATACCCAGGGTGCCAAAATCATGTCTCGACAATATTCTGCATGTTTGAGATTGTCGATACCGTCACTTCTAATCCACTATTCTCATCACACTTAATTCGCTCATCTTCGTGAATTGCGAAGTCTTTTGCATATTACCCGATATTCATTCTGTCGGTAATTTATATGTGTTCATCATGCACAAACCGTTTTTCTTTATCTTAATTAAAATAAGTACTATTTATTTTTAATCTCCTATAATTACACTTTTTATCGTTTTTCACTATTTTTTTATACACACATTTTCTAATTTAAATACACATTTTGGTGTATTTGGTTTTGTGCTATTATGCACACAAGTATTACAAATTAAATAAATGCAAATAATTGATCGCGTTCCTGAAGGGTTGACACTTTTCAGGAATGGACAGGTCGCACACACACACACACACACACGTAACATACGTGTGTACACAGAGACAGAGCAGCTGGCGTGTTTCACCTGTTTCAACATGAAAGTTTTGGTCGTTCATATTGCAAGCTGAACGATTATTATTATTAAAATGAATTATTTATTTATTCTAATTAATTCTTTTAATTACTTCATGCAATGCACAGTAACCTATACATTTGTACTGTTGCAATATATTAATTACATTTCCCACGCATGTGAGGCCAGAGGCTAAGACCCTGGTAGTGGAAGGAAGGGGCCTATATAGCCATCCACAGCACCTCTTGATTTGTTGTCATCCCCTCCTCCCCTGACACACACACTGTCTTATGGCACGGGAGTGAAACGGCATTTTGGCTGGGTAAAAGTAATGTAAGCCGGTCCCAAGTATGTATCCTGCGAAAGGGATCCAAGGTCCCATCTCATCCTTGGAAAATAGTGCGCTAGGTAATCTACTCATGTACCGGTGGGCCTTGTAACATCAAAGCACAGTGACCTCTTATACCAAAAAATGTCCACTTACCGTACCCCTGTTCAAGTGGATGAGGGCTGTTCAGGGTAAGTCAGTAATATGCTAAACCCTGTAAGGTGGGCCTGGGCTATGGTTCTGGTAGGGTAGAGTGAAGACCATAACGCTGACCACCGGTGGCCCTTCTCTCCCTTCCAAACATCCACCCTGGCCCATGATTCCTTACATACTATATTTTCCGTCATGGAAGTAGTCCCGTCAAGGTTACTCAATTTTACTGCTTCTCGCTGTCTCCTCCACCGGCTGTGTTGCCGGTTACTACATTGCGTAACATTTTAGCAGTGATACGTAATCAAATTTCACACATCCACTTTATATAAGTGTTTAAATTTATTTATGTGTATCGCGAAAACGAATTTTTTTATCAGGAATAATTAGTTTTGGGTAACATAACTTAGTTAAATGCTGGGCGCCAATAATTTTAACGATAATAAATTCCTATGAGTCGTCAGCATATTTTTTGTTATCGCGTAAATATCTACAGAATTTCTATATTTGCGTTTTTGTTTCTTCTGTTTCTTTGTTTTTTTTTTTGGTTATAATTTGCATTTCTCTGTAACTACGATTTATAATGCACTAGTTCCTTATGTTAGAATCTAAAGCGTTTAGCAGTACACATCCTACTTTACAGAGTATCCTGTAAAGTTCACTGTACGAAAAAAACATAAAGTAACCGACCTGACGGTACTCTGTAAAGTAGGGTGTGTACTGCTAAACGCTTTAGATTCTAACATAAGGAACTAGTGCATTATAAATCGTAGTTACAGGGACATGCAAATTACCTAACAAAGAAAAACAAAGAAACAGAAACGCAAATATAGAACTTCTGTAGATATTTACGCGATAACAAAAAATATCCTGACGATTCATAGGAATTTATTATCGTTAAAAAAAATATACTACTTTTATTTCCACAACTACTGTCATTAATAATTAGGCAAAAAGTCAGCTGTATAGTATAAGATGTTACATGCACAAGCAGAATAAAAATAATAGTATGTAGTAACGCAAAAAAGAATTGAATTTAAAAAAAAAAATGGATAGTTTTATAAGAAACAATACGAATTCCTTATGAAATAAATTATAAATACCTTATTTACATATTAAAATACTTCACTTTGTCCACTCAACCTACTTAGCATGAGGTACTTTAACTTAAAAGGGGATTGGCTTTTGCCACAACAGCGATAATTTTGTTTGCAGAAATTACTCAATCGTATTCATATTTGTGCAACGAAAATAAGATAGTAGCGCGGCCAGTGAACATACACAGTTTTGAGGGGAGTGTAAAAATGACAAAGGCTTTATAAAAGTGTCAAACAGCAATATTTGTCGAAAAGACATGCCAACAGGGTATACGCAATTTGCATACCAATGTACACATACCTAACAGAACTTCCGAACCATATGGTTTAGGAACGACCTTGCAGAGAACAAAAACAGATTCAAATGTTTTACAAAAAGGAGAAAACCGTAAATATGAAAAAAATTAAAGCGACAACAGCAAACAGGATCAGAGTCCTCAGACCGCGGTTATCCTACAGACTGTCACTTGTTTTCTCCTTTAGAATTTATTTTAGAATTTTTTGCAGTTTAAATTACAAAAAAATAATTTTAATTGTAATTTTAATGTAAGCCTTATTGACAACAACAAAGTGAATATTTAATTTAAAAAATACATACTTTTACATTCTTTACATTAAGTACTTACTACTGTGTAGCATTTTTTTGATTTATTTACGAAAGTGAAGCTGTTGTTTCGTGGCAACACTGTAAGTAAGCAGTGTAACCTTGACGGCACTATTTCCATGACAACAATTATAGTAATAATCAGAAAAAAGAGTGTGTCCAGAGCTCGCTGACCCGACCGTGAGTGGTGTCTATATAACCGCGCTGTTGGGACCCGTACACGGCTCCAGTTCGGAGAGTTGCCCTGTCTCTCTGTCTGGATACGAGAAACCAACTGCTTGAGAATCCCGCTGAGCAACTTGTGACTTGGATCAACAGTTTATGCTTTTCCGTGTGTTAGTCTCTTTTGTAAGAAAATGGTTCCAGGCCTGTTCGGTGACGTAACTAATAGATGGAGGGCTATGAATTTTCCAGCCCTTCCCTGGTAATCTCTGCGGTTGCCGGAGAATATTGTTGGAAATATGGAGATTAGCGGTGTTCATTGGAAATGGTAGAGGCGACACATGCCCGAGGGACAGAGGTGGCGCTTGGTCTCCGCCAGCACTACATGGTAATATGTGTTTCATTTGCCCTCATAAATTATTAATGCTTACGTACAGTCCCTAGTGGATAGAACTAAGTCTAAAACTAGAACTGCTGTAATGCGATTCATAGAAATATTTAAAGAAGTTGTGAGTATAGATTTCTCTGGCGTTTGAGATTATGATTACTGCGAAACTTATAATTAATTATGTAACTCTAAGGACGTTATTACTGACAGAATAGTAAGCGCGGATTAGGCCATGTAACAAAACAAATAACACTACTAGCAAGATATTGTTGAACAGTAATTTATAACAATATGTTATTTCTGCAAAGAATCCAAGAAACCGGAAAATATTAGTGAATCCAAGAATTAGTTTGCTGATATGGTGGGGCATCAGTAAACACAGGATAGCACATACAAAGGGACATACTACATATTGTTACGACGGTCTACTTGATCGTCGTAGGTACAGTGGAAACACAAAATACAAGACACCAATTAAGTCACTAATCAACAGCTTAAATTTTACAGTTAAACAGTTCGTAATAAACAACACAGTCTCTTACAACAAATCAAATAAAATTGTTCACATTCACACGCAATAACAATGTCTACTAATAGAATCTTGCACAATTATAAAACACACAGCACAATAATTCTTCACTTTGACAAGCACTCAATCCGCACTAGCGAAAGTCGCTCACGTAACTGAACTGACATCCCGGCAGCTTTATATACGCCGCGCTGAGGCCGAGTACAGCTTTCCCTCCTTAACTGCACGCCGGCGGCTTTAATGCGTAGTATCTCAAGTGTTCCTGGGACTCACTAGAATCACCTACTTGAATGACGCACAGCTGCCACACTGGACGGGGAGAGTGGAGAATGTTCTGGGTTGTTCGGTAAGCTTCTCATAACACCGCCCACTCCTTAAACCTGTTCGTCCCGAACTGGCAAACCGTCTCTGAAGTAATACTTGGCCAGGCGATCTAGGTGGACGTCCTTGTGAAAGATAATTTTCCCGTCCTTCGAATTCGGTCTCGTGTGACCCAAAAATCAAGTTCCCAGGAATACGAGTCTTCCGCTCAACCGCTAGTTTTGCTGGAACACACCCTTTGGGTCATGTACTGATGACCTAAAAACCACTGGCTGATCCAAGTCTGATTGGATCTCGTCAACAACCTCTTGCGTAACTTCATCTTCAGCAACTTTTTCCCTGGGCGCTTCTATTAACTCATGAACAAACAAGGGGTTTTCCTTGACACCCATAGTTGGCTTTCCAGTCACGTCTTTTGCCGTTTCACGTATTTGTACTTCCTCTACTAGTTCTTCTTCCATTTCCGCCTGGAATAGGAAAGGTGCCTCTTGACCAGACCTGTTTACTTCTTCTTCGGCCAATGTTACTTGCTTGATTGAATGGTTGGCAGACCCTGACATTTTAGCCATGCAAAGCTTTATATGCTCTTGGCCAACCTTCAGGACGTTCTCTCTTAAGTCCACAACGAATCCGTAGGCATTCATAATGTCCATGCCAAGAATAACTTCATCGACAATGTCTGCAACGAGCCTAAGGTGGCTAAACACGAGAAGACCCGGGCGTACACGTACGTCTATCTTTCCTAACACATTGACGGGGCTGCCAGTCACAGTCTGTATTGTACAAGAGCTAATTTGAGGCCATCGGTCGCTGATTAATTCAGGTTGTACAATAGACACTGTAGCGCCCGTGTCAACTGTAATGATGTTGGTTTACCTTCCGCAAATCCATTAACCATCAGGTTTCCACTAGTCTTATGTAGCGTGGAAACTATGTGTTATTCTGAGGCTTTACTTCTCCAATTGGTGCGATCGCTCTCTTCTCTCGGTATTTTATTCTTCCAGCAGTCTACCTGTAGATGACCACGTTTCCCACAGTTCTAACACTTCGGTCTTCTGTCTTCATCCTTTGGTTCGAAAGATCGTTGTGGCGCTGCTGAATTCTTAAACTGTTGTTTTTGAATCGTCTCTTTATGCCGTCCGCTATGACGATACTGTAGCTATGAAGCTACAACTACTATGACACCGTTTGGCTACAACGTGATGACGTACTTTGATTAATGTAGGTCGCCGGCTTGGCAGCATTAAAACGGAGAGCATGAAGAAGAGCGTCTGATTTATTATCAAGCCGTGCCATTCTTAACACTTGTAATTGACTATCTCTGATACCATCAATAAACATAATGAGAGAAATCCACTTCCGGAAGTCCTCCGATTCTTCGGGATAAGCCAATCTCGTCAGTCGGTCGATATTCGCTTCAAACTCTTGAAGGCTCTCACCTGAACGCTGTCGCCTCGCTTTAAGTTGTTCACGGTACACTCCGCACAAATGCTGGTCACCGTACCGTAATTCCAGAGCTTTTTTTAATTCGACATAGATGTTCTGGCTGTCAGATTGCACTTTGTGTATTAGCTCTGCGGCAGGTCCTTTTATCGCAAGAATGAGTGAACGGCCTTTCTCCTCTTCTGTCCATTTATTTAAGCGAGTGGCAGGTTCAAATTGGCGAATATAAGTTGCCCAATAAGTGCTTCAATCAAACGTTAGGGCCTTTGCGTAAACTGGCCCTACTACAGTTTGGTTTCTCTGATATCCCTGAGATGCAGAATTTGCTCACTATTTTAAACGAAGGATGTTTATTATTAAGTATATTTTAATATGAGATGATTTTGAACTGTCTTGAGTAAACACTAAAAATTCTAAACTTTAGCAGTGGGATTTTAGTAAAACATTTTTAACCATAATGCCTAAATAATAATTAATTTAGTCCTAACTTTTAAGTTTACATATGTTTTTATAACCATCTATAGGCCTACGTGGTTAAAACACCACAGATATGCACCACTGATAACAATACAGTATATAGAATTTTGTAAACATAGATTACAAACGTTTTGAAGACGACCCAAAATTTTCAGTGAGCGTCAAGTCATCTTAAATTTGTCGAACTATTAAAGACATAGAGTTTTTGAATAAAATTCCACCTGATATGATCCCCTACACAGACTTTTACAACTTCCTAAAAAGTTTGAGTTTCCTATTTTTGGTTCGTCGTACCCAAACGTTAAAAATCGTTCGTACTTAACTCTACATTCTCATTGGAATTAAAATTCCCTTTTCCCTTTAGTCTGACACCCAGTTAGATATTTCCATTTCTCAAAAATGTTTATTCCCTTTTACGGTTTAGCGTTATAAGATTTTGAAATTTGTAAATCTCTACACGCGTTAAAAGTTTGAAAAATTCGCAATGATTTGATACTCTACATACATTTTTGCAATTTTGTCAATAGTTTTACCCACTTTTTAGACTCTGGTAGCTCAAATTTAAAATATCAGAAACTGAGCACTATATTTAGGTTTTAATTAAAATTCCCTCTAATCTAAAACTTTATATGTACTTTTGCTATTTTTTTTTTAAATTTTAAACCCACATTTTTGTCTCCTGCCTCCTATTTTTGGGCGTATTAATCTCAAAAACAGACAATGGAGATCTAGGGTAAAATTGTGGACATAGAGTACACGTCAAGTTCTACGAAACGCGCTTGATGCGTTCAAAAGTTATCATGAGACACACCCTACAACAGACACACAAGTAGACAAATGCCAAACTGTCAAGTTACAACTGAAAACTCGTTCCTTACCTGACGTAAGACTCCATGTTTAAAATGTTATCTCGTAATACAATATTCTCGTTTTTGATATAGACTTACTTTAATGTAAAAATAAATACATAGTACACACGTACATTACATAATGTATTTATTAAATGAATATTAAAAAATATTATTTTAGGCGCAATAATATGGAAAAACTACGAAATAAAACTCCTAAAGATTTTATAAATCGTGTAAAACGTTTACGACAAGTAACAAGACACGCTAGTCTCTAACAGAATTATCTCACAGCACACAATAGAATAACAGCTTTGTTGATATTTATATTGTACGGAAATATTGTATATGAGTACTATATTATGGTATATTGTATATGAATATACGCCTGCATTAACAACTTTTCGAGCAGTATCATATTGTTTTTTCTTTCACGGATAGTTTTAAATTGTTTGGGTGAAATACAGTTTTCCACAACAGTTTGATTGATATCCACAAACAACGCATACTATTCAAATCCGTGAGTAAGTACCGTCCTGTTATCTTCAATCCCTTACCAAAAACAGACTGGTCGGATTTACAAATTGTACAGTGACTTTTGGCTAGTAATTAATGAAATAGTGGAGAAATTTGCAGCATCTTGGAGAGTTATGTCAAAGGAGTCGGGACTGTTGCGTCACTACCGTCACAGTAGGCCATAAATTTAGGCCGTTGTGTTACTAGTCAGACAAACGCCACTACATTAGACCACGTGACCACTACTTTAGACCACGCCACTAACAGTATTACCGCGCAGACGAGACTGCGTTTCTAGTGTTGCACTACTCTAGGTAATCGTCTCAATTCAATTCATATTACTTCAGGACACGTGTTTAGATAAAATATCCATTAAATATTCAAGCAGTGATTGTACTGGAGGACTAAGCTACTATAGGAATCGTGTATGTCTTTTTGCTTGCAACCTCTAAGCTGGGATTAGCGGGTTGGCCTTATGACGAACTCATCAGATTTGCGCAGTTACTCACCTTCTGATTAAACCTCGGTTTGTTTTAAAACCAAACACTTTTGAATCCAGAATCCAGAAGCTTTGCCTCTTTTGGTACTTCTCCGGCAGATATAATGGTAAACGTATTGTTACGACGGTCTACCGATCATCGTAGGTACAGTGGAAAACAAAATACAAGACACCAATTAAGTCACTAATCACCATCTTTACTTATCACAATTAAACAGCTTATAAATAACTCACACAATATTTCCAGTTAGATTTGTCCAAACGCAATAACAATGTCTATTAATAGAGTTTCACACAATTATTAACACAACACTACTTCACTTCGACAAACACTCAAGCCGCACTAGCGAAAATCGCTCACGTAACTGAACTGACAACCCGGCTGCTATGGCTTTATATACGCCGCGCTGAGGTCCAGTACAGCTTTCCCTCCTTAACTGCACGCCGGCGGCTTAATGCGTATCTCAATTGTTCCTCACTAGAATCGCCTACTTGAATGACGCAACAGCTACCACACTGGACGCGGTGAGTGGAGAATTTTCTGGGTTGTTCGGTAGGCTTCTCGTAACACCTTCCCCTCCTTAAGCCTGTTCGTCCCGAACTGGCAAACCGTCTCTGAAGTAATACTTGGCCAGGCGATCTAGGTAGACGTCCTTGCTTGTTATCCGCTTCTTCGAATTCAGTCTCGTGTGATCCGAAAGTCTAGTTCCTAGGAATACGAGTCTTCCGCTCAACCGCTAGTTTTCGTGGAATGACTCCCGTTGCGTCATGTACTGATGACCTAAACACCACTGGCTGATCCAAGTCTGTTTGGTTCTTGTCAACAACCTCTTGCGTAGCTTCATCTTCAGCCACTTTTCCCCCGGGCGCTTCTATTAACTCAGGAAGAAACAAGGGGTTTTCCTTGACACCCATATAGTTGGCTTTCCAGTCACTTCCTTTGCCGTTTCACGTATTTGTACTTCCTCTGCTAGTTCTTCTTCCATTTCCGGCTGGAATAGGAAAGGTTCCTCTTGACCGGACCTGTTGACTTCTTCTTCGGCCAATACCACTTGCTTAATTGAATGGTTGGTAGACCCTGTCATTTTACCCATGCAAAGCTTTATCGCCTCTTGGCGAACGTTCAGGGCGTTCTCTCTTAAGTCCACAACAAATCCGTAGGCATTCACAATGTCCGTGCCAAGAATCACATCATCGACAATGTTTGCAACGAGCATTTGGTGGCTAAACACGAGAAGAACCGGGCGTACACGTACGTCTGTCTTTCCTAACACATTGTATTGTACAAGAGCTAAATTGAGGCTGACTAAGTCAGGGCGCACGATGGACACTGTGGCGCCCGTGTCAATTGTAAATGCTGCAGGTTTGTCCCTTAATGAATCCTTTGACAATCAGGTTACCCGTGGTTTTATGAAGCCTGGAGGCTGTGTGTAGTTCCGGAGCTTTACATCACCAATTCGTGCATTCACGATTTTTCGTCTGCCAACAATCTGCTTGTAGATGGCCACTTTTCCCACAGTTATAACACTTAGGTCTTTTGTCTTTATCCTTTTGTTCGAAAGATCGTTGTGGCGCTACTGACTTCTTAAACTGTTGTTCTAGAATCGTCTCTTTTTTCCGTCCGTTATGACGATACTGTAATACTGGATCCGTTTGACTACAACGTGATGACATACTTTGATTAATGTAGATCGCCGACTTGGCAGCTTCAAAACAGAGAGCATGAACAAGAGCGTCTGAGCTATTCTGATGCCGTGCCACTTGTAATTTACTATCTCTGATACCGTCAATAAACACGACATGAGCAATTCTTCGGGATAAGCCAATCTCGTCAGTCGGTCGACATTCCGTTCAAACTCTTGAAGGCTCTCCCCTGAACGCTGTCGCCTCGCTTTAAGTTGAACACGGTACACTTCGCACAAATGCTGGTCACCGTACCGTAATTCCAAAGCTTTTGTTAATCCGGCATATGTGTTCTGGCTGCCAGATGGCACTTTGTCTATTAGCTCTGCGGCAGGTTCTTTTAACGCAAAAATGAGTGACCAGTGACCTCTCTGGTCAATGAATGAATCAGTGACCTCTCTTCTTCTGTCCAGTTATTTAAGCGAGCGGCAGCTTCAAATTGGCGAAGGTAAGTTGCCCAGTGAGTGTTTCCATTAAACGATGGGGCCTTTGCAAAAACTGGCCTTACTTCAGTTAATAGCGTTCTTTGATTTCTCTGATACTTTGAATCTTCTAAACTTGACATACTTGTTTTCATAGTTGACATAGATTTTTCTATTTCAGATATTCTGTCAATTTGTTTGTTCAGCTCACCTCGTAACAGGCCGAATTTTGCAGTGATATCATCTTGTACGAACGCCTTAACGTCGTCCCCTTGACGACTAAATCCTTTTTTTTTGCCGTTTCTCTGGTGTTTTATTTTCACGCTTACATTTTTCGTCATATCGTCTTACTGTCTCTTTTGGTTCCCGTCGGCGCCTTTTCACTGTTTCTTCTCTTTCCTGTCTTTGTTCTTCTTTTTGTTGTTCCTATGTTTGCCGTAGCATTACTCGGAATGCTTCTATCATATGACTGGTATCCATTTTACTTTTATCAACTACCACTAACACCACTCTTCTACGAAGTGTTCTCTGTTTCCACTGTTAACCGTTCTATCCCAGTTCTGACACCACTGTTACGACGGTCTACTTGATTGTGGTAGGTACAGTGAAAAATAAAATACAAGACACCAATTAAATCACTAATCGCCAGATTTACTTATCACAATTAAACTGATTATAATTAACTCGTTCAATATTTCCAGTTAGATTTGTCCACACGCAATAACAATGTCTATTAATAAAGTTTCACACAATTATTAACACAATACTACTTCACTTCGACAAACACTTAATCCGCACTAGCGAAAATCGCTTACGTAACTGAACTGACAACCCGGCTGCTATGGCTTTATGTACGCCGCGCTGAGGTCTAGTACAGCTTTATCTCCTTAACTGCACGCCGGCGGCTTAATGCGTACCTCAAGTGTTCCTGGAACTCACTAGAATGACCTACTTGAATGACGCAACAGCTGCCACACTGGACGGGATGAGTGGAGAATGGAGAATGTTCTGGGTTGTTCGGTAGGCTTCTCGTAAGTGTTTATCACGACCATGCGTCCACTTATTGAAATCAGCCGTTTATATTTAAGGAGTGTGTTGTGTACTGAATGCAACAGTTTTAAAATATTTTTTATGAAATGCTTGTCATGTTGCATTACATTATATTGTGTAACATGTAACATGTGTTTCGTGTTGTGGTCTGTAATTTGACTGTCTACGTAACAAAATTGTTCAGGTGTTCAAATTCTTGATTCCAACTTTTATTCTTAATCTTTTCCTTTTTTGACGTTTACCTGAAATTCTCAATTTAGACTTCTCCTTACTTACCTTGTCGTTGTTTATCTTTAATCCATTGCATTGAATTTCGAATATGAACTATTTGAAGATGTATTACATTTTTCTATGTTTTATTTATAATTTTAAAACTTATTGTGAGCTGTGATGTCTTGAGCAATGTTTCAACTCCTTTAACACAAATTTCCTATGGGGCTCGATTTGACAGATATGATTTTAATTATAATTTATAGTTCAACCATATAACGTTAACAATTCTGTTCTTCTATAACGAAAAACTGCCTTCCATTCGACGTCTCAGATTCCGCTCGTTTCACAGTGCGCCGTCAAGTTTTATTACTGCGCGTCTGAGTTTTCATTTGGTTAATGCGACGCAATCACGTTGAGTGTTTGTATGACTTTGACCGTGAACCAATTACACAGAATACTGAGCTCACACTCACAGATCTCAGGCACTGTTTGATGTCCTGCGTAAGGTAATTATAAGTCTACTAATCAACTTACTGAACGTAGTGAGAGAGACAGACAGACAGGAACAAAAGGAGCAGACTGGGGCAATAGTGTCTATGTGTATTTGGATTTACTTGTGTTTCGTGTGTATTACTGTAAACATTAGTTTAGGAATATACGTCAATTCTGGTATTTGAATATTCTGGAATCTACCCTTCTGATTTGCCTAAACCTTGGACATTAAAAAAACAAAAACAGTCTAAAATAGAATTGAAACCTCCAAACTGTAGCTCTACAGATGTACTCTCTTAGTGTTGTGCGCAGAACACGAATATTTCTATACTGCAGACAACATGCAATCAGAACTAACACAAAGTAGTCGAAGATAAATATAGCCTTATAAATGAAACCAGTGTGACCAAACAACATGTTTATGAATTTGTATAAATGTGTTTTTATAAACATAATATTTTAAAGTCCGGAAAATTACAAAAATTGTGTAAAAATAAAAGATAAAATTTAAAGTTAGAGAATGGCTATAATGACAACAGATAATATTAACATCTTCCGTATTTTTACTTAAATCTAAATAAGATGAGCAATATGTAACCTTTGCGGTGTACTGTTGCATCCATGTCAGTAGTAAAAAAAGGAAAATTTATTGCTACAAAACTAACATTCTCTACTGGTATTTCAGAAGTTACAGAAGTTATATACAATTATAGTAAAACTGTATTCTACAATTTATAGATTGTAGTGAAAAAATTTAAGTGAAATAATAAATAAATTTAAAATCTACATTCACATTTAAATTATAAGGCATATCTTACGATCAAGAGAAAGAAAAAAAAACTATTGCTACACAAAATCCATGGTAATCCATAACCGCCAGAAACTTCAATATTAGTGAAGATTAAGAATTGGAAATTCTACTCCATCCAGGGACAATACAGCAAACTTTTATTTTCGGAACTGGAGATTGGCGACATTACGATGCAGACATCTGTAGACTGGTTAAGCGGCCATCACGGAAATATCGGTACTCTGCCATTACGAGTGAACCTTGTCGTTAGACGGTAAAACCAACTTACGTTTAAAGATATTAGTTAATAAGATTTTATATTTAAATTTGAAATACCTTGTACTTTTATTTGGCATTTTCTGACCTTCCTAGTAGTCACAAGAACCTTTCGAACCCTGATATTAAGAAAAAATAATAATATAGTTAAAATTTAATATCTGAGAATCGAATGCTGTAACATAGTCGATTCACTTAAGTGTGATCGATCTGTTGAAACCAAGCGAAGAGAGAACGTCTGTTTTTTTAAATATAAAAAAAAAATAAAGGATCCTTCATGAAAATTATGACTTATTATTTGCTGACTATTTAGTGTGTTTTAGATAATTTGTAGTTTACAGAGAGAGAAACGAGAGATATACTGCGATTCGAAAAACTTAACCTCAAATAATTGGCTGACGATAAACCACAGCATAAGCACTCATACGGTAGTCGAACTGCGAGAGAAGAGAAAAGCAATTCACGGCTTATGCTCCCCTCTCTTAACGTTGTTGTACCGTCTAGGCCTTAATAGGAACGGTGTAACCACCAAATATACTAAAATAATATTACACGCTACTCGTTCAGGGCTGATTTACTTGTTATAGTATATTAGAGATTAACTTCAACAACGCTAGACCCTTGCTACATAATAATACATCACCAACAAAATTGTTTTGGGAGAATTAAACTCGTATCTCCGAAAATCTCTATGAACACACATTTTTCTTAACGACTTTTTATAAATAAACCATATAGACAGTGAAAATACAACACATTCATCTTTTTTTTATATAGCAAATTAATGCTTACAACGTGAGGATAAATTAAAATATTAATCCATTACATATTGGCACCACAACGTGGATAAGATATATGAGCACATTATCTATTAAGTTATATTACAAATTGGCGCTCAACTTGCAGGGCTTGAGTTAAGTAAAACATAGACTCCAACACTATTACTTAACTTGAGCAGGCGACTATTAGAGGCACAGGGATGCACACAAGAGGTCGTTCGAAGAAGAGGACACAGATGGAACAACAGGCGGGTGACAAGGAGGTTCAACCAGCACCTGAAGTAGAAGTAATAGTTGGCGATCAACCAGAAAATCAACCAGTTGAAGCAAAACAGACGGCGAGCGTAGGCATGCAAGAAATGATAAGGCTAATGATGGAGATAAATAAGAAAATGGATGATAATAACAAGGAATTAAAAGAAGATAACCAGAAAAATATAGAAACGTTAAAGGAAGAATTAAGTAAGAAAATAGAGGATACTAATAAATCCACAAAAGAAGATAACCAAAAGAACATGGAAACCCTGAGTAGAAAAATAGAAGAGAACAATACCCAGATGAGTAAGAAGATGAGGAAGAAATGACGAAAATACGTAGAGAAATGAAGGATCAAATGGAGGAAAATACAACGAGCATTAAACAACAAATTGCGGAGGTGAATCAGAAATGGGAAGAGACAAATCAAGAAATACAACAATTTAAGGAAAGACTAGTGAAAACTGAAGAAACCATTGGACAATTCAGAGTAGAAATAGAGACCAAAATAGACAAAGTAGGAAACGGCAGTCAAGTCAGGGTAATGGCAATACAGCAAGAAACGCAGGAAAAGTTGGATGAGATACAAAGTAATATGTCCGGCAGAATGACAAAAATAAGTGACGAAGTAGACCAAGTGAAGAATCAGGTAAACGGTAACAAAGAAAAATAGAAAGTATGCAACACATCCAACTAAACATACAGGAAGAAATGGATAGACTAAACATCAGACCGACATGCAGTAGTCACCACACCACACTAGAGAACAGAGACAGCGTGAATTTCAAAGATTACAGGAAAAACCCCATTGAATTTCTGGAACGCGTAAACGAAGGACTAAGTCGAATGAAAGGAAACAGATGGAGCATAATTAAGACCTTGTTGGACGACGGTTTCAAAGGGATTAACAGACAATTGGTGGTCAGCGGTAAGGAATGAAATTAACACCTATGAAGAATGTAAACAAGCTTTTCGGTCCAAATACTGGTCGGAATCAATACAAAATATAGCGAGAGATAATCTCAGTAATGGCAAATATAATCCCGATCTAGGCCAGTCACCAACAGCCTATTTCCTGGGTAAAGTGTGTGTAGCTCGCAAGTTGGAACCACACATTTCGGAAGAATGTCTAGTAAATAAAATGGCCTATCATTTTGATGAAGGGATCATCCAGGCTAGACTTTGCGGTCAGATCAAGACCATAACAGCCATGGAAGCATTGCTGGGGGATTATGAACAACAAGATTATTACAGGAGGTCGAGAAGACAATATGAACGAACGACTTTTAATAGGGAGGAACAAAATCGTGATCAGCATCAAAGGACAAACCATGCCAATAGAAACGACCACAACCAACGTAATAATAATCATAATAGTAATACATCTCATAACCGTAACTATAATAATAATAATGACAATTACAACCGAAATGGTAATAATAATAATAATAGGTATAGGGAAGGGAGAAGGAATTTCGACAGCGGTAGAGGATACCAAGATAATGACAGAAGAAACCAACCTAGGAATAGGAGTGTAGAAGATAGACATCCAAGAAACCAAGAAGAGACTGTCCAAGGTAACCAACCTCAGGACAGGGCGGAAAACTAGATGCGGCAGTGAGAACAGAGACCGGCCCATCACTGCGAGAATTGAGCGGGTGTGCTATTAATGAAACAACCTATATGAAAACTAACTACTTGAAGAACATTCGAGATGAATTAATGGAAGAAGTGTCATCCTCTACAAATAACAATAAGACTCAGATTATATTTATTACTGCTGAGTTGCAAGGGGTAAAAAAAATAATATAACGCTAAGAACGCAACAATTAATTAAAAAGTCTAAATAAAGTTTGTTGTTTCCCTGTAGTAGCCCAGAAATAAACTGCTTACAAGATCAATTGATGCGCTTGTAATTAATTATTCCATAGAGTGTTGTTTGTCTAAGATAAGTAGCGGTTTTGCCTCTGGATGCTTTCGGACTTGTTTCTGTTTTAAATTTATTAGTACTTGTTAGACGTATCAGAGTATAGTTGACCTCAACTATGGTGGTTTCAGGTGTTTTTCAGAAAATACATAATGACGTCGTAAAAAATTTTAAATTATTAATAGTAATTATTTCACATAAAACTGGATGATAACGCTTAATCAGAAAGTGATGGGAATTTGGAGCAACAACAAAATTTTCAATAATACAAAGGCTTAAAAACACACAGGCATTTGGTAGTTTCACAATTTATTCTTAACTTCTGACAATATTTCCAGCCAGTTAGGCTGTTCTCAAAGACCTGCTAAGAAGAACTAAATACAAAGAATTTGTAGGGTGGTGAAGAGGATGGAGGAACGAGTTTCCCCTCTTTAAACTAAATTAAATAATAGGTTTTAATAAATTTTTAAGAGTTTAGTTAATTTTTAGAATTTGCATTCCTATTATAATTAGTTTTTACAGTCACTTGACCTTCCCTATACTAGCTCCTCAACCCCTCCAACACACACACACACACACACAGACACACACACACACACACACACACACACACACACACACACACACACACACACACACACACACACACACACACACACACACACACACACACACACACACCTCAGACATGTCGACATATACACCCTTAACGCATGTTCAACACCCTACATATTCTTTCTATTTAGTTGTTCTTACCAGCTCTTTGAGAATAGCCTAATAAGCTGAAACAATTGTCAGAGATTAAGAAGAAATTGTGAAACTACCAAGAGTTTGTGTGTTTTTAAAACATTTGTAATGGTATGTTTCACCAAGTGCCCATCGAGTTTTCAATGAATATTGTGAGTTTTTATTGATGGAAACTACAGTAACATTAACAGTCTGGTATTGCTGGTTATGTAAGACAGCATTCTGTTACCAATATTAATGTTGGTATGTTAACGTTATTAATATTAACATTATTTAATAAAGTAATATACTGATTTATTGTTTTTAAGGAATTACGTGTTGACAAATGTTAAAATTATGAAACAAAATGTTAAATTAAACTGTATGGTTAATTAATCTGTAGTTATAATATAGTGAAAACATAATGCGAATGGCTACAAAATAATGTGACTCCATCTTTACGCGAATTGAATATTTCCTAGGTGCCTATTGGTTGAATCAATATTAAAGAAGTTCTTATTTTTCTTAATGTTCTAATTAAGTTCTTAATGTGTGTGTGTGTGTGTGTGTGTGTGTGTGTGTGTGTGTGTGTGTGTGTGTGTGTGGGAGTGGGTTAACTTAAATATTAATTTACCTTTGTGACAATAGCCAGTTCAAGACACCGGCTAGTTAAAGTGTACAAGGAGCTCAATCAAAAATCCTCTGGAATGGGACTCGATGTAAATATCAGAAAAACTAAAAATACATGGTAATTCCTGCATCATAAAGGAGAAGAAATCTATAGAATTTATGCATATAGGATAATTTATTTGATGCACTTAATAAGTTTAGATAACTGGGTAATATGCTAGTAATGAAGGGTCAGTAAACACAAAGATACATGACAGTATAAAGATAGAAAATAGGGCATATTATGCTAACATTAGACTAACGAGAAGCAAACTCATTCCTCGTAAGACACAATTAAAAATGCATTTATGTCGAGACATGGACATTAACAAGAAAGGAACACAAAAACCTTAAAAAGGTTTGAAAGAACGATCGTAAGACGTGTTTATGGCCGGTTAAAGAAGACAATGAAAGGAGAATAAGAAGTAACCAGGTGATAGATGAACTATTGAAGCACGAGGACATTCATAAAGACTCAACGAATACCTAGAGTAATTCATAAAGGGTCACCTAGAGCGGTTGGATGATCAGCTTACGTCAAAGAAATCCTGAGGGCGCAAGTCTATAAAAGCAGAAAGAGGAGCGGTCCCAGGATAACATGGGCGGATGATATGCTGGAAGATTTGAGAAGAATGGAAGAGAGGGGTTACACTGAGTTGGCAATGGACAGGAGATATTGGAGAAGATTGGTGCTGGAAGCCATGGGGTTGTCACGTTGGGCTGTAGTGCTGAAGAAGAAGAAGAAGAAGAAGAAGAAGAAGAAGAAGAAGAAGAAGAAGAAGAAGAAGAAGAAGAAGAAGAAGAAGAAGATAATGATGAAGAAGCAGAAGTAATTTACCTTTAGTTGTAGTATATATTGTAACAACGCTGTTTAACAAGGTGTTTATTTATTTAATGCCACACGTTGGATTCGTCACGTTGTAACTAATTTTTAAAATAATGTTTATATACGTGTTGTTAAAATGATTTCGTGTTATTATGATTTCGAACTAGTTGTTTAAAAGGACTGTAAAAACTGTTATCTTGATGCTTTCTGATATGTTTACCTCCCCACTTACCATCGGTGAGCGTCCTCAAACTTCTCTCATAGGCTCTATATTACTGAAAAGTCATAACATAATTCACAAAATATTTCAATTTGACATTAGTATGCAGACAGTAAATAAAATGATAAGTATATTTAATATTGAATTAAATATTTAAATACTGGCCGCTCGAACAATGCTGCCACCTGGGGAAACAATTGCTCCTTGAATGAACTTTACTTGTGCCTATTTTAAGAGAAATAAATACGATTTATTCACAGGTAAGATAACTATGACTTTATTAACATCAAATTAATTTGAATTGAATTCCCTTTAAAAACAATGAATAATTTTTAAACAACAAAAAAGTTAATTATTTTATGAAAAACTTTCAGCTCAGGGCTGGTAACACTGATACGATATACAATATTATGGTGAACCTTGTTTGGTTAATTTTGGTTATTATTACCAAAGTTCATGAGTTCTTTGAATTGTCATGATACAAGTTACAAAGATGTTTATACTGAAGAATATTACTTTACATAGAATAATCAGAAAATCAAAAATATTTAACCTCAAATACGATATCAAAACTATCGTATCATGGTACAACTGGTATACAGTCGTCAGTTATTCCAACAGGTGTATACGCGTTCAAAAACGCTGCACATTAAAATAATATTATTTGATTAATTATTACCAATGAAAGGTATCTTATTTAATAGATGAATTCTCGTTATTTGAGTCTCTTCAAAAGGATTATAAATTTACGATATGACTCTTTGTTGACATTGAACGTTTGTTCTTTATAGGTTAACTCTACCTATAGTTCAGAGTAAGTTATTAAAATAAGTTAATTCATAGTATATTAATCTTAAAACTATATTTAACACATATTTAGCATGATAGGATTGTTTATTAAAGGCAGTGATAGTTCTCATAGGTTATTTTACAATTAATTTGATTCAAACGTTAGAGGTAGTCAAGTAAGCGTCTATGTTTATTCTTGTTACTTACAATATTTGATATTATTCTGACTCCACGTATTATTTTCTTTAAAATATTAAAAATATTTTATTTAACCAACATAATTAATTAATCGAGAACTTTTATTCATGTGCCTGTCAATGTACAATCATTTACTAGTTTAGCCATGTACAGTGCGTACTTGACTAGAGTAGTTAGATATAATGTTTACCAATCGGCAATTATTATATTTCATTTTGTTTTTAAATATCGTTAATAAATAGTACTCCCTGTAATTAACACTTCTCATCGCCCTTATTATACACTAGCGATGTCGAATAATTCTCACTATCACTCGTCGCACTGTCACACGTAAAGGGTTAGCTACTCTATTGAGGTTAGTTTACTAAGAAATACTGGGTGACGCGCACAAATTTGAAAAAAATCTTGCTGACTGCTGCACGCTCTGCTCGCCTTGCTGGTCACAGTACAATTAATCCTCCTCGTCGAAGTTGCTTCTGGCGTCTAGTAAAATCAGGTCATCTCATTGGTGGAAAAGTCTTTAATCTCAACCCCAAACGCCTTAGTGAAATTAAAACTTTTAATTTTTGGCGTCCGATTTTGGGTCGGAGAGTATACCGTGACGCGTTCATTCCTTTTCGGAAATGATAGAAAATCTTATATTATACATAACTTTCTTATTATTTGTCTGATCAATAAATGAATGGTCTCATTGTTTTGCGGATACTTGGGTCTTTCTTTTAAGTCCAAACAAGCTACAAATCCGTCCATAAACAATTTGATTCACTTCACACAATTCACTTATAGTGGTTCTTATTAAAAATAAGTCTTTTCCACTATATTTCGTTGTTATTTTATTCTAATATTTATAATTAAGTGTTTAGAGTCCATATCTCTCACTAATTAATACAAAATATTAGGATATTTATGGTTTCAGCAAAATGCATTCTTGGCGTGCAAGCCATATATGTCCTAGGATTTGTATTTGCTTATTTTAACATTATGTCTTATCCTAATATACCCTTTCGGTATTCAAATGGTACTTATCATCTATTTACACCTTTGTTGAGACTTTATTCCAGTAAATGGTGTCTCATTTAATCATATATCATTGTTTAAATACACCATGCTATAATTTCGTTATTTTGACACTCTTATTTAGTCATTGTTAGTATTAGGTACAGCATAATTATTTATTAAAATGCATCTAGACATTGTACATTGTCTGTCCAGTGTACTTACTAACTTCTTGTTGGTTGAACTATCTTTAAATTGCAGTAGAATTATTATTTACATCTAGTCCTATTGGTCAAGTATATTGGTTTATCATTTGTTTGTTATTAATTTACTCATTTAATGATTGTTAAGTATACCCATAGAAGAATTGAGTATTATTCTTACTACTGGTAACGTTTTTTCCCTTCTATTTACAAGGTTTATTAGTGTTTTTTGTGTAACTCTGTAGTCACTTGGTGTTTTGTCTGATTTTGCTATTGTTTGTATCAATAATTTGACTTATATAGTTATGTTCCTCAGCTTATGCTGTATTCATTATCTTATACATTTGTCCTTAATTGGTTTCTGCTTTGAACAATTACTTGTAATTACTTTATCTAATTATTGTGTATGATTTTATGTTGTAGGTCCTGCTCAAATGAGGTTATGTGTTACTGAATTGACAACAATATGCTTCATATTTTGTTCAACATTCTGCCTAAATATTGTAATCTTATTATGACATGTTATTACTATTGTCTATTACAATGTTCTACATATTTTGTACACATTTTATACTATCTGTTTATACAACAATACTTAATTTTTTACTTATTTATGTTACACATTTTATGGGTTTGTATCTTGGCTTGTATACATAGTTTTATTTCTTTATAACTAATTGTCTTGTTTACAATACATTGGTTATTATATTTATTTACATTTTGTCCTGTGTTACTCTGACATTCAGGCATATTTCATATCAAGAATTTTATAGTTTGTTTCATTGATCTTTTTGAGCAATTATCTCTCTTTTCAATTTCACTAGATTGGTGGTCTTACTAAGTATGTCTGTGTTACAATCTTGCATTACAATTCGTACACTGAATGTTTGTGTATTTTACTTGATAGTCATTGGTTCCACTTGTTAACACTTTTTCACCTCCCTTATTATAAACATTTCACTTATATTGTTTGTGGTGCCTATTTGGGGTAGTGTCATTATATTATGTATCGTTGCACTCATATAAGGTATTCACTATTATTGTCTGTGGCTAATTATTAAGTTTTCAACACTTGATTCTTATCATATTGGTTTCATCATGTCCTTCCTTGTTGGATAATTTTATAACTATTAATCTGGTAGTCATTATTCTTATCTTATCACTTTTCTGGTCGTGGTGCCTTCCTTACTTTGGGAATGCTGTTGTCTTGTTCTAGTTATATATATTCTTCATTTTTCATGATTCATTTCTTCTTCTTCTTCTTCTTCTTCTTCTTCTTCTTCTTCTTCTTCTTCTTCTTCTTCTTCTTCTTCTTCTTCTTCTTCTTCATATTTCCTCTTCTGGTTATTTGGTTGCTTCTTCTTCATTTTTTAATTTTTATCACTTACAGGGTATCCTTTGTTCCCTCACTATGTGTGATAACTCATATGATATTTATAACATAATTATTTACATCATATTCGTAGTTATTTGTCACAATTCACATTTATTTTGTTTACATATTATGTTCACTCACTATAGTGATAATTTATTTTCCTTAGTTCATATGTCACCTCACTTTTATGATAAATATTTAATATGTCTACTCACTATTATGATCTATTTAAGATATCCCCTCACTATTATGATAAATATTTAATATGTCCCCTCACTATTATGATCTATTGGGCCTATGTTGCTAACGTATTACTTTGATCCTTTATCTTCTCCTTTCCTCCTTTCGCTTTGATGATACATTTATTATGGTTCTTCTTACTTCTGTGTTGGCTTGCTTTGACATTATTCATATATAGATACACATTTGGCTTTTATACTTCCGTTATTCCTTTTCATGTTTGATTAAATATGTTCGTGGTACACTCCTATTCGACGTATTATATTATTTCTATGTAACCATTATTTTGTTACGTTACAATATTATTAAAGTTTAATGTTTTTTTGTTAATATGAAGAATATACATTATTTTTTTTATATTTTTTATATTTATATATTTTGTATTTTATATTATAATTGTTTATATTCGCAAAGAACTCATTAAAGAGCGTAAGAAACGCTGTAACAGTAAGATAGGAACACAAACACTTGCACTGTATCAATTTAATGGACCATCTACTGTGACATTGGTTATAACACTATCCGCATTTATGTATTTTCAGCGGTCACAATGTACAGGTCCAAACCATAAAGCAATAAAACTCCATATATTATTTCTCGGAATTAACTGCTCCCTACAACAATTGCTGTCATATCAAACGACGTAACTTTTGTTCCTTCCTAATTCATGATTATTGAAAGCGACTTATGAATTATGAAAGTCTTTATGAATATTTAAATTAGTCAAAAGCTATATGCTATTTACAACCACTTAGTAATTGTACTATACATACTACATATATTTACACTAACAGTTTTTGCTACAGCCTATTTCTTGATGTATAAATATATTGAATATTTATAGCAACTTTACTTCAAGAGGTTTTTCTTTATTTGAAACATGTTTCGGGACATCCAGTGTTCCCATCCTCAGCATTCTTAATTTTGGGTCTTGTATGAATACTTGTGTTATGGTTGGTTCTTGTTATGGCTTCCCATTGGTTTTTGGTAGTTTAAATTAGTATTATTGTGCGTGATTGTGATGTATATATTAGTATTTTGTGTATTTTCGATGTTGAGTGCTTTGACAATTGTGTCATGTTTTGTATTGATTTGGATTTGTTCAGGTATTAGTTTGTTTTGTGTTTTATGTTTGTATATTTGTAAATTTTCCAAAATATTCATTATGGTGCCTTTGTGTGGTATGTGTTTTATTAGTGTCATATTGGTTATCTCTGGGAATTCATGTCCAGTGTTTATTGCATGTGTGGCCAAATTAGATTTATATATTTCTGTTGTTTTTTTTGTATACATTTAGATGTTCAAAATAACGTTTTTTTAGTTGTTTTTGTGTTTGTTCTATGTAACATTTATTGCAGTCTTGGCACTAAATTTTTTATATATCATTGGTTGTTGTATTATCTTTGTTGTGTGGGTTATTTAGTTTTTGTAAATTATTTTTATTAGCTTTGTATGCTATTGTTATGTCTGTGTTTTAAAATAGTTTTGTTAGTTTTGTCATTTTATTATTTATATAAATATGTGAATGTGGCCCATTTTTTATTGTTGTTATTATATATGTTTTGTTCATTTTGATTAGTTCTTAATTGTTCAGTTTTTATTTTATATTTGATTTTATCTTTTATTTTGTTTACAGTGTTTTTATTGTATCCATTTTTATAAGCAATTTGGTATATTATACTTCTTTTTTTGTCTGTTTCTTGTTTGTTTAGGGGTATTTTGTACATGCTGTTAAATAGTGAATAGAATGCTGCCATATGTTGTGGTGGGTGGTCAGAATGGTTAGGTATAATGACGTTAGTAGAAGTTGGTTTTCTGTATATTGCATATTGTAGGTGGTTGCTGTTTCTTGTGATGGTGATGTCTAAATAGTTGATTTTGTTATGTTTTCTTTTTCTTCTGTGAATTGTATTTTTGGATGTATGTTATTGATTTATTTTAATATTTTATCTGCATTTATATTTTTGTTATTTGATACATATGGCCCATCATCTACATATCTTATCCATATGTCATTTGGATCAAATGAATTTGTAACATTTTGTATTTTGGTGTTTATGTGTTGTAAGAATACTTCTTCTATTATGACAGATAATGGAGATCCCATTGCCAGACCTTGTTGTTGTTGATAAATCTTGCTATTGAATTCAAAGTAATTTTGTTTTAGTATTAGTTGGACACTATTTTTTATTTCCTCCACAATATATAACGGAATTTATTTTACTTTTTTTATTTTTTTCAATTTATTGGAGATCTGTAATCTGTTCGACATTGCGAACATTAAACAAATTGGCTGACAACACACATACAGGATTATGAAGAGCTGACCATTGACAGCTCTTCTTGTATTTGTTTATAGATTAAAGAGGTACACAAATTACAAAACTAAATGACAAAAAACATGTAAACAAATGAACAAAAATCACTACCACTTGCTGCTGGCATGATACAATAAGTTAAAATCTTAAACACTGGGCTCATAAGGCCCATACAGGTTGACATGAACACTTAATAATGACACGAATACAAAACATACAGAGCAGAACAGAACAGAACAGATATCACAGACATTACAATACAGATAATACACAGAATACATTAGACCTATTAGTTAAACCTGAATGGTAAGTCTAACAGTTTGTGCCTTTTTAGTCTATAAATATCTTCACTGTTATCTAACAAATTAATTGCCAGGTGGTTTGGATGCTTTTCTAATCTGGAGATGTGAGTCCTGCAGAGGCGCATGATTTCTTCTCTCACGGTTGGAACTTTGAGGTCGCGGTGTATAGAGTTGTTGGAGACAAACCATGGAGCGTCGACTATTGATCTTGAAGTTTTGGACTGAAAGCACTGGATAATCTCAATATTACTTGTACTAGCAGTACCTCAAAGTTGAATACCATAAGTCCATACCGGTTTAAGAACTGCTTTATAGATGAACAGTTTGGTGACGAGACTTAACCGTGATTTTCTGCCTATTAGCCAGTAGATATTTCTGACCTTGTGATTAAGTTCAATCTTCTTAAATGTTATATGTTTTTTCCATGTTAGTCTCCTGTCCAGATGCATCCCAAGGTACTTAGCACTTTCAGCTTGCGGTATTGGTTGACCGTTAATTGTTACTGGAGGGCAGTTTGCCTTACGTGTGGTGGAGATAACGTGGACTGACTTGGACGAATTGATTTTTATGCGCCAGTTATCAAGCCATAACTGAACGCTGTTTAATGATTCTTGTTGTATAAGAGATGCTATTGATGGGTCAGAGTGTGTCGCTAGGATTGCTGTGTCATTGGCGTTGGTAGCAACAGTGGTTTCACTTGCTGACGATAAGTCCGAGGTGAACAGGAGGTAGAGCAGAGGACCCAGGACACTACCCTGCGGAACACCTGACCCCACTGGTAATAGAGGAGAAGTAGCATCCGAGTACTTGACTTGAAACACTCTGCCCACTAAGTAGGATTGTAGAATACGGCAACAATTATGTGGCAGATTTTTCTTTATTTTGTATGTATAAGAGTTCAAGATGCCAGACTTTGTCAAATGCCTGGTAAACGTCGAGAAACACACCTGAGCAGAACATCTTCGATTCCAACGAGATATTTATAACATTTGTTAGTCTGTGTATTCGATCTACCATAGAGTGCTTTTCTCGAAAGCCAAATTGGTGATCAGGAATTAGGTTGTTTTCTACAATTGTTGGCATAAGTCGTTTTACAAACAGCTTCTCAAAGATCTTACAAGTATCAGTAGAAGGCTTATGGGTCGATAAGAAGAGGGTTCTTGAGGGTTTTTACCAGGTTTTAAGACCATGATTACTTGAGCCGATTTCCAGTGAAGAGGAAAGTATTCAAGTCTGAGTATGGCGTTGAAAATGTATGTTATTAGTACAACGCCTTTGTGAGGCAGCTCCTTTAGAATTTTCCCCGATAACAAATCAATGCCGGGAGCCTTTTTACTTTTCAAATTGTACAGAATTATTTCCTTGATTTCGTTAACCTTAAAAGGCTTAATAGGTAGAGTCAGTTGGAGCGGGGAGTGTAAATATCTTTGTACCTCTTTATCGGAAGAGACGTTCTTGCTGGCTTCAGGTTAAAAAACGTTGACCAAATGTTCGGCAAAAGTCTGGGATTTCTCTGTATTGCTTCGCGCTCAGCTACCTTCTGGTTTATGTATTTGTGGTATTTGTAATAGTGGCCATTTTAATCGTTTAGTAGCCTTCCACAAGGAATAATCAGTACTTTCATTAGGTGACAGATTTTCTAGATAATCCTGAATGCCTTCATTCTTAAAATTTTCTAACATTCGTTTTAATTTTCTGGCCGCGGAATTCCACTTTGTTTTATCATCCGGATGATGAGTATGCTGCCAAATTTGTCGCAATCTAGGCTTCTCAGCTAATTTTTCGAACAATTAGAAGAAGGTTTAAGTGCTTACTCTTCGCTGTATTGCAAGGTGTTGCTTCCCAGGCTGATTTTTGAAAAGTACTGGTGAGATAATTTACAGCCGCATCTAATTCAGCAGGCGTGCGGTGTGGAAGTTCTAGCGAGATATTATCATTCATAAGCTCTCTAAAGTAGTCCCAGGCAGTATTACGATTTGTGAGTGCTGGTAGGCTTTCAGAATCAATTATAGTATTGCTAATAGTGGCAATAATTAGAGTGTGGTCAGAGGACAAATAAAGGCAAGATTCAACTTTGTAGTATTTATGAGACAAGCCTCGTATTAAAAAGAAACCAATGAGGTTCAGATATTTTATTTGTGTCAAGAAGGCCAATAGGTTGGTTGACCAGTAGACAGAAAGGACAGGGATTCTTGTCTAATGACATTATATAAAATTCTACCTCTTGGATTAGCTAATCTCGAACCCCATTGAGGGCGTTTTGCATTGAAGTCACCTCCCACCATAAAACGTGCATAAAGAGTTCTAAGAAAGTAGCTGAAGTCAGTTTCATTGATTCTATGTTTTGGGGGACAGTAGACTGCAGAAACAATTAGAGGGTCTCTTTGATCTTCAATTAAAACGTTTGTCGCCTGTGGGTGAGCAGTTTTGACTTTAGAGAAGAGATAATGTTTTATATTGTTTCGGATTAACACAGAGCGGTTCCGCCACGAGCTGTACTGTCAGGATGTTAGGTATCGTAAACAGTAAATCCTGGAATCCTAATATGGCTTCTGTCTGTGAAATGTGTCTCAGATGTAAGCTTTAAGTCTAACCTGTTGTCAATAAGAAAAGCTTTGAGTTCTAGGCTGCTTTGTAAGAGTCCATTGGCATTCCATAATCCAATCCTGTAATTGTTATTCATTATTAATTAGAAAGTTTATTGACAAGTGTTGTAAGAAGATTAAGCATGACGCTACTTTGCTGCATGAGTTGACTGAACATGGTCTCAAATTTTGTCAGGAAGTGTGAAAGTGTGATGTCCTCATTTGCTGTCTATTTGGGAATGCTGTCATCAGGGGGCGAGGATTCTGAGTGTCGCTGTAGTCCTGCAATTTGAGCGTAAGTAGGAAAAGAAACGTTACGGATATTCATGTTCTGCACATGTTCATAGTCCTAAAAATTGAAGGGTTCTCCTAGGTGTGGTGTTAGGTACAGGGCTTTTTCTAGCCTGCAGATTTTGATAAACTTCACAGCTGTATAAGGACCATCGCATAATGCACATGTGGCTGGTGTATCCTTAGGTTTGGAACAAGTTGCGGAGTTGTGTTTACCTCCGCACTTGGCACACTGGCAAGGTTTTCTACAGTACGTCTTACTGTGACCGTATAACTGACAACGAGTGCACTGGATTATGAAGTTTTTCTCCGAGGTGGCTCTACAGTAATCTGCATGTTACCTAAAGACCGTAGGTTATATATTTGTTTATTGTTTGCTGCAGGCTCAAGATTAACAATGAAGAGAGGGAGGGGTGTTTTCTCTACTCTGTGTCTAACGTTCATTATATTTCTGACGGTGTGTCATTTTTCTTTTAGTGCTTATTTAATAAAGTGTAAACCGATGCTAGGATGAATGTTTCTTATGAAAACCCGGTATGCTTGCTGGTCTTTAATTTGATATGTATAGTAAATAATTTTTTCGTCCTCGAGGTGACGGATTAAGTTTCTGTAAGAATCAGGTGGAAAAGTGTTGATTTTCACCGTATTGTCATCGAACGATTTAGTACTGTACTGTTCTGATTCCAAAATTTTTGTAAGGTTATTGATCATTTCATTGTAATTGACGACACCATGAAGGTATACAGGACGAGGTCTAGGTACTGACCAAGCCAAGACTTGAGTAGGTTGGATGTCATCAGGGTCATCTATAGGTAACCCTGTAAATCTGTTGTGTTCATTAAGCTGAGTGTGTGTTTCAGATGTTTTCTGAAGATTGGCGACTTCTTTTTCGTTTTTTCACCATCTGCCAGCTGTGGGATCCGTGTTGTGTGAAATCAACATTAACATTTCTGCCTGGCTGTTGACTGTTATAGGATTGAAGGGGATTTTGCGACATTGGAGGTAATGTAGGCAGCATATTTGCGGTTCCTGAGTGGACCGTAGGAACAGGTTCAACGTTAGTTGACAGCCCTGATTGCTGATAATTCATTATTGTCGATAATTACAGTAGACAGATAAATTAAAAGACGCGTGTATTTCCAGATGAGTAACTTATGGCCTTATGTTTATGTTTTGTAGAGAATCAAACCACAACTGCAGACAGACACACAGTCCTACATGAACGAGCAGACGCACGCGCGGTCCCCTGGCCGGCTGCTTGGATTTGTTCGAGTAATCAGATAAACATTTGTTGTTATTTTTGTTGCATTATTACTTACAAATATAAGTCTATTTAGTAAGAAAGATAGCGATAATAATAAGTTACCGCACACAACAGTACAACCGCACCGAACAGCTGCTGATACAAGACTGATATAACGGAAATAAAAAATAATTTGTAATCAAGGTTTTCTTCCTTTAGCCTCTGGTGATCCAACACCTAACTGCAAGGCAGCAGCTTTACCATACCCTGGCAGGGGTTCTATTTTTACCCTAAGAGCTGGAGTGCCACCTTTGCCGGATACGCCGTACCAAAGTTCCTCTTCTCCGCCTTCACTATCATCCAAGGGGGAAGAGAAGTGTGGAAAGACCCCGTAAACGATGGTTGGATGAATTCCATTGAGACTGAAACAGGCTGCTAGACTAAGCCGTAAAGTTTGACGACGACGACGACGACTATAATTAAATTAATTTATTCAGCTTACGTAAACCATATTTCCGTTTACACTCTGCATTCTGTAAAAAAGACGTCTTGATTTAAATAATAGGAATAACTAAAATTATTCCTTTGTGAGAAAATAACTAAAACTCTATTAGTTACAATAAACCCCCGATTTCACTGTACCGAGTTATCAATGTTGTCAATAAATATCAATGTTTATATGAAACATTTTAAAACAAGAACATGACTATATATTATTTTATAATATTTATTTTATGTGTATAAGTAAATAAATATCTAAGTGACATGCCTTTTTCCAGTTTTCAAAGCTGAAGAAACAACAGCGACCAACGTTTCCAGACTTCTTTTAAAGGTCTACATCTTAGTTATTTTTAAACTGTACGTTGTTCCTAAGCACAATAAAAACTATAAAGACGATCAAAATTGTGTGTCCAAAACCATCAAACCCGCTTTAAGTTACTGCTAATCGAACGAGACCTTGTTCATGTTGGGTTAATATAAATAGTACAGTAACAAATGAAAGGGTACGACACCTCATACAAGGAGGCAACATATTTTTAGCTATTATTGATGTTGTAATTAGTTTAATCGCTTTCAACTCGCATCATCCTAACGAAATATTAACAGCAAAATTAAAAAAAAATAGGAACAATGAATAAATAACATTTAAAGTCATTTGCGACCAGCATAGATTCCGTAAAATAACAGGTATCGTTTAAATTTTAGCCTGGACCAGAATCTTGACGAAGACTACTGTTTGGTTATTAACGTAAATATACGGATGTATTAACGTTAAAAAGACGTTACATAGGGATGTAATTGTTAAAAAGACTGTAAGCCGGGCTGTTAGCACGTGATCTCATGGTATTTAAAACATGCTACTTGTTATCAGTACAAATAAGTACGGTTTGCTTCAGTACTTGGGCTATTCGACCAACATCAGAGACTTTCTTTTACCACTGAAGATGGTCTCCGTTGGTGAGGCCATGAGACCACGTGGTTTAAATACCACGAGAGCACGGCCTAACAGCCTCGCTTATAATTGTTTTAACAATGTTGACGCAAGCCGTGAAAGCCTACGAACAAGGATAGGGATGTAATGTTTATAATAAATAAGTATAAACACACACACACACACACACACATGAATGTTAATAATAAGAAATATTGTTATTTTTATAAGAATATTTTTATACAATCTTTTATTATTGTCATATAAAACCATTTTAATAAAAAATATTCTTGTAAAAATAAAAATAAATAATATTTATTAATAAACAAGAAGGTTATTATGAGTACACATATATTGAACATACGTTTGTCTTTCGTTTTCTAGCCGATAGTACCCTGCTGAAATGATAAATATTGTTGCAAAATAATATCGTTTCCTTTAGCAGTAGTTTTTAGTGTTTAATTTATCTTTATAAAAGTAAAAGTATTTGAAAGGCACAGAGAGAATGTGAGAATTTCGTACGGCAGTAATAGCCATAGTTCATCTCACGCCTTTTTTTGATTTTTTAAAATTAATTGCTGGTTTGTAATCTGTTCGACTAAGCGAACATTGAACAAATTGACTGACAAAACATATACATGGTTATGAAGAGCTGATCATTAACAGCTCTTCTTCTTTTTGTTAACAGACTAAACAGACTAAGTGTCAAAAGCATGTAAATAAATGAACAAAAGTCACTTCCACTTGATACAATAAATTCAAAATGTTAAACACTGGGCCTATAAGCCAGATATACTAGTTGACATTAACACTTAATGTTGACGTGAACACAAAAGATACAGACATTACAGAACAGATAACACAGACATTACAGTACAAATAATACAGAGTACACATTATTCGTTGAACCTGAAGCGTAAGTCTGACAATTTATGCTTTCGCTAATATCTAACAAATTAATTGCTAGGGAGTTAGGATGCTTTTCTAATTTAGAGATGTATTTCCTGCAGAGGGGCACGATTTCTTCTCTCACAGTTGGAAATTTGAGGTCTCGGTGTATAGAATTCTTGGAGACAAACCATGGAGCGTCGATTATTGTCCTTAACGTTTTGGACTGAAAGCCCTGTATAATCTCGATGTTACTCGTACTAGCAGTACCCCAAAGTTGAATAATACCGTAAGCCCATACCGGTTTAAGAACTGCCTTATATAATAAAAGTTAGTTGACGAGACTTAACCGCGATTTTCTGCCTATCAGCCAGTAGATATTTCTGACCTTGAGGTTAAGTTCAGTCTTCTTAGTGGTTATGTGTTTCTTCCACGTTAGTCTCTTGTCCAGGTGCATCCGAAGGTACTTAGCACTTTCAGCTTGGGATACTGGTTACCGTTAATTGTTGCTGGAGGGCAGTTACCTTAAGTTTGGTGAACGCAACGTTTGGACGAATTGATTTTTACGCGCCATTTATCAAGCCATAACTGAACACAGTTTATTGATTCTTGTAGCATAATGTGTCGCTAGGTTCTTTTGATTCTTTGATTGATTATTGATTCGAATTATTGATTTGAATTGATTCTTGGAGTGTGTCGCTAGGATTGCTGTGTCATCGGCGTAGATAGCAACAGTGCTTTCCCTTTCTGACTCTGTGAATGAACAACGTGATGAGTGGTTCGTGACCAACCTTCTGCTTGGCATCTGACCGCAGTCATTGAAGAATCCACGAATACAAGAAATTTGCTCAACCTATTAAAGTGTATCACATGCAGCAGTTAGGCCTAATATCGCATTGAAAGTTATTATCTTATCTTTATAGCATAGTAAAAAAGGTTTTCTTTAATAGTATACATGAAAATATGAAACACCTAGGGCTGAGTCTAATAAACCGAAGTTCAATTGTAAGAAATATTCTTATTTTTTGTCGGAATTTTTAACATTTATATACTATTATGGGATTCAATTAAGGACATTTATTTCGTAGAAAAAAATTTATGGCTTCATTACTCTACTTTCATTGTAGGCCTACTAAAATACGCATCTCTAAAAGTTAAATCGGCATTGTGAGGCTTTATTTTACGCCCGAGGATGTATACAATAAGCCCCTTATTGTCTAAGTTGGAAACAAAAGAAAGTAATTTGTACTGTAAAACGCGATTATGAAAACTGCGCTAAACAATGAAACCAGCTGAAAATGCCTGGGACGTGTTTTCCAGTTGAAAGTCGATTTCTTTGCAACGTGATAAGACTTCTTCTACATGAAATGAACAAATTAAAACGTTTATTTATAACATACTTTCACAAAGCTCTTGGTAGTATTTCGTGACACAAAAGAGGGCTACAATAATTTTGTTAAAGGATCCTTGTAAAGTAAAATTACTAAGAATCTCTTTTCATAAGCCTTTTATTATCTATTACTATGGAGACTGCCATTTTTCAGTGTATATCGTAGAACTCAATAAGTTATAACTGTTGTGGAGCGAATTCGAGCCCATTGAGGTCTCTTTTTTTATGTATTTGGGGCTCGGCAAATAAGGCATTTAGCCCAACGGTCTCTTCCAGGAGTGTTGTTCGACGGATGTTTTCCTTCTCACCTACATTTTAGTTCACTCAACTACAGTGGAAACTCGTACACATTAAAACGCAAAACGAGATTTCAAAGCCCATACAGTAATCTTGTTGCCGTTAGGAAGGACAGAGTTCTGGCTACCGCTAACTGTTCGTATCCGAGGTCTTCTTTCAGGTTACCCTTTGCTCCGTGTCTCTGTTTCAGTTCCGCAAGAGCACTACAATCTTCAATGATGTGTTTCACGTTTCACTGTAAGTGCTCTGCCACAAGTGCGGACGGGTCGTTGTTGTCCTTAGGTCTCTTAGTCGCCCCTGAGTATAATATTGTCATCCTGAACATCTAAGTATGCGCAGTTTGGGGTCTATTGGACATTATCATTGAAGGGCAAAATTTATATTACTATTATACCCGGCCAGAATAAAAAAAACTAATTAAGACTAGTGAATTTTGTGTGGAACGAGCACGTAAGCATAACTTTCAAACTTGGGGAAAACAAGTGGGGTAATTGGGCCAGTGGGTAATAGGGTAATAGGTTATTCTCCACAAAATTATTTGAAGAATTTTATTTTTTAGTATACCTGTACTGAAGTGTTAATTAAAAGAAAAACTATGATCCCGATGATGATTGTAGGTCTAGTTTTGTTCCAAGAAGTTGAAAATTTTTTTTTAAAGACAATGAAGTGGTATAAGATATTCTGGAGATTTACCATTAAGGTATGTATTAAAAAAGTATATATATCTTACTTCTGAGAGAGGCTGAACATTTTTAAATTAATAAATGTGTATTTTTAGCATGTTTTCATTACATTTTGATTCTGGCGTGGGGATCTAGTTACTCTAATTTTTTTTAAATCCGGTGATTGGACCCTATATATTGCCAGTTACTCTAACTAGGCAGTTACTTACTCTAACAAATTAAGCTCAAACAAATTTCCCTGTTATCTGCTAATTTCTTTAGCATTATAATCTGATAGTGTTACTTTTATGTATGCCGCTTAGCAATATGACTAAGGATTGGAAGATGGAAACTAAGAAATCAGCATGCAGAATATTTCTTGGGGAGGAGGAATCATATTAATTAATGTGCGGAGTTCTGTGTGTAAAGTTGATAGTATAGTGATAGAATAAGTAACCTTAGTAATGCCTTCTATAGCTTGACAAATTATTTCTGTAAACATTTTTCATATCGTATTGTTACGTAATACGCAACGCTCTACAAGTATCTGGGCTATTCCAGCAGAGCCTAGCTGTAGTGTGTATGCGTACATATTGCTGTTGCTTTGAGACGAAAGACAATTGCGTGACACTTGTCATGCTTCAACCATAGAGTCTATACCAGACCGCGCGGTCAGCGTAATGAGTTCAAGGACACTGTTTCTAGTGGACTCAAGACCGCCTCTTTGTTTAACACGTCATCCAAACTGACAGATTATTCTGGAATCTCAGCGGAGTATAAATATAAGCATTCCGCGACGCTTAGTTTCAGTTTAAGTCTTCCTCAGTTCAGTTTACGTCGGCGATTAGTCAGTTCAGTTTATGTCGGGCGATTACACAGTGAGTTTAAATAACTATTTATTCAAGTGAGGTTCAAAGTATTTTGGCAAAGTATTATAATTGTGCGAGACTCTATTAGTTGACATTAATATTGCTTGTGGACAATTATTGCTCGGATTATTGTACAAGTTGATTATAAACTGTATTTGTAATTAATTACAGATGGTGATTAGTGACTTCATTGGTGTCTTGTATTTTGTTTTCCACTGTAGCATGCGACGATCAGTGAGACCGTCGTAACAGTATGTATAATTACATTCAGTGAGGCGAACGCGACCCACATTCAGTTTACTCCTGCAAAAGAGAACTAAATACACACGCAATTTCTATAGTACTAAATCTCTACAGAAAAATGAAACTGTATAGGTTGAGGTAAAGTATACAATTAACTGAGCATGGAAAGGCTTAGAAATGTTATAGTATTATACAGTTTTAAGTAGTTCTTTCAATGAAAAATATTATGAAGCCAAACTTTTATTTTCTCTTCTATCTTAAGTTATTAATAATGCAGACGCAGAAGATGACAAATGGGTTGTCCCAACATAATTACTGCCAACTTAGTCTTCTGGAGTTGAAGTAAACACTAATGTTCAAAGTTGATTAAAAAATGTTAATTATTAAAAATAATACGTCATACACCATTAATTCTTTTCACTTTTCTTTTATTTTCTTTTAAAATTTTATTCTTCTACCATTAAAATGAGAACATTTCTCCTAATATGAATTAACCAGGCTTGTTTTTGTTAGCTCAACAGTTGGTAGCATGAGTTCAAAAATCTCAGAGACGTATCGTTTACGTTTTGAAAATATAACCCTTATGAGCTTTTTTGACCACAATAATTAACAAAAAATACCTTTTTTGAAGAACAAAACATTACAATATAACATTAAATATGATATTATAAAATTATAAAGTAAAATCTAAAGTGACGAACAGTTCGTACTTTCGTACAGTGTCCGGTGTTGGTGTTAACCTAGTTTGGATAAGTTAGTTAAACATTGAATACTAAAACAAAATACAATAGTTAACATGAAATAATATTAATAGTGTTAGTGTTTATCTACAATGATAATATAAACATAAGTTCACAAGTGTCTATTACAAGTTACTATGGGATCGTGATCATTAATTATTAAGTTCGTTATAAATTCACTCAAAATAAACACTATGCTTTCCTTTTCTTTATATTCTCTTTATAATTCACTGTTCTTAATTATTCACTGTAATGTCCTTTAATGATTAAAACCACTTCACTACGCTTGACGTTCACTGTTGGGTTACGTTCCCATTTGTAGGTTAGACTATGGTTTGTTTACACTGCACATAACCTCAATCTGGATCAAGACTTTGGGGGGACAAGACTATTTACATTTTTTGTGTCACAGAGGAGGCGTTCTTTACTGTATGATGACCGGCGAAAGATTGATGCGTTGGTGTTGCATTATGGGTTAATTCACCTGACCGGTGAAGGATTCTGATTGGTGGAATTATTAAACATTTTCGTTTTTAATAACAAAAATTCCGTTTTCTGGTTGATGCTCACCAACAGACGCGAAGGTAAGCGTCCCTTTTTTTGATCAAAATTATTAGAAAATCTTAAAATTGACATATCTCTCTTATGCTACTTACAAGTAAAAATATATTACTACCATTAAACAGCATTTTTTATGCTGATCATTTTGAGACCTTTTAAGGCATGGTTCTGTTCAGTAATAATAAAATAACAATTTTCACAGATTGATTTAGTCTAGTATTCTCTATAAGATATTAATTTTTCTGTCCCATCATTTAATTCTTAGTTTTAGAATTGGTTTTACTTTAACATTATATGGTTTAACAATAGTAATAATTATTATAAACATCAATTTATTATAAAAACCTAGTATTGCCATCTAGGCCTAATCATGTCCATGCTCATTGGGACTTTAATTCCTTTCTCAAACTAAAATTACTTAATTCTACTACAAAGTAACAACTCTTAATTATCACTTATTATCTACTTGAACTTTTACACTATATTTTATATTTCACTACAAGATTTTTTCCTTGTACTGTCCATTATAAACTTCCACATTAGCTGTATGAAGTGTTTGTCAAAGCTGACAACTTATTATTTACATTATGTCTGGTTTATTGTTGACATTTCTTATTATTACCTTCTTACTCCAGTCACATACATTATTTTATAATCTATACCAGTGGTTCCCAAACGTTTTAGGTCATGGAGCACTTTTCAGTAGAAAAGTTCATCACGGAGCACTAATTTTCACCTAGCACTTATATGACCATACTATTTGAGGATAGAAGGTAAACATTCAGAATTTAGAACTTTAAACATATGAAACATGCTTTATTAGTTTATTTCATTACAAAAAAATATTTTCAACTCTAATTTCACTACATACATTACAAAACAAACAAAAAAATCCATATTAAGGCGCAACACATTTTAAAAAGAACTAAAAGCAAGTATTGTAAATCCATAATATATCCTCATAGATCTGGTACATAAAACCATTTTTAATGTTGCAAAACCAAAAATGCTACTTGGGACCGTAAAAGAACTATTGTAATGAGAGGGATGAGACTGAACTGATTTACATAACTTAGCTATATCTAGTTGAATTTGGGACAGCTGAAGCCGAATATCTGGCTCCGCATCGAGACGAGATCTGTGTTTTGTTTTAGTACCTGCATAAGCAGAGAATCATGATTTACATAAATAAATGGTTGCAAAGGGCAAAAGGATGGTTTTAGCTTTATCAGACAGAACTTTAAATTCGTCTTTTAACTAACACCAGAATTCAGATAGTGACTTCTTATTTGAAAAATTCTTTTTTAATAGAATCTGATGTCAAATCAATCAAGCATTCATATTGCTGCATTGTCAGAGAGGCTGGCTTTTCTGACACAGCAGAGAATGGGTTTACAAGCCAAAAGTTTTCTTTCGTTTTTTCATGGAGTTCTTCCAGAAAATAACTGTTGAAACTATCAAGCAAACTTAGTAGGTGAACTTGAAACGCATTTAAGATATCCCCAGGTATGTCTGAATCTAGTTCTTCTACAAATTCTTTTACCATTGGGAAGCTGTCAAGATTGCCATTGTTCACTGATTCTGCCCAAAACTTGATTTTCTTTTTGAACCCTTGCACTTTATCGCTGGCGTCAAACACTGTTGTTGCTTTTCCTTGAAGTGAGAGGCTTAAATTATTAACTTTCTGAAAAATATCATCTAAATATCCTATGGCCGCACAAAATTCACAATTTTAAGACCTGGTCATTTCTTTATTCTTCCAATCTCTTCAAGGAGCACTAGGAGATGTTTCGCGGAGCACTTGGTGCTCCGCGGAGCACAGTTTGCGAACCGCTGATCTATACTATATCATTTAACAGGTTTTATTTACATAAGTTGTTATCATTTTTCCTACCCAGTACATGTAGACTTTTGTCTCATCAGTTTCTTACTATTTACATTATTACTTAGTTCCTAAACATCAATAGTTAATTACAATTGTCTTATTTATTATTCTGTTTGTTGTTCATACTTTTTATCATAAAATTATTTATTTTACATTTTTTTTATTTCTTTGTCTTGCTTTAACATATAAATATGGTGCATATCCGAACTTACATCATAACACTTTTATATACAATTAAAACTGTTATTATTCACTTATTTCATACTAATCATTCTCTGAGTTGTTTTAGTGACTTGATTCACACTCAGATATGATTATACTCTGACTTTATAATTCTTTTACATTAAATTTTATCTAGTTTACAAATTTTCATGATTGGTAAACAATTTAAGTTCTGCTGTATAGGCTTTCACCTATTTTTTTACAACATTACATATGCAGTTTACTAGAGTTATTTATTATTAAGTTCCAGATAATCATATTTGGTATTTTGGTCTTATTATTTTATTTTATTTTATTATTGTATTTAACACATATTTTACATTATACAGGTTCCTTACTTAATTATTATTCTGTTCTTCATTATTATGATAAGATAGTTATTTAGGTTAGAGTATGTGGAGGGCAACATCACGTTACAATATGTAGTTTGTCAGAAATTTGTAATTTTCTGTTGACGTACGTACATGTGTTTTGTTATTTTCCGTATCATTGTGACGTCTACGTTTATTCTGTCAGTCGTCCGTGTAATAGAAGTAATAGTTGTCCGTGCAACGATACAAGAGTCAATATTAATTCTATGCAATATAAAGTTTTCTCAATAATCTGTGATCTATTCTGTATATTAACAAACATGGTTTATAAAATTAAGTTGTAAGAATAGATTCAATTTTTAAAATTTTAGTGTACTCAGGACCGTATAGAATTTTACGTACTGTGATATATACTTAGGTCTATTGAGCTACTCGAGTTAGGTCCTGTTGTAGAAACTAAATAATTATAAGCAGCGCTATGAATACGTGTGTTTTGTAACTATTGTGTAAGGTCTCTCGCATAACGATAAGACGTCGGTGACAATCTTAGAGTGCAATTTAAGAGATGAGCGTACCAGACAGTTTGTGAGTTTACAAAGATGCAGTGGTCAATGGGCCTCAATAGGCAATCCTAAGCACCTGTGGCATAACCACTTCTTAATCGAGAAATATTTTGCATTGTCCCTTTGTTCTTGTCAGAATATCATTGTCCAATAAATTATAACAGATCTGACATTCTGCAATTAAGAGTAATGCCTGGGTTTGCCAGCAGTTTGCCAAGATTTTTGTATGTTTCATTTTTTAATTATCTTGATGTTATCGTTGGTGTATGAATACAAGAAAAAATGAAACATAATAAAGCTACTTTTTCATCTAAGTATTAACACTATAGTAAGAGAAGATAATACGCAGTCGGGTTGGCAAATTGATAGAAGAACTATGGAATATAATTAAGTCACAATTTAATAATTGAGTCCTGAATGTTATTATGTCCCTTGCTTTAAAATATTTCCTGTTTTTTTTTTAATTTACTGAAAAGACTTTAATGTAAAGGGTGAATTAGAATATTGTTACGACGTCACAGAACAATCTACGTGTTTATCGAACGTTCCAGAGAGATCCAGAATGTAAGCGTGTGGCGTACGTGCTACTAGACGCATTTTTCGAGAATCTTCTCGACTGTGCCGGGCTTCGCTCGGGCGCTCGGCCTATGACAAGGCCGCAGTTAATTACGTAGTTCACACGAGAGATAAGACGCAGTTTGGAAGCTTCTGGTGTGTGAACGGGACTATAAATACATGGCGGTAGCGGCCTTAGTATTTTAGTTTTAGTGCGAGATATTTCCAGAGCGGTTCGAGTTATTACTGTGTACGTTCAAGTAGTTATTAGTGAAGTTTTGCGTTTTATAATCGGACAGTATAATTGTAATACAATTGAGTTTTAATATTAGTGGACATTTTATTGCGTGTGAACAATTTTCATTTGATTTGTTGTATAGACTGTGTTGTTAATTACGAACTGTTTTACTGTAACAATTAAAGGTGTGATTAGTGACTTAATTGGTGTCTTGTACTTATTTTGTTTCCATTGTACCTAAGACGATCAAGTAGACCGTCGGTTTAACAGTGGTGTCAGAAGCGGGATAGAACGGTTAACAGTGGAAACAGTGGACATTTTGTACAAGACGAGTGTCATTCGTAATTAATCGGAAAACAATGGATGCCAGTCAGATGATGGAAAATTTCCAGGCGCTGTTGTTGCAGACAGAAGAACGACGACAGGATGCAGAGAAAGCGGAAGAGAGACAGAAAACCCTCAGAAGACGCAGACAGGAGGCGGAAGAAGCAGAAAGACGACAACAAGAAGAACGTAAGCAGGAGGCAGAGGAACGTAAACGTGAAGCAGGTGATATCAAAGCGTTAATTCAAGAGCAAAAGCAGATGCAAGAACATACTACAGCAGAATTGGGTTTCCTACGTGGTGACGTAGGTGTTACGAGCTGAGCTTAACAATCAAATTACCAGAATATCTGACGTAGAAGAATCCATGTCAAATAAAATAGCTGAAGTAGAAAAATCTGTCTTGAGTGTGGAAAAAGCTATGTCAACAAAAATAGAAGGCTCGATTACAAATATAAAAGAGCAGATTAAAAATGAAGTCGAGCAGTGCCTGAAGTTACAACCAAAACAACTTTGTGAACACACTGTACCAATGATAAAGACAGAGAAAGAGACAGAAAATAAGTCAATAGAGAAGGTCACCTCGCCTGCGGTTGGGACAGTTCATGTCAAGGCCCCAACCTTTGATGGAAGCACGCACTGGACGACGTATTTACGCCAATTCGAAGCTGCTGCATGCGCAAATAATTGGACGGAGAAAGACAAGGTAGTTTCACTCGTTCTGTCATTAAAAGGACCTGCGGCAAAATTACTACAGAAAGTGCCACCTGACAGCCCGAACATCTATGCCGAGTTGATAAAGGCTCTAGAATTACGGTATGGTGATAAACATTTGCGAGATGTGTACTGCACCCAGTTGAGAGCAAGGCGACAATATTCTGGGGAGAGTCTTCAAGAGTTTGAAGCAAGTATCGGCAGACTAATTAGACTGTCCTATCCTGAAGTGCCAGAAGATTTCCGAACGAGTTTTGCGTTGCAGACATTTACTGCCGGTGTCCGAGATAACGAATTACAGCAAGTGTTACGAATGGCAAGACACCAGAACAGTGCGGACGCCCTGGTACATGCTTTGCAATTTGAGGCCGCCAAATCAGCGTCCAGCGTCTGGTTGGACAAGTCATACAGTGCGCGGGCTAAAAGATCGCGACGGCACAGACGATGAGGAAGAAGAACAAGGAACAGAGACTCGACGGTCGGCGCCACAGCATAAAATAAGAAAGGATGGACGACCGAAGTGTTATAGATGTGGGAAACCTGGACATCTACAACGAGATTGTCAGGTTAGAATTCAGCAGCAGGGAACCGAGCAATAGTTGGTACAACGGGGCGTGTGCTGACTAACTGGAGGAACGAAGCCCCTAGAGAATACGCAATTTCTACACTTCAGAAAAACAGCGGGAGCTTGGTAGTTACCGGATTTGTTCAAGAAAGGCCAACCTCGATTACAGTTGACACAGGCGCAACAGTTTCTATTGTGCGCCCCGACGTGGTAAAAGATCTCAAGCCAATCTGGTGCTCTTGCAGCTTGCGAACAGTTACTGGACGGCCTGTAAAAGTGTTTGGAAAAGTGGAGATACACCTACGCCTTGGCCGACTTGAGTTTAATCATCAAGTACTTGTTGCGGACATTGTGGATGAAGCAATTCTTGGTGTGGATGTTATGAACGCATACGGATTTATAGTCGACTTCAAGAACAATGTCTTGAGAATCGGAGGCGAAAAGGTAATGCTATCAACAATGACGACAGCAGAAAAATCGATGGACGTCATAAACCAAGTGGCCGTAACTGTTCCGCCAAACTCCGAAAAGATCATCATGGTTAGGACCGATGTAGATACTAGGGGCAACCAGTGCTCTATATTCGAACCCAAGGTAGTCAGCACACCGGGCATACTAATTGCCAAGAGTTTCGTAAAACCTGACGAAACCGGAAATGTACCTATTAGAGTGGCGAATATTTTGAATCAAGCTACTAGGGGCAACCAGTGCTCTATATTCGAACCCCAGGTAGTCAGCACACCGGGCATACTAATTGCCAGAAGTTTAGTAAAGCCTGACGAAACCGGAAATGTACCTAATAGAGTTCTAATGTTCCTATTAGAGTGGCGAATATTTTGGATCAAGCTATCACTTTACAAAGCAATACGCTCCTAGGCAAATCGACTCCTGTGGCCTGGGTAGATGGAATAACGCAACGAAGATCCAGTTCTTCGGATACTTCCAAATTACCAGAGGAACTGCAAAAATTATTGAACAGATCTTCTAACGACCTCTCAAGTGGTGATGTAAAAGAACTCGGACAGTTTTTACACGAATTCAAAGATTGTTTTGCCGTTCGGGGATAGTCACTGGGAAGAACCTCTCTTGTGCAACATCGCATCAATACCGGGGACACAACACCGATACGCCAACCTCCTCGAAGGCCTCCATTATCTAAACAAGAGGAAATGTCTCGGTTAGTACAGGACATGTTGACAGAGGGAGTAATCGAACCTTCGTCAAGTGCTTGGTCTTCTCCTGTAGTGCTGGTAGCGAAGAAGGCTGGTGGATTGCGTTTCTGCGTAGACTACCGGAGGTTAAATGACGTTACAAAGAAAGACCTCCATTACCTCGCGTTGACGATACACTCGACACGTTGTCCGGAGCACAGTGGTTTTCCACATTAGAGCTGAAGAGTGGATATTGACAAGTGGGTCTTCATCAAGAAGAGAAGGAAAAGACCGCTTTCTCGACCCCAAGTGGCTTATTCCAATTTAACGTCATGCCATTTGGACTCTGTAATGCACCCAACATTTGAGAGATTGATAGACCTGATACTCTGAGGCCTGACGTGGAAAACTTATCTTGTTTACTTAGACGATGTCATAGTGATCGGGAAGACTTTCGAAGACCATTTGGAAAACCTTAAGGAAGTTCTAACTAGAATTCACGGTGCACAACTGAAGCTGAGCCCGAAGAAGTGTTCTCTATTCCAGAAGGAAGTACAGTATCTGGGCCATCTGGTTTCGGGAGCGGGTGTTAGCATGGATCCTAATAAAGTAGACACCGTAAAAGACTGGCCAGTTTCGAAGAGTAAACACGAAGTTCGGAGTTTCCTGGGGTTATGCTCATATTACCGACGTTTTGTGAAAGGATTCGCTACTATTGTTAGACCACTACATGAGCTAACGGAAAATAAACGAAACTTCCAGTGGTCGAGAGAATGTGACCAAGCATTTAGAACGTTGAAGACTGCATTATGTTCGAAGCCAATTCTCGCTTTTCCAGCTTCCGAAGAGAAAGTACATCGTAGACACAGGCGCAAGCAATACTGGTCTAGGAGCAGTTTTGTCTCAAGTGCAGAACGGTGAAGAACGAGTAATAGCGTATTACAGCAAGACGCTTTCTAAACCAGAGAGAAATTATTGTGTTACAAGGAGAGAGTTGTTGGCAATTGTCAGAGGTTTGGAACACTTCCATAAATACCTCTATGGGAGAGAGTTTTCACTACGTAGCGACCATGCCGCACTTGCATGGCTCTTGAGATTTAAAAATCCGGAAGGACAGTTGGCAAGGTGGCTCGAACGTCTGCAAGAGTACAACTTCAAGGTACAACATCGACGGGTGCGCCTGCATGGTAATGCAGATGGCTTATCACGAAGACCGTGCCCGGAAGACTGCCGACATTGCCACAGAAAGGAAAAACAAAACTCAAGCGAACATGTTCAAGCCATCACTGTAGATTTCGTGGCTGACGGCTGGACAACACAAGACTGTCGGCAAGAACAGATGACTGATGAAGACATTGGACCGATCTTGACAGCAAAAGAGGAAGGTCGGCGCCCGGATTGGCAAGATATCTGCCATGGTTCCGAAGTGCTGAAGGGCTACTAGGCACAATGGGAATCTCTCACTTTAGAAAACGGATTGCTGAAGAGGGCTTGGGAAAGTGTAGATGGACGAGACGTGGTCATGCAGTTGATAGTTCCCCGAAGTAAAGTGCAGTCTGTTTTGAAGGAGATGCATGATGGAACATCTGGAGGCCATCTTGGCATTAACAAAACCCTTGACAAAATACGGAAGCGATTCTATTGGCTTCATGTTCGCCACGACGTAGAGGAATGGGTTCGGACGTGTGAAATATGTGCTGCAAGCAAGGGCCCACAAACCAGAAGCAGGGGAAAAATGAGACAGTATAACGTTGGACTACCTTTCGAGAGAATTGCCATAGACATTTCTGGACCATTCCCATTTACTGACGATGGAAACCGGTACATCATGGTTGTAGGTGCCTACTTTATTAAGTGGGTGGAAGCTTACGCAATTCCACATCAGGAGGTTACCACTGTGGCAAAGCAGTTAGTTCACAACTTCTGTTGCCGTTATGGAGCCCCTATGGAAATCCATACGAAACAAGGGAGAAATTTCGAATCAGGAGTGTTTAAAGAATTATGCCGTCTACTCGGAATTCGAAAGACCAGGACAACGCCTCTGCATCCTCAGTCGGACGGGATGGTTGAGAGATTCAATAGGACACTTGAGCAACATCTTTCGAAGGTTGTTGACGAGCACCAAACAGACTGGGACCAACGTATACCACTATTCCTCATGGCGTATAGATCATCAGTACACGACACAACCGGCATGACTCCAGCAAAATTGGTGTTTGGGCGGGAGATTCGTCTTCCTGAGGACTTAATGTTCGGATCACCTGAGACTCAGTCCCAAGAGCCGCAGAACTATTCCTCGCAATTAGAAAATCAACTGAAAATCAATCGTCCACCTAGATCGTCTGGCTAAGTACAACTTTAGAGATAGTTTGCCAGTTCGGTACGAACAGGCTTAAGGATGAGGCTGTTTTACGACGTCACAGAACAATCTACGTGTTTATCGAACGTTCCAGAGAGATCCAGAATGTAAGCGTGTGGCGTAAGAAACTTCTCGACTGTGGCGGGCTTCGCTCGGGCGCTCGGCCTGTGACAAGCCCGCAGTTAATTACATAGTTCACACGAGAGATAAGACGCAGTTTGGAAGCTTCTGGTGTGTGAGCGGGACTATAAATACATGGCGGTAGCGGCCTTAATATTTCAGTTTTAGTCCGAGATATTTTCAGAGCGGTTCGAGTTATTACTGTGTACGTTCAAGTAGTTATTAGTGAAGTGTTGCGTTTTATAATCGGACGGTATAATTGTAATACAACTGAGTTTTAATATTAGTGGACATTTTATTGCGTGTGAACAATTTTCATTTGATTTGTTGTATAGACTGTGTTGTTAATTACGAACTGTTTTACTGTAACAATTAAAGGTGTGATTAGTGACTTAATTGGTGTCTTGTACTTATTTTGTTTCCACTGTACCTACGACGATCGTAGGTAAGTCTTATTGAGATACTGAGTTGTTATACTTAATATTGCTAATACGAATGCTTTCGGTTGAGAGGATAAATTTTACCATAAGACAACTAATAACGTTAGCGTTTTAACATAGAGACAGTCCATTTCGGTATCATAGGGAGCCCCATTCGAATTTATAATGTAATATCAGGTGATATCAGTTGTAACGTATCAAAATAACGGTTACATAAAAATAATATAATACGTCAAATAAAAGTGTACCATAAGCATATTTCATCAAACATGGAAGAAGGAACAGAAGTATGAAAATCAAAAGTGTATCTATGAATGAATAATGTTAAAGCAACCCAACGAAGAAGAAAGAAGAATCATAAAAATATATCATCGAGTAGAAAGAAGAAAGAGAGAATACAATATAATATAGAATCAATATAATACGTTAGCAATATAGGCCCAATAGATCAAAATAGTGAGGGGATATACCAAGAATTACTATCATCATAAGGAAGAGACGAACCAATAGATCAAAATAGTGAGGGGATATACCAAGAATTACTATCATCATAAGGAAGAGACATATTAAGTGTAATTATCATAGTGAGAGGATAGACTAATTTGCCATAATAGTGAGACAAATATCACGTTGTAACTTTACAACGACTTCGTAACTAAACGACGTCTTGTATGTTTTTGTGTTTTATTTTAAATTAACTTGTAATTGATTTAGTAGTATTACTCTTCAATCCTCACGTCGTAATATAATTATCAATGATTGGTGTTGTTTTTCGTTGTTTAATAATTAATTGAAATAGTAATGTTTATGTTTAAAATAATGTTTATGTCTAAAAGGACTGTAATAACTGTTCTCTCGATGTATCTACCTCCCCACTTACCATCCGTGAACGTCTTCAATCTTCCTAATATGTTGCTCTATCTCACTGGAAAGACATGAATAACACACAAAATACTTCACCTTGATATTAACATATACACAGTAAATAAAATGATAATGATATTTAATCGTGGATTGAATATTCAAATACTGGCCGCTGGAATATTGCCGCCACCTTGAGAAACAATTGCTTCTAAAATGCAAGTTATTTGTGCCTATTTAAAAGAAATAAATACTCTCTGTTCACTGGTAAGATATTTAGGCGTTTATTAACATTAGTTAAATTCAATGAAATCCTTTTTTTTTAACAATAAATAAATCTTTAAAAACAACAAAGTTAATTACTTTCTGAATATTCTTCAGCTCAGGGCTGGTAACACTGGTACAATATACAATATTATGGTAATTCTTGTTATGTTAATTTTGGTTATTATAGTTACCAAATTTTCATGGATTCTTTGAATTTACATGATGCAAGATACAAAGATGCTTGTTAAGAATAATATTTGTTCATATAAATGATCAAAAGATAAAAAATTAAAAATAGTTAACCTCAATACGATATTAAAATTACCGTATTGTCGTACAGCAAGTGTGCTGCAGTTAGTTGTTCAAAGCTGTGTAACACGTGTTATAAACGTTACACTATAAAACAATAATACTGGTTTAATTATTATTATGAACTGGATTTGATAAAGAATAGAAAAATTCTTCTTATTGCGTCTATTCAAAAAAGGTATTGTTAATGACTGGCGTGACTCCCTGTTGGCAAAGAAAAATTTGTTGGTTATAGGTTAGTTTACCTATAGATGAAAGTAAGTTAACAAAATAAGTTATTTAACATTATTGAAATCTTAATACTATCTTCAAAAACATTATTTATCGTAATAAGATGGATAATTAACGGCAGTGATTGTTCTCGTATGTAAAATCATTATTTATCAAGTACAACTGGGATTGTAGTCCAGTAAGCGACTATATTTTACAAGTGTTGTTTGCGGTATTTATCATTACTTCAGCTTCTTTTATTATTTTTTCTTACATAAATATTAAAATATTTTAATTAAATACCATTATTAAATTAAACGAGAACTTTTATTCATTGTGCCTGATAATATATCATCGTTCGCTAGATTAACCATGCATAGTGTGTGCTTGGCTAACGTAGTCCGCTATAATATTCGTCAACTGACGAAAATTATATTTTCATTTTATTTTAAAATTTGTTAACTGATAATACTCCCTGCATATTTCACTTAACATTGCCTTTATTATACACTGGCAATGTTATAATAATTCACTTTATTACTCGTAGCACTGTCACACGAGAAAAAAATTAGTCTTCAGTTGAGGTTAGTTATAATTGTTTACTATTTGACGCGCACATTTCAAAATGTCTTCTTGATGACTGTCGCGGGCTCCTCTCGCATCGGTGGCTGAAGGACAATTAATTCTTCTCATCGAAGCTCCTTCTCGCGTCTGGTAACATCAGATCATCCTATTGGTGTAGAAGTCTGTACTCTCTACCCCAAATGCCTTGGTTATATTAAAATTTTAATTTTTAGCGTCTATGCTTTGGGTTCGAGACTCAGCTATGACGCGTTCATTCCCATTCGGAAATGACAGAAAATCTTATAATATTCATAAGTTTCTTATTAATCGTCTGATCGTCATTTGAATAGTCGCATTGTTTTGCGGATACTTGTGTCTTTAATTTAAGTCCAAACAAGTAATAAATCCGTCCATTAACAACTCACTTCACTTTATACAATACACATATAGTGGCTCTTAATAAAAATAAGTTTTTTCCACTATATTTTGGTGTTATTATAACATAATGCTTATAATTAAACGTTTAGAGTCCATATCTCTCATTATTTAACATAATATTAACATATTTGTGGTTTAAGCAAAATGTATTCATGGCGTACAAGCCATACATGTCCAAGCATTTGTATTTGCTTATATCACCATTATTTCTTATACTATTACATACCTTTGGTACTAGAACGTTATTTAACACTTTTACATATATTTGCTGATACTTTACTCCAGCAAATGTTATCTTATTTACACATATAGCATTGTTTAAAATACACTATGCTATTATTTCGCCATTCTGTCACTCTCATTTAGTTATTTTTATCACATATTATATGCATTATTGATAATTAAAGTGTACACAGACATTGTACATGGTTTGTTTAGTGCATTTACTAACTTTTTGTTAGTTGAAATTTCTTTAAGTTACAGTATGATGGTTAATTACACCTAGTCCTATGATTACAGTTAATTAGTTTATTAGATTATAGTTATTAAATTACTTATACAATGATTGTGAGGTATCCTCATAGTTGAATTGAACATTCTTTTAACTACTGGTAAACTTCCTTACTCTCTCTTTACAAGTTTTGTTATGGTTTTTTGATTAACTCTCTGGTCACTTGGGATTCTGTCTAATTTGTTTATTGTTATTATTAATAATCTGACTTATATAGTTGTGTTCTTCAGTTCATAAGGTATTCATTGTCTTGTACATTTGTTCTTATTTGGTCTTTGTTTGAAACAATTACTGGTAATTACTTTATCTAATTACTGTGTATGATTTTATGTTGTAGGTCCTGTTCAGATGAGGTTATGTGTTACTGAGTTGGCAACAATGTGCTTCTTACTTTATTCAATATTCAGCTTAAATACTGTCATGTCATTATGGCATGTTACTACCATTGTTTATTACTATGTTTTACACATTTTACACTATATGTTTATACAATAATACTTGGTTTTTTACTTAACTATGTTACACATTTTGGTGGGTTGCATCTTGGCTTGTATACCTTGGTTTGTTTCTTTTTAACAAATTAGTTTGTTTACTACTTATTGGTTATAACATTTATCTACATTTTGTCCTGTGTTACTATGACATTCAGGCACATTCCATATCAAGGATTATATAGCTTTTATTATTGGTCTTTTTGAGCAATTATTTCTCTTTTCAGTTCCATTAAATTGGTGGTCTTACTGAGTACGTTTGTGGTTTTACAATCTTGGATTACAATTGGTACACTAATTGTTTGTGTATTTCACTTGATAACCGTTGATTTCACTTATTAATTTTTATTCACTTCCCTTTGTCATAAACACTTCACTCATATTGTCTGTGTTGCTTATTTGGGGGTAGTGTCATTACACTATTTATTGTTGCACTTATATAAAGTATTCACTATTATTGTTTGTGATCATTTACTAAGGTTCAACACTTGGTTTTTATTATATTGGTTTCACTATGTCCTTCCTTGATAGATAGTTTTTATTACTACTAATCTTGTAATCATTATTCTTATTTTGGTTACTTTACTAGTTGTGGTGCCTTCCATATTTTGGGAATGCTGGTGTCTTGTTCTAGTTATACTTAATCTTCATTCTTCATGGTACATTTCTTCTTCTTCTTCTTCTTCTTCTTCTTCTTCTTCTTCTTCTTCTTCTTCTTCTTCTTCTTCTTCTTCTTCTTCTTCTTCTTCTTCTTCTTCTTCTTCTTCTTCTTCTTCTTCTTCTACTTCTGTTTATTCAATTGTTTATTCTTCGTTTTAATTGTTTGTCACTTGTAAGGCATTTTTTGGTTCCTCACTATTTGTGATAACTCAGGTTCATTTAATATAGTTATAATTTTCAACATTTTCACTCATTATTATGATAATCATTATCTTATATTTGTCTCACTATTATGGCAAATTAGTCTATCCTCTCACTATGATAATTACATTTAATATGTCTCTTCCTTATGATGATAGTAATTCTTGGTATATCCCCTCACTATTTTGATCTATTGGTTCGTCTCTTCCTTATGATGATAGTAATTCTTGGTATATCCCCTCACTATTTTGATCTATTGGGCCTATATTGCTAACGTATTATATTGATTCATTGTATTCTCTCTTTCTTCTTTCTACTCGATGATATATTTTTATGATTCTTCTTTCTTCTTCGTTGGGTTGCTTTAACATTATTCATTCATAGATACACTTTTGATTTTCATACTTCTGTTCCTTCTTCCATGTTTGATGAAATATGCTTATGGTACACTTTTATTTGACGTATTATATTATTTTTATGTAACCGTTATTTTGATACGTTACACAGTAGGCTCTACTAACACTTTGAGATGATCTGTTAAATCATCATCTACTGGGAAGAATTTGGAAAAGGGCTAATACTCTCCCAATACTGACGACAGTTTATGAGTAAAATAGATATTTTTGCTGAACCTTATAGTACAGTAAGGAATGCAACCTGTGGTATATATTTATATAAAGTTAAAGTAATTTATTTTCATAAGGCTTATATAAACTATGATACCTCAGGTAGAAGATAATCAGGAATCACATTTTAGAAAAAGTCATACGTAAGGAAGTTTTGTAACGACTTTATGAATAAGGTAGAAATAGAAGTAGGCCTACCTGCAATATTGTTATGACACTCATTAGTTACTTTATGATATTTGCGGTTTTGAGGTCTCGCTAATACAAATAATCCTGTTACAAAACCATTTTTATTTAAAAACTAATAAACATTAATTAAATATAAATAAAATATTAATACTGATTTTATATTATTATTAATTTAATACTCAAATATATTGATTTTATTAATTAAACATAATGCAGATTATGGACCTACGTGGTATGAGCTAAGTCTTTTATCGGATTGTTCAGTTGATACATCGTCTTGTATCGGCGGTCAATCTTGTATCGTTGTTGATGCATCTCTGACAGGACTTGAACGTTGTTGATCATGTTATGTCGTTGTTGTTCATCTTGACCTCAGTTGATACATCGTTCAGGTCTTGTATCGTCGGTTAATAAAAATTGTGCATCGTAAATAATTCGAGGTATGCTGGTATCATCCCTGCTAAGGAATTCTATTGACACGTAAGAATACACAGTCAATAAATTATACGTACTGCTAGAACATGATTTTTCCGATATTGCTTTCGTACTAAAGTTAAATAGTATTGTTCTATTAAAGCATTTGAACACAGTGCAAATCTGTGCATGTATTTTGTACGTATTGAGTTCGTCATGCCTCTCAACCTACCGGTTACCGTTTCCTTCAATCCGTACTTACGTATATGTATTTAATTTTAGAAACCAATGCAATGTACTGTCCGTGTGTTAGACAACACATCAAAGTTAAAGAAATATTTTCAGTATCAAGTATTTCACTTACCTCACAAGGCTATTTCCGAACATAAAAGTACCTGAATACCTTATGAAATCATGAAGTTTGTTTACATATATGGATAAATCTAAATTCGAACCCAGTAGCGTACAGACGAACATAAATTATAAAGCAGTAAAAAAATACTGCGGAAAAATGGGGCTACCATACCTACAAATAAAAGTCTGTTTACTGTCATCACTCAGAACTAGGAGGCTATACGGGAAGTTAATATTCATCGGTAAGCAGTTATGAAACGTGTGATCTGTTGATAATAACAACTGCGAACGAACAGTGTTAGTCAGTGCAAAGGTAATCGATCTGATAATGTGCAGAATTCTTCTACTATTTTGTCAAAACAAAATAAACTTTAGTCATTAAAGGGTTTAAGAACTTCTTGTTAAGCTGGCTTTTTTAATATTAAGATATTTAAGTCGGCAATATTTAAGATATGTTAAGCTGGCAATAGTATTTAAGATATTTATACTAGTTGCAGATTTGAATGGGACTGGTCTGGTTAATTATTATGAGCAGTCTCTATACACAGAGTGAAACCAAGTATTAATTAATGAAATATTATCAACTTTTGTTAAATTTTCAATTTAAAATAAAAAAAATTCTGAGGATTTGAAAATATTTTTAATAGTGGTATGTAGGGAACTGGCTTTGACAACCCGCTAAACTACCCAAACTGTAATGATAAATTCTCCCCCTCACCCGTCATACCTGCACCGTCGTATTTCTTTCAGCGTTAAACACTGCTGACGTTCACATGGATAGTCTATTTAAACATATAAAGGAGAAAAGTTATGTTAAGGTAAATTGTAGGTTTTGCATAGACGCTGTGACTTAATACTGATGCGTGTATGATTTATCTAAGCAGAATGATTGAATTTGCTTTCCGACAGACTTCACCAAGCTGTCGTATGGATATACATATATTTGTGGGTGTCTGACCCTCGTATTTTAATATTTAACTTGTGGTAACTTTTAGGACTTGAAATTTGTTAGGTATGTGCTGTAAACAATAGAAATGTATTGTGCGTGTAGATCAAATTATTTAAAAATCGAATTTTAGCCATCCAGTTGACTTTTCGTTAAACATGTCTTTATTGATCCACCCTGTAATATGTCTATTAAACACTTTTCCTATGGATACAGAAACCCATAAGTGTACGACCAAATAGTAGAACACCTGAGTTTGTGATTAAATCGAGGGCTGTTCAGAAAATAACTTACGGCTTGGAATAAATAAAAAAAATTATGAGAAAAATATTTTATTAACAGAATTAAAAACCACGTTGTTAGACTATTTCCCACGTAGTTTCCGTTCAGGTTCAGACACTTATCGTAACGATTAACGAGTTACTGAATGGGCTAATCGTAAAAATTGCAGCCTGTAATTTCAGCCATTCATTAAGGCCTGCCGTTAACTCTTCGTCGTCTTTAAAGCGCTGTGTTGCCAGCCGCTTTGTCATACGCATGAACAGGCGATAACGTTCAGTACCAGATCATGGTTGTATGGGAGATGATCGAAAATCTCCCGCCCAAACTTTCCCAAAAGTTCTCGTTTTCGAACTGCAATATGCGGTCGGGCGTTGTCGTGGAAGAATCCGACAGCCAAACTTATCTCGTCGCTTGTTTTAAATTGCTCTCCGCAGCTTTTTTTTAAGGTCTGACAGTAAACTTCAAAGTTGATTGTGGTATCCCGTTTTATAAACTCTACCAGGAGTACCCCTTTTCTGTCACAAATGTCTGTCTCCATCAGTTTGGTTGCTGACAAGGTCTGCACAAACACTTTCTCGGTTTTTAAGCGAGTGAGTATGACTCCACTCCATGGATAGATTTTTTTGTCTCACAATTAACGTACTTAACCCAGGTTTCATCTCCCGTCATAGTAAAGTCCAGTAGAGAATCGTCATCCTTTTTGTAGGTCTCGAGAAACATTTGTGGTTATTGTGCATTTTTGTAAGCATTTTCGGGACCACAAAACGTACGGTAACCAAGGTTTATCGTGACAACTTCATTAAGCAAACCACGCATTTCATCCGTTTGGATGCGTCAAGCGATTTCCATAAAACTTAGCAAGCGTGCCCGTATTTTTTTTCGTGGAGACGCGTATTATATTTTAGGCTGATGTTACGCTAAAATAGGGTCTTCAGGGTGTGTGGTATCGAACCAAAACGTGTGGGGGCAAAATTTGAAAACTATCGCAATGATCCATGAAGAGTATCAAATTAAAGAAAATTTTAAACAAAATATTAATATCAATTTGTTCAATTTTGAAAATTTCAGAATTTTAGAATACCAGGATTAAAAAACGGATCAAAAATTTACTAGAAAGGAAATGTCAGTTTGAAGGGATTTGTAAACCAAAACCGAATGTAGCGTTTTTAGATTTAGCTTAAAGCTAAAACTTTATTGGTTTTAACTTTTTAACCTAAAAATGTTATACGTTTTTCATAAAAATTACATCGTAATAGTTTACGATTAAATGGCGGCTCTTTTCTGTAGTCTCTCTTGAATGCCTCTTCTTTTTTTCTGACCCCGACGCTATTAAAGTAATTGAGGGCTAGGGTGTCTTCCTTTTTCAATTATAATTTTTTAATTCTGTGTGGTTTAGGTGAGTGCTCTTAGAGTGCTCACTGATGCCGATAGGTATTCGCTGGAAATACTAAGAAACGTTCAGTATCAGAATAACTGATAAAAAGCCACCAAATCCTATCTCGGGTGAGTGAGGGCGAATCTCCTGCACCCAAAAACAGGGGCCTTTTGGCTAAGGTATGGTAACTCTGACAGAAGAGTCTTTGGTCCTCCTGGTAGGGGGTTGTTCAACAGCCCAGTAACTTGTTCATGTAAAACTTTGAATACTTGTAATGTCCAAAGCAGCCACGGAGTAAGGTCTGGAAACTGTGGTAGTAGGATCCTGGCAAAGAATAAGGATTTGAATAAATGGATTGCGGAAAAATGATTTCAATTAAAGAAGACAATGGTGGGACTATCTGCAAAGGATGACGGAGGATCGATTGCCGAAAGCGGCACTGAACTATAAAGCCATTGGTAGAAGAGACGTGGGTCGTCCGAGGATGAGATGGGTGCCGGGACAAGTTTATATAACTTAATGTTTGAAGACAAGAAGGAAAAGAAGAAGAAATGGCGGTCTATATTGTATTTTAATATAACCGTATGTAGGCCTACTGTAGGTGATATTTGTTTCTCGCCTAAAGGCTGTGCTTTCGATTAGAAAGCAGCACATCTATTAAATCCATTTTCGTTAGCAGCCTTTCCTCGTTTATTTCCATCGTTGCAGCAGTAAGCTTACGTAGACACAACCTGGGGCTGCGCTCGCAGTAGCTCATTATCGGTTCACAGTTTACTGCCTTCTACGTTAAGTGTGCAATAAAGGAGTTTAACATTTCTATAACATACAGTTTTCACTTTAACAGTTTTGGCGTCATGAGCACACCAGCACCATGTTGTTGGGAGAACACTTAAACGTATTATTGGCTTTTATATCGCAAAACCAAGTATACTTTGTGACTTTCAATCGATTGCATTTGCCTATTCCAATATTTGGCAACGTAATATTATTGTATATGTCTAAATTTAAATATACAGTGGAACTCGCGAATAACGAGCTTCCCTATAACGAGAACTCGGATGTAACGAGCAAAAGTAGGAGATTTGTTTGGCTTTGTACCTTAGTAATGTTAATTAAACTCGCTTTAAACGAGTAGGAACAAATTAGAGACTTGGTTGTAACGAGAATTTTATTGCAGGCTTGTTCATGGGTTAAGGTCTAAAAAAGTTCGTTACAATACAGCATTTTAAAATTCGTTTAAAATCATTAACGCAATTTAGTGAAACTAATAATGTAAGTAATGAATTCATGAAATATTTAAATAAATTACAAAACTGTTTTGATATCTACAGATACAAAATTACTAACGAAACAAAAATACATGACTTTTTTAGGGTTAATTAAGTTCTGTGTGCAAATATAATTTTGACGATTCCATGTAGAACAAAGAACAAAACGACAAATAAATTAGAGTGAATTTTCTTGTAATTTAAAAATGAATATTGTACATGTGGCATGGAAAGTTTTGGGTTTTTTCCGGATAATTTTTGATAAGTTTTTACTACACAGTTACTTTTACTATATTTCGCGAATACAGTAAACACCAATATTCAACAAAGAATGTTAGTGTCTAAAAAATGTTTAAAGTAGAATGTTTTCACTTTTAAGCGTAGAATGTAAAACATGTCAAAATTTAATTGTCCAAAGCTTCTCGTATAGTAGACTTTTTTTGTTGTGGGTTCGATAATCACGGTATAAAAATTTAGGCTTGCGAGTCGAAAACTCGGATGTAGCGAGCACTCGGTTTAAACGAGCACATTTGTTCGGTCCCTTGAATCTCGTTATAAACAAGTTCCACTGTATTAACAAAAATATTGCAAATTCAATTTAAAATTAAAATTTTTGAATATATAGTTGTCAGGAAGGATAGCATGAAGTTAAATATTAAGTCAAGTTTATTAAGTAATAATAAACATTTATTTTGTATAAAATAATTTATTTTTTGACTTGTTTGAGTCTTTGACATTTATTTATTTGTCATTTACAAGACACTTATTCGCTTGATTTCTGTACCTACCTATTTTTATCGACATTAGTATAAACTAAATCAATTTAGATAGTAAATTGTACTATTGTACTTCAAATTTAACAAATAATTACGCAGTTCTTGTTATTGACTTCAGATGATTAAAATTCTCCTTGTCGGCTACTTTGGCAGACGCTGCTTTGTAAGTCCTCTTGGACCTCTACGATTCTGTCAGGCGATATCGGCGTCTTCCGATGGCTTGATTATTTACACCGCAATTGAACTTTTACGGATGAATCACATTTTGTCAAAAACAAACATTTCAATAGGCCACAAACACCTGGCTCTGTTTGGGTCGGGAACGTCACGTCGGGTAGAAATGGAACAGTTTGGTTTCCCAGGCAGGGAATATCTTGACTGATTCCTAAGCTATGCGCATGTCCTTTGAGTGTGTGCAGCGAGCTCTCCCCCACGCCGATGTACGTATCTTATATTATCCAGTTGAACACACATGGTTCCTTCTTGTATGTGTGTTCAACAATGAGGGAATCAAGTGTGGTACTCCTGGTCTGTTTCAGAAACTTCCGGATTCGACTGTCCGATTCGATTCAGTGTGCGACAATGCTTAGAGTGCCGCTGTATTTAGTTAAACCGAAGATTTGCAACATCTTGTTTAAAAAAGGGATATCTTTTGAGTATGTGCGTGTTTTGTAAAACTGAGATCACTGTCCACCATATCTCGATGAGTCAAAGCATAGCCTATATAGAATAAATATAGAAATTACTGAACTAGAAAATTTTCTAAAACTTTTGTTACACAGTGGTTGTTATAACATAATTTTTATGCCTAGAAACAAACTGCAACAACGCCAATATTATGCGTAGTTGTATACATTCGGGACCTTAGAATCAGACGTTTTGTGACACATTATATTTACTGGTTTATATACAGCTTACAAGGGAAAACCGTGTTTGGTTATAACGTCATAAATATCTTAACGTAACATATCATGCGATAAACTTAACATAACATAAATGGCTGCGATAAAACGTTAAAGAAAACATAAAAATTTTACATCACATTAAGAAACCGTTTAATATTTACATTGAAAATTCATTAATAATAATAATAATAATATATTAAACTTTTTCAAATTGTTTGTGAGACACGTGATGTTTAGGTGCAGTCCTGACAATCCAGATTAGGCAATCAAGATGTAGTTTGAGAAACAGACTGAGCAACATACAGTAGTGTGTAACAATACACTTCGCCTTTAAGTAATTGTATTGTCTATTGTGTCTTGACTCTGGTTGCAAGTGTTGTATATTTTATACCCATATTGTATATTTCACTAATATGAAGAACAGTTGGCTTAACGGATTTCTATCTTGGAAACGTGTACTTGCAAGCCAGATCTACTGTTAACCAGTGAAATCTGTTTTCTTACCCAACATAACTTTGATTCCATATTCATGGCACAATGGGATCTGCTTCAATAGAGTCAATGGAGTTCGTAAATATCTTTATTGGATGTTATATTACTAAGTTTTCTATATCTGTATAAGAAGACAATTAGTCTAACATTGAATTCCTGTACTTTTTTCCATTGAAGCATACAGTAAGATGTAAAATAAATACAGAGGAATACAGAGATATAGTACAAAGTAATAACATTCCTCTTCCTGAATAGTTTGTTTATATAAATAATATCATAATTTCATGGCCGATCGGCATGAAAGTGTCACTGGTAATGAATGGTAACATTGCAAACAGTAGGGCTAGAGTAATTATGTCGTGGCTTACGTTTAACCGCCAGTAATCTCATTATCATAAGTTATAAATTAGATTGCCTTACTCATTGCTCAATCTATTGAAGTATAGTAAGGCAGGCTACCGTATTGTACCTGGACGGCACACAGGTAGCGTAACAAGTTTTACATGAAGCGTTGATGTCTAGGCGTGCAACGTCCCGCTACTAATGAAGGTTACGTGACATGGATGATATACCTTCAGATAGACTCGCCAGTCCGCGAAGTGTTGATAACTGCGTCACAAGGACTCAGAAACCGGCATTAAAGTGTCATTATCGTTATCGTGTAATTCACACTCTCCCTTCTTCTTGTTCTCCTCCCACTCCTTTTAGGCAGCTCTCTATTACAATGTTTATAGTTTTTAATATAAACTCAGCTTTAATATTACAATTAAAATATATTTATATTACAATTTTAATAATAAACTCAACTCAATTTATACTTCTCTTTATTCTTACAGTCTATTTTCACTTTTTATTTTTACAATATTCCCACTCTGTACTTACCAGTTTCTTCTATTCACGTTCCAATTTACAACTATGAAATACACACCAAGTGTACTCAGGCAAGTACAGATATTTCCTGATTATCACTGAGTGTTGTGTGTGTGTTTGGGGCTATATATAATTTACTATTAGAAGATCGACTTTTTGTGTTTGTGTACAAAGGAAAAAAGAGGCGTTCCACTCGTACGTCACGCTTTCGGAATGATGAAATATTAATGTTCTTGTAAAACGTATGTTATTTATTTTATAATTTATGAGCTTTGAAAACACATTTTGATTTCATATTACAGGCTCATATATAAAATTTTCTCGACTGTTACAAATTTATTTCCTGTACATTCAAGTTCCAAACTATCTCTTTTTCAACCGAGCCAAATGATATGTTGTTGCAGTTCGATCTGTTCAGAATGTCTCTATTTTGAATACTTAAAATATTCCGGTGGATAAAACTTCTCAGTGTTTATAAACTGTCGTTGACTAACTTAAAATATTGTAATGCATCCCAATATTTATCAACATTTATTAATTAAACCGCACTATACGCGTATTAAAGCATCGTATTCAATAAATCGAAATATAAAGAAAGAAGTAAACTGTGCACGCGGAGTGAAAATATTTGCATTCACAGCAACATCAAGAAACATCTGTAGGCAGAAATATATTTTTATGCAGTCTGATAGTCTGATAGGCATAGAAAGGCTTGAGGATATGAAAGTATTAGAGTACATTTAGAGTACAAAGTAGTAGAGTACAAATAGACTTACTTTTCCTAGGAAGTTTCTAATTACTTGTACATTTATTCTAGTGAATTTGTTATTGACTATGTGGATAATATGTAGGTAAAATTGGTGTTTAACATCGCTGTTTGAGCTTCGTAGTTGTTTTAATTTATTTGTTTGTTAATTTTATTTTTATATTGTAGGATTTTGTAAAATTGAATGTACAGATTGCAACAAATGATATTAGAAAACGTAAAAAGATAACGAAAACAAACTATTAAGATAATAAAAGTAACTACTTTGATCACCGAAACGTGTGCAAGAAACCAAATACGTAGAAGTCTAATTAACAATGCACGCTTTAAATACGGGACTTGAATTGCTGATAATTAATAATACGACGCTAATAAAAGAAATAGACTAATATGCAAAGGTGCCGTTGTGGAAACTGCAGAAACCGGCATTGTGAAAAGGTAAAGTATAAACCGATTAATACTCGAAAAGTTTCAACTCACTACAGACACGACGATGAAGAAAGGCTAGACGTAGGGAAAACGTATAAGACAAAATTTTACAACTCCACGACCAACATATTGTTACGTAATATGGAACGTTCTTCAAGTATCTCGGCTATTCCAGCAGAGACCAGCTGTAATGCCGCACTGTGTTCAAGGCCAGACAGTATGCACGGTTTCTAGTAGATTCTAGAACGCCTGTGATACGCAGTTTGGTCGACACGTCATCCAGAAAATGACAGATTATTCTGGCATTTCAGCGGGATATAAATATAAACATCCAGCGACGGACAGTTTAGTTGGCTTCGGGCGATTACTCATCGAGTTTCAAGTGGCTATTAGTGTTATGTAATAACTGTGCGGGACTCTATTAGTTGACATTATTATTGCGTGTGGACAAATTTTGCTCTGATTATTGTACAAGTTGATTATAAACTATATTTGTGATAATTGTAGCTGGTTTTCAGTGACTTCATTGGTGTCTTGTATTTTGTTTCCACTGTACCGTACGACGATCAGTGATACCGTCGTAACAATATAATACACAGTCCATTTACTGCCATCCAAGCCTCGTGAAACCGATGACTTTGAAGTCCTTTTGATATATAAAATTTAATATTTTCGACATTCTAAAAGTTACGTTCAGAAGTCTTGCTTGTCATTAATAAATAACATTAGACCATTCAAGAGAAAAACGACTGTCAACGTTTAGTGCAGTTCACAAATAATACGAAAAGAACAATATAGATACGTATCTTTAGTTATACATACTCAACGTCTCAAAGGTGGGCAGGAGGATCAAGAATTTCTTCCTTCAAAAGACAAAACAAAACAAAAAAGACAAACGTTTTACGATAAAAACGCGTAAATAATTTGCCTTAACGGAAGCTTGGTGAAATTTTGTTCCTGTGAAGTTCTCTCAAGCAAGAAGTTTTTGTTGAGAATAAGGTAGTCGCAGGGACTAATGATTCGACTTTCTCTTACGAAAATCACAGTTATATAAATTTAGTTCTTCATTATTTAAATTTGTAAGGCTAAGCCCTACTACATTGAGAAGTTGTAGATTAAATCATGTGGCTTGGCACTTGAGCGATAAGTAACGGTAAGATAACCTACACGATCAGCATAGCATTCATGATTGTGTGCGCAGATTGTATTCATTAATTTAAACACTCACACTACTAGAATTCTAATGATAACGTAAAGTACTATTAAACTTTAAGTTCAGAAAATAAGATAAACTAACAAAAACCGTTGATTTTGGTGAATGAAAATGTGCATTTGAAGTAGAATATGGATTCCCTTTGCAAAAGCTACAAACGACTCAACAAGTCACTAATTTTAAGCAGCTCCTCAATACGTAACCAAAAGGTTCCTACAGTTCACGTATTTAAGCCCCTCTCCCCACCCACATACAATACCCTATTACACAGCGTTGCGTGAAACATATCCAAATAAGGAAAGGACAAATTAAGAAACTCTAAGTAATACACAAAGATATTAACAGTTTTAACAAAACTCGTTTCGCAACCGTTGCTTGACCAATATTTTTTGTTATTTCTTATAGTCAACTTGTTTTTGGCATTATAAATTCAAGTAATTTTGAATTTAAAATAAACTGGGTAGCCAATATCATGTATTTCCATAGATCATGAATATAAAATGTCAACAAAATGCAAGAGTTAGACTTGCAAATTTAGTTTGCTGTAAGTTATTCTGAAGGTCACATTTGAATTCAGAAAGCCGATAAGCAGCTACAGTGGAGTATCTAATTTATGTGTATTGTCCAACTTTTGCCACGCCTACGCTTTTTAAACCGCTTACATGTCACTAAGATGACACTTAAAGAGTGATATACAGAAAATATTAAATGGTTCCTCCAGCACCAAATTCAAAGTTTAATACGAATATAAAAAAATATCTAAACATAAATTCAAATTACTTTTACCAGAAGTTGTAAAAAGTATAATATCAGCTATCTGCTCAGATTAAGTGTGAATCTGTTAACTAGTTGCTAATTAAAATTGCTTAATTTAATTAAGAAATAATAATGTACAGTAATTGTTGAAAGCAATGTGCTGACTCAAATAAAAAGGTTACTAGAATACGGGAAACATGTTCAAGAACAAATTCACCAAGCGCATTAGTTCATTTAATAAATTTAATAGACATTAATTGTACGTTAATATAGTACATTTAATAAACTGCGATTAGAGTAATAACAGCACTGCTGACTAAATAAAGCATGTAGTTAGGATAAAAAACTAAAAATAAGAGGTAATAACTGAAGATTAGGAATGGAGTTACAGCGACTTGTCAAGCTATAACTGTTTTATTTATGTTCAGAAGCAGGCAAAAAACAAAACAAAAATAGAATATATCAATTAGAGCAAACGAGAAGTTGGATTGAACTTTTTATTTAATTCTATGGGGATAAGGAAAATAGTAGGAACACTAAAAAGAGAGAGAATAGTATCATAGTATGTAGCATAATGAAGGGGAAACCGAAAAACGGGTAGTAAATAACAAAAATAATATAAAGTGAACACAAAATTAATACTGTCTTCAAGGTAATAAACTGTCAGGTTTCAAGAATAATTGAAATTAATTACAAAATAATGTTTTTTGCGGTAGTAGTCGCTCAGAGTTAAAAGTGACGTTTTCTGCAACACACTAATTGGGGTATGTGACTATTGCCTTTTTGGGCAAGTGACTAATGCATTGATTGGCAATGCAACTCTTTATACACATAAAAGTTATTAAGTTCTTAATATCAAAATTAATAAGAGTATAGCAAAATTCAAATTTAAAATGTTGTTTAATATTAATTTTTATTTTAACTAAAAATGTAAATTCATCATCATCTTCACAAGACGGCATAAGCAAGGTGCTGCCTTTTCCGCCTTCAAACATTCTCCAGCCATCTCTTCCTGGGTCTACCCACACACCTGTGTCCTATACGTTGTATTTCCAGACTTATTCGGCCAGTCTGGAATATTTGTTTGTAAAAATACGGTGGATTGTCCCCCGGATGGTCTGAAACTTACCTAACTTAACATACAAAAACCCTGAATAAAAATTACCGGGAGTCATGGCCCGTAAGGGGGCACCCCCTCCACATGACTTACCCATCATGCAGGGCAGGTACCCTATAATGGGGAATTAATTTAATTTACTCGCACTTTCAAAGAACAAAGTCGGACGGAAAAATGTAAATTATGACACAATATTACAGTTAAAATACATGCTACAAGTACCTTCGAATACACGGCTGTATGTGTACAGTATATTATAATAAATGGTTATTTTTAAAAATTATGTTGATAATTTCGTAGTGTAATGGTAGTCTTCACTGAGTATATTCGGTTTTACTAAGAAAATAAGCTGTTTCCTTTCATGAATACATAAGTCCCGTAAGTGCATACATGTTACGGTTAATATTGGTAAAAAGTTTACATTTACGAATGCTGTTGTCCTCAATACACAGTGGATAAAACAATAATGTGCATCTTTAGCCTCATCGTGTGTAATGTTTCCCATTAGACGATGGTACAGGAGACGAGGTGAAAAGTAACGTAATGTTAGTTCTACTACATTGTACACGTAATGTATTAACTACGGAATTTAGATAAAAATATTGATTCTACTTTTGTTATGTGTTTTACTCAGCGTTTAGGTTCAGAAGTTACACTGAACCAGTATTTCGAGACACTTGAGAAAATGCTTTTGAAGGATGTATATCTTCTCTACAATTGCGTTTTCAAATGTGTATACTCTGCACTTCCTAGTGACAGTACATATAATTGCTTGATATGATTAATCTGTGGTAATTTTTTTTTCTGATGGTAGTGGAGAATGAGAATTAAAATCCTTCTTTCTTTTTTAAGATCCACAATTCACATACCTATTTATTATTTTTGTAATTTTACTAGATAGTACAGTGTTATATATTATTTTTTTATATATATTACTAAGTTGAAATAGCAGCTGGAAAGACAAATTAACTAATTTTCGTGCGACATAAAAAAAAACTTAAAAATAACCAGTTGACAGACAACTGATTGGTCCATATTATTACGCCAATGTAAATAATATTTATACTTTAACATAATAATAATAATAATTATATTAATACTTTTATTAAGTTCGTTGTACTAATGTTTTATAATGTAAATCTTGAACATACATATTCACATAATAAATAAGTTGTTATACTCATCACATTTTGTCAATACGTGAAGAAATAACAATAAAACAGATTGAGAAAGTCAAGAAAGATGTCGAGAAGAGTGAAAGGTAAAGAAAGAGGAAAGATGTAGAGACAGAGCCAGGGACAGAAGACAGACGGAGGATACAGTTTGTGAGACAGAAAGATAACGTGGCAAAGAGACAAACAAATACGTACAATTCTTTAATACTCTAGGTCGAAATGCAATAGTTGGCTATTTGCAGGAATCCAACCAGTACCGGGATCCAAACTTATACATGGTTTTCGCTTTTCAGTAAATTATGGGAGACATAAAGACGTTTTGATTTAATGTATGTTGCGTGTGTGAGATTCCGTAGACCGTTAGTGATTCACTGTTTCCAGTAGAGTAGGCTGCGATCCGACAAGTTTTGTGACAGAAACACATTCAAAATTTTGCTTGTCTTAGCAGTATTCAAATAATTCTCTTCCAAGTAAATGTTTTCTTAAAATAAAGGAATTTTACTTTAAAAATATAACGTGATATATTTCAAGACATCGTGTATTAGATGGTTACGATACAGAAATCAATTTGTAAAAGCCATAAAATATTTTCAATATTCAGCTTAATATTTGTAGATGAAAACGAGCTTTCCTACATATTTACTTATTCAGTTTTGTAAGTTCTATGCATATATATTACAAACAAATGTTAATCGGTATTATTTAAGTTTTCAGGTATTAATCAGTGAATTATTACATTCTACCCATGGTCAATAAAAACGAATAAAGTCGTTATTGTATGAGCGCGGAAACAAAATTTTAAATATTTTATAAGTTAGTTTAATTTATATTAATGCGTTTTTGAACTCAAAATATTTTAATACAGTCTTAACTGTCTAGATAAGTTAAATTGTTCCTATCAAACAATTAGCATCATCATCATCTGCAAGGATTAATCCATGGATGGTTTCTTCCGGTCACAAAGAGTCAGCGAGTCTAGAGCTGGTCACTCCAGCGTTTCCTCGGGCGTCCCACAACTCTCCGTCCTTGCAGCTTATAGTTCCAGAGTTGTTCGGGGATGCGGCAGTCATCTATTCGGCAAAGATGTTACCACCAATCCAGCCGAAACTGGGCAATCCTCTCGAGGATACTCATAATATTCAGTTACTGCCGTGCATCTGTGTTTCTCCTATGATCATGGAGAGTATACCCTGCCACGTGCCTGAGAAATCTTATTTCAGCCGCTTGGATACGACTCGCCTGGCCTCTCGTTAAAGTTCAATTCTCAGACCCATAAAGAAGTGAGGGAAGGGCCATCACCTTGTAGAAATTAAGGCGTGTTTCTTTACTTGGTGACTTAAGAGTTCGCCTGATGGTCTCGCACAAAAAGTTGAAGTAATGCAACTTATTCAAAACGTCATTACTTGTAATATAAGACACACTGTAGCCCAGGTATTCAAAATTGCTGACTTGTTCCAGGGCAGTACCTTCTATAAAATATTTTTCCTGTACGGGAGCAATTCTACGAAATGCCATTACCGTGGTCTTAAGTATGGATATTTTTAATCCAGAGTCTTTGCAGATTCGATTTAACAAATGTATACCCATCTCTAACCTGTTTTTCGAGTCCAACAGAATAGTCTGATTGTCGCGCAAACAACAAAGTGGTCAATCATAAAATGCTCCGGAAGACACATCTGCCCGTTTTGTATGACATCGTCAATATAAGCTATAAATTAAAAAGAGAAGGTAATAAGGACACCCTTGTCGATCAAAGATTTATAATTACGTAATTTACGTTTGATAATTGCATTTAAAAAGTTAGTAAAAGATTTTTGTTTTATAATTTTATTTTCATTTTTATTTAAAACCTTTTCTTTAAAAGCGGTCGCTAAAAGTCAAATGTTAACCTTAACTAATTGAATAACGTTACCTTATGATCAAACTTATCTGCTAATAACAAGAATATATTAGAATTCTAGTAATTATAAACAATAAATAATTTGCATTATCACAAAAATAGTGTGTTACTGATAATGCAATCATTAATTAAAAAGAAAAAATTAGTAGCCCATTGATAAACTACTTACGACACCAATTGATGAACTTCTAATTACTCCGTAGAGAGTTGATTGTCTGACGTAAGTAGTGGTTCTACCTTTGGAAGCGCCGTATTTCTATCAGACGTTTCTCTGCTTCTTGTTTGCCAGTATTCGCTACATGAAACAGAGTATAAATGGCCTCAGATGGCCACGTTTCAGGAAAAGTTAAAAGCATAGCGAGTAGAAGATAGAAGAGAAATACTAGCTATGGTTAAAGTATAACCTTGTCTCGCAATATCGATCGCCTTGATTCTGCAGACGTCCTGCTACTTGATTAGTAATACGACAAAAATGTCGTGCATCATATTATTAGTTGCTGCATCACCATGTTTAATTACATCGTCAATACATTTCTGATCTTACTAAGTTATAAGTCACGTATGGCTGGTAGAATGGGTTGCGTGGGAGAGCGGCCTATCGTTGTCAGACTTTGCTACGAGATCAGATGTACAATGGCGACTATATAGCCGACAAAAAATTGTATATTTGAAGGCTGTTTGCGAAATACCTGTAACGTGTGAATGTTACTACAGTGATATCGGCGTAGTAGTACTGAAATAAGGTTATAAGCATTTATTTAATAAATTAATTTAGTCACCAATCTGTGGTGTTCGGGGATGACCCTAAAATAGAAATATCAGTACACACGACGAAAGAAAACCATTGCAATTAATTACCGTACGTAAAATAATACTTATACAAAAGTAGGTTAGTATAACAAGTACCGTGCATATACCTTAGTTTAAAATTTATAACGCCTTAAAACAGAATATAATTTTGTACTACAAAACTAAACTTGTGCAGACATATGCATAGTAATTCATTATATGGTAAAAGCAAAATAAACTAAGTTTTTACAAAAACATTAAAATTCGGAAAAGAATTATTTTCTCATAAATTTGTTTAGCTCTTCCAGTACATCGTCGTTCGGTTCATGCATGTAATTATTAACACTCTATAATAACAAATCAGCAAAGTGATTACAACATTGAAAAAATGTCATACAATATAACAATGAATTCAACCAACGGTTTTTTTGTCGTGTTATATAGCCGAATATACTTTATGCTGAATAAAGTAGTTTGTAATTAGAGTTGTCTACGGTTCCTTCTTGTCGGCTGAACACTGGAGACAGCAAGACACACGAACTGTAGTGTATATTACGTTAACTTTGTTATTATGGACATTATGAGCGTCCCTATCAAGAATTTAAAAAAAAAATATGTAAAATAAAATCTTTGCCTACAGCTTTATCACTTTGATTTTGTACGAGTGGAGAAATGAAGTATTTCTCACTTAATAGGCCTAGTAATATTACGCCATACGTATAGTTTTCTGCGTTTTTAAAAAATTATTATTAATCGATGACGCAATATACTCATTACAAATTATAAGATTTCGGACATTAGCCATCATCGTAAGTTAAAATTAATAAACACGACGTTTCGACCTCTATAGAATCAGAGGTCGTCTACAGGCAAACAATAAATTAATGTAAAGATAAATGTAGTAATAACAAATAGACACCATCAAAACTCCAAACCTTAGTTATATAAATATATTGGTAAAATAATAATTGTAATGGTAATAATAATAATAATAATAATAATAATAATAATAATAATAATAATAATAATAATACTAAAACAGTACTCACCATTACATCATAGATGGATTCCTCCCGTGGTTGCAATCGTAACAACCACGATTGCAAACACGGAAGTAATCTTTCTTCGATGTAATGGTGCGTACTGTTTTAGTATTATTATTATTTTAGCACTATATTTGTATAACCAGAAAAATTACAAAAATGTTAGTTTCCCCACTATTTTTTAAAAATAAAACCACAATTGTGTAGCACACAGTCATGCAAATTCCAAACATAGATTTGTGTCAAAGTTCCCTCTGACGTGTGGTTAGAGTTTTACAAGTTTTTCACATTTTTGACCCCTTTTTAGTCTCTGAGTTCAAATATTTTTAAATTTGTAAAACCTGTACTATATATTTAGATTTAGTCAAAATTTCCTTTAATTTGATGCTCTGTAAGAATTTTTGCGGTTTAATGAAACGATTGACCCACGTCATACCCTCTAACGTCCCAAAACATTTTGACATTTTCAATCCAAAAACACTAAATTTGGATTGTGGTTAAAATTTGCTTTAATTTGATACACCTCATAATCTTTTGCAAGTTTCTCACAATTTCCCCCCCTCACAGTTTTGCCTCTCCCCTCTATTTTCGATAATTTCGAAAACAATTCGCTATCTCTTGGAGCAGAACTAGATCATGTCCAAAGTTCAGGTTTTCTTGTTGTTATGAGCATTACTTTCTGTCAGTGTGTACTTATTGGTGAGTGCAGAATTATTGTAAGTCCAATCTTAAAAAAAAAAAAACAATTTATTTTACATAGAACCGAATTAGCTATTGGAAAAAAACTATAGACAAATTAAACTGTCAAATTGCTGTCCTGAGAAGTTAGTTCTGCTCCAAGGTAGCGAATTGGTTTCTATAGATTAAAAGTGCGGACACGCATGTCGAGTTTTACGAAAATTGGCTTATGAGCCTACTTGTCTTAGCGTATCTTGAAACACCCAAACAGACATCAGTCTGGCAATCACTTAGACAGACAGAGAGACAAATGAAAAAAGGTTGAATTAAAACTGTGAACTAGCTTTGATGTTCAATTATTAACAGAAAAAAACGACTTTGTCACCAATATGTTAAAATATTCTGTATACTTTGGAAAAATAAGAGCAAAACACAGAAAATCTTATTAAAAACAATCGTCACAGCCTATGTGAAGCTCGAGGTGCAGTGGGAATTTTATTCCGTTTATTCAGTTGCAGACTGTAGTGATTACTTATAGCAGGAGTGCGAAAGGTCCTTCGCTTTATTTCTACTAAGGGAAAGTAGTACAGATCCTATCGCCCTTTTTATCGAGCGAGGGAGAGAGAGAGAGAGAGAGAGAGAGAGAGAGAGAGAGAGAGAGAGAGAGAGAGAGAGAGAGAGAGAGAGAGAGAGAGAGACAGACAGACAGAGAGAGAGAGACAGAGACAGAGACAGACAGACAGAGAGACAGACAGACAGAGACAGATAGACATACGGACAGACAGATAGACAAACAGACTGAAGGGGGAAAATGAAGGTAAGGCAGTAGAAAGTTTAAAGAACTAACTAATTCTTTTTAGCTTTAACAATTAAATTAAAGCATAAAAGAGTAGAGTATATAAGTTTGAAAATAGAAGTTTTAGCCTATAAATATCTCTGGCATTTGAATGTAACGTTATTGTTTAAGAAATTATGATGAATTAAAGGCCAAACGAGCATTCTGAAACTTTCGTTTACTCTTAAGAGGTACATTAAGTCTGTTATTGTCCAACTTCAGAACAAAGAACAAAACCGCTTCTTCGAAAAGCGGTAATTAAACCCCTCTACAATGCAGAGAAGTCGCATTTGTGGAACCAATTCTATTCCCCCATCAGTTGCTAACACTGAAAGGTTTCAATTAAAAAGTCGTGCCGCCCATTGAAGCTGATGTATTACTGCAGAAATTTTGCTCATTACTTATCGTTGCCTACAAGTAGTAAACGTTTTGCAGAATTATTTTTCTGCGGCAATCAAATAAGCCCACAATAATGTTCTGTTGCTGCACAACGTAGCGTGATTATATTGTTGTGGTTACAGACGAAGTTTCACTACCAGATGTTTGATCTCGAAGGCGAGTTAATAATCTAATTTAAGGTTGGAGCAGCGAGTTGACAAATAGTATGTAATAATAAGACTAACGACTCGTTTTTACACCAACGAATTAGTCTGGAAGAGGCGCGGACGACAGTCTATTTAAGCCGATAACAAGGAAACCAGTGTGGCCAGCACTACATTTTTCCACAGGTTGTCCTGAAGCTGAAAAGGGTAAATTATCTTTATGGTGATGCCCGAGAATAGAATTCAGGAGTTTAGGGTCAGTGGCCAAGCAATTTATAGTCATCAGTGTGGACAATAAAGTTTAAATGCAATGAAAATTCATTAAAACTGTAGAGATAATGCACAGAAAAATATACAGGAAAAACGGCATAATTGCTAATATGTCTCATAAAAGTGTAATTGCGTAATAAAAACACAACAAGAAAATAATTTACAAAAAATTATTATTGAATACAGGGCCGCCTCTACCCTGTGCGAAATGTGCACCGCACGTGGGCGGTCATATCAAAGGGGCGGCCGTAGACTTCCAAATTCATCAGCAGATATTGCAAAATAATTAAAACAATTAAAATAATTAATAATTAAAACAATGAATACCTACTATGTCTAGGTATATGGTATTAACTTTTATTGAGTTGTTCTTGATAATTGTTTTGTTAGCATAACCGCAGTGTACTGGCATCAGCCTTTGTTTTGACTCCCAAGAAAGCGTATAGGTATTGTAAAGCAACATTTATATCTGATTTATAGCTACGGTCTCTTTGTGGTTTTGTAGAAAGGCGCGTGCATGTTGGCGCTGGCAAACTATAAAGTACCTACCCGATAAGATAAGAAATTATGTATCTTTTGTTTTGACGAACGGGTAACTTTATGACTGTCAACTTGTATTTAAAAAACACCAGTTAGTAAGCAGTAACAGAAATTTGTTAGTTACGCTTAAGACGTTTTCAAGTACGGTCTTGTTTTTGGTCACGGTCTGGCGGTGTAATTCTGAGGCGTGTCGTATTTGTATACGGTTTATATTTGTAATATCATAAAAATGTCTGACAGAAAAAAGATGCGGTTGTCAGGCTTTCAATACAAAAAAAAGGCGAAAATTGAACAACAACAGAAGTTACATGGTGCGTTAGAAAAAATGTTAGCTGATACTAGTGAAAGTGAAACTATCCATAGAACATGAAATGTGTGAGGCAATCAATTTGAGCAATGTATTAAAAACATTCTGAAACCACAACAAGAAAAGCTCTTTTAATAAACTATAGTGTTATAAAAACTTTAAAAAGACGACCCCGCAAATAAACTATTATATTTTTGGAAATGTATTTAACACTTCTACGAGCACATCTTCAACTTATATTGTGTAAGTATTCTGCTAAATAAGATTTTGAAAAATATATTTAGTTTTTGTCAATCTTACTATTTATGTCTATATAAATTTTTAATTAAAATAATATTAAATAGTGTGGCAAAGTAGGGATATGAAAAGTATATTCAGGAGGGCGGCAAACTTAAAACTGCACACGGGCGGCAAGCACCCTAGCGGCGGCCCTGATTAAATACGTTTTAAGAAACTTCTAAGGAAAATGGTGTATTAAAGAGAATAAAACATTTCATTGGTCAACTTGTACTGATAGGATTACAGTACTTAGTAATTACTACGTAAAAACATAGATTCTTAGAGTGACATGAACTGGAAACCAACATTTTGTCAGATCAAGTAAGAAAAGGCTTTGTTGTATAACACGTTAAACATTAAAGAGTAATATGATTGATGTGGTTACGGTGTAACTATTGTTAAGACTTAGCAACCCGCAACTCTTTAAAGACTAAATGATGGAGGGCTCCTTTTCAAAGTATTTCTTGTTTGATTTATGATTATTATTTGCTCTTCAGTTGTAGGAAATATGTATTTATGTGAAACATCAATTAAATTTATAAGAAGCAACGGATTTTTATTTGAATTTTGATAAGCGAGTAAGATAGGCATGCCATTAAATTGCAAGCCTGCCTTTTGTAAATTCAGATGGTTAAAATCCCTATAGCAAATCACATTGTAAATCCTTAAATGTGGTGTTTTAAGAATTTAAATAAAGTACATGGGATAAGGCTTTTAATTAAACAGGAAAAGTCTATTTCTATGCCATGTTTTCCTGTAAATTGTAGCAAGAATACAGGACATCTTGCTTCATCTTGGTTTATAAACATTCCATGTATACAATGTATTTACTACAGCATGAATATAAACTTTATGAAATTTTATATTAATTCCCTGGAGGCTACCAGTTTATTAAGGTACAAAAATGCACAAAAGCAAATTTTTCTCATGTTTAATATATTTAAATGCTACCTGATAGGCCTACTTTATCTGCTCGCTTTGAGCAACATGAAAAATATTCTAAAAAGTATACTGGTTTCTTATATTGTTGTTTAACGAGAGCCGGGATTGAAGGATTGAAACTTTGTTTAGGTATAAAATTGTTTAACACTAAATATATTATATTTTGTGAATATAATTATTTTAGACTCTTATAAATTAAACTCGTATACAATTTAGAACAATATATTATTTCTTGGATTTCGTTGTCCATGACGTGTCCGTTGATTAACTAAATATAATTATATCGGAACACGAAGGTTTTTACGGTAAAAACATAAAACTTATATTTCAGGCTTAAGGTAAAACTTTTACATTGTTACCCATAAAAAACTTTGTGATCCGACTCGGTAGTAAGTTAATATAATTATATTTAGTCAATATATTATGTGTATTACAAGTTACTAACGTAATGCAAGTTAATTTAAATCTACTTACATTACATTTAGCAGAAACTCTTTTCTTTGTACTAAAGTGGATACATTAAAAACGTTTAATATTTTCCTGTTTGACGGTGCTCTGAAAAACATTTTCACCTACTTATTCGCACCGCTGTTTCTCCTAAAGTGGTTACTTACATTTCCATTAGATAATAATCACCGTGTCGTTTTAAATGCTAACGCTCGGCTTAGTGCTAAAACAATCAACGATTTTCTTCCAGTTATTTTTAAATGTTCACTCATTTCTTTGCAGAAGTTGATAATTGAATGTTATATTTAATATACTCCTTATTAGGGGCAATTTGTTTACAAATATACTTTTAAACACATATTTATCAACTTTGTTGCTTTTATTGACAAAGGTGGGTAAAGGTTACACTGTAATCATGGCACATTTATTTTCAGAACATAATGTAAAGAATACAGAGTATATTTATTATACTTGTAAAAAAATGTGTAAAAAGGCTAATTGTTATTTGGACAAACTATCAATGTAAATTATTCTTTTGGTACAAAAATCAGAGATATGAGTGTAGTTGAATTAAAGTCATAAAATGTTGTAAAAATAATAATAATAATATTAAAAAAATAATATAAACGCAGAAGAAGTAATTAAAAAGAAGTTTTTCGAGCAAAAGTGTTAAAAATGGAAGGAGTGCAGGGTAGGAGAGACAAAAACGCAGGTTCAAAGTAGACTGAAGACAGGAAGAAGAGACGCAGTAAAGAGATGAAAGAATATTGGAGAAAAAGAAAAGAACAAAGAATAAAGAATTGAAATTGGCAGGTGGTCCTTAGGTGGCCGATCAACAAAAAATTAATATTGTAAGCAGAATTTATATATAAATAGAGCCGAGGGGAATGAATTCGTGTTATACAGTCTGGTTTCAGGAATTTTAATTGTGTGAGTGCGTGACGGAGGCTCGAGCGAGTGCGCGCATGTGCTTGCCCATTCATTAGTGTAGGGACATTGTAATACTGTATAAGAACATCGATAGCATTATTTATACAATATGCTTTTGTTTGGGTTGATAACTACAGTCGCTTAAAACTTACAGCAATGCAACTGGACTTGGCACGTGCTTCGTAAAATCGGGAACACCCACGAACGCACTGACGTTTGACGAGAATTACTCGTAAAAAAAAAGATTTCTTTCACTATAAAAAAAAAAAACAGCTAGAAACTTGAAAATTACAAAATAATTTTCCTTTGTGATGAAGAACAATTAATTTTTTAAATATTATAAATTGTTTAATAAAAGATGAGTATTAAATTATTATTAATTACTGTAGCAAATCACACATAAATAAATCTGCCTAATGTTCGCAATTAGATCTGAGTTTTGATTTTTTTTATTATGTCCCTTCGTAACATATAAAGAAAATAAGACTGACTGAAGCTTCGAAGACGGTAGCAACAAAAATGCATAAACACGATTTCTCGGGGAGGACGATTCATATAATCATATAATGTACGGAATGCTGTGTCGTGTCAACACATGATGTGTTTGTGTAATAGGTAATCTGAGTATGTTTTTAATAGCTTACAGACAAATTGTTTCTATAACATTTAATGTATCGCATGTAAAATTACGTCAGTTGAGCTTGATATGACTCACATTCATCTTACTTCTGCAAAAGACAATTAAATACACACGTAATTACTACAGTACAAAAATTCCTACAGAAAAATAAAGCAGTATGTGTTGAGCTAAAGTATTCGATTCGATTATTCCGGAAAGGGTTGGAATATGCGAGTATTATCAACTTTTAACTAGGTCATTGGAAGTAAAATATTATAAGGTTAGAATTTTATTTTGTCATCTATTTTAAATTCTCGTAGTTAATAATGCAGACGCTGAAGATGAAAAAATAATTGCTAACCATCAGATCTCATGAAACCGGAATTTACCTGCAAACGGGAAATAGTAAGCCCATCCGTTACGTATTAATATTTAATATCCGTTGCTTATTTAATACGGAATGAAGAAAAACATTCTTTAAATAACAGGAGCTTTCACCAAGTAAAGATGGAATAGGGGAACGTGTTATTGTTTTACTTCCGTTTTTGTATAAGAGAGTAAAATACGCAAGCAAGTGTGGTGGTTCTTAACGTGAACGCTTTTAAATTGCTCGAAAAAATTTGTAATTGTCTGTCAACGCACATGCGTTTGTTATTTCCTCCATTAAATCTTATTGTCCTTGAAGTACATGAAGACGTTTAACTTGCAATAATTCAAGAGTTAGTATTGATTTTGAAAAAACTTAACTTTGCTAAATAATATAAGTTTTATGCGAAATATGGGAGCGTTCTTAGCGTACGCTACGTTGAGTTGAAAAATAACAAAAGTGCCTTGTGTTCCAGACGTTTGGAGATAAGTCGAGGCGGCAAAGTGCCTTGTGTTTCAGACGTTTGGAGATAAGTCGAGGCGGCAAAGTGCCTTGTGTTCCAGATGTTTGGAGATAAGTCGAGGCGGCAGAATTACGTAACGCTCTAGATCAGTGGTTTCCAAAGTGGGGTCCGCGACAATGTTTCAGGGGTCCGCGGAAACTTTTAAGAAAAAATAGAATATACCGTAATTTTCTCAGATTTTGTGTGCTATAAAATCTAATATTTCGAATCCTAAAACAATTAGTAGAAGATTCCAGTACTTTGTTTTTGTTCAAACTAATTGTAATTGTAAAAGTAATTTCAAACTAATGGCTTTGATAATGTCTTTAAATCATGTCGTATAGCATATCTGTTTGTCAGCCGAACTGACTAGAGGGCCGCATCAACGCAGAACTGATCCCGCTGTTTTAGTCCACGTATAAGCACTGTATCTAAGCCAAACGTTTTTCTGTATAGCTGGTTTTACACCCAAGTAGCTGGATTTCGATACGTGTGACTGGAAAGATAGAGCCGAGGTTGGCAAAGTTAAGAAATATACTTGATGTCAAGAATGACTTCCTATTTAAATTATTAGACATTTAACTTAATATTGCAGAGCTAATTGTTCAAAAGCAGCTTCATTGTTCACATAATCTCTGTTTGATATAATTATTAATATTATAATTTTGCAAGTTAAGAGAATTTTGATTTTAATACCTTTTAATTAAAATATAAGAGTGAATCATATTTACTGTTTGTTTTATTTCATAACTCAGACGGGGTCAGAAAAAATTTTAATTTTTTGGGGGGTCCGCAAACTGAAAAGTTTGGGAACCACTGCTCTAGATAATTCGAGATGCTCCTTCCATACGTTTGTCGACTATTCTACTGGGACCAGCCCCGCTGTGTCACAACAACGCAAGGCATCAATACTGAATTTTGCCAAATCTCCAGCAGCCAAATTCAGTTAGACCTGGAGATGTTACGGGTGTGGTTTGGAGTAACTGTTGGGGTTTAATTGAAAGTGATTATTGTGTTAATTACTGTGAAACTGTAATAAGGTGACATTTATTGTTGTGCGGTGGAAAAATTTAACTTGAATTATTGTATAAAAGTGCCTTTGTTAATTTTTGTTATTTGTTAGTTAAAATTGTAATTAGTGGCTTCTTTGGTGTCAGTTATTCTGTTTCCACTGTACAACACGACTATCTGAGTGACCGTCGTAACATTGGTGTCAGAAGTGCGCCAGGACCTTTTAAACAGTGGATACAGTGGACACATTGTAGAAGAGTAGTGCGCGGTAAGGGATACCAGACAGATCCCAAGCGCTGCTACTGCAAAGGTAGGAACGACAACAATGGGCGGGAGGCAGAAATAGCAGAAAAACGATAGGATGAGAAACAACGAGAAGCAGAAAGACGTCAAGGAGAAAATTGCAAGCGGGGAGCAGGCGAAGATACGAATTATAGAGTTGCACGTGTAGGCCCCAGATCATTCGAGATCCGCCTTCCAGACGTTGCTCACTTATTCTAGCGGCATCCAGACAAGTTGTGTTACTACGGTCAAATACAAGTTAATACAATATTATAAACTTAAGTCAAATTTTCCATCTTCTTCTCTCTTGAAGGATTAGGCCTGCTGCCTGTTGCGCTCCTGACCGTGCTACATCTCACGTTCCACGAATGGCAGAGAAAAAGCCGCCATCTATTAACCACGTGTGGTGGCGAGTCGCACGGTATGTGTGTGTATGTCTGCACGAGCGCGGGTGTACAATGTAAGTGTGCCTTTGTTATTAATCTAGCCCAGAGAAGACTTCTGTATTGTTTGTTCCCAGTGATAGGAATGGATAGGGAGACCGAGTCGATCCCACACCTAAATATAACCGTTGTGATTTTAAGTCGCAAAATAAAACTACTTGCCGGAACGCGTTATATTAAGGCAATCTTAAAAATATCATACTAATAGGCGAAAACAATAAACAAAAAATAATATATCATAAAAGATTAAATTTTGAACACTTCATAAAATTCTTAATACGGTATTTTGTCTTGTATAATGCGCATTTTTCCCCCCAGATTTTGTTCCCAAAAGTGTGGGTCCGTATTATACATGAATAACATAATTAACACGCTAAATTGTAGATCTTGACATGTATGGTCAGAATGTGCATGGTAGAGTTGGTAAGGTCATTTAAAACTGGCAGACTCGATTCTAGTAATATTAAAATTAAATTTACCGGTAATCTGGTTCGCAGTTTTCACTCCTACTCTATCTGTTATTTGTTCACGTCGTAGACTTATAATGATACTGTGTTGTAGCATTCTGTTACTTTACTTTTTTTTGTCGTAGTTAGTCTGTTGTTTTTTACAGTATTTCATTACTGGTATTGCGTGTTGTGAAGAAACACATTGTATATTCATAATAACTGGGTACACAGCTCAGTTTAAATTATCCATAACAAAATTCACAAAAAACGATCATCGCACAGCATCGCGTAAATTTGATGTAGCGGAATCTAATGATCGCGAGTCGAGAAAACAGAAGGAAAAATTAAGTGTTAATATTCGTGATCATCTTTATTTTTGTGGTAAAAAAGCTAACTTTCCAGAAATAGAAAAGCACCTAGTCGAGTTAGTAGAGGCTTTCGCCGGCACTACTAAATTGGTACGGATTCAAGCTCCGAACTTGCTCAGCGTCTTGAAGTAGACAGTACACAATTTCGTGCCAGTTTTGGTTGGTGTGTATGTTTTTTCACAGACACGGTCTTTCGGTTTGAAGAAGAACTACTATGATTCAAAATTTACCTCGAGAGAACGGAAATAAAATAACCGAATTTCATCGATTTATCGTACAAACGAGGCAAACGAACAATTAGATTCTTCTCAAATTGGGAATGCAGACCAGTGTTTGGCTTCTGCGATATGGCAGAGGCTAAGAGTATTGATGAAAAAGGTGTGAAATCTGTGCCAATCAGCTCAACAAGATGCGACAAAAAAGGTGCATCAGAAGAATCAGAAGATGAGAGTAATTCGATACTCCCTTCTTCAGAAGTAGATAAAGAATGCTGATAAAAACAGACGTTATGTCTTGTGACAAACAGAAATCATAACAAACTGAACAAGAAGTATGACTTCTGTACGTTTTACGTTATTTCAAGTTTTATATTATATTAATATTTCTGTTTTGTGTTTACGAATAAGTAGATATGGTAAGGACATCTTTTTCTATTATTTGCGTAAAACACTTTCTATGCACATTATAATATAAAAACAACATATTTTTCTACGTCCTAATAAATTTCTTCATCTGTTTCTCACCACAAATAAGGGTGCGCCTTATACACGAATCACATTTTTTTTTGCAAAATATTACAAGAAAATTGGGGTGCGCGTTATACACGAGAGCGCATTATACACGCGAAAATACGGTAATTTTGCGTTGAGACACTGGGTTTAATAAAACACAAACTATAAAAATAAACTCAGTAGGTGGTATGTTGGTATCCCCCTTACTGACATGTTAGTAAGGAATTCAGTATTATATTAACACGTAAGAACACACAATCAATAAATTAGACTTATTTCTACAACTTGATTTCTCCGATATTGCTTTCGTACTAAAGTGAAATAGTAGTGTTCTATTAAAGCATTTGAACACAGTGATGACGGTGCAAATATGTCCATGTATTTTTTACACGTTGATTCTCTCATGTCTTTTAACCTGTCGGTTCCTGTTTCAGTTAATCCGCACTTACGCACATGCATTTGTTTTAGAAGCCAATTCAATGTACTGTCCGTGTGTTAAGTAATACATCGAAGTTTAAGAAATATTATTTCAATATCATGTATTTCACTTATCTCGCAAGGTCATTTCTGGCTTATACTTATATGGAGAAATCTAATAAAGGAAACCTGTTGTGCACACAATCGCACACAATCATAAATATTGTAGCATAGCAAAATTATCACGCTAAACATTTAACTTAATGCAACATAAATAAAGAAGAAAGGTTCCATAGTGAGTGAGAAGAATGAATTGTTTTAAGGATTACACTAGAAACTGTGTATTAAGTCAATAAAATGTTAATAAGAATAAAAAATAACAAAGAAAACCATTGATCAAAATAACTTACTATGTAAAAACCCATAAACCAGCAGTATACCCAGTAGATTGGGGAAGCAGTAAAAAGGAAAGACAAGAAAAAGGAAATAAAAGGATGAAAACAATATTAATAATGGAAATGTATAAGGTCAAGAAGCAGAGAAACCACAAGACCAGAAATGACTAATATAATAATGAAGAAAGGACAAAATATGTCAAGATTCCCACAAAGAGCCTAGAAGCAAGAAGAGCTATTCCAAAAAATGTTAATAATAGAATACATACCATTGAACAAAATTAAAACCAATATATATAGACCCAGTAACAAGTTACAAGATACAATCCAAAGAGAAACGAATTGTAAACTAATTATAAGTATAATATGTGAAAAATTATTAAAAAGACTACCATTAGTGTAGACAAAAATACCTGACACACTATAATAAAGTGTAGTGTAAGAAATAGAAATCTATTAAAAAGACTACCATCAGTGTAGGGAAATACTATATAAAAACTAAAAGACAGTCTAATGACTGAGGTCAATTTTGATAATAAAAGTGTTTTCAAAAATTAAGTAGTATAAGAAAATAATAGGTATAAGATGTTTTTATTTTTTTTTCATTGTGTTACCAAAAATTATTATAATGAACACTAGAGACAGTTCATAACTGAAGGTGTCATTAATTATAAGATGTTTTTATTTTTTTTCATTGTGTTACCAAAAATAATGATAATGAACACTAGAGACAGTTAATAACTGAAGGTGTCATTAATTATAAGATGTTTTTATTTTTATTTCATTATATTACTAAAATAGTTATAATAAACACAAGAGACAGTGGATAACTGAAAGTGTTATTAGGCATAAGATGTTTTATTATGTTTAAATGATATTAAAAAAAAAGTTTAGTAGATATAAGATATTCCATTGTATTTTGAAATCATGTTATTTAATTTTCAAGTTTGTAAGGCAGAGAGGCAAGTAGGAAATAGAAATGTAATAATTTTATTCAAAACAGTAAACCATATATAATGTACAAGCAGATTAGCTAAGACACCACTTTTGAAAACACAGACTAGTAATGTAAACCCAAAACTATCTATCAGAGAATCAAATTACATAATAGGGGATAGAATTCAATACATACAACACAGAAATTGAAAATATAATTAATACAGATACAATTAATAGCGAATAGAATGACAAAGGAAAGAAAATTAACTTCCTTTGGAAACAAATAATACTAGGCCTATAATGGTAATCAAATCAGACTAAACAGTAAATTAATCAATATTGAAGTGTTTTAACAGCAAAATTATTAACAACGAAGATAATCACGGAGTTATTAAGATTATTCCATGGGACCATTATCAGAAAAAACACTTAAAAACCATTTAAACGCTAAATTTGTACCAAATATGTGGCCTACAATAATTATAAAAAATTGTAATTTTTGGGATTAAATGAACTTGAAACAAACCCAGCTATATATCCAAATATGTAAAATTAATTAATCAACATTACTGAGTAGTTAGATTTATGTAAAATTAAGAAATATTTGAAATACAGTAAAAAATAAGAAAACTTATTATGTATATTTAGATGGTGAACCAAGTCTTAGACGGATATTTTTATAATTGAACAATATAAAGAGGAAAAAGACATATCACAAATTACCCTAAAACGACGACGTTCAGAGTTTAGTCTATTGTTAATCGTGAAGACGACTAGTTGAAAATGTATTAACAGAATACCGAAAAAAAGAGTAATTTTGTGTAAAACCGAGTGTGGTTATGCGGAGTGTAACAGAGGTTATCTTAAAATGAAAATAACATTAACTAGTAATATTTAACACCTCACTAATTCCAAACAACAGTAATAACATCATCAAACACAAGCACCAGAAATCAACGGCCATTTTGAGACAATTTTGGACCATATTCGCAGAACACGTATACACATATTTGAACATCGGACACTTCACAAGAAACCCATCACGAAACGCCATCGCAGGATTAGAGAGGACACTCTACACCATATTCCTGGGCCAACACTACTTCGCAGAGAAGGGAATATTCATTTATTTCTGCGGGAGAAGCCCAAACAGTTCCAGCAATGTATCGCAGCTAAACTCGAGGTGACGGCAGCTATACTTGTTTCCCGAACCAGCACGAAAACACGGCCAGCTTGAAGGGAGTGACGTCATTTCAACGAATGGTTCGATATTAATTTTCCTAATTGACAATTTAAATAATAATATTGTTTTATTTCAGCCATAATAATTTAGTTTAAGAATACCTGTAAGAATGTATCTTGTTCCTTGCCCTCTGACCATTTCGACTCGTTAAAAGAACCATAATTACTTAACCTTGTAAAAAATATATTTTTGTTAATCTTGTTCGCTACCGACTGGAGCACATATCAGCCAATGCCTTGGCCATGCGCAGTTTGACTGGCGCATAATTTTGAATGTCAATAAATGAACATCATTATTCAGTTACAAGAGTTGTCTTTATTTGTATAATTAATGTTAACTATTTTTTTTTCTGAAGAAAAATAATTTACAGTGCTAGAATAAATATCTGAGAAAAGTACACACCCAATTAATTAATTATTTATTAAATAATTAAATTAACCAATTGAACAAAAAAACTAAATATTAGTACAAATTTCATAACTTACAAAATTTTATTTTATTATCAATCAATCACTCTCAATTATAAAACATTACTTATATTTAATTTATTCTTTGTAATTGGTGAATCCAAAGTGGAGCTGTATCATCGGCGAGTTCAACACCGAGATTCAGACAACATAATTCTTGCTATCTTTAGGGAGAATAATCTTGGGTGATCACATAATCATAATAACATATATATATTTATTCTTTTATTTTTATTTGTAATATTTTTATATTACAAATTGGCTAGCCCAACAGTGGGGCTTTAAGGAGTCAGACTAATCCTGTGATAAAGAACAATAATTATATACACAACGTAAATAATTATATTTTATTTTATTTTTATTTGTAATAATATTATATTACAAATTGGCTTCCAACTAAAGGGCTTTAAATACGAGGTCATAGAGTTATAAAATAAGGACGATTGTCCAATTTCCTACTTTTAGCTCGGCAGCGGTCAATAGGTCGGAAGAAGGAGCGAGATACACAGGAGAGCTACATCAAGGAAAAGGGCTGTGGAGGCCGAGCAGGAGGTAGACATGGAGGATAAAGAGGCGACACCAGTGGAAGATGTGGAGTCGATGTTACCTCCAGCAGAACCAAACAAGCCTGCACCACAGAAGGAACAGCCAGAGAAATCCACCACAAAGTAAGAGACAAAATTGGATAGAATGATGGAGATGTTACTCAGAGAATTTAAAACGACGAAGGAAGAATTAAAGGAGAAGATGGAAGAAAATAGTAAGAAGCTGGAAAACGATAACCAACAATTGAAAGAAGAGTTGGGTAACAAAATCGGGGATACCAATTAGAAAATCGAAGAAAATAGTAAGAAGATGGAGGAGAAAATGGAAGAAAATAATAAGGAAATGAAAAGTGATAACCAACGATTGAAGGAGGAAATGAAGAATGATAACCAACGATTGAAGGAAGAATTGGGTAATAAAATTGGAGATACTAGTAAGAAGATGGAGGAGAAGATGGAAGCAAACAGTAAGAAGATAGAAGAGAAGATGGAAGAAAATATTCAGAAAATTGAGGAGAAAATGGAGGAAATAAAGACTGACAATAAACAGTCGAAGGAGGAATTAACCCAGATAAGCCAAAAACTGGAAGAAACCAACAAGAGGATGGAAGAAACAAGTCAAAAAATGGAAAGCAATAATCAGCAATTGAGAGAAGAATTGAAGGAGACGAACCAAGAGAACATGAACCGGTTAGACGGAAGAATGGAAATATTGAAGGAAGAATTGAGCCAGAAAATAGCTGAAAACAATGAAACAATCAGCAAGAAGGTAGAAGAGGAAATAACGGTAATCGAACAAAGGGTTACAAGAGCTGACGAAAGATGGAGTCAAACCGAACGAGAAGTACAGAGTATCAAGACAGAAATAAACACTAAGGTAAACAACATTGAAGAAACGACTAGGAAGACATTGGAGGAAAGACTAAAGGAAACACGTGAAGACTGGGAGCGAGTGCAGGACCGATTCACAGAAAAATGTGACGGCATTGAAGCTACTGTGACCAGTATCAACAGTCAGGTGCGACAGAACCAAACAGATATAGACCTGTTCCATAGTCGACCGACAAGCATTACCAGTTGTCCTAACAGCGAGAATCGCGAAGGAATTAACTTCAGGTTTTATAAAAACAAACCGATGGAGTTCCTAGCTAGAATCGAAGAGTACTTCACCAAACACAGAGGCAATCGCTGGAGGGAGAATAAAGAAGTGCTTGACGAATCGTTCAAGGAGATAGCAGAAAATTGGTGGATGGTGATAAGGGACGAAGTGACCGACTACCAACAATTCAAAAGGCTATTCAAAGCCAAATATTGGTCTGAATCGACACAAAATATCGCCAGAGACGGAATCTGTCATGGAAAATACAACCCGTATGGAAACCAGACTCTAACAGCGTATTTTTTGGGAAAGGTGTGCGTGGCCAAACATCTAGAGCCCAGAATACCGGAAGAATGCCTGGTCAGCAAGCTCTCATACCATTATGAGGAAGATATAATAAGAGCTAGAAGAAACAGTCAAATAAAGACTGTACAGGCAATGACCGAGCTCTTAGAAATGTATGAGCATGAAGACTATTACCGCCAAAGTCGCAGGAGATATGAAAAGCCGGAACCAAGAAGTAAGACAAATAATTCGAGTAATAATAATCGGCAGAATGTGGGCAACAAAAATAATTATAATTCCGCAAATCGGAATAATGCCGAATACAATTATAATACCCATAATAACCATAATGTACCTAGATTTAATAACAATAATAATAATAATCATGTTCCTCGCATTAATAATAATGACAGCAACAACAACAATAATAATAATAATAATAATAATAATAATAATAATAATAATAATAATAATAATATCCGTCTACAAAACAACAACGGTTATTATAATAATAACCGTAATTATGTTCCAAATGGTCAGAGGAACCCCAACCCCTCTAATAACAATTATCATAGTAATTATAACAGGAATTACCCGAATGGAGGTAATACAAATAATTACAGGACATATCGACCCCATATTAAATACATCAGAGCGGAAGACAGTGGACAGAGGAGGTACCAGCCTCAACGAAGGAGCCGATATTACGAGTACGAGACCTTTCAAGGAAGTCAGGGAAGTAATCGTTACAGAGAGTACGAGCCCAGACGTAGTTCCAGCCTGGACAATCAGCGAAGACTACCTGTAACAGAAGCCCAACAGGACGATCGTGCTGAACCAAACGAAGCAGTTTCAGGACTCCCAGCTGGTGCTTCCAACGGCCTAATCCGTAATGATGCGGAACATTTAAACGAACGGAGGCAGTAATAACCTCCAATAAGCCTTTACTGCTCCAATCTGCTGGGTTTGACCAAAGAATAAATTTGAAGAAAGACAGAAAAAATTTTACAATAATATACAGTAGTTATTTGAAAGATATCCGTAAGGACCTGCTAGAAGAAAGCGAAGTTAACATTAATAATAATGACAATGAAATAATATATATAATTGCAGAAATTGAGGGTATTTCTGTTCCTATAATGATAGACACTGGAGCCAATGTCTCTATAATAAATCGTAATGAGTTGGACCGGATACAGCAGGAATGCCACAAAAACTTACCGGTACTACCTATTAATAATATTGTACTTGTAGGAGCTACCGGCCGACAGAACAAGACCATAAGAAAACAAGTATCCCTAAGTGTCAACAGTCAGGGCATTAGTGTGGATATGATATTTCTTGTTGCAGCCGGATTACCTTTCAACATCATGATAGGATGTGACATATTGCGCAGAAACTCAGCAGTTATCGACTTGTGCCGAGGTCTGAAGGTTCGACCTGGGTAGCCAATTTAACTAACAACAAGATGTTAGCCTCCAGACAACTTCTCGACCGTAAAAGTAAGGTGAATTACTTGTCAAATTACTCGACAAACAACAAGCCAGTACATCAGGATTCGGAGGATGACCTATGGCAACAAAAGATTCAGGAGATACGTAACTTCCAGTGCCATAATACTACCGAGCAATTAGAGAAAAACCAGCTGAATCAATTGGTCAACATATATGAAAAATATCGAGCTGTATTTTCGGACGAACCTGGAAAGATCCGGAACTACCAATGTTCCATACGATTCAGAGAACCGGTAGAATTTAATCGAAAGTCGTATCCCATAGCACAATCTTTGAAGGAAGCCGTACGCACAGAGATCCAGAATATGATCAGTAAAGATATTATTGAGAGCAGTCAATCGCCATACATTAGCCCAATTGTGGCTATACAAAAGAAAAATGGGAAGGTAATGCTTTGCCTTGACGCACGTGAGATAAATAAAATGATAATTAACGATCGTACCTCACCTGGCGAAATTGATGAGATATTGAAGAGATTTCACGGAACGAAGTTCATTACCACGTGGGATACCGTCTGCGGCTATTGGCAGGTGGAGTTGCACCCAGCAAGCCGGCAATACATGGCGTTCATCTTCGAAGGGCGCAATTATCAGTTTAAGAAATTGCCCTTCGGGTTGGTGAACTCAGTAGCTGTTTTTGTCGCCTGTATGGATCATATACTCGGACCAGAAGCGCTCCAATTCACGACTGTCTATGTTGATGATCTCCTAATAACATCAACCAATTGGGAAGAACACTGTTACCGTGTAGAGCATGTCTTGAAGAAGCTTGCTGAAAATAATGTTACCCTTAAACTAGACAAGTCCAAGCTTATAGCTAAAGAAGTACAATTCTTGGGTTTCCAGTTAAACAGTCAAGGAATAACACCATCAACAGAAAAGGTAGACGCCATACAACGATTCCCTATACCAAAAAACAGAAGGCAACTACAATCATTTTTAGGCCTGTGTAACTGTTATAGGAAGTTCCAAAATAATTATTCCGAACTGACAGCCCGGTTTCAGTACCAGTTATCGTCCAAGAATAAATGGCGATGGAGTCAAGAACAAGACGAAACTATCAAATCAATTAAGGAGAAGTTCTTAGAAGCAGTAATGCTCAACCATCCGGATTTTAACCGACCCTTCTTTCTAAACTGTGACGCTAGTAACATTAGCTTGGGATCAACACTGTACCAAGAAGATGAAAGTGGAAACCATCTAGTAGTGAGCTTTGCTAGCAGAACCCTTAACCAGTGTGAAAAGAACTATAATGTGACGGAAAAAGAACTGCTAAGTGTAGTCTTTGCCTGTGGGAAGTTTCGGACGTATATCCTCGGATATCCAGTGACCGTTCGAACAGATCACAAATCAATATCATTTCTGAGAAGATGCAAGTTAAGCCATGGTAGATTGACCAGATGGGTACTTGCCCTGCAGGAATACGATATACAGTGGGAGTATGTTCCTGGAAGTAAAAATGTAGTAGCCGACGTATTGTCGAGAGTAAATCTGGAAGAACAAACGTTCGAAGGCGAAAAGGAGAGCATCTTGAAAATCTATAATATTATTAGGGACAGATCCGATTTAGAAAAGATAGTGCAGGACATCAGCAAACACCAGCAGTCCGACCCGAAGTTAAACCACATTAAGCTTCGTCTCTCCAACCAAGATGACACAATAACCAAATTTTATTGTGTACATAACGGAATATTATTCATCAAAACATCCCTTGATGAAGAGATATGGAAGATCATGATCCCTACTACAATCGAAAAGGATATCATCCTGGACTATCATCTACGATACGGTCACATGGGAGCCATGAAGGTGATCAAGGCGATAGAAGAGAATTGTCATATAAAAAGTATAAATAGAAAGACGAGAAACTACCTCAAAACCTGTCTGATATGTCAATTGGTGAAAACCAACAATGAGAGAAAAGAGGGTATGATGATACCAATTACCTCACAAGCCAAACTGGAAAAGGTCTTTCTGGACATATGTGGTCCATTTCCCCGCAGTGGCGGACGCCATCGATACAAGTACATTATTATCATGATGGATCATTTCACAAAATTCACAAAACTGTACCCTGTGAACAGAGCCACCACTTTGAAGACTCTAGGAATAATAACGAACCATTACATTCCAGAGATAGGGAGCACGGCATCCATAATCACAGACCATGGAATGCAATTTAAGGGTTGGAGGTGGAGAAACACTCTAAATACATTAAGACATACAAGACATCTGTCTACCACCCCAGCAGCAATCCAGCGGAGAGGGTACTGCGAGAAGTCGGAAGAATATTACGGACGTATTGCTATAATCAACAAAAGAAGTGGCAAGAATATTTATTAGCTACTGAAGAATTCCTTAATTTGTCATATCACCCCGCTATAGGTACAACGCCATACACGGCAATGTATGAAAAACCGCCTCCAAGAGAAATACAAGACATAATAGAGTTCCCCATGAGTCAAGAATACAAATTCAATCGAATCAGATTCTACAATAAGTTGGCAGAAGACCAGGAAAGGCGCAAGAACAAGTATCAAAAGGCGATTAAGAAAATAATAAGCTATGAAGTCGGAGAAAAGGTACTGCTAAAAAACAGGGAATTACCCAGTACTTTGGAAGGCATTACCAAAAAGTTGTTACTGCTGTATACCGGCCCATACCTAATTATTAAAAATAATAATAACAATACGTATGTACTAAAGGATATCATTTCAAATAAAGTAAAAGGAACTTATAATCAATTATCCATTAAAAAATATTTAGAGGAGGAATAAAAAATTTTCAAAATTCAAAAAATTAGTAAGTACAACTTACACCAAACATTTGAAAGACTATTATGAATGATGAAAAAAGAATTTTGATGAACAAAAATTTCCAAAATTCAAAACAATAATAAGTACAACTTACACAAAATATTTGAAAAACAACTATGAATAAGAAAGAATTTAGTTGAATAAAAATATCTAAAGTTAAAAAATAGTAAGCGCATATCATTACTCATACGAATGATGAGAAATAACTCATAAATATGAAAAAGGATTTTGTAAGAAAGAGATACAAAATTCTAAAGGAGAAAGGAAACCAGAATCCTTTGTTATACACAAGATTGAAGATCACTTATTAATGAAGAAAGAAACTAATGAAGGAGATACACATCATCTGAGAGGAAGCAACGGTGGAAAAAGAAGGTATATAAAGTGAAAACATGTAATCACGAAGAAAATATGGTAAATACAAAAGAATTAGTAGTAATTATTTCATCCATACTAAGAGTATGATCTGAACTAATCACTTTTACAGGAGAGCATATGTAGCATAACAAAATTATCACGCTAAACATTTAACTTAATGCAACATAAATAAAGAAGAAAGGTTCCATAGTGAGTGAGAAGAATGAATTGTTTTAAGGATTACACTAGAAACTGTATATTAAATCAATAAAATGTTAATAAGAATAAAAAATAACAAAGAAAACCATTGATCAAAATAACTTACTATGTAAAAACCCATAAACCAGCAGTATACCCAGTAGATTGGGGAAGCAGTAAAAAGGAAAGACAAGAAAAAGGAAATAAAAGGATGAAAACAATATTAATAATGGAAATGTATAAGGTCAAGAAGCAGAGAAACCACAAGACCAGAAATGACTAATATAATAATGAAGAAAGGACAAAATATGTCAAGATTCCCACAAAGAGCCTAGAAGCAAGAAGAGCTATTCCAAAAAATGTTAATAATGGAATACATACCATTGAACAAAATTAAAACCAATATATATAGACCCAGTAACAAGTTACAAGATACAATCCAAAGAGAAACGAATTGTAAACTAATTATAAGTATAATATGTGAAAAATTATTAAAAAGACTACCATTAGTGTAGACAAAAATAAGTGACACACTATAATAAAATGTAGTGTAAGAAATAGAAATCTATTAAAAAGACTACCATCAGTGTAGGGAAATACTATATAAAAACTAAAAGACAGTCTAATGACTGAGGTCAATTTTGATAATAAAAGTGTTTTCAAAAATTAAGTAGTATAAGAAAATAATAGGTATAAGATGTTTTTATTTTTTTTTCATTGTGTTACCAAAAATTATTATAATGAACACTAGAGACAGTTCATAACTGAAGGTGTCATTAATTATAAGATGTTTTTATTTATTTTTTTCATTGTGTTACCAAAAATAATGATAATGAACACTAGAGACAGTTAATAACTGAAAGTGTTATTAGGCATAAGATGTTTTTATTATGTTTAAATGATATTAAAAAAAAGTTTAGTAGATATAAGATATTCCATTGTATTTTAAAATCATGTTATTTAATTTTCAAGTTTGTAAGGCAGAGAGGCAAGTAGGAAATAGAAATGTAATAATTTTATTCAAAACAGTAAACCATATATAATGTACAAGCAGATTAGCTAAGACACCACTTTTGAAAACACAGACTAGTAATGTAAACCCAAAACTATTTATCAGAGAATCAAATTACATAATAGGGGATAGAATTCAATACATACAACACAGAAATTGAAAATATAATTAATACAGATACAATTAATAGCGAATAGAATGACAAAGGAAAAAAAATTAACTTCCTTTGGAAACAAATAATACTAGGCCTATAATGGTAATCAAATCAGACTAAACAGTAAATTAATCAATATTGAAGTGTTTTAACAGCAAAATTATTAACAACGAAGATAATCACGGAGTTATTAAGATTATTCCATGGGACCATTATCAGAAAAAACACTTAAAAACCATTTAAACGCTAAATTTGTACCAAATATGTGGCCTACAATAATTATAAAAAATTGTAATTTTTGGGATTAAATGAACTTGAAACAAACCCAGCTATATATCCAAATATGTAAAATTAATTAATCAATATTACTGAGTAGTTAGATTTATGTAAAATTAAGAAATATTTGAAATACAGTAAAAAATAAGAAAACTTATTATGTATATTTAGATGGTGAACCAAGTCTTAGACGGATATTTTTATAATTGAACAATATAAAGAGGAAAAAGACATATCACAAATTACCCTAAAACGACGACGTTCAGAGTTTAGTCTATTGTTAATCGTGAAGACGACTAGTTGAAAATGTATTAACAGAATACCGAAAAAAAGAGTAATTTTGTGTAAAACCGAGTGTGGTTATGCGGAGTGTAACAGAGGTTATCTTAAAATGAAAATAACATTAACTAGTAATATTTAACACCTCACTAATTCCAAACAACAGTAATAACATCATCAAACACAAGCACCAGAAATCAACGGCCATTTTGAGACAATTTTGGACCATATTCGCAGAACACGTATACACATATTTGAACATCGGACACTTCACAAGAAACCCATCACGAAACGCCATCGCAGGATTAGAGAGGACACTCTACACCATATTCCTGGGCCAACACTACTTCGCAGAGAAGGGAATATTCATTTATTTCTGCGGGAGAAGCCCAAACAGTTCCAGCAATGTATCGCAGCTAAACTCGAGGTGACGGCAGCCATACTTGTTTCCCGAACCAGCACGAAAACACGGCCAGCTTGAAGGGAGTGACGTCATTTCAACGAATGGTTCGATATTAATTTTCCTAATTGACAATTTAAATAATAATATTGTTTTATTTCAGCCATAATAATTTAGTTTAAGAATACCTGTAAGAATGTATCTTGTTCCTTGCCCTCTGACCATTTCGACTCGTTAAAAGAACCATAATTACTTAACCTTGTAAAAAATATATTTTTGTTAATCTTGTTCGCTACCGACTGGAGCACATATCAGCCAATGCCTTGGCCATGCGCAGTTTGACTGGCGCATAATTTTGAATGTCAATAAATGAACATCATTATTCAGTTACAAGAGTTGTCTTTATTTGTATAATTAATGTTAACTATTTTTTTTTTCTAAAGAAAAATAATTTACAGTGCTAGAATAAATATCTGAGAAAAGTACACACCCAATTAATTAATTATTTATTAAATAATTAAATTAACCAATTGAACAAAAAAACTAAATATTAGTACAAATTTCATAACTTACAAAATTTTATTTTATTATCAATCAATCACACTCAATTATAAAACATTAGTTATATTTAATTTATTCTTTGTAATTGGTGAATCCAAAGTGGAGCTGTATCATCGGCGAGTTCAACACCGAGATTCAGACAACATAATTCTTGCTATCTTTAAGGAGAATAATCTTGGGTGATCACATAATCATAATAACATATATATATTTATTCTTTTATTTTTATTTGTAATATTTTTATATTACAAATTGGCTAGCCCAACAGTGGGGCTTTAAGGAGTCAGACTAATCCTGTGATAAAGAACAATAATTATATACACAACGTAAATAATTATATTTTATTTTATTTTTATTTGTAATAATATTATATTACAATATTAAACAGTAAGCAAATGATACAGAAAATAGGCCTACCGTACTTACAAATAAAAGTCAATCCACCATGATCACTCAAAACGTCTATACGGAAGTGAATATTGCTTGGCAGTTACTGCAATATGTTAATCGTAACAACGAAGAAAGAAAACTGTTAATGCAAAAAGAACCAATTTGATAAGTATGCGGAATTCTTTTGCTATTTTGTCAAAGTCATTTAATGAATTAATATAACTTATTGCTAAATTGGATCTCTTGGTTTCGATTGGTTAATTTATATGAGCGATCTCTGTATCTATACAGAGTGAAACCAAGTATGAATTAATAAAATATTTTAAACTGTTGTTAAATTTTCAATTTAAATTAAAACTAAAAAAAGAAATTCTGAGAATTAAACATTTTTTAATAATATTATGTTGATTATTATTATTATCTTTGACAAACCGTAAACTACAAACGTTACACAAACTATAATAATAAAATCTCCCCCTGACCCGTTGTCTGAGTACCGTCGTATTTCTTTCCGCGTTAAACTCCGTTGGAATTCACATGGATAATCTAGATAAACATCTTATAACAAAGGATAGCTATGTTAAAGTAAAGTGTAGGTTTTTGCGAAGACGCTGTGATTTAATACTGGTGTGTGTATGATTTGTTTCAGCAGAATTATTGAATTTATAGCTTTCCGGCAGACTTCACCAAGCTGTCGTCTGGAAATACATATATTCTTGCGTGTCTGACCCTCGTATTTTAATATTTAACTTGTGGTAGCTTTCAGGATTTGAAATTTGTTGGATGTATGTTCGAAACAGTAGAAATGTGTTGAGCGTATAGACCAATTTAATAAAATATTACGTCTCACATTTTATTATTACATGTTAATTTTTTATTACGCGTTTTTAATTTTATCCGTTCTATAGTATGAACATTGGTACAAAACCTACGTGGATACTAAATTATTTGATAATGCTTCACTCAATACACGCCCTACGAACTTATTTACATATATATTTTTATAAATATATTATATTAAAAAGTAGTATGAACTACTTTTAATATAAGTAGTGTGATGGTGCGACGGTGTGAACACTTGAATCGCATGCCTGATATCCGCCTACCTGAAAATTTGTGCTTATAAAGACGCATATTTATTGGATGAGTTACACTATAAATATATTTTGACTTACAAGTTTTCTCAAGACCACTTGGAACTCTTGTGTTCTTGTGTTAGATCCGGTGGACGACATAATAACAATCCTAATGTTAAACAGTTTCAGTGGGCCTTGAGAAAACTTATGTTCAGGAACAGTGTCCAGGTATCTAACAAAAGTAATTGTTTACACTTTGATTTCATTAACCAAACTTCAATAATGAGTTTTTCATAAGTAGAGAAAGATTTCAATGAAACGGATATTGAAGAAATTAAAAACTTTAAGGAAATTATGAGTATAGTTAAAGACTTTAGGTCATGCTATAAGGATAACATTCTGTGTAGCTTTATTGTAAAAAAAATATTTCGAAGTTAAGGTGTGAAGAGTGCATTCATTTACTGATAACAGATGACAATAATTTGAGCGTTTACAGTCACTTTACTGACTTTGTTTCAAACGAAAATTAATTAGAGCGTCATCAGACGTTTTAAAGATTGTAAAATATATGTATAATTTATTGGTTATATCTGACAGTAAACTTATTACCAAAAAAATGATTATAGGCTATCAGCTTGCAAAAACTTTGTCGGCACAGTGTTTAGAAAACATATTTCAAACAATCATTTTTCTGAAGACAGCCATGAAATAAATTTATCAAATTAATAGGGACATTATTTTATAAAATTTTGTGCTATGATATTACTAAGTTCCGCTGAAGCTACCTTATCTAAACTTGGTGTCTGCCAAAAGTTAAATAAATTTGTATTATTTAGTAATGTTTAATTAAACAATTTTTAAACAATTACTATGTAGCTAATTAAATAAAATAAAAAATTTTGATGTAAATTAGCATTGCTTATTTAACACTTTAACGATCATGGCGAGCGTATACGCCAGCTTCTTTTACGCAACAAACATTTAAAATTTTTAAAGTTTACGGCTTAGTCTTTTATTCTTTGTTTCCCTAATTCTTATCTTTACTCGTCTGGCTTCAACATTAAATGTTTATAAATAAGAACGCAACAAAACTGTTCATGAACGCAACAGAACTTAGCGATAAACTGAAATAATGTGTCAGAAAACTAAAATCTTACAGTGAAACAATGTGTTTATTTTGGAAAAGATCTTATCAAAAACCTCCCACTTTGGAGTCATTAATTGTTAAAATGACATAGCTATACCATTTATCGCAAAATATACTCCGCTAAAGCAACAAAGGCTATAACAAAGCAGAAAAGTCAGAGTTTGTACAGGTACAGTGTATAGCATACACAGTGTTTTTGTCCCACTGGTGCAGCGGTCGGACCGAATTCAGTGAATGCAGCACGCGATCCATATAGTATACATCGTTGAGTATACCAGTGACATTTATAAACATCATGCCTTGTTTACATGAGAGTTGTTATCGGTGATGTAATACTACGTTCATTTCATGCTTGAACAAGGAGGTCGAATATAGAGAGATGTGTAAAACCAACATCACAGCTTTGTTATCATTCTTTGTTCCCATGTATTCTCGCAGTGTTAAGTCGGGAGTGTCAGAAAGGATCATAGTTGAGTGGGTTACTTGTACGATTTTCAACCTTACTGAATTAAAGGGAATACTTCTTGAACTCGTTAGTGTTCTCTGAGTCGTGTTTTTATGAGCGTGTATCACGGGTCGGTGTGTCCAATGGAAGTTACATTTAAGAGTCTCAGTAACGAGTGTGTCAAAATTGAACGGTCCGGAGAAACGTTTTCTCCCCCCCTAGGTGCCACAATGTTTTCTCCGTTCCTAAAAAGTGAAAATCAGATGCCCAAGTAATGGTGAGCACATGGGACTTATGTGACGGTTGTAAAAATATCATTACATCGTTTATAGTGTTGTCGGGACACGATAGAAAACTGCGAGATTTTCTTTACGGCCACCGTGGTTTACCGCGTTCTAAAAATTGCCCGAGTTGTGGTAATGTTATGACGTAACGTAATGGCGGGCGCAGGGTGTTACGTATTTAGCAATTGTATTTTTCCAAATTACTTAGTTATTTTACACTTGAGATACTTAATTTTGTTGAAAATCGTCATTAGGACACTAAAAGTGAAACATACTACAATATGAAAAAAATTAAAAAGTTCTATTCCTACCCAGGACGTTTGAGACAATCCTGTTGCGGCACATACGGTTACTAACTCCGAAAGTAACAGTAATTAATGTGGTATCGGGCTGTATGTAGATAAGCTAAGTATAGACGACTTTTCGAAACAATGCCTACTGAAATTTCCCTGGGTTCCACCAGAAAATTATGTGTTCCCATTGCATTCATAAAGAAGTCTTTGGTTTCAAAAATTGTGGTTTCTCAAGTTCTCTTGGCTGGTGAATTCAGAACGTCTCCAAGGAGCTCTCTGTTCGTGTTGTGTTCTTTTCTCTCGGTATACTGCTGATAAAGGTAGTCATCAGCATCTTGGACTTCTGGTAAGCCATCTCCATAACAACTGGAAGAATGCTTTGGAAGATTTTACACATCGTGAAAGGACATCTTACCATCAAAGAAGTGTTGAATGTTCTGATAACTCTGTGAAAGTAGCAGAGGAAATACAGCAACCTGCGGTGTACCAGCTAAACTTGGAGAAAGTTCGTCAGGAAAACTGTTGCTAATGTAAATAGTGCAAACTGTGATTTCCTGAGGTAGACAAGAATTCCAATTCGTGAAAAACACGACTCTGGTAATGTTACGTTACAGGACATAAATTAATTATGGTAATTTTCGTGCTCTGTGAGATTTTGTACGCTGTCTCGCGACTTGGTTTTTGAAAAAAAAACCTTGAAAGTAGTCCTAGGAATGCGCAGTTTACAAGTCCCACCATTCTAAATCAGATTATTGAGACCTGCGGTAACATCTTAAGTCAACAGATTGTCGAAAGAGTGAACAGGTCAAAGTGTTTTTGTGATCTTTTCGATGAAACAACAGATACTGCTAGGGTAGAACAACTGTCATTGTGCGTTCGTTATGTGTGTTCAGAAGAAAACAGGATCAGTGATAATATCTTATGTTTGTGCCTACCATTGGACCTAACCGGCTAACTTAATAGTCTCAAATTTAAAATTACTTAATATAGATTGTGAGGTTTCGATTGGTCAGGGATATGACGGGGTTGCAGCAATGAGTGGCAATGTACATGGTGCACAAGCTTACATACTACAGGAATACCCGAGGGCTGTCTATGCTCAGTGTACTGCACATTCTCTAAATCTTGCCCTGACATATTCTTGTTCTATCCAGATTGTTTAGGTACAATAAAATCGGTGGGAACATTCTTTACAAATTCTACAAAACATAACAATATTCTGAATTAGGGATTTCTAGCCGGCATCACGACACGCGACTATGTTGTCTATATGCGAAGCAAGTTGGGCGCGCTTTAAGGAATTTTTGTAGCTGTTGTTTACGCTCTGCAAGGACTAGAAGAGTATGTTAACACAGACACGTCTCAGCAGGCCTATCAAGTGTTATGCTCCCCATAACTCAAAGTACGTTTATCTCTTGTTACTTTCCTTGTTATCTCTTGATATGGTGTTCTCCTTGACCCTTCCTCTTGGTAAGGTACTTCAGAGCAGTAGTTGTGATCTTGCAGCAGAACTGGAACGGTTAAGTAATTTGTTGGTTACATTTGAACATTTAATATAGAAATGTGACTCACAATTTGCAGGAGTATTCAGTAATGTATCAAAACTTGCGAAAGAGGTTTCAGTTACAATAACAAAACCGATGAATATTTAATTAATAAATTTGTGTTAGTGGTTACTATCACAAACAGAATTAACACTGATGCACGCCACTATAGAAAAATTAATTCGATTTTGGCAGCAGTGTTAATTCTGTTTGTTATTATAACCACTAACACAACCTTATTCATTAAATATTCTGTAAGATGTCCAATCGACAACAGGTAATGGACGACAACAATAAGGTAATGGACGACAACTATAAGGTAATGAACGACGACAATAAGGTAATTAAAATCTTTAGATATCTTAAGTTAAAACTCAAATTAAAGAAGGTCTTAAGTAATATATGGTTTAATAAACAATGTCTTGGCCAATAGTGTAATTCCGAAATACGCGCAAGTAAAAATAAAAAATAAGAACCCGGTAGCTAAAAAAGTAAAAGAACAAAATGAATAGGAATAATTTTTCTATAGTGGTGTGCAACAGTGTTAATTCTGTCAATGAATATTTCTTCGATGAAACATCGCGATAATAATCCTGCTGGGGCTCGAGAGGAATACTATCGTAGAAACATGTTCTTGCCTTTTCTGAACCATGTTACTGTTAACCTTAAAGATAAGTTTAAATCTCATCGAAGGCTAATAGTGTCCCTAAAAAAAAATAATACCGGTAGAATGTATAAATTTGAATACAGAAGATATAACACCACTAGCGGAATTTTATTCAGAAATTGTTATCTGAGCCAGAGCTGCAGTTGTTGTTGATTCGGTATATAGAAGGAAAAGTGGATATAAGAAGACCCATGTTCAAGACCACACAACACGTTGGATGCATTCATTTAATGCAACCTCATCTTTTTTCCCAATATAAAAAAGTTACTTTAAATTTTCACAACATTTCAAGTTTTACAGCTACCCGTGAGAGATCATTTTCTACTCTAAAACGCCTAAAAAATGACGTAAGGAACACAACCAATCAGAACAGACTGACTCGTCTTGCTCTTCTCTTTCGGAGCATCGCAAATATTTCTGTAGATATTCAAAGTGTTCTTCGAAGAGTCGAGGCGGTGATACACATTCTTTTAAGGTAGATCTAAATATGATTTATTTGTATTAAGCAATAATAATTAATTCTGTTTTTGTTTGTTAGAAGATAGATAACCATAATATTTATCCTCATTATTATTTGTTGACCTCCCTCCCGAAATGAAATTCCCCTACACCCATGTCCTGGTGTCTAAATCGTGTAGGTGCATATAGGCATGATTCTAATTAAATAAGTTGGATATCCATTTTCTAAATAATAAATCCATTTTATTTATCCATTTTTATAAAGTCTTCTTATATTTTATAAAACTAAGCTAAATATAAATTTCTTATATTTCATTATCTGGTTTCAGTCATAAGAGACATTATTGTGTCTGACTCTTTTTAAGTTAAACAATAAAAAGTCACTGTTACAACAAAAATAATATTATTTTAAAACGCAGCTTGTTGTTCAAGCAATATGATTCCTAAGATTGTTTGAACGGTGGCGGGTTTAACGGTGGGCGGATTGGGCGGCCGCCCGGGGTCTATGAACCCGAAACGGCCCACAGAATCCCAAGCCAAGATATTAAAATATTTATGATTTGCATAATAGTCTACACATTATCTTGGCTTGATATATTGATACATTGTCTATCGAACAAATCTTAATTTTTATCGAGTCTTCCATGCACTTTTTGCACGCGGAATCGCAGCGTTTCGGGCACACGTGCGCGCGCGCGCGCGCGAAAAGGATCCAGTGTAATGTGGCGAAACAATAATGTCGCCCATGTCGTCGGCATGTACAGTATTCAGTACATGTGGTGATACAGAAGAAAATTATCGACCAACGCATATTTTGTAGATCTAAATATTATTTACATTAAGCAATAATAAGTAATTTTGTTTTTGTTAGAAAATATATAACCATAATACGTATTTTTTTTTTTTTGAATGAAATTCTGCCTACGTCCATGGATTGTAGGTTACGGGTTTATAATAGATGATAGATGTTATTGTGGATGTAGACGTTAAAATTTAACTCCTGCTCCTTCAGATATAAACGTAAAGTTTATTTTAGATTAATAATAAATTATTATTGAGAAAATTTATGTATAAGCATTTCTCAAAACTATAGTGTCCAATTGTTGATTTTAATATTTCTTCATTACAGTCTATTAACCATAATTTGCAATAGGCCTATTGTTAATAAAGTTTATTCGTCCTACCCATTTGCGCATTATGCTCGACTAGACTACTGCTGCTACTAATAACATCATAGTTATCTCTATATTCCTATGTTAAATTTATAAAGCTCAAAAGATAAGGTTCTTTTTGTTTAAACGCATGTGGAATCATCAGTAATGAATACTAAATCATTTTATATGCGGTAAAATTATTTTTAACAGAATTATTTTATACAGTGAATATTTTTCATTAGACTGACTTCTTATAGTTTACTGCCTACCACCATTGTTACTTTAAAGCAAAGATTATCAGCTTCTTTGTGTAGAAAATAAAACCAACAAATAATTAAAAAGTAATAATATTCTTCATTTTATTTAGTAGTAATGGAATCTCTTATTAAATAATTTACTTAACTCGTTTCTGAGATTATTACACATAGAAACAAAATAGAAGATTCATTGTCAACAGTTTTAATGTAAAGAAATATATAATAAGCATTTTCAACTTAAAAAAAAAAATCACAAACTTTAAAACATTACTGTTTTAATAACAGTTTAGTATCTAATGCTTGAGAAAAAAATGAACTTTCTTGTTTTTTTGAAACTTACGTTTTACATTAAAAATCTGTCGCTAAAACTGAAACTGGGTTTGCATTAAAAGAGTACAAAATGAATGAATTTAGTTGTCGCGAATTACATTAGTCTTATTAGTTTTGTATCCTATTCTGACGATATCGGTGCTTCAAACATGCATTTTATAATCAATATGAACCATTTTGTTTAATCACTATGAATAAAGCGTTTTGGCCAGTATAAAGTTAAAATGTGTCTGGATGTTATTAAGATATGGCAAGTATTTAAAACTAAGTAACTGACTGTACTATACCATAACTGACTAATTAAAATTAATTTACTATACCATTTTAACAATTCACTATGTTATCTGACGGTCAAGTAAAAGTTAGCGTAAATAAATTCTTTTCAGTTAATAGTAATGTTAAGTTTACAGTTAGAGCTCAACACATAATTAAAAATAAAAATTAGATGGAACTTCGCCGATGTATAAGTTTACAAAGAAAGAGGTACAAGAAAGTGTGTAATAAACGATTAGCGTTGGTTATAGGAAAACCAGCGATAAGGCTGATTTGGCTTTTGAGAAAAGCAAAGGATAAAATAAAAGAATATATCAAGTAAGCTTTGTGAATACGTGTGCCATGGAAAATTAAAGAAGTACGTAGGTTATAACGAAGTGTCTGGAAACTGTTTACAAATATTTACACACTACGAAATGATCGCCTTTGAATACCGTTTACTTTCTCTGCCACTGCAAATACTGGAACCGACCCCTTTATTTACTTAGTAATATCTTCCTTATCGCTCAGTCGTCTTCCCCTTCCATCATGGCCTCTATTATTGCACTTCTATGTCGCACAACAATCTCTCAAAATCAATACAAAATTCAGTGTTTGTCAGAGATTTTGTTAAGAACACTCTTTTACAAGACTTGTACCGTAGCATCAATATATTGTTACGACGGTCTCATGAATCGTTTTATTGTACAGTGAAACAAAATACAGACACCAATGAAGTCACTAATTACCAGCTTTAATTAGTCACAAACAACAATCTGTAATGAACAAGGTTCATTCATACAATAATTCAAGTCAAATTTGCCCACACGTAGTACTAAAATCTACAGGAAGAAACTAGTCCAGGTCCAAAGACAAAGTGCTCGCTGTTGGACTTGCATCGGCCTAACGCACGGTTTCCGAGCCGGCTGCCTTGGTCACTGTCGGAGTGATGCCGATCTACGTTCTCGCCAAGGAACGTAAGATCGTTTGTCAGAGGAAGAAGGAGCTGCATACGGACAGTCACGAAGCCAATTGACGGGGGGCTGGCAGAGCTTGGGTGCAAGAAGAACGACGTCGCTGGACGAGAAGGCTTATTAAACAAATGCAGGCGTGGGCACGGGGAGTTAGACTATTACCTCACCCAGTTTCTGATTAAATACTGGTATTTTTTATCTTACCTGAAGAAAGTTGGAAAGGCCGAGTAACCAGAGGAGCTGCGGACGATGGTGACCAATATTTTTTGTCTGGGACAGATGGAAGTAACATAGGTGATCGTTGCAAGAGGATATTAGGTAGATCTACCCGGATAAAATCGTTGAAGCGATGCTTCGAGGGGAGAACACAAGTCATCTGAGACGTTAAAGGTGTTGCGTTTGTTACTTGTGTGTAACTCTGTGGTTGCACTTTTCTTTGCATCTCTGGAATGAAAAGTTTCCTTGTCTTCATATGGCTCATTTTATTAAGTGTTTTTACTTCTTGTATACTTACTTTTGTTTTGTATGTAGGGCAGTTCTTGACCTTGTTGAATGCTGTGCTTCACAATTCACTCATTTCATGCCTCATACCAAAGGTCAACTCCGTGGGTTTTTTCCACATAGGGAGGTCTTTAGCCTTCTGTATCTAGAAACTGTGTGTCCAAACTGGAAAAATTGATAACACTACATAATTTGAAACAGATGGGAACGTGTCTCCTTTCTTTCTCACTGGCAACCTCTGACAAGCTGTAACCTCCTGAGACCACCAATTCTGAGACTATCTCGTCCTCAAAGCAATTGAGATCTCTCAACACAATCACGGTTTTTGTTCTGTTTCATATGGAATAGCTTTAACATGGAAGTCACCAATCCCTCTAAGTGCTAACAGCCGCTTTGTTTGGTCATCCGATTGCGTTTCAACCATAAGGCCGACCGGCCAACCGTACTTTTCTTCATCTCTTTCACTTGAGACCCAGCATACGATGTTATAGCATTAGCAGTAAGAAACAGGCTTACCTTAGCAAAATCACCTTTCTGTTCTCTTTAGAAACAGGTACTTAGGCACTTGCATGGTTCCACAAGGTGCTAAAAAATTTCTCTGTCAACAATAGAGAAGTTAATTAGTCTCTTCGTCATCGGAGGAGGAGAATTTTCATGACGACGGTGTTTATAGCGTACTTCAACCCCAGAATTTTAGGACGTTGATGTTTCCAACAGATTAGTAAAATGTAGTGTCTAGTGATCATCGTATGGTACAGTGGATAACAAAATACAAAACACCAATTAAATTAATAATCACCAGCTTTAATTATCACAATTAAACTGTTTGTAATCAACAAGGCAGTCTCTTACAACAAATCAAATAAAAATTGTTCACACGCAATAATAATGCCAACGAGTATAAAACACAATTATATTACAATTGTCCCGCACAAGTATAAAACACCTAACACTTCACCACAGTACTACGAACCGCACTCAAATAAATCGCAAATCAAACTGAACTGAGCGTCGCTGAGTACTTGTATTTATACCCCTCTGAGGTTCCAGAATATAAGCGTCTACTAGAAAACACTAGAACGTAATTAATTGCTGCCTTGAACACAGCACTCGCGAACCGGTGTGGTCTGGAAAAGTCTCGTTGCGGACGCGTGACAAGTGTCACGTAATTGTCCTTCATCTCAAAGTAGCAGCAATATGTACGCACATACACATTACAGCCGGATTCCACTGGAATAGGCGAGAAACACGTAGATTGTTCTGTAACGTCGTAACAATTCGGAGAGATAATAACTCTAGTCATAATAACTCTAGTCATAATAACTCTAGTCATAATAACTCTAGTCATAATAACTCTAGTCATAATAACTCTAGTCATAATAACTCTAGTCATAATAAAAGAATCGAGTTTAATCTCCTTATAATAGGCCTACTTGTGACCCTGGAACTTGCCAACATTGAAAACTCTAGTGTCAGATGCCAGTACTCCTACTCACCTTACTTTTAAAATTCCAACACTAGGGGTATGTTAATAAAAACAATAAATAACACTGACTGTATACGTTTTTTTCAGTTGCTTTAGATGATCTGGGCAAAATATGATTGGAGGTTACAATGCATTTTGGTGTAGCAGTAACTAAAAAAAGTTATTATTTGGAAACACTCTAAATAGTAGATTAAAATTAGTTTAGTATGTATTCTTTTATGAGAGGTGACAATACTATTAACCGATGTAAGCCAACGCATTACTCAGCAAGTACATGTTGGCTATGAAATGAGTGACTCTGAATAACGTTTACTCTAGTTATTGTCAACACTCTAATATCTCCTGGAAGAACGTTGTAATAGCTTCTATGTCGCTATCGCTCCGTGTTTTCCCTTCCCCCTCAGTATCTTATTCTAAACCTCTATCTAGGATATACTGTTAGAATTCTCTATATAGAATATACATCTCTATCTACATCCATATTGAGAATATAAGTTCTCAATATGAACATTTTTCTACGGTTCACGTATTTAAGCGTTCTCCCCCCCCCCCCCAACACATTTAATTGAACACAGCTCTTAAGCAAACATACATCCCAACAAGATAAGGAAAACTAAGAAAATAAGGGGAAAAGTACGCGATGTTTAAGATATTAAAAGTTTTTAATTTACTCGTTTTGCAGTTGATATTGTGTTTTTGTTTCCTAATCAGTAGGCCATGGGTGGATTTATGCCATTCAAATACTATATTTCTAAATACGTTTTTTGTCCATTATTCAAAAATTGTCGCATGAATTTTTTTATTTTTATACACTGCTAGTATACTCGATCATTATCAAGTTCATTATCATTACCTAATGGTGAATGAAGTTCATGTGTAAAGAAAGATAATGTTCAGTAAGCATTTTAATAGTAAGTACTTGGGTGTCATGTTCTAAATTACTTACCATATTTCCCTGGAGCAAATTGTTATATTCTAATAACGATATTTTTGCTCCTGTTGGTATGTAACAATTTTTGTTAGAGAGCAACCTGGTTAAACTCTAATTTTCTATAGATCGTAATTCCCTTTTTTATGTCAAAACGATTACCACTGCGGTATATTCTAGTGTTATTATTATACTAAATTTTGGTTTAACACCTGCTTGTTAGGCTTCTTTTACCAATTGTAATGTTACTTTTGTGTGCATATGCAATTTATGGATAGTAGTATTCTTCTTTGTTAATAGAAAACCTTTTTAATTTAATAATCATTGTTGTGTTTTTACCGTACGCCACTTTTTCAAATATAATTTAATTTTGAGCGGTCAAACTATGAAATGTATGTAGAATTTTTCAGTAATTAATCTTCATTTCTTACCAGTTGTTTAAGTTACGTAGCTATAATTACAAGCGAAAATTTTTCAAATATTTCCTTTTAAAGCGTTTCAAGTATTTTAAGTTTTTGTTGTTTTTATTATAAATTCTACTTCTGTTTCATTATACCTTTTTAAATCTTTATTTAATGGTATGGGTGTTCATCGGTGGCATACTACCGTGCAGATATAGACTTTCCTTACCTTCGTTTGTTCTGTTACGTATGCTGTGTAATAGTACATCATTGATGGCAGTTTTACAGCTGGTGTGGTCATGTGTCGTCTATTTTTCATTCAGATCCACGTTAATATATTTTGTACTTGTAATAATTGTTGACAGTTTTGATTACTTTCCTGAATTTTATAGTGCCTAAATAACAATTCTGTTTGGGTTTTTCTGTATTTGCATTACTAAACTTTTACATTTGCACACGCTGTGTTGAGTGAATAAAGTAATTAGCACGAGGTATAATCAACTATGCTGTAAGTAAGATGGCTCGTTTAATTTCCTCTTGCCCAGCTTTGTCTACGTCCGGTTGCGTATTGTCTTATTATATAAAGAATGTGCTTATGACATATTAATTGTTCTTCTGCTAAGAAACGTCGTAATAAATTTCTTTTCTACGCTTTCTATCCTGCTGTACACTTTCTGCCTCAATTTATTTTTCTTTTATGACCAACAATATTTTTAAGAATGACTATATTTATATCATTCTCAGCTCTTTTCTTCCAGCCATACAATGTCCTTTTGAATGAGACATTCCTTTGTCTTAGTGTGTAAGGGTAAGTGTTATTTTTGTGCGTTCATCATCATCTTCACAACACGGCATAGGCAAGGTGCTGTCCTTCAGCCACATCTTCCTGGGTCTACCCAGGAATAAATCATCACAGAGAAACCCGTGTTCTGTAGATTTGCATTTCTAGATTTGTTTCGCTTGTCTGGAATCTGACATTATTTCTAAGTGTTTTTTCCATTGTTGTTTGTAATTTTTCAATTTGTCATTCAAGTTAAAAACTTGTAACCTGTTTCTTATGGGTCATTTTTTATACGGTCAAGTTTAGAACACTTTGAACTGTTCTTACGAACGCCGTTTCTGTCTCTTATTTCTTGGTTGTAGTTCATAATTCACGTCCATATGTACAGGAACTGCCATAACTTTAATTTTATATCTCAACGTAAATTGTTTCTAAACATTTTTGTGCTTTATTTTTATGTATTAAATGTTAAAAAGTTATTGTGCTTAATAATAAGAAGTTATTAGTAGGAATAGCATAAACCTCCAATATATTTCCCAGTAAACCTAAAAGCACATCGTTTATTTTATTATAAGGGTTTAGGTTCTAGTGTACCAGGGGTTGAAGGAACGTTTCATGCTCAATGTCTGTTCCGTCGAGGTGGAACGTATTCCCGGTGTTGCACAAACATTTGTACTTGTTAATGACTGGATCGGAGACAGAAGCAACGCCGTCATCACGGATGCGTCTCCTGCATACAGTTCGTAATTACCTCAAATCCCGTACCTGGCGCTTTTGCGATGAAGCAGTTTGACGTTTGTGTATATAGTTTTAATATTTTAAATAATAGTGTTTACTTTTATTGCAAATGTATTAATTATTGTGCTGTAATAATACAAATTCTTTACAATTTTCAAGGTTGAATAAAGTCAGCAATAAAACTGCAATATTAACGGCATGTAATACTGTTTCGTTGAACAAGTGAAAGGGCAATGACAGTATTAATACTGCTTTGAATCGGCGCAGTAAAAATTGTATTCCACTGTTTACCGGGTATTTTCTGAATCCAGTTTGTGAGTCACTTACCGTCACTTAATAATTGTATGTAGCCGCAGAATATACTTCTTTTCATTAAGACATTAACAGCTACAGACATGAAGAACAATTTCTATTTATACAGGACTTGGGTATATTAAAAATAATTATCCTAGGATTAGAATAAAAGTCACACAGCTAAACTAAATACTCTTGTAAGTGTTAGGGTAGATTACTGAGTATATTTTGTTACCCCTACGATTTGTGTTGATACGGCAAAACTACCAGCAACTGAGACGCAAGTTCGAATCCAGTCCGTCCGCATTGAACGTACTTATATAAGTCAAGCACCAAACCACAAACAACGAAAATATAATATGTGAAGAAATAATGGTCACTTGTCACAAAAAATATTGACACTTTAGTTTACTATCTTGCGACAGTCAGTTCCCACTTTATTTAAAAAAAAATCATACGAAGTATCAAAGCTAAGTTTTCCATGAATTTTACTATTATACGTGCATTCAACAAGCCTTTGTAAATAACATTTTATTAATTATGTCATGCAGTTAACCTAAATTAGTAATAGCCAGGCATGTAAGGAATGTTGGAGTCTTCTTTGTTTTGTGAATGTTTCTTGTTGTAAATACAGAGTAACAAGAAAATCCATTAATTGGATACCAATATCATTACGTTCTTAATGTCCTTTTGTGTTTACGTACGTAATTGAAGCTAAATTTTATTTGGAATAATACAAATACTCAGAATATTTAATATTTCTGTTAAAAATATGTTGCACGATACTGGGTCTATAACACAATGCATTTTTATTACAAATGTAGATTCTGTGGGTCTTTTAAACCTTATGTATTCAAAATATGATGTCGCATAGTACAGTGAAAAGACGTCCACTGACGATAATCTGAACATTATCTAATTTAGATTAACATGCAGTGTTCACACTAAAGTGCTTTGTAGTTTTTATTGTGTATGGTTTACAAGTGTGTGTCCTATATATATGTTGGCAGCGAATTAAAAATATTAATTGTGGCAACTAACACTTTGAAAACAAGAAAACAATAAAACAATAAAAAACAAAGTTTGGCAACAACATGGACATAAAGATGACGATCTTAATATTAACAATAACAAAACACTATATTTAAAAAAAATTTCAATCACTTTCTGCTACAGTCCGTTTCTTGATGTATATAATACTGGGGTAATACTTGAGGTAATATAATACTTTACCAGAAGCAAGATGGCGAAGGCTGAAGATGGGAGAACAGGATCTCCCGAAACATGTTCCTAAAGGAAAAAATATATCTTGAGGTAAAATAGTTATAAGTATTACAGTATTAAAAAAAAATTATACAAATGACAAAAAGAATAAACAGTGTAAATGATAGTGAATTTAGAGTTCAAATACCTTAAATAAGCATGGCTTGTGAGAAGCTTTTTATTTTTTCCTTCATTAGACTCTACTTATCATAAATATTTTTACGACGGTCTAACTGGTCGTCGTATGGTACAGTGGAAAACAAAATACAAGATACCAATGAAGTCACTAATAACGAGCTTTAATTATCACAAATTACAGTTTGTAATCAACAACGTACTCTTGTACAATAACAAAGTTAAACTTGTTCACACGCAATAATAATGTCACCTATAAATACGAGGGTCATTCAATAAGTAAACAGACAAACAGTTGTATAAAAGAAATTAATTTTAACAGCTGATTGAAACTTTCAGGAGTGTTACCTGGCAACATCGTTGTGAGTTTTGATCAGCTGTTAAATAATATATTGCATAAACATAACCAATACAGTTTTATTTACGGTGGCGTGTCCTCTTGAGCACAGTACTTTCGAAGAACAGCGTTCTGTTATAAGATTTTTAGATTTGGAACCACTATAACCACTAACTTGGATTCACTATTTTGAACCTGAGTCAAAACGACAAAGCATGGAGTGGAAGCATCCCAGTTCACCCGCCAAAAAGAAATTCAAAACCCAGCCATCGGCTGGTAAGGTGATGTTAACCATCTTTTGTAGCTCCCAAGGCCCAATTTTCTGTGATTACCTACAAGACCAGCGTACCATCAATAGTCAGTACTATTCTGACACGATTGTGAACAACGTTAAGCCTGCATTGAAGACGAAATGTCCGGGATGGCAGAGGAAAGTTGTGATTCTTCTTCATGATAATGCCCGCCCACACACGGCAAAACTGACGCTCGAAACAATAAAAAAAGTAGGTTGGGAGATCCTGCCTCATCCCCCTTATAGCCCTGACCTTGCCCCATCTGACTTTTTCTTGTTTGGCCCACTCAAGGAGACTTTGCGTGGTGTCAAGTTCAACAGCGATGAAGAAGTGTGAAGGAAAAAGTCCAAGACTGGCTTCGACATCAAGGTAAAAAATTCTTTGCTGAGAGAATATAAAACCTTGTAAAGAGATGGGACAAGTGCATAGACGTTGCTGGAGATTACGTTGAAAAGTAAACAAAAAATTGTATTGATTGAATAAAAAGTTTTTGCTCCACAGCTGTTTGTTTGTTTACTTATTGAATTACCCTCGTAATTCCGCACTAATTGTTACACAGTAACACTTTACAAAACACTACTCGATTTGCACTAAAGAAAAATCGCTCAACGAACTGATTGATTAAGCCAGACGCTCTGCTTTTATAGGGCGCGCAGAGTTCTATAATTAACGTTCCATCCTTAACTCACGCCACTTAATTCGTATTCAAGTGTTCTGTAGAGTACTATGGAACGTACTTGAACGCGGCCTTGACTGAGGAAACACCTGCCACCCTGAGCGGGGGTCGGGGCGAAGACTCTCTCGGCTATTCTAGGTGGTTCCATTCGTTTCAATATTATATGCATCTTTAATTTACAATCCAAATTCAGAATATAGGAACTGAATTTTAGAAGCATTTGGTAAAATTAGATAAATTTTAATTATTTTAACAGAATTTTCTGACATAGATTTTAACTACATTTTCAACAATACTTTACTTATACACTCATCTTTTCTGTTATCATACAAGAAAGAGACCTCATTTTATTTTAGTTGAAGTTATTAAGTAAGCTTACTTATATTCCGTATCTGTTTATTTCGTAATTAACTTTCTTCGTCTTCCATGTTAGGACTCTATTAACACTCATCTATACCTCCTGTTTCTGTCATTTTTGTCTTTTCTCTCCACTTCTCTCTTAGTTAGTGTTTGGGTAATAAGACGATATGAAGGGATACAGGTTTAAGGGTTAAGATTAGCCTATTACTCAAGTCTCTGACACATGGGGGTTCCCATGAAAACTTACTCGATTATTAGCTCTTACTCAGGAAGTCAGAATTTTGTTTTTCATTATTACTATTACGTTCCTCAATATTGCATTGTATTACTTAATGTTACAATTTCTATTGAGTTGGGCTCTGGCATTTAGTTTCAAACACTTAAATTCTTTCTTCCGCATTTTCTTACTGTTTTTTATAAGAACAGAAAACCTCCAGTCTTAAGAATTACTTTTACAAACTCAAGAAATGTCTCCTAAATACCCTTTCTACAACAATATCTACAATGATTGATACCATACCGAAAATCACCTATGAAGAATACCAAACGGTCAGAAGGTCGCGTTGATCGAAGACATGTAAGCAGATGACATCGTCTTGACGGATCCAGTGGTAGTATCCGCTCTCAATTAGAGCAACGTAGGGCGTATATAGTTCTCAAATTACCAAGTAAATACACAAATTAAAACATTAATAATAAATTATAGCTTTTGTTGTGTGCTAGAGTTTGCAGCACACACTATAAGCGTGCAGCATAGATGAGAATAGGACGTCATCACGCAGTGAACACGCAAATATTTCTGAATTAGTATATGGATTTCTTCAAAATTCATACAGCTCTCAGACTTTTGACGGGGAAAAAAGAATAAACATGTGAGGCTTCATTAAGAATTGAACACTTGGTAGCAAAGGGAAACTGTAATTTGACCAGTATCCACGAGATTTGTGTGAATATCCCACGAAATAATGAGACTCCACCATCTGTTTCCTCACGACATTAATTAAACATATACTGTCAAATATATCCAACTAAACCACTACTCGTCTATTGACAAGAATAGTATAAATGTTATATTTAATTTTAAATCGAAACATTATAATTATCTACTAAATATTTTCTAATGTTATATTAATAATTTTATTCATATTTCCTCACTTATTCTTGCATATTTTTATATTATTATTAATAATAAATACAACTTTTCGTACAAGAATATAGTTATTATTATTTTTTTTAATATAACACTGTTTTGATAGTATAAACTAGCATCATCAGATATACAATTTAATAAATTTTAAAAATCGATTGTTCAAAACAGCAGTTTTATACGTAGACTAAATTTAATGTATTATATATGTACACAAAATATGTTATATAACTAATTATAAAATATAATATAAATTTTTATTAAATTAGTAACTTTGAAATTACTATACTTTTTGTATTAATCTGAATTTGTTTTGGTATTAATTTATTGTTTGTTTTATGTTTAATATTTCTAAATTTTACCATAAGGTCATTTTTTGATCATTGGAAATTTGTTTTAATAAAGTGATATTATAAGCAAATCTTCAAATATCTGTGGGGGAAGAAGTCAACATCAAGTTAAATTAAAGAAGTCCAAAAGGATTTAGAAAAAAATTATATGGTACATGCAGAAGAAGCAATTGAAGGAGAAGTTTTTCGGCCAAAAGTGTTAAAAATGGAGAGAGTCCAGGGTGGGAGAGAGAAAAACGCAGGTTCAAAGTGGACTGTAGACAGGAAGAAGAGACACAGTGAGAAGATGAAAGAATATTGGAAAAAAGGAAAGAACAAAGAGTAATGAATTGAAATTGGCATGTGGTCCTTAGATGGACGATACGAAATTTAAAAAAAAGTGATATTATTTAAATTTGTAAAGGTGGGATTATTTTTGATTCAGTGTGTAGCTAAATTTTATTTGTATATATCTGGTTTTAAATACGAATAACGGTGTTTAATAAATGTTTCTTTTAGTTTGGCCTACATAAAATTTGTTACAGTCAGGGCATTCAATTCTATATAGCCTACTCTATTTAAATTATGAATTAATTCATGTGCTTTACATTTGATTATGTAAAAATCTGTCTTATTTCTGTTATACGTAATTTTTACATTTTGGTTTTTAAATACTTTTATGATTAATAGTGTCTATGTATTGGAAATTAATATATTTAATATTTTGACTTTTCTGTGCATTTTTATTGAAAGAATATTAGCACTTTTTGATCAATTTTGTTTACTAAGTTATCAATAATTTTGGAGTTATATCCACTTTTTATAGCAATATCATCAGATAAATTTCTTTTCTTTTTGCATTTCAAACTTTTTTAAACGAATATTATTAATTCTATGTATGATAGAATTAAATGCACCATATTCGTTATTAATAATAATATAAATTAATGATTGTATAACTAAAAACTAATTAATTGGCATCATAAATATATATAATAAAGTTAAGAAAAAATTAATAATAAAATTAAGGTTACGCAAGTAAATTGCTTACATTAAATGTAAACATTATTATAAAAATTGTATAATACACGTGTTAAATGCGTATGTAATAATTTGTTTCTTCTTTTCCGAGAAACATGAATTAAATTGTTAATAAAATTTTCTAGACACTAATTATTTGTCGTTTTTAAAGGACATAATTTGATGAACTTAGTAGGAAAAAATATTCTTTTTTCAACTTGTTATTCATTAATAAGTTAAATATTCAATTTAAACTTATTCATTTGTAAATCTAAATTATTTACGATAATAGACCCAATGAGAACACTAAATTTAGGAAGTATTAACATACAAATTTTTAATTTGGTTGTAAACTTTATTGCATTTTATTAAAATTATTTCATTGGCAGATAAGGGAATTTTTCTTGTGTGAAGTTTATATTGTTGGATTAAATTAGACTTGCAAATCCAGTTTGTTATGAGTTATTCTGAAAGTCACATTTGAATTCAGAAAGCTGATAAGCAGCTACAGTGGAGTATCTAATTTAGGTGTACGTGTAATATCCAACTTTTGCTACGCCTACATTTTTTAACTTGCTTACGTGTTTCATTTACGTGACAATTAAACAATGATATACAGACAATATTAAACGGTCCTTCTAGCACCAAATTCAAATTTAATAAGACTATACAAAACTTTTATCTAAATAAAAATAACAAGTACTTGAAATTCAAATAACCACATGGTCTAAAAAGCATAATGTTAGCTATCTGCTTTGATTAGTTGTGAATATGTTAACTTGTTTCTAATTACAATTGAATAATTTAATTAAGCCATAAGAATGTGCAAAAGTTATTGAACGTTTTGAGTTAGATATAAATTTTACTAAAACAGGTGAATCATGTAGATCTAATCATGTAGAAAAAATAACAAACAGCGTATTACTAAAGTGAAATACAGATTACTACCAACATGAGCGAGAAATAAATAACCAAAGATTAGGAAAGGAGTTATGGTACCATAACTCCAAGACATATATGCCAATCCATAACTATTTATGTGTGGGCAGAAATAGGTACAGAAATTATAAAGTAAAAGCTAAAAGGATTAAGTTTAAAGTTAGGAGAATCTAGTTACCATGAACGTCTAGGTATCGTGATTATTAAAGCTCGGAAAACTACCAAAAGGAAACGACAAAGAAAAGCCGCAGTGAGAAAAAGTAACAAAAAAGAACTACAATAGCCTACAGCACGGAGATTTGAGAAGTATACAGCGGACGACGAGAAAGAGATTCTGTATAAAATTGATGACATCGAAAAAACAAAACATAAACTATTGCCAAAGGAATATTCTTTTAACTTTTTCCACGTATAGTTGAATAAAAATAACAAGTATAACTCGGCAAAGGCAACAACACTAACACAAATAAAAATGAAATTAACCGCCTAAACAGCAGTCAATATTGGATAAACTGGGTATACATCAGCTACATTTTAAATCGCCAGGCTTAATAAACCTGTACGTTTCGCACTATATATACAACAGAACTGAGTTAAAAAAATGCAAACTGAGTTTAACAAAAAACATACAAACTAAAATAGCAGTATTCAAAATGCAGTATCTAACGCCTTAAATTTTCAGCCAAAATCAATAATGAATAAAATAAACAAACAAGTACCTCGTTAATTACGAACAATGTGCGTCTACAGTATACATTTCCTCATTTTCGAAGCCAACTTTTAGAATTCATAAAAGGATTAAAGTTTTTGAAAATATGTTTCATGGTTTGTATTGCCGTTCCAAATATGCGCAGTCTTCTTCGTTTGGGTCTCAGTTTAAGGAATGTGTCGTTTTAAATATTTTGCTATTCTTACGCATCAGTTAAAGAAAATTAATAAACATCGTATTATAAATAGTTTATCAATAATACGTTTAGAATTATTCAGAATAAAAACATTCTGAACGGATCAAACAATACCAGTATATCATTTCTCTAAGTTGAAAAACGAGATACTTTGGCACTGAAATCTACCGGAAAGCAATAAATCTGTAACAGTTGAGAATGATTTATGCATGCACCAGTTTAAATCAAAACGTCTTTCCAAAGATCATAATTTACAAAAAGATAATAACTCACGCTTTACAAGGACACTTATAATCCATAAGACTAAAATGGAGATGTACATAATAAAACATTTTTTTCTTTGTGAGCAAAAACGTAAAAAATTGTTTTTCAGTACCCCTTTCCATATTGAATCTATTTGATAGAAAAACCAATTACTATTAATAAAATCCGCAGTTGGTTGGATTGTTTGTACTGCAGATTTATAAATTGAAACGTGAAGTCGCAGGGAATAAAGTAGTGGAGACAGGAAATAAACTGCAAAAATGTATAAAGGCAAATAAAGTGACAAAATATAAATGAAAAATACATGACAAATCCAGAATTGTCAACATAGTAATACCAAGTGTTAACAAATATTACTATATATGTTTTTAAAAATAAAGTGAGAATGAAAGAGACTTGGAAAAAATGTGCAGGAGCATGAGAATTCCACTTGATGGTGATACAGTTTTTTGATTATAGTTTGCTGATGACCAATTACATTTGGCTCAGGATTTTGAAGATATAGAGTACATGACTAGAAAATTGATACAGGAATATCAGAAATGGGGACGAAAGGTAAATATGAACAAAGAAGATACACGGCAATAGGTCCTTCATCAAGACTTGATGTTGGAGGAAGACATGGGGAAGATTTCATATACAGAGGAATACAAGTATATAGGAGTAAAAATTACGGCCAGTGGGAGGCAAGACAAAGAAATACAACCCAGAATTAATTTGGGAAAGCTGGACATTAAATAGAATCCTGTGAGATAAGCAAATTACAGTAGAAACTAAAAAACTAAAACCAAAATATTTAAAACCATTGCTATAAGTATCATGACTTACGGCTCAGAAGTTTGGACTACTAATAAACACACAAAAATAAAATTAATGACAGCAGAGATGGACTTTTGGAGATATTCGGCAGAAGTATCCAGACGTGAGAAAATTAAGAATAAAGTCATTAAGGACAGAATAAATGTGAAAAATTTAATTGTTGATTTTATCCAAACAAAACAATTACAGTGGTAGTACAGTGGGCACACGAAAAGTATGACACAGGAAATATTGCCAAGGAGAGTTATGGAATAGACCCCACCAGGAAGAAAGAAAAAAGGAAGACCACCTATCACCTGGATAGAACAAATTTAGACTATATTGATGGAATGAGAAATTGAAGAAGATCTTTGGATAGACAAGCAGCAGTGGAATATGAGAATGTAATCACTTCTGTAATCTTTGCTTCCGGAAAATGTGTAAACATTGTACAGCCGGAATAATAATAAAATAAAAAGTGAGAATGAATTGTCGGAAAATAAAAAACCAAATAGTCTGAATTACTTGATGAACCGTATCTAAGATGAATTCAAGAAATGTATAATTACAAGAGCATATTTTCATATTGTAAGTACAATTGTATGACCTGCGTTTTACTGTGAGTGCAATTAATATGTGTAAGTGATGAGCAAAGTATTCATCTGGAGCCAGCCTTATTTTACTTAATGATAAGAAACAAATTCTGATTATTTAAAGGTGACTGATTCGGAAATTGGATTCAGGATGTGCACAATTAACAGCGGGATAAACGTTTTACGGCGGGGATTCAACGGAGCGATTCTAAGTATCGGTTGTTGTACTTTTATTGTCCTTATAACGTTATACGGTCTGATCAACGATACAGTATACACAGTGTTAACATCAAAGTTTTACTCCTGGTTTTATTGAATTCTCAGATATGCTGCAAATTCTTATTATACTAGCACAATAATAAAATCCGTATAACCAAAATAAACTCTGCGATTTAAAATAATAAAACTACGTGTAACGCACTTTTACGTCAGACTAAGACGTAAAAACGTTACGTTCTCGCTTTGTACGTTCGTTCTTAGTAAGAAAATTGAATTCTTGAAACGTGTCGACATTTTGATCGATCGTTCTGGACATTACGCGTGAAAGATTACGCAGATATTTCAGAAGGCTATATACAATATATTGAGGTTCCAAACTTTTCTTTACAAAAATGTCATAAATTTCACTGTTTAAGTTTTTCATAAGTATGCAGGGAAACAACGTGGTAGTTTATCTGAAATTAAACTATCGAGTTTAACAGGTAAGTCGAGAAAGTGCTTTTCTGTTCACTAACTTCACGGGGAACACAGGATCGACTCGCTGAAAGTCAAGAGTGTCCAGAATTTAAAATTTTGTTAACAATGTTTATACATGATAAACAAAAAACTAAATTCTAAATTGGTAAAATAAATCATTAACATGGTTTACCTATACATTATGGCATGTATAAATAGTGTTACGTCATTATAGAATGTTCTACCATTACAAACAATACCATTTCTCGGCTATCCCAGCAGAACCAGTTGTAATCTGTGTGTACGCGATTCTTAACATGCTTTAACGAGGCTGTTCCAGACTCACCGGTACACGCGCACTGGTTCAAGGCCCCAAGCAATTACGCTCTAGTGTTTTCTAGTAGTGCTGACGCATATTATGGATGGTTCTGGAATCTCAGCAGGGTATAAATATAAGCATTCAGCGACGCTTAGTTTCAGTTTGTAGTGGGGATTTATTGAAGTGATGTTCGAGTTTACTTCGAGCGATTACTCTGTGCGTTCAAGTGGTTATTAGTAAAAAGTAATTATTGTGCGGGACATTAGTCGACATGTTACTGTTAGTTGACCTTATCATTTGTGTGGACAGATTAACTTGAATTGTTGTACGAGAATAATCTTGTTGAATAACTTGTTGATTACAAACTGTTAATTGTGATAATTAAAGCTGGTTTTTAGTGACTTCGTTGGTGTCTTGTATTTTGTTTTCTACTGTACCATACGACGATCACTAGACCGTCGTAACAGTGGTTTCAGAAGTGGGATAGAACCGTTAACAGTGGAAACAGTGGAAATTTTGTAAAAGGATAGTGTAAATTCGCAATTAATCTGTAAACATGGATGCCAGTCAGATGATGGAAGCTTTCCAAACGCTGCTGCAGACACAGGGCAGACGCTGGGCAGACACAGGAAGAAGAAGAAAGGCGACAAAAAGAAGAACGAAGACAAGAAAGAGAGGAATCAGAAAAACGACAGGATGAGAAACGCAGACAGGAGGCGGAAGAAGCAGAAAAACGACATGATGGAAAACGTAAGCAAGAAGCAAATAAAACGGAAGCTATGCAAAAACAGTTGCAAGAGCACAGCACCACAGAATTTGGTCTCCTACGAGGTGAGCTTAATAAGCAAGTTACTAGAATATCGGAGGTACAAGAATGAATGATACTAAAAATAGGTGAAGTAGAAAAATCTGTCTCGATTGTTGAAGAATTGATGTCAAAAAATATATATCGACCGTCGTAACAGTATATAGATTACCTATATTACTTGTAATATTACCTACTCGTAGATTGCTATTGTAGATTATCTATTCGGATTGTTACTGCGGATGCGTTTTATTCTGTGTGTGCGTGGGTGGGGGGGGGGGTGAGAACTCGTTTTTTAATAATTTAGAAACATGAGGAAAAAATTATATTTTTTATTTTTGTTAAAATGTAATTTGTGCCCAAAATTAATGACCAGGTGATATGTAAATATATCAGGCCTGATATTTACTACATTACAGATATGTTAATGTTACATGTAGCCTGCCATTACTGCTCAAAGTTTTAAACTTTCATTTGGAAACTTCACTTACATTGTTTTAAATTTTCAGCCAACACAGTTTAATAAACAGAGCGGAAAACTTCTTGCGTCCAAATGACTTGATATTTTTGTTGCTTCAGACATTTACACTTGACTGCAACGCCAACACACTGCCAGCAAAACTTTAAACCATACATACTCTGTTCACAGTGAAATAAATTTACGAATTGTTTATTCAGACTGCTTTACACAATAAAAGAATAACACGATTTCCCGCACGATCAATCCACTTCATAATATGTATGTTAATATAACTCTAAATGCCAGTATGTTTCACACTGTACAGTTTAAAATGCTTTTAAATGTTACGTTTCAAGAATCATGTAGATTCAGTATCTGTTCACTACAACTGGCACTTTTATCTAATTATATAATCACTTACGGGATTAGTCATAAATTATGAAATACCATAATATTGTCTGTTGCTCTGCTGTACTCTAAATAAATATTATCCTATGAATAACATGTTTTGTGTTCATTTAATCCAACTAATCTGACTAAAATTGTGTAGTCATTCATGGATTTCTTGTCATGTAGTTAAATTGAAAAACAATTTTTTTAATAGTTGGTTAGGTATAATTTAATTATCTTGTAACGAACACGCACGCGTGCGCGCACACTCAATTGTATTACTTTCAACTTTCAATCAGTTGCGTCGATATAATTTTAGTAATTTGTACGGTACAATATATAAATTAAATTGAAACTGATGAAGTAACACAGCCTTATATTATTCAGGTTAGTTAAATAAATACGTATTCAAGATTACCTTTCCTTATTATAGCTTACCTTACTTTATCATATTAAAGTATCATATTGTTTACTAAGGTCTCACCGATTGTCGTATTGTACAGTGGAAACAAAATACAGACACCTAAGAAATCACTAATTACCAGCTTTAATTAGTGACAAATAACAATTTGATATCAACAAGATACTCTCAAACAATAATTCAAGTTAGAATTTTTCACACGCAATAATAAAGTCAACTTTTAGAGTTCCGCCCTAATGCGGATCAAGTGACGGCGCGGAAAGTGGTCATTCTGCTAAAATTAGTGCGGAACTCTAAAAGTTGACATTATTATTGCATGTGGACAAATTTAACTTGAATTATTGTATGAGAGAACCTTGTTGATTTTAAATTGTTATTTGTGGCTAATTAAACCTGGTAATAAGTGATTTCATTGGTGTCTGTATTTTGTTTCCACCGTACAATACGGCGATCCGTGAAACCGTCGTCAAAATTCTTGTTAAATTAAACTTACTATATGGTGTAATCCTGTTCCTTTTGTTAGATTTAAGTTAATTAAAATTTATAAGTTATTTATTTCACTGTCACTCATTTTTCCAAGACTTTTGGTTTATTCTATAAAGCATCAGAGTAAATGTGATTACGTGTAAACTTTTACCGAGATATTTCCCTTTCTGCTTGTTTCCTCTTGCTCAAGTATACCTACGTGTTGTTACTGAGTTCCATTTGTCCTGAACCCATCTACCACTGTATCGCAAGACTTTGGAATATCGTATAACATATAAAGCTAAAATATATAGCAGTGCCATGTAATAATATTCATATGATTTAAACGTAAATAACGTTTACAAGTGCAGACGTTGTGTGTCATAATGTCTTGCCCAGGCTTCTGTGTAAAACAGAACAAGTATATACTGTAAGCACAAGTGACACTAAGTCTGTGTTTACTTTACGACTACAGGGTACGCTTATATTTCCACGTCACGTGAAATATCTTTACAACAAGGAAATATGCAGCCAGTAATGCATGCACGAAGTACGATTTTACGACGAGTAAATTTTAAGTAGAATATTTAATGTCTGACAAAGCGACAGAAAACGACTTGAATGCCTATATATAACCCCTTTTGCTTGAAGTTGACTTAGCAAATCGTCTCCGTTGTATTTGCAGATGCTACCTTTGTTATTATTATTATTACTAATAGCCAATATTATATTTTATGAGTGATTAAATTCAAGCTCCCAGAGGCTGTATATGTCTTTAACTGATTTACGTAGGGGGAAGGTTTCCATGGTTGTACAATTACAGTTGTAAATTACAGCTTATGTTGAACAACAGGTGCGCACTTGCCATATCGATCATGTGTGTTATTGAATCATAGGCCAAAAGATTAAAGCTTCACCTAGCCTCTCCTACTTCACGAGCTTAAGGGAAATTTGTTTACGCTACCAGTCACTCCGTTAAAAATGATAGTATAATGGGGTAGGAAATATAGTTACCGCCTGAAATCCTGAAAATCGTGGACCGGTTTAAAATCAGAATGTTTCATCCAAAGGTTTTGCGAGTTACTGATGTGTTTGCAAAACACATTTTGCAGTTGAACTCTTCGAAATAATTGCCATGGGATATAAAACATGATCGTCATATATACTTTAAGATTGCGTAGGGCCTATATATCATCATTAAGATGGTGTTTAACATTTATTAAATTATCATAAATTAATAAGTAAGAATGTTAATAAATTATGTGCAAGAAAATTTAATTTCTGAATCATTTTTTAATTATTCTTACCATATTATTGCTTCGAAGTTTACATTCTTCACGTAATATGTAAAAACAGAAAGATCTGTTACCGCATAACTAGATAGATGTGTGCCGTATGTGATATATAAACATTAACAATATTGCACAAATTACGGACTATTTATTTGTAAATTTGAGCCGACTTTCCATACTGAAAGTGTCCAGCAGCATGGACAAATGGTATCATTAATTCTAGTTTATGTAAATGTAACTGCCAGTCACATATCGTTCCTCAGATAAAAAAATCTTAAAATCGTGACCATGTGGAAATAATTTACCCACAATTTAGCTGTTTTATTTTCTTTCAAGTTCTAACAATTTTCTCTTCAAATATGTCAACTAATTTTTTAAAACTTTCAATAGTTTGTAGTTCCATAAGTTTCAACACATGAACTATAGATGAATTGTTTTAATCATTTAAGAAAATGTTACATTAATTGCCTGTAAACTGTCAAAAATAATTTTGTACAGTGATTACTGCATCCACGTATGAGCACGCACTGCTCAAGCATAAGCATGACCTGACAAAATCTGCTCAACAGTCCTCTCGGCGTACACCAAGTAAAGGTCTTCCTTGATTACACTGTCTTCCATAATATACCCTACAGGCTCATATTCCATATAATATACGAGACTGTGGAGGTCTCCTAGTCTAATTAGTACGCATTTAAACCCATAACTAAAACTATATCGCAAATTTGTATGTACAACGGCTGATTAAATGTTAAAATACACGTTCTGATACCTAAAAGTATTGCTTCTGCAACTGTGTGTTGTAATTGCTTGGATATGAGTGAACGAAGGGTAAAACATTTATAACTGAGTCTTCTAAATGGTGACAGTTACTTAACATATCCATAAAGGCGTTCCATCTAGGAAACGGGAAATATGTGTATATATTTTACATAAATCAACAGTGTATTCACTTTACTAGTAAGGCTTTAAGTTTGGTTTAAGGTAGGTTGGTTTTGGCTTTAAGGTAGATTATTGCTCTGGAATTTTGATTGCAGGTTTTTTTAACCCTTCATTAGCAGGATAAGTGTACATTAATGGAGGTCTGTCAATACTTCTTTTGGTGATTTCAGACTCCTTTTGTAATTCTTTTAACCGTTTTAATTATTGTATTGGTTTTAAACTCTTTTTCGGAATTTAAATTTGAATGGTTCCTAAATTACGAAAACTACTTTTACCATTTAAAGTATTAACAATAAATTCAGCGTTGTCGCTTACAAATTGTTCACCGCTTTAACACTTTATTAAAATGATGCAGTTGTTTTATATAATTGGATTATGTAATATGGACTAAAAAAACCTAAACTATGGCATATATCAATATTTTTTGTTTAAAAGCAAATTTTCCATCCAATTATGTTGCTAAAAATATATGCAGAGGTGATATAAACGATTTGGTACCTAAAGCTTCCATAATTGCATGAGCTATGGTTGTAGATTTATTTTTTTACAAATCGATATTTTTCGCAGTCTTTTTTGCAAGGTAGAATTACGCTTTCTATAAAGAAAATCTGTTGATTGGGAATATATCTGTTTATATCTTCAAACATTCTGTCACTTGGGGAGTAATAGTCTACTTCACAAACCGTTGTTCGAATTCGCCAGCGAAGAATTTCAGCTGTAGCCTTTAAAATTCAATATTCTTCTTTAATTGAATTGTGACTTCTTTCCTGATACCAAGTTAATGCTTTGTAGTGCTTCTTTGTAAAACATAAAATTATAGGTGTTCCTAGTTTACTTGGAAATATAGTGTCGTCTTTATATTTAGCTCTAATCTTAGTTTAATTGTTTTGTCGTCCGATACATAATTATAATAAGTGCTTAAAGCATTTTCAATACATTGAACTTAAACTGGCAGTCATCGTTTTCTTCTATAAAGTTTTATATATTTTTTCAATTGCTTTATCAACTTTCATCTTGTGAGGATCGACTCTTCGTGCTTTGTCTCTTTTGAAAATCGCTGTGCGTACTTTGACAGTTACGTGACAGACACGAAGACACAAGAACAAAAAATAGTACAATAAGAAATGACAAACTAAATAACATTGTCTTAGATGTATTCGCATATATGCGAATATGAAAAAAAAACAAATGTTAGCAGAGCTGATGTAAAGACAAAAAAGACACTGAGTTAAAAGATAGCTGGATTTTGAGAAAAGTGACTAGGAATGTAAGAGTTGGAGAAGATACGTAGATAGCATTCTGTAGCTAGTAATAACATATTCTTTCTTTACTATTTGTTTAACTGGACAACATTTTTGTCGGTAATATTGCCATATTTTAATTACTATGATCAGGTTTTCAATTTCTGTGTCAGGTTTTCGATAGGCTTAGTAAGTATAGACTGTTCTCTGTATCAGTACAGTCGAACTTTATAAAATAAACTTTCCCACTTAGTGAAAATAATTTTTTACTTTTGAAATGTACAACAATCTCTGTAGCTGTTACTGTTTACACACTCATTCATTGTTTCCATCTGTTTCTTCATCCTGTTATCAATCCTAAACGTTCTAATTTTCTGTGATTTCATCTACTTCTTTCAGTCACGATCACAAAAGCATTATCATCTTCTTTCTTTTTTTTTGCTTAAGAATCTACATTTCCATACTTTTTATATAAATGTACAGTACTATTTGTTATCAGAGTTTCTATAGCTCATCTTTTTTTGAAATTATTTCTTTTTTCGGCTACATTGTTTTCGTAGTTTTTTGCTGTTAATGAGAGTCATAGATATTGACGCTGCGCAGCTTCTTCTTATGAAATTAAAGAGTTAAATTAACCTTAATTGCATTAGTTTTACTCGTACTCTCTTTTCATTTACCAGTTTTATATATTCGGATCCATTAGTTATTATTCTGCATACATCATGTTGTGTACATTTCTTTCAGTGTCCTCAGCAATGTAATCGTCGTCTCATAGAATTGCATTGAAATGTTTAGTGAAAATTCTCGTTTCTACTATTGATTCCGGTTTCTGTGTTTCCATAAGCTATTAATATTAACACTAAACGTACCGTTACTTAAACAGTTTGGTCATTATTTGTTTTCAGGTGTGTTCCTATTTTTCCTATTAATGTTACGTACGTGATACTGTTGAAATAAATTTATCTCATATTCAACTGATATTCTCCTTATCTTACAAATTTCATGTCGTAAATCTATAATTAGCTTCACAAACTACCTGTTTTATACTTTTTTTAGTGTTAGACTTAATACTTTTCCGTAAAGTATTACTGTATGCTCTAGTCCTTATGTCTCCTTATGTCTTGTCTTCAATCCTAAGATTGGTTTGCAGAAGTCTTCCATTATGATCGATCTTGTGCTTTCCTCTTCATTTCGGTATAAGTTTCACAACTTACATCATCCATAATTTTCTTTATAGACTGCAGCTTTGGTCTCCCCTTATATCCTTCACTTTTGTTCCTTCCTTTACCAATTTTAATAGCCCCTCATGCCTTAGTGTATGTCCAATAAGTTCTACCGTTCTTCTAATTATGCTTTTCAACAAATGCCTATCATTGCCTATTCTCTTCAGCACCTCTTCATTTGTAATTTTGTCAGACCATTTTATTTTTAGCATCTTGCGATAACACCATGTATCGAAGCTCTCAAGATGCCTTTTTTCCTTCATACCTATTGTCCACGACCCCGCAACCATACATGACAGTGATCCATATACAACTCATTAGGAAACATTTCCTTGTTTTAAGCCAGATGCTACTTGTATGTTAAGGAAGATCTGATCTTCCATGTTTTAAGGAAGATCAGTAGTATGTTCTAGTATCTCAGTTAAATTAAGCAATACCAATTAAGGAAAAACTAATAGATACCAGAGTAGTAAAATATACTGACTTCGATCAGATAGCAGTAATATATGTTTTATAGAGTCTGACCAAATGCTAAATATTGAGCATTTATTTGGATAAAAGGTTTGATATGCATATTAAAATGTGAAGTCAGTGCTGGAGAAACTGTTTAAAATTTTCTGTTTATCACTTTGTGTCATCTATATGACACGTAAGCGGTTTAAAAAGCGTAGGCGTAGCAAAAGTTGGACAATACACGTAAATTAGATACTCCACTGTAGCTGCTTATCGGCTTTCTGAATTCAAATGTGACTTTCAGAATAACTTACTGCAAACTAAATTTGCAAGTCTAATTTAATCCAACAATATTCACTTTCCACAAGAAAATGCAGCATACTTTCTAATGAAATAAGTTGAATAATAATAATAGCATAATAAGTTGTAGAGCAAAGTGTAAAATCTGTTTTGTATTTAATGCAATCAGTATTTTTATTGTGTGTGTGTGTGTGTGTGTGTTTTGCAATGTTATGGATAAACACAGGTAAATTAATATTGCCGAGACCAATGTATGGACTGTTAGTTTGCAGTTAATTATTATTAATGATTGAATATTAAAAGTCCTTTTTCCTGATTTACTTTACAAAATAGTCTATTCACCAACACAAATGAACTAAAGTTAAATGTCTTTTAATACTTCTTTGTTGCACAGATTTCAGTATTTAGAAGTTCTTTAGACTTCGGAACGATAATATTAATATATTGTTACGACGGTCTGAGTGATCGTCGCAGGGTACAGTGGAAAACAAAATACAAGACACCAATTAAGTCACTGAAAACCAGCTTTAATTGTCACAATTAACAGTTTGTAATCAACACGCTATTCAACAAGATTATACTCGTACATTAATTCAAGTTAATTTGTCCATACCAATAATAATGTCATCTAATAGAGTTACGCACAGTAATCACTTTTCACTAATAACCACTTGAACGCACAGAGTAATCGCCTGAAGTAAACTCAAACCTCACTTGAATAAATATCCAATTAAACACAAGTGAGTAATCGCTGACGTAAGACTGACTCCAAGCGGCAGCTGTCATTGTTTAAATAGATAGCACAAGTGTTCCAGAATAATCCATAATACGCGTCAACACTACACTAGAACGTAATTGATTGCGGTCTTGAACACAGTGCGCCGACCGGTATGCTCTGGAATAGTCTCGTTGACGTATGTTAAGAATCACGTACGCTCACAACATTACAGCTGGTTCTGCTTGGACAGCCAAGAAACATGTAGAACTTTCTGTAACGCGTAACAGTATTATAATCTAAACTTACCTCATATGTAGACAAAGAATGATGTCTGTAGCTGGATTCCGGTGACCTGATGATCTACTGTTGAACTCCGACAGCTACGTGGTGTTTCCGTAAAAATTTAGATGCTTCTAATTATTATGACTCGTAATCTCATAAAGATCGCCCAACCTTCCTTTCTCTGGTCTCTTAACTCTTACTGTAAGGTATTAATATCCGTTCAAAGTGTACAACGAATCCAGGAGGAACTTGACAGCATTAGCTGGACGTTAGGATTTAACGTACCCCGGATTGCAGCCAAACGTACTAAGTATCACGGTTGTACGATCAAAACTTTTTTCCTCTTAAGCGTGTGTATAAGTGGTTGTGATAATAACTAGTTCAGGTTTTTTATTAGTTTGAACTCGAGAGATGCACCCCAAAAGTAAATCAATAAAGTGCATCTTCTTTAAAATAAGAAAATTTATTAGTCAATTCACTGAACATGATGTATCACATGCGGCAGTTAAGAAATCAGATCTTACAAACAGAAAAGAGAACAGACTCAAATTAAGGAAGAGACAAGCCGATTTCAGCAGTATACCCAAATAGCTTACAAATGCTTATTCGCTGAGACGCAAACACACAGTTATCAGTTTATTGTTCTAACTACGTTCAATAAATTTTATTAGTCTAGTTCTCTGCGCACTGAGTTCATATATTTCGCTATCTACAGCAGTAAAGTTACACCATAGAGACCCCAATTCTACTAAGAAATATTTCTCATGAACTTCACAAGTGACTAGTCTTTCAAAACATTAACCTTAATAAAATACATCAAGGATTGTTGACAAAATTGAGTAAAGTTGTATCTCTTCGCATGTTTTCCAAAACGTCACGACCAGTGAGACGGTTGTTACTGTGTTGAGCAAAACTGTAAATGCAGAAACCGTATGTACCGACTTGTATAATTTTCCCGTCTCTGGACACGCAATTGTGGAAATTTGAGTGCAAACAAAATAACTGACTGAGTAATTCTTTCCCGTTATTATGTAATTACGAAGCAATAAATACACTCAGGAGTAGTAGAGAACATAATACGTTACAACCACTGGGTTAAACAGAATATGTTAATAGCTGTGCAAAGCGTAGGTAAACGCGAAAAATTTCAAATTGTTGAAAGCGACGCCAAATTTGTTCTAACAATTCTTGTCAGATGCAGGACTGTTTAAACGCGATGACTGGCAGGAATGGCTACGGCACATCACATTCTCTTGTACAATTTCCACACTGCGGTGTAAACGCACAACATTGACAGGATTAAATCGAAATGTTTTACATTAAATACAGGACTAAATTTGAAAGTTTTAGAATAATTGTTTCTATGAACATTAACATATAGTAAAAGGAAAATTGTTTTCGTAATACACTGCAATAATTTAATATAAGATTGAAAATAAGTAATGCTAAAATTTAGGTCTACGAAGTAAATTCTGAACATATAGGTGTAATAAATGTACGTAAAATGGTTTTAATAAGAATGGATTTTATCTCACGCTGTGCTCCCGAGGAAACCGTATCGTATCAAGTTGTTATTTGTTCAATAACATTTCCCGTGACGCGAGCATTTGCATTTCCGGTGATTTATTGCATTTGACTCAACGCAGCAACAGTGCACCGGAATGCAACCGAACATTGTGTGACCGAGCTTTTCATGTACCTTGGCCAATAAAACTAAAAGATTACTAGACAAAGCAAATTACTTTAGAAGTCAAAGTCACGTCCTCTCTTAATCAACTACGTATCATCCAATTAACGTTATAAACTAAAGTAATTGTCAACGGGATTTCACCATAGCTTACAGTTTGAATGGTTCCAAATTGGAGTTTCTCTGTATTAAGCATTCTTTATTGTACCTGTAAACATCTGTTAAGCCTAAATTTTTTAACAATCTTACGTTAAGGAGCATTGTAACAAATGTTAGTTGTAAGTATTTTTAGACTAGTAAAACAACTTTAAGTGCAGTGAAATGGTGTGTAAGGATACTTAGCCGCGCGTGTAGTACGTGCATGCGACGGTACGTAATTAATTTACGCTATATTCGTAAAAAGCAAGTTAATTTAAATAACTTTTCAGTTATGCGAAATTTTTAGATGCAATTTATACCAGAATATTCATAATAAATGGATCTATCTGATGACAATAATTATTTTAAAATTAGTAACTTAATGTATGAATTTTTTAAGTAAAAATGTTTTACTGCCCATAAATTTGGTTGTAAAATGTCTTAGATTTTTGCCATAGTACTGTGGTTGTAGTGACATACATCTTGTCAGTTTTTTGAAGTCCTTCACTGAAGATGGCATCCAGAGGCGAGGCCAAAATGTCTGATCGAATGAAGAATGAACAATTTGGAAAACCCGGCCGGATACAGCCCGGATAGTAATTCTAATAATTAAGGTCCTTACTTTTCAAGAGAAAAGAAAGATACAAGTACTACAAGTAAAAAGAATCCAACAGGATCTAGAAAAATGTTGAATTGGGAAAAAAGACTTGTAGGAAACAGAAGTGTTCAGAAATAATATCAGGTAAGGGATCTGTCTATGGAGAACAAAGAGGGTTTTATCAGAAGAAGGGCAAACAAGAGTGAGCCAGGGAATGAATGACTGCTGGCGAAGTAGAAGATAAGTTCAGACAATGAGTGAAGTTGTGTCATGTCATCGCACGCAACACATAATAGCTGAAGTAAAAGAGTAAGGAAGAAGAAAGTCAGTAATAATACAGAAATAATTTTGTATTAATTGTATGAAGAGAAAAGCGAGTGTTGAGTGCTTCACAGTGTGGACTACACACTGCTGTTCACAACTGTCTTCTATTCCTGCCCTGAAATGCATAATTATGTAGATTTTTGAACAAGAATTATTCTGTTCCGAAATCTTCTTATATAGGAACATTTATTATCTGTAAGGAAAGCATAAGAAGGGATTACGGAAGAATTAGTCAGATGACGAGAGCTCAGTTGATGAAAATGACTTTGTGCGGAATAGCAGAAGATTTTCCAATTGGAAGATATATTTCTTGTCATCACCGCGACTCTGATGTTATGGTCGAAGTGATAGGCCAGTTTGTGCACGAGTTCAGTGTAATTAAGTTGTGGACGCATATATTTCGCCTTCGCCATCTGTTGTATTTCAAACCTTCATTTCTGCTGAAGAATGACTGAATGGACGAGAATTCAGGAATTGACGAAAGTTTACCAGCTCTAACTCGAGCTTGACACTGTTTTTTACGTAACATAAACATCAAGTGAACACAATTGTACTATTTCTTATTTACATCCGTGACATTTAATACTAAAATAATACAAATAATTATACCTATACGCACATCAACAGGTGTAATTGTTAATCTTTTATTCTAATTCCATATGCTAATATACGTTGTTCCTTACAAGCACGTTCCTTACAATCAGTGTACATAGTTCCTAACTGAATCAGAAAACTACATTTGCAAAAATTAAGTTGCTAAGTCTATATGTCTTCTTTAAAAATCATGCACGAAAATTTATTAGCCATTCAGATGACAAAACGCACGAAACGCCGTTAAGAAATCAGGTCTTTCAGAAAGAAAAGAGACCAGATTAGACAGCGGAAGGGACAAGATAATTTCAACAGTGTAACAAATGCTTCCTCGATAAGACACAACACACAGTTTGTCGCTTTAATGTTCTAAACTAAGTTCAATAAATTTTATTAGCCTATTTCATTGTACATTGCTATCTAAAGCAATGAAATCAGACAACAAAATACATTTTTCAAACATTCAGACACATAAAATACTGACATTAATGAAACGCAGACAAAACATTCTAAATTGGAGTACATTTTGTCTCTTTATACGTTCCCATTCAATAAATACATAGTTGCATCACTGCGTATGTGAATGGTTTGATACGCAAACCTTGTCTACTAAACTATCCAAATAACTGTAATTAAATAATTTCTAAAAACAAATATATATATATACATATATATATATATATACATATATATATTTAAGCAAATAAAATTTATAAAGGATTATTATATTTTAATAATTTTTCTTATATTATTTTACATAAGTAGGAAGTACTATATCGATAGTAATTAACGTTGTGTATAGTAAAGAGGCAACTATCTGCATACATATATATATATAAAATACGAATGTATGTGTGTTTGTAGTCTATTTATGTCTAATAAATAAAACATGTCCTCTGTTTAAATAAATTATCAATATTTAAATATTAATCAGTTTTTAAATATGAACTTCTATAAACGTTTATTTAGAAAGCAGCTGCAACGAAAGTGTGTGTGTGTCTACGAATAGTAAAAGTGTAAATGGAAGCCCAGTGTGGGGTATAGTGCCAACGACGTCAACGAGACCATAAATCATAAATTTATGACGGCGAAAGTGCATTTACAGACATAAACAAGGGCAGCAATTCTAGCGTGTTTTATAAAAACCACGTGAACTAAAAATGGATAGTAAACCACGAACTGATAATACACCGTAATATGGCCACTCTTTTCTGTAGGACAGGGCAAACTTTACATCTTTATTGTTTGCTTATATCTTTATCAGTGGCTTTAAGAAGAGGAGGGAACTACAATGTTTTGTACTAAAAACACCAAAGTGTAATTCGGTAGGGCCTACAGTCCCTATAATGTAATACTAACTGCCAAATTAATAAATTTACTCGTTATAAATTTAAAATGTCTGCCGTTGATTAGAAATATAATTTGTAACACTGAACTGCGTTATTCTGGTGATGCTTTTGAAAATTCATGATTTCTTCTTTTAAGTTGAAATTAGGCTACGCTATTTATATTATACTGTGAATACGAAAAAATTATTCGCAGATATTTGTGTCTAAAATGTTTACAACATTTGACAGATAATTTAGGAGTTAAAATTAGAAATAATATTGAGATAATTTTAATCAATTTTTTAGCGTTTTTATTGAGGTATGCAATAATAGCAGCTGGTGGTAATATCCTACTAAAGTACCAGATATCGTGGAAGTAGATAATACAAAGAAACAAAGTTATTGTTTTGATGAACGGCGGGAATATAGATTACCTTCTTTACTTCTTTATATTAATTAAAATTTAGATTTTATTTTTATTTTTATTTTGAACTTTTAGAGACGAGCATGTACTTAACATTTGTAGGAATTGATTATTGTCTTTTTAGAGGAATATTTTGTACTAGCCGATGACCAGTAACAGTACCGCTTTGTTTGAACTGTGAGAAATTGTTAAACAACTTCCAATATATACTGTTATCTTCTAATAAAATATGCTCATCTTGTGTGGATATTTTCTTATAAAGTGTTAGTTATAACTGCGAAACAAAAGTATGAACAAGTTAACAGACTAAAGCTTTTAAGTTAAAAGGAAATTTAACAGATTTGAAATAGTGATGTTTAAAAATTCTAAGTTGAAAAATAGCTTCTCCCTTGCGTTTGGCTTGGCTGATAAGGAGTATACCAATTATGTTTAGGTGTAGAAAGAACTGTAAATTTGCTTAATGTTTGGTAAGACTATTAGTACGGGGTCCAAAGGGTGTGTGATGCGAACATATGCTTTCATAGAAGAGAAATGCACCAGCGTCTCCACCTCAACTCCACTCTTACCTACACGTCGGTGGGCCCTGTTACGCCGAGCAATCCACTCCAAGGTTGTGGTAACCAATCTTTCGGCGGAGTGGATCGGTAAGCAAACGAGAGATGGGGGTTCTGTCAGGACAGCCTGGGGGTATCCTGGGTCCAGGTCGGGCAGGATGGTGCACATCGGCAGCAGGGTGTGCATCTAGTGTGGAGGCGGAGGAGGCTATAGTAGCCCAACGGCTGCACACATGGGCTGAGTCAGTTAGCCTACTGCGACCGGGCAGAGAGAGCTCGTCAGCTGAGGTGAAAGCAACTCTTTAGGGGAAGAGCACCCCGAAATCAAAGTTCCTGGTCCTCCATGTTGGGGGTTGGATCGGAGAATTCACATAGCCCATCTGTAAAACTTTTATGTGGAGAAACCTGTCAGTTTCTTGCGCCAGCCAGTTTTTACCGGGACACCTGGCGGAGGCTGTTAAAGAAGGCCTTGACTCAGTAACGGGTTGTTGCGCCGCTGAAGAAGAAGACTCCATTGAGCGGTAATAATAAACTTATCCACCTTTATTTGTTTCTTATTAAAATTATAAGCTTTATAAGTATCATGCTGTTTTGCTGTAAATACTGATTAAATAGAATTTTGAATTCATCCGTCATTAGTGTTTTGGTTGTAGCGCCTACCTGATATACCTGAACTAACGCTAGTTGCATCGGCATAATTTTTGTGTTGAGGAAATTTGTTGGGTTGTATTTTGTGTGTATAAGTAGTTGTGACTGTTGGTTGTATCGTTGAACGTTGCTGGTAGTAGTTACTTTCGTTAGTTCCTTGAACAGAGTTTCTGTAATGCTTGTAGCCTTTATAATTGGTGAGGCGATTGCCTGTGCAAAAAATGAATTTTACAAGGCTTTCTTAAGTTTTTTTGAAAGGCAAAGATTTCTACCGTGTTGTGCAACCCTATGCATTTGACACAAACTATCAGTTTAGTACAGTTGGACTTTCATCTTCTGATAGTTCCTATCCGTTTCGGATGTTGGATATCAAACAGACTATTTTAACGTTCTGTACTGCTGCATGGAATAAGTCAGTTGTAGTCATGTCAAACCAGGTCCTTAAATTTCTCAGCCATGAAAATCTCGGTCGCCCAACTCCTTTCTTTCCAAATGCTTTTCCCTGTAGTACGGACTGCAATAAATAAAATCTCTTACAGTTGGACTTAGGGCCGTATAATTGGCATTGTTATTAACTTTATAACGTATTATTGTATAACTGAATTGTATTAGTTTTAATTGGGCGCAAGGGTTCAGTTTGTTTAACTTAAGTTTTCCAAGACTGTTAATTTATATTCGTGTCTGTCGTCGTCTGCTGGGTCAAGTCAACAAAGAACAGGTTTAAGAGTTCTTTAGTGTTTCTATTACGTACGTTAATCTTTTTGTGTCCAAGGTTAAATAAATCCGGTTTAATATCTGCTATATTTGTTGACTGTTAAATGTATTTGATAAATATTCTGAATGCCTGCTCTTTTCTTAGTCGAGTTTGATATCTGAGGAGTAGGTGAGAATTTTGTTTACTAGTTAGACACATGGACTTACTTTTTAAGTTATTACTTGCAATGGTAACAAACACTGAACACAGTGAATTTTTTATTGCAATTTGCAAAGCGATACGACATCGTGTGTCCTCGGTAACGTTTCATGACGTAATGACATTCAAAATTTACTTTTATATGTTTGTAATAATTCGGATTGTTTAAAAGTTGTTTTTGATGGATAAACACTAATGAATATAGCGTCAGTAGATTTAATTTCATATAATCTGACTGATTCAACAGTCTCAATTACCATAGAATATAATTAGAAAATAAATTATTAATATTACGCCTTAAAACTTAAGTATTAGTGGTTATTCTGATAAAATTTGTATCACCATTTGTTAATATCACTCATCGTTACTATATTACGCTGAAATATCTTGTAGCTCAGTACGACTCACACATAAAATATTTATTAGAATTGTTTTTATTTATAATTGTAAACACGTTTTGTACCAGACAAGTATATGGTTGTGCTTCGTATGCTTTATGATTCGTTTTACTGGTTCTGTACATTGTTTAAGGTAGTGAAGACAGCATCTACCTTTAGTGTGCCTGTCTAAAGACAGATTTTTCCAGTGTGTCTTGACACACATAAAAATATCACAATAATATTTTCTTCTTTAATTTAAAAATATAAATTTTTGGTTTTATAATAAAGTTTGCTTAACAGACTAATTTATAGACATTTAAGGGCAGTTATTTAAGTAACGGTTACAGAAGCAGCAAAATGCTTAATATGTTACTGCAAACCTGCTCTACTGGAAACAGTAAATTGCTAACGGTCGACAGATTCTTATGCACGCAACATACATTAAATCAAAACGTCTTAATGTAGACCGTAATTTACTGAAAGCGGAAACCGACAAGTTTTGTTACTGTTATGCCGCTCCAAAATTCGTTTGACGTATTTCGCTCTTGCTATATTTTTTGTGTTTATAACACCCTTATGTTCTGATTTTTGCATGACTATTGACCTGAGACATTACCAGATAGACATCTGCTGATTTTTATGATATGTGTTGCTCGCTACACGGGTAGATCACAATGAAAATGATAAGAATATATATGAAAACCAGTTGGACCACTCAACACATAGGCTACCTACGCGCATTTAGCACATGTAAGGACAGCCAAGTTCTATTGAACTATGGTAATCTTTTTGTGTCGTTTATCAGTCTGGTTTTCCTTCGGCCAAATAATGGCGTGTCCTTTGATATGAGGAAAAATGAATTAAAAATGTGTAGTACTACGGTTTATTATGGCCATAATCATTTAATAATCTTTATTTTCTCTCACTAACAATAGGCCTATTACGTATGTAACGATCTATTGTAATTTAGTATCAGATTTGTTTATTCTTCAATGCTTGTTTAATTTCAAATATTTGTTTATTAAATGATGAATATAGTTCACAAGTGCTGTTGTTAATACATGACAAAGTAAGAAAGTTTAACATTACAAAAGATAAGGAAAGTATAAAATAAAAAAAACCTCTCTCTATTTATGCACCTAAGCATTCAAAGAATTTCGACGAAACCGAAACATAGAAGCATGATAATGTTTTTAGGCTTTTGAAACGTATAATGTGGATTACGTTTGGTGAATTACGTAAATCATTTCCAAACCACAGACGATCACAAACAGAGCATGTCAAACCAAATTTATTCTTACTAAAACGTTTGCTAAACTCAACGTCAGCATCGATTATTTCTGTCTTGATGCGTTTACATATCAAATTTCTAGACTGTGGGGAATCGAAAGTGTGGAAGCGTTACGTTTTTCGATGACGATTTTTGTGGAATAACCCCCAGCCTAAAAACATCATTTGTTAAATTCTTTTAAAGAAGAAGAGCGGAAGTAAGTACTATATTAAACACGCTGATGAAGCGGATTGATGATGAGAAGGACAAAAGAAATTATTAAATCAAGAAGAGTGCATTACTTTACAATCCACTGTGCTCGCTGTAATGTCGGTTTCAATTAATATTAGACATTAATTATTTATTACACTAATTTTTGTAGTGTATTTAGTATGTAACCATTTTACTTATTAATATTATTATTATATATTATATTTATATTATTTTTTATTTATGTATCTTATGTATACATATATTGTACTGCTGTTAAAATGCACACAGTACATAATAGGGAGATAATAAATTTTAAAAGAGAAAGTATGCAGATTTTGTATTGAATGTAAACAAAAAACATTGGGAATATCGACTTTCTCAGTGAACATAGAGGTCGATTCCTATATGATGTAAAACCATATTTAGTTATATGTTCAGAAAATAATATATGAAATTGGAATGAATATTATAAGAAGAGTAAAGAGTAATAATATTATAATTTAATAAATAACCAATAGAATTACGAATATTAGAGGTAAAATAAAGATGTTTAATAAGAAATAGAAAAATGATATATGTTTTAATAGGTATATGATAAACAGATGTAAAGAAATTAGGGAATTATCATGGGGGCAATTTTGTAAATTGTTAAGAAATTGTTTTGTATAGTGATGAAGAAAAATGTATTATTCTAATTTTAAATTCAATAAGAGTAACGTTATTAGTCTAATTTTAAATTCAATAAGAGTAACGTTATTAGTCTTCAATTAAATTCATTAAGAGTAACGTTATAACTCTAAAATTATATATCTAATAGTAAAAACATGAGAGTCTAATTTCATAAAATAACATTTGTACATCATCAAAGTTAATGTAACATGGAAAAGAAAATAAAGTAAAGGATTTTGAATCGTGATACTAGAGTTTGATTATAATATTTAATAAATAAATAATAATACGAGAAATATAACAATATCCTTGATAGAACGACGACAGAAGAGGAAAATCTTGGACTGGAGAAGAGTTTAAGTGGCCATAAAGGATAATTAAGTGTTCCGAGGAGACATCGGTGTTGCAGTAATCTTGGAGAGCGGTATACAGCGGTAAGAGCAATAAGAGATTCGTGTGAAGAAACAGATTGCCAAGCTGAATATTGCTGTTGAAGAAAGGTAAACAACAACCAGAAGTGAACCCATGGCAGCTGGAAGAATTCAGAGACGGTTATTTACATTAGTCTGTTATTTATTTTTTACATGGTTAATTATCAAAATACTACATATTAACTGAATCTGGTTTGGTTTAAAGAAAAGAAAATAATAGAAACAATCGTAAATACGATCAAATAACTTAATAATCATTAACCCTGAGAGAAAGAGTTTCTTTACATGTACTGGTAAATAAAAAAAAACATAATAACAGTAGGTACATTTCTTAATTACCATACGTATAAATAATTACAACACATAAATGACGCATCCAACGTGGTGCAAATATTATATTATATATCAGTAAAAAAAAAATAAAAAACCCATAAATGGCTGATGCAACGTGGAGCAGATCTTAATTACAATACCTGTAATTAATGTAAAGTACATAAATGGCGCCCATACGTGAAAGCAAAGATTTTCTTCAAACCAGCACCAAATAACACAATTTTGTTAAATTTAATTAGCATAAAAATTTTTTTCTTTGTAATTAAAATTAAGTTAAAGATTGTAAAATGGCTAACAAACCAGAGCAATGATATGAATTAAGGAGTAATAGTGCTGAAGAGCAAGAAACTGAACTGGAAGTAATAGTAAGGGATGCCCAAGGGGACCAACCAAAGAAACCAACCCAACCAATGGATGTAAATTTACAGGAAATGATGAGTATTATGATGGAGCAATTCGGAAGAATAGAAGAAAATAATAAACAAACAGACGAAAAGAATAACAAAACCAGCGAAACATTATTGAAACACATAAATGAAAAAATGGATAGTAACAGTGAAAAATTAAAGAAACAAATGAAATTAGATAATGAAAACTTATTAAAACAAAATATTGAAGAACTCAAGAAACAAATGAGGGAAGATAAGGAGGAATTAAAAGGACAATTGAAGGAAGAGAGTGAGAAAAATAAAGAGGAATTGAAACAACAGTTAGATGAGTATAAAACAGAAATAAGGAATAGAATTACAGAAACTAACCAGAAAGTTGAGAAAACTGATGAAAATATAACTCAATTACGTGGAGAGGTAATAAATAAAATTATTGAAGTGGAAGAGAAATTAGGAGAAAATAAACAAGAAGTCATGGAACAGATGACGAGAGAATTGGTAAAACACAAACAGGAAGTAACGAGCAATATTCAATCCATGGGACAACAGTTGGACAGCAATAATACCAAAATAGAGGATACCATGGGACAATTAGTATTAAGGGTCAAGGAAATAGAACAAAATGGTAATCAAACATGTGTTATACGAGAAGACAAGAATATTAGTCTTGAGGTGCCACATATGAAAGGATATATAAAAAATCCTATGGAGTATTTAAATAGAATGAAGGAATATTTGAATAGTACCAAGGAAAATAGATGGGAGAGAATTAAGCTAATGTTAGATCAAGGGTTTCATCAAATGAATGATTATTGGTGGGATGCTGTTAGAAACACCTTGAATGGCTACCAGGAATTTGTGGACAGCTATAAAAATAAATATTGGACGCGATCCATACAGGACAAGGGTGCGGGAGACCATAGTATATGGTAGGTACAATCCAAGTGCAGGACAAACACCAACCTCGTATTTTTTATCGCATGTTTGCAGGGGAAGATATTTAGACCCACCCATGGATGACAGATATGTGGTGGAAGCTTTGAGTCATCATTTTCCTGAAACGGTAAGCTTAGCACAATTTGCCAGTCAAGCTAATACTATAGAAGCGATGACCTTGTTACTCACTGATTATGAGAGGAAAATGAAGTGTGACAATCGCGTTAAACAAGGGAATATGAGAAGAGATAGCTACCCTAATAGATTTCCGGAAGAACAGAACCGTGATAGAAATCAAATAGTAGAAAGAAACGACCAGAGAAATGTTCCAAGATACCAAATAGGGAAGGTGGAAGAAATTATTACCGAAACGACAACCGGAATGACCGGAGATATGATAATAATAATAATAATTACAATAATAATTATATGGGCAACCACGCTTCAAATAACTATCGAGCGAATTTTATACGCCGAAACTATGATTCCCGAATTTACAATAGTCGTTACCCGAGGGAGACTGATCGAAATGTATATTCTCGCAGTGAGGAGAGACAGAGTGAGGTGAACAACAACTATGAACAGTTAAGAAATAGAGACCACAGAGTTCCCTTTCCCAGTCAGAAAATAGTCAACAGGAAGGAAGGAGAGAGGAGAGAGTAACCTTAAATGAAAATCAGGAAAACTAGAGAAGACGTGTGAGTGAGTGCAGTGGTCAACCACAGTCAAATAGCCGATCACTGTCTTGGATAACCAGTTTAGGTCAGGATTTTATGGACAACGAGAAAATCAGTAAAAATATAATTGAAATTGATGTATTGTCTATTACCGGTCAATATGGGAAAACCAATCAAAATTTTATTATTGATACTGGTGCCGAAATATCATTGATGAGTATGACTAAATACCATGAATTAAAGGAAATGGAAAAGGGAATCACTTCATCCGAAGGAAAGGCTAATAGAATTTATGAATTACCTGTGAGCAAAATTACTATAGTGGGTGTAACAGGACGAGCCAATCGAACTGCTCGCAAACAAATAATGATGAATGTACAATTCAATGGAAGGGTGATACCATTAACATTTGTAGTATATCAAAATTCAAAATGAAGTAAGAACAGCTTACATAAGATATTTGAACAAAATAATTTAGCACAAAAAAAATTACACTGATTAAACCTAATAAAAATCATCAAAACCAAAAAACAAAATGAGTTTATCTGATGTAATATAATAGTGAGAAATGTAATTAAGAATGTAAAAGGAATAATAATGATTGTGCAAGAAGAATATAATTACATGATGTAATGTATAACACTAACCAAAATGTCATAACAAGCTGTATTAGTAATAAAGGAATATGAACCAAGGAAAATAAGAGAATGAAGAAGCCAAAAGGGAACCGTCAAAAGGATCACGAGAAAAGAAAAAAACAAATATTTAAGAATTATCTGTAAAAAAGCCAATTAATAAATGTCAATAAAATAGCCAAGTATTGGAGATGAGAAGTGTATAATAGAAGGAAGAATTAATATGAAGAAATAATATGATTTGAGTTAAAGTACAGTGAATAATCCCTAGAGTATTATTAATTATTTTATTGAAGGTCACATGATGACTACCTTACGAGGTTTATTAATGAAGATTGACTGTAGAATATTCCAGCAATCATGTAACTGGGCAGAGATGATGTTCCTCTGAACTCAGAAAGTATGTAATGGACGACGGTATTTGGTAAGCCGATAGAGCACCACCGATTCGATTCCAGTTATAATGTTAGGGAGGTTTAGGAAAATTAAATATTAGAGGGAAAACTCACAAATAAATAGAGATAAATAAATAAAACCAGATCCAAGATATATAATTAATAAAGAAGGTCACAAGAATGATTATAGAAGTAAGATTTAAACTTGGGAAATAATTGATTTTAAGAAGGAAAGAAGATATAATAGTAATACAACAGATAATTTCATATATAAATAAAGGAGTAGGAATTCTGAAATAAAGAATACAGGAAATGTATACCCCGGATTGGGAAGGTGAGGTCCGAAAGAAAGAGAATGTTTAGTCATGTTTTTGAGTTTTTTAGCCATAAAATTAGGCACAATTGTTATTTATTATTTATTATTTTGATGTAAAACCAGTTGGTTTAATTAACGTTGTTTTAAGTCATAAAAAAGTGTTTAAGATATCATGATTCATGATAATAAGGAACCATATTTGTAATATTAATAAGAGAAAAATCTACTTTGTTAAAAGATTTTTGTGAGGGACAAATACCTAATTAATCAGATGTTTAAATGTTAAGATTAGACTATGTTGGTTATTTCAAAATTTCATCTAAAATTTTATCTGAAATTATGAAATAAGGGAAGGTATTATGTACTGCTGTTAAAATGCACACAGTACATAATAGGGAGATAATAAATTTTAAAAGAGAAAGTATGCAGATTTTGTATTGAATGTAAACAAAAAACATTGGGAATATCGACTTTCTCAGTCAACATAGAGGTCGATTCCTATATGATGTAAAACCATATTTAGTTATATGTTCAGAAAATAATATATGAGATTGGAATGAATATTATAAGAAGAGTAAAGAGTAATAATATTATAATTTAATAAATAACCAATAGAATTACGAATATTAGAGGTAAAATAAAGATGTTTAATAAGAAATAGAAAAATGATATATGTTTTAATAGGTATATGATAAACAGATGTAAAGAAATTAGGGAATTATCATGGGGGCAATTTTGTAAATTGTTAAGAAATTGTTTTGTATAGTGATGAAGAAAAATGTATTATTCTAATTTTAAATTCAATAAGAGTAACGTTATTAGTCTAATTTCAAATTCAATAAGAGTAACGTTATTAGTCTTCAATTAAATTCATTAAGAGTAACGTTATAACTCTAAAATTATATATCTAATGGTAAAAACATGAAGAGTCTAATTTCATAAAATAACATTTGTACATCATCAAAGTTAATGTAACATGGAAAAGAAAATAAAGTAAAGGATTTTGAATCGTGATACTAGAGTTTGATTATAATATTTAATAAATAAATAATAATACGAGAAATATAACAATATCCTTGATAGAACGACGACAGAAGAGGAAAATCTTGGACTGGAGAAGAGTTTAAGTGGCCATAAAGGATAATTAAGTGTTCCGAGGAGACATCGGTGTTGCAGTAATCTTGGAGAGCGGTATACAGCGGTAAGAGCAATAAGAGATTCGTGTGAAGAAACAGATTGCCAAGCTGAATATTGCTGTTGAAGAAAGGTAAACAACAACCAGAAGTGAACCCATGGCAGCTGGAAGAATTCAGAGACGGTTATTTACATTAGTCTGTTATTTATTTTTTACATGGTTAATTATCAAAATACTACATATTAACTGAATCTGGTTTGGTTTAAAGAAAAGAAAATAATAGAAACAATCGTAAATACGATCAAATAACTTAATAATCATTAACCCTGAGAGAAAGAGTTTCTTTACATGTACTGGTAAATAAAAAAAAACATAATAACAGTAGGTACATTTCTTAATTACCATACGTATAAATAATTACAACACATAAATGACGCATCCAACGTGGTGCAAATAGTATATTATATATCAGTAAAAAAAATAACAACACAATATATATATTGTACTGGTTTAAATTTTTATTTCAGGTATTGTAATAAAGATCTGTACCTACTGTTATTATATTTTTTTATTTACCAGTACATGTAAAGAAACTCTTTTTCTCAGGGTTAATGATTATTAAGTTATTTTATCGTATTTACGATTATATCTATTAATTTCTTTTCTTTAAACCAACCCAGATTCAGTTAATGGGTAGTACTTTGGTAATTAACCATGTAAAAAATAACTAACGTATTAGTGTAACTTAACCGTCTCTGAATTCTTCTAGCTGCCACGAGTTCACTTCTGGTTGTTGTTTACCTTTCTTCAACAGCAATATTCAGCTTGGCAATCTGTTTCTTCACACGAATCTCTTATTGCTCTTACCGCTGGATACCGCTCTCCAAGATTACTGCAACACCGATGTCTCCTTTGAACACTTAATTATTCGTTAGGGCCACTGAAACTCTTCTCCAGTCCAAGGTTTTCCTCTTCTGTCGTCGTTCTATTCATGATATTGTTATATTTTTTTGTATTATTATTTATTTATTCAATATTATAATCAAACTCTAGAATCACTATTCAAACTCCTTTGCTTTAGTTTCTTTTCCAAGGTACATTACTTTTATGATGTACAACAGTTATTATAATTTAAGATTCTTAATGTGACTCTGATTGAATTAAAAATTAGACTCTATTTACATAATTCCTCTGTTTCATCTTTGTAGTATTCAATATAAAATTAGACTACTCATGTTACTCTCCTTAGATATAAATTTAGACTCCTTTTACATAATTCCTCTCTTTCATCTTTATAGTATTTGGTATTAAATTAGACTCATTTTAAATAATTCCTCTCTTTCATCTTTATAGTATCTGGTATTAAATTAGACTAATACATTTTTTCTTCATCACTCTCCAAAAAAAAATCTCTAACAATTTACAAATTTGCCACATTGATAATTCCCTACCTTCGTTACATCTTTTTATCATATACCTCTTAAAAACTTATATAACTTTTCTACTTCTTATTAAATATATTTATTTTATTTCTAATATTCTGAATTCTAGTTTGTATTTATAATATGATCATTCTCTTACTATTTCCTCTTATTATAATATCCATTTCAAATTTCATATATTCTTTTCATAACATATATCTTTATACTGTTTTATCTCATATAGGCATCTACCTCTATGTTGATGGGTGAGTCGATACAATGTTTTTGTTTACATTTTCAAACATATGTTCCAATTCTAATAAATTTATATATTTTTTCTTTTAAAACTTATTATTTTCCTCTTATGTACTGTGTTGCATTTTAACAGCAGTACATAATATATATATATATATATACATATTGTAACAATACATATATGTGCATATTTGCCCAGGGCGGTATGCTTTGTATTGTAATTAGTGTAAAAAGAATAAGACGAACAGTTTTAAACAATTTTGTGCGGGAAATTACAGGCTCTAGCCTGTCGAAAGTGCACCTGCTTCGATAGTTAAAATACAGCGATTGTGTGTGTGTGTGTGTGTGTGTGTGTGTGTGTGTGTGTGTGTGTGTGTGTGTGTGTGTGTGTGTGTAAGCAAGTTCGGACCTGCATTGTACGACAGAGAAGGGGAGATACGTACGAATTGTTGGTTTTCATTAATCAGGTTTTAACAGGATTATAATAAACTAATTATTTGTTTTAAACCTGTGAACAAAGACTTACTCCAATTATAAAAACACCATTACATTAAGAAATTTTTAACGGGTATGGTGATATAAAAAGATTTCAAAAATGTGCAGTAATAAAGACACTATTAATTTAATATTAATTACGAGTATAATTAAATAGTGATTAATATGTGTGGTATATGTGAGTGGCCAGAAAAAAATTACGCAAACAATGATGTCGCTCATGCTACGAGTATGTTTACGTAATCGCGATAATGAACCAAAAAGTGATTGTAAGTAAAAGGACACTTTGCACGAAACTGACAATATCTAGCATGTCGAAAACAGGCCTGTACCTGTCAGATCGCTGTCCAATATAAATACCATTGGCAATTTTGGGCGGTCACACACTCAGACCTAAGAAATCTTCACACAACTTCACGCTGCCGGTTTGGAGATCGATCAGGACACACACACTGTACCACACACACCAAGACGTAAGGAGGAACTCTGGAGCATCACCAACAACAACCCGTAGAGACAGAGATCACAGCATCAGCATCATCATCATCATCATCATCAGCAGCAGCATCAAATTCTTAGGATTCTGGGCGCGCGCGCGCGCACACACACACACACACACACGCAACGGTAACGGCAGATTTACCCAGGTGATAACAAACAATTATATTTTGTTGTTGTGAAAAGAGCTCTTGAAAAGAACTGACCTATGAACAGTAAATAATTAAAGTTTAAAGTTAAATAGTAGTTAAATAAGAGAATTTAATTTAACAAAAAAATTAAGAAAAGAAATACCAATCTTTTGTTGTATGTACAAATTATGGGCGTGTCAGTAGAAATAAATAATAGATTGGAAGTAAATGTCATATTATTTTTATTTTGTTTATAGCAGCAATAAATTTATTCGTGAGTCTTAATAGTATTTTGTTTGTAAATGAGTTGCTATTATTATTTAAAATTTTAGTTTAATTTCAGACGCACAACAATAAAAAGAATTTAAATAACTTGTTTAACATGTTTGTTTAGCTAGTAAGATTGTTTATTTTTATATGTTATTAATAGCATAGCAGGTTACATTATATTTGTGAAGCTTATAAAAGTGAATTTTTATTTGTCTAATATTTGAAATTTTAATATTTGAATATTTTTATATTAACTAATAAATCATAGAATGATTATTTTGAAACGGATTTAAATGATTATTTCATGTCAACAACATCTCACTCCTCTTTAAAAATTATTTAATTATTGTGCAACCACATATACTTGACGCAATGAGAAAAAAAAATCTTGAGACCTGGCCGGTGTAATACACTTTATAGTTGCGTTGAATACATGGTAATGTATTTGTGTAATTGGGTATAATAATACTTGTAACGTTGCAATATATATATTTAATGTAATGATGGCATAAGAGTAAAACCTCACAATTCCAGATATAAAGTTTTAAAAGATAAATCCTTATACTTTTTATTGTAATATGTATTAATCATTATCCTGTCTTGCTGATTTCAAAAATTCATTTGCCATGTAACTTTTCTTTCTATAAATGGATTTACTAGGTTTAATATTTTTTCTGTTTTGAGTTACATGTTTTTTCTTTTGAAGTTGCGTGGTTTGTATTTTAACCTACTTGCGTTGGTTTGTTTGTTTTGGAGTTTCATGGATGGCAGCAAAGTTCAAGATTATAGTAAAAATAATAATTCTAGAAAACAGATTCGAAGGTATTACAAATTAAAAATCATTTAGAATATATTTATATTAAACCAAGCATAAAGAAAGGAAAAGTAGATAGATTAATATTACCACATTACGCTTTTAAGGATACGTAGGAAAACATATTAAGGAGACAGACCAATGGAAAAATGATCGAATGATATTTGTAATAGAATTATTCTTTATACGAAACAACTTTCAGTAAAATCGTAAGTAGCAAAAGTAAAACACATAAAAACAAATATGAAAAACTTGCCAAATCGTTAATTATTAGTAACTATCTTGTTGCTATAATTCAACGAAAACTATAATTTAATGCAACTTAATTCATGGTATTTTAAAGTGGCATTTCCCTGTACTGTAGTCTAAGGTATCATTCAAGTCAGGTAATAAACCTGTTATAATAAAAGGTATTCTATGTTGAAAGTATCGCTCTCTTGAAGCTTAAGGTATATTTTATATACTTTAAAAAATTTGTTTACTTGTTGAAGGATTTTAAATTAAATTTAGAAACATGATTTATCGTATTTCTTACTTGAAGACAACTAAAAAATTACCCGTACTAAAATATTAGCTACGAAAAGATTAAACAAATAAATAAATGTATTTAAGGATTATGACGTCTCTGTTCTTGAGGATATAAGTAATTTGCAACGTTTAGAAAAGAAGATTACATATTTGCGCACCTTAAGCTACTGAATAGTTAATGTATTAGGCTGGTTCTTGAGCGCTTTTAATTATTCAAAAGTGTCTTGCACATCTTACTTCATTTCTTTAATAAATTATTGACTTTTGTGCTAATCAACATAATTTTTCTTGTATATTTGATTTTAAATATTCATCAAGTTAAAAATTAACTCGTGCTCGTATTTATGCCCCTACAACATAATCTAAAAGTAAGGAGTACCTTTTTTGTGTAGAAACCTGACAATCAATTTTGAACGCTGAGGTAAGTAGAGGTAAGAAGAGAATTGTTACCTCTTAAAAAGTGACTAGAGAGGGAGAGGGAGAGGGAGAGAGAGAGAGAGAGAGTAAATTTTCGTAAACATTTTTTGAGATAACCCTTTATAACTTAATATTAAACTAGTAAACTCTTCTTCACATTAGTTCTTATGAAACTTATAAAACATTCTCTCTTCAGAACATATAATAATCTTACTATTAGAAAATTTCATTAAAGAGCATTACACTGGTAATAATTATCTATTTCCACACACTTTTTTGTTTGTATCTTTCTAGTTTACCTGCATCCTCGTTGTAAAGTATGAGGTTATTAGATACAAGTATAATATATTCAATTGTAGTTTTACAGTTTAACGAAAACTAGAGCTATTATTATGGAAAACATCAGCTGCTACATTTTAGTATAATACTCTTTGGCAATTCTACTGTATGAATGAAATTAAGGTGTTTAAATCTGGATAAAATTATCTGACGCTTTTTATGTTCCCCATTGCCAATTAGAAATAGAGACGATTAAAAAATTACTATTCAAATTCTGTTAGAAACACAGCTAGACAGATTTGTGTGTTGTGTGAGTGGTTCAGTCGAGAATTCTTATTCTTTGCTACGGACAGATGTTAGGAAACATTTAAAGTTTTCTGAGAACTTAGTACTCTTTCTTTTATTGCCAGCAGTAAGCGTGGGCGATGAGAGTTAACGCTTATTTATGGTCTCGTTCAAGGCTCAGGTGGTATGTAAATATCCGAGTTGGATTCACCAACTGTACACACCGTAAATATAAACAACAGCAAAATACTTATGTTTTCCCCCTATGCCTCTACCAATTATATAACATGGGCTTGTCAATATACAGTTCATATATCATATTACCAGTTGTTGAAGCTAAAACAAAATGTGCTCTTAATGAGAAAGTTTACAAAACATATGCTACGTTTCGTGAGATTGTTATTGGTGTAAGAAGGTAACATTGATAGTCGGGTTTCAGTAATGAAAAATGTGAGTATTCAGTTTTTGTTGCGTGTTTTGCAAGTAAAGGAACTCTTGGCTGGTAGTAGGCCAATTAATAATAATTAAAACTTCTATTCCATCATTTCAATTCATGTCTCTTAGTCTTAATACAGCTGTACCATATCTAAGAACAGTAACTTACTGAACGACTTGTCGTAACGTCTTGATCTGGATTTAAGTACTTTTTGTCCTTTTAAAATAACAGCTGAGAAACGAACTTTAATTTAAGCTCTGTGGAAGCGGACCAAAACTGGCCGTGTACGATACCAGACTTTTCGCTGGGATACAATTCGACAAATTGTTTAGAGATGGAAAAACAGACACAAGTAATGAAAATTGTGTACTAATATAATCAATATTTTACTTTTGAAAATGTACTAAAACTGATTGATTTTTAAAATAAGACAATGTGGAAATAAACCAAAGAATTACATCTCTCTCTCTATACACTGTATTTGTAATTATAAATATAAATACATATTAAGTATATAAAAATGTATACGTGTAACATAAAAGTATATTTATTCCTTTGTAAGTAACTCGATGAGTTTCATGCAGGTTTCCTATGTAATATCTTCAAATAAATACCCTGCAAGTAGGTTTATTTATACCTGACGCACGTTTCACAGAAATTGTTCTGTATCTTCAGATGTTTGTATGAATTGTAATTGAATGTTTCGCTTGCAATATAATTAACGGATAATCGATATTACTTCGATTCTATTTTCGATTGTTATAATGTTTATGTAGTCAGCTATTTATTATATACTTAATGTTATATAGCTACTAAACAAACACCATACAAACCTTCATGTAAAAAGCCTTCTACTAATGATAATATAAAATATGTTAACTTTATTTATCACTTAATCATAACTCGTAAACTAAGCAAACTATTTAAAGATACAAACTCAAAAATATCTTATAACTCAGATAATATTGTTTTTTATTAAAATAAAACCTAAAATTAAATTTAACATTCAAAATAAAAATGAAGTTTACAAAATAGAATTTCCAGATTGTAATAAATTTTACCTAGGCCAGACGAAGAAAAACTTTTCGAGAGATTCATTCAACATCGCAATGCTGAATATTTTAAAACATATAAAGCTAGGTACCTATAGACATTAGCATGCCTATAGAACTACTTGCTAATGGGATTTTTAACATGATAATAGCATAAATAAGGAATAGTAATAAGTTCTTACAAACAAAAGGATAATTATTGTTTTCAATTTGTATGCTGTCTTGCTATAGTCCGTACTGTGACTAACTTTAAGTTAACATTCTTTACAAAGCATTATTAAAAATTGTTACCCACATTTTGTGTTGTCCAAACAGAAGGATGTTAATAAACACATTCTTAAATACACAGTCTTAAAAATGACTTTCTCTAGAATAACACCAATTTTTAATATCTAGAACCAGTGTAATGTCGTCTCCATTTTGTACACACTATGCTGAATCAATTCCTATTGCGCAATGAAACACAATGGTTATCCAGATCCAGAACCGCATTCATCTGGATTCCAATACATTCTCTGTGTGCTTCATTGACAAGAACTAGTAGGCCTATAGGAACAAGAAACGCCTTGTAATATTTTACTATTAATTTATCTCAGTTTGCAATCAGTATACGGTTTCCAGATACCACTTTCGCAGACTGTCTATTTTCTTTCAGTTGACTGATTTATCTTCTTCTATGACTTTTTCACTTCCAGGTTAGCAGTTATTTTCTTCCAAAAACCTGAATCTGCCTATTCTTCTAAAAACTCTTCTCAACTACTGCTGGGGCCTCATGAATTATTGATTTACAGTTGTTTTAGTAATATAGAATTCAAGGTAATCCTTACAAGGATTCACTCTAACAATAAATATTTCAATACCAAACTTTGTGATACTTTCGTCTATGAAAATATTATATACTTAGTCGAGTAATAAATATTGCTTAATATTAACAACAGATTCTAGGAGTTGATAACTCTATCCACAATTTAGGTGCCTGGAAAATCCAATAAATAGTGTTACGACGGTCTACTGATCGTCGTATGGTACAGTGGAAAACAAAATACAAGACAACTAATTAAGTCACTACTCACCAGCTTAATTATCATAATTAAACAGTTTGTAATCAACAAGACAGTTTCTTACAACAAATTAAAAAAGAATTGTTCACACGCAATAATAATGTCAGCTAATAAAAACACAAATGTATTACAATTGTCCCGCACAATTGTAAACCACATAACACTTCGTCACAATACTTCGAACCGCACTGTGTAAATCGCCCGACAATAACTGAACTAATCGTCGCTGAAGCCTTGTACTTATACCCCGCTGAAATACCAGAATATTCCATTCTACGCAACAAGAACGCTACTAGAAAACACCAGAACGTAATTGATTGTGGCCTTGCACACAGCGCGCGCGGACTGGTGAAATCTGGATCAGTCTTGGTCGCGTGACTAGTGTCACGTAATTGTCCTTCATCTCAGTAGCAGCAATACGTACGTACGCACACACACATTACAACTGGAAGAGCCGAGAAACACGTAGAATGTTCTGCAATGGTGTAACATTTGTTCCGCATTACGTAACAATATTTTAATTACTGCTTGATTTTTTAAAGGTAAACTTAAATAAAAATTATGTTTTCAAAATAAAATTTAATTATAACCAAAAAAATAAAGTTTTATATACGTTAATTTGTTTCCAAGTATATCTCCGTTTCTTAGTTTGCCTTTAAAATGACCTGTATTTTAAATTAAGATAACATAATTTACACTTACCGTATTTAGATGACCACTATCATAGATGACTCTATCATAAGAATAAACAGTCAAATAATTCAATAATTATATATATATATTTAATATTCAAATTATCATAACTATTAGAATTTCGATAAGGCCTACTAGCAAAAGCGAAACGGCGTAAAATCCTTTATAGTTGTTGAAGGTTTTTGCCTGCCTAGGGAAAAAGGTGGGGATATACAAAAACGTTAGCTGGAACTGCAAACAGTCAACATAAACGTTAAATAACTGTACTGTACATTATTACACCCGTGTTATTAAATACTGAAATATTCCCGACTACATGGTAAAAGGCTGTGGGATGGAGCTTTTGAACCATTTCTTACATACTATGTCTAACAAACACGACTATTTGAATTACAGAAATAAATTCGCAAAAGCAAGTTATGAAGTTAATATATTTTCTTTAAAAGATCATATATGAAAATTTATTAGCCCATTCTGTAGAGAAGATGTATGAGGCGCCATTAAGAAATCAGGTCTTACGAAGAGGAAAACTGCAAACTCAGATATGGGAAGGGACAAGCCAATTTCAACAGTTTAACAAATAGCTTGCAAATGCTTATTCGTTAAGACAAACTCACAGTTGTCAGTTTAACGTTCCTACTATGTTCACTAAATTTTATTAGGTTACTTCACTGTGCATTCAAAGCAATAAAATCAGACAATAAGATGTATTCCTTGTGCTTCATGGGGCAATCGATTAGCCCATAAAACAGTGGTATTAATGAAACACAATAGCAAATAGTAACAAAGTTGAACGTGAAGTTTTTATCTTTGCCCCGCCTATTTAAGAAAGAACCAATCACTCTTACTTACTACACAGATATAGTTAGCGTTTTTGAAATAACGTTAAATTTTACCAATTATACAGTACATATCAAAACATTTTTGTCTACCGTCTTAATAATTTTAATTTAAACCGAAGTTGTAGACACTTATTGTCACGCGCTAAATCCAACGGACACTAATATTTTTCAACTATTTTCACAGGCAGATTAAAATAGAATAGGATGTTGACTGGTGTGGGCGGATGGAGGGAGAACGGGTTTTGGCCAATCAACGTTTACCGGTCGTTGGCACGTTATATTGGTTGTTGATCATGTGATAAAGGAAGGCACTGGCTAGTGGCACTGTTTATGTAGTAGAGCCAGTACTATATGTCAACTCCAATCGAACTTTAGTTTGACACCATCCATGTATACTATATGGATGCGAGCTGCATTCACGGAATTCGGTCCGACCGCTGCACCAATGGGGGGCAAGAATACTGCGTATGCTATACACTGTACCTGTACAAAGTCTGACTTTCCTGTTTTCTTATAGCTGTTGTTGCTTTAGCGAGGTATATTTTACGTTAAATGGTATAGCTATGTAATATTTTTAAAATTAATTAATGACTCCAAAATGGGAGGTTTTTAATAAGTTCTTTTTCAAAATAAACATATTTGTTTCACTGTAAGATTTTAGTGTTCTGACACATTATTTCAGTTTATCGCTAGGGTCTGTTGCATTCATAAATGCTTATTTATGAACACTCAATGTTGAAGCCAAACGAATAAAGATTAAAAATAAGGGAAACAAAGAATAAAAGACGTGAGCCGTAAACTTTAATATGTTGTAGCGTAAAAGAAGCTGGCGTATACGCTCGCCATGGTCGTTAAAGTGTTCAATTAGCAATGCTAATTTACATTAAAATTTTTTATTTAATTTAATTAGCTACATATTAATTGTATAATAATTGTTTACATAAGATATTACTAAATAATACAAATTTATTTAACTTTTGGCAGACACCAAGCTTAGATAAGGTAGCTTCAGCGGTTCTTAACAATATCATAGCACAAGATTTTATAAAATAATGTCCCTATTAATTTGATAAGTTTTTCACTTCATGGCTGTCATCAGAAAAATCATTGTTTGAAATCTGTTTTCTAAATATTGTGCCGGGAAAGTTTTTGCAAGCTGATATAATCATCTTGCAGGTATTAAGTTTACTGTCAGATATAATCAATAAATTATACATAATTTTACAATCTGTAAAACGTCTGATGAGGCTCTAATTAATTTTCCGCTTGTTACAAAGTCAGTAAAATGAGTGTAAACTATTGTCATCTGTTATCAGAAAATGAATACACTCTTCACACCTTAACTCCGAAATAATTTTTTTACAATAAAGCCATATAGATAATACAGAATGTTATCCTTATAGTATGACCTAACGTCATGTTCATAATTCCCTTAAAGTTTTCAATTTCTTCAAAATACGTTTCATTGAAATATTTCTCTACTTCTGAAAAACTCATTATTGAAGTTTGGTAAATGAAATCAAAATTTAAACAATTACTTTTGTTAGATACCTGGACACTGTTCAACATTAGGATTGTTATTATGTCCTCCACTGGATCTAATAGAAGAAAACAAGAGTTCCAAGTAGTGTTGAGAAAAATTGTAAGTCAAAATACATTTATAACGTAACTCATCCAATGAAACTGTTTTTAAATAGTTTATAGGGTAAATATTTGGATAAACCCAATCGGAAAGGTTTTTCTTGGGTGTGTAATATCGGAATTCTATCAATATATAAATTAATTAAATACTCTAGACATTTTTCTAACATTTTTGTGTCACGGTCTTCATTAATTTTTGTAATGGGCCCTTTAGAGTTTTTTCCATAAGAGTCCCTACTATTAAAGTAATCAATATAAACTCAATAATTCTTATAGCCCAATTCTTAGGTTGGGCTCTAATAAATTCTACATGATTTTTATTCATTAAAACCTCTGTTGCATCTGCTACACCTGAGTTTATTAGTTAATATATACGACAAAAAATAAAAACACATTGTTATGATAATAAAATCTTCATAAGCACAAATTTTCAGTAGAACTGTCCCAAATGTAATAATTGTAAGGTGTCAAAGCAAGTGCTTTACTGACTGAATGACTCGTTTAATACACGTGTTAACTTAGCACCAAACGCTGTATTCCCCCCTGTGGTGGGGGAAGTTCTACGTGCTTCGAAACGTTTTCTACCTGTCGCTTTGCCTGTCAGCACGCGATCCGTATAGTATACATCGATGTTTGACACAGAGAATACACGCAACTGCTTGGTTGGTGTTATCGGTGACTCTCTACTTAGGTGCTTTGAGGGTTAACAATCAAATAGAAGTGAAGATGGCGCCACACTTGTTAAGTGGACAAGATAATAGAATTTTCTTTTTATTCTACTTCAGACAAATGGTGGACCGTTCTATTTATACCGTATTATGGTTTGTAGTGTCATTCAAACCTAGTTCGTTGTTAGCAACCTACTCGATATTAATAATTCTTTATTTTACGTTTTCATAATTGTAAGCAAAACCAAACACATGACTTTTGTTTAAACATGAACACTTTTGTAATGAATTTCTTTCATGAAAAGTATGTATGGTGAACTCGGGTTTACTCGTGATCGAGGTAATCTCGTGATACTTTTTGTGAAGCTTGTTACGGTTTAACCAATGCTCCCACAAATGCCTAGTTTCTCCAGTTAAGCATTATAATGTTCAGCAGGTGAGACATTGTAGGCGCCAGTGCTACACGTGTTTATTGTTTTGCAACAATTTAAAGTGAAAGGTAAGGAATATTTCTTTTATGTCTGCATCTGTTAATAGGATGTGCATTTTGATTTTAACATAATTGTAATTCACTATATTAATTATCACATTTAGTCTTAAATTGTCGATTAATACGTACTGAATGCGTACAAATTGTGAAAGGCTATGGACGACGTATACGTTGTAGAACCTTACCTCCGGATCATAGTTTCTTAAATGTTTTGTGTTGTTTTCCAAGTAATGACGCTTCCTAGTAAGGTACAAATTTATTTAATTTTTGACATTTACTTCTGAAAAATACTTCCATTAAATATAAACCTTCTAATTTGTTTGCTATTAAAATTTTCCTAGTTTTTATTTCCTGTATTGGATTTCTCCGTAGATTTTAATATTAATGGCGTTTTTAATTTTCGTGTTTTTGACCGTGTGATTTTAGCTTTATTTTATTTATGATTTTAGATGTCACGAGTATGTCTGACGTATCACAAGATTACTTCAATCCAGGTAAAGTCGTGATATCACGAGTATAGCGGGAGTGTTGTCACGAGATTACCTAGAATATCACGGGGTTACCAAGCAAGAACATTGTTTCAAAATTTAATTAAAATAAATATAATATGTTGTTTTATTCAAAACATTTTTAGTGCAATAAAGTCCTTAGAAACCATTGTTTCCAAAGATTAAAACAGAAAAAAGAATTAAAAATTTTGGTTGGCACAATGGTATTTTATACGAGTTTACCCAAGTTTACCATACACGTAGTTTACAAGGTTACTCATTTTAAAACTCAAAACATACTGAACATTACTGCATTTAAAAAGAGAATCTTGAAAACACATTACATCATTACATACTTAATTTGACAAATTAAATACTCTTCATTATCTGCACTGAAAAAGTAAAGACTTAATTATCCCGTTGTTAACGTTTCTAAAAGATTTTACACCAGTGAATTGTTTTCGATGTCAATGATTTGACTTTAGTCGGCTGCACATTACAAAAAATGACACGTTAGTTACAAGCTTAAATGTCGTTTAAACTTTTGAATTTACTAACAAAACACTCACTTGTTTGCTGCATCCAGCACGGATGGAAGTCAGCGTTTCATTAAATTCTTCCGGCAAATTTAGAGCGAACACCAACTGTTGGATAAGAGCGGAACTATGAAGTATCAAGAACGTGGTGAAATCTTGCTTTGCAGTCACGAGTGAAGGCTGACTGGAGTGATCACCAAGGTTTCCTCATTGATGTATGTTTCTTTGCTACCTTATATGAGAGTAAATCTCATTACTTATTCAGGCTAACACTGAGGACGCAATTTACTACTCTGTGCGTTGCAAACTAAAGTAAACGCTAGTTTAATGCCGAAATTAAAGTGTGGCATTTGTAAATTTAAATTCATGCGACACACACACACACACACATATACACGTGATTGATTGATAAACTATTTAGGCTTTCATGAATTATTTAGGCGACATTTAAAATTCCCTTAAATTTTGCATAATAAATTATCAATTGATTTAGGTGATATTTGATTTATTTTTAGTTCGTAAAAATGAAGTATTTATAATCTAACAGAATATCTTGCATACATGGTTGCAGTTATGATCAAGCAGGAAAAATGCTGTTGCATAATTTGAAAGTATGTTAGAATGATTACTAAACTTATCACGGCTGTTAATGATTATAATTGCATTATTTCACATAATGGTTCTCACTGCGTGCGATCATATGGCTTCCAGCCTGTAAAACAGGATTTTACTTTACTCTGTAAAATTATGTAAAATGTGAATAATTTAGTCTCTAAAATATACATAGTCTTAGAAAAGACTATTTGCACAAAATTTATAAAACGTGCAAAATCATAAACTGAAAGAAGGGTATTCAATTACTACGCTCTACAATAGTGAGTTTAAAAATGTATATGAATTTAGTGAGCACGAACAATTTTATTTGTAGGCCTATATTAAGGTTAGAGTATTTATGTAACACAACAGATTTAATAGGAATGAAAGATTATTGTTTAGTTTCTATTTTTCAAATCGGACATGGAAGACACAAAGCAGACTTTAGCAAAAATTAAATTTCTTAAGTATATCACTTAAGGTACGATCGTGGTAAATGTAAGGATCTTTGTAGAAGTCTATTATTACAATCCATACTGCCAATAAAAACTTGTATAAACTTAACTAATTCAGAGTCTTTTATATCTCGTTTGCTATGAGTAGTTCACAAAGCCACTTTGCATAGTCAGCAGTAGGGACCGCATGAAAATGCAGGAAACATTCAAGACATTAACGGCGTGAATTCACCGGCACCAAGGCCCACTACGTTTGTATCTAACAAGTAACTTCTGTATACAATGCGTCTTACTGTATACAATTGCCACGCCTAGTTCACTGGTTCCTTTGGCTAAAAATGTTTATCTTAAAAACGCTCTCCAAGCTTTAAGAAGACGTCAAACATTATATTTTGAAATATACACTATATTATGACCAGTAAACCGTGATATATACAGAATACGCCTGTATTGTACTTTTGTGTTGATGTTATTGTGTTTGGAAAACACTTTAACATTGTATTGTTCCAGAGTTACATTATTGTTAATGTATGGGTAATACACATGGAACAGTTTTATTCTTGGGTACCGTTGTCGGCGTATCAACTTTAGTAGTAGATTAAAATTTACACCATTTTAGATATTAAATACTTCATTCCATACAAATATTTATTGTTCTGTTTATAGGCACTAAAGACATAGAAGGTTAAATAACACATTATTGCCTGAAACGAAAATAATGTGATGAAAGCTAATACTCTCATACTGTTGTAGTAAGTAAACTTTCTGTAAAGCGTGTACCTATAACTTGGAAACATAATATCTATTGTTACGACGGTCTAACTGATCGTCGTGTAGTTCAGTGGATAACAAAATACAAGACACCAATGAAGTCACTAAAAATCAGCTTTAATTATCACAATTAACAGTTTGTAAACAAATAATTATTTAACAGAATTATACTCATACAATAATTCAATTTAAATTTGTCCACACGCAATAGTAATGTCAATAATAATCCCGCAAAATAATCACTTTTCACTAATGGCCACTTGAAATGCACTGAGTAATCGCCCAAAGTAAACTGAACTAAGCGGCAGGTGTGGCCTATTTATAGTCTGCAAGGTACCATAATATGCGTCCTTAAAAAGCAATCGTAAATTCTAGAGGATACTTCAGTGCGGCCTTGGCAGAAACACACACCGGCTGGGCTAGCCGAAAAGCTTGTAACGACACTACCAAATGTACGAGAATCTTCCGTATTACGTAACAATATTAATATTGTATGCTGAATGTCAAAAATTAAAATGTATGTTGCCCGTTATTACGCTGCCTCAAATAAAATCGTTTAACGTTTATTTGGAAACTTTAACTAGAGAGCTTTAAAATTTACAAGAGGGTAACAACGTTTATTGCATGGCGGAGAAATTTTTTCAGTATGCCTTTAAAATTATTTTATAATACCATTTCATCATTTTACTCTACTGAAATATTACTGTAGTACAAGTTTAAAATATTCACCGTTTTAATCCAATTAAATAAAATATTTTGAACGGTGCTTATCCTCTTACGCATAGTCCTCCTAAAGAAACACGATTTAAAAAGTAAAAACGTAATTTCATATATGACTACTTGTGTCCAACATACCTGCACTTGTGATCAGGATGGGGGAGCATAAAATACCCAAAAAGGCACTCACAGAACAGACCTGTGGCACCAGGAGAGATGGTAGACCCAAACTACGTTGGGAAGACGGTGTGAATTATGAAGCGCGTCATATTCCTTGGAACCCGGAACTGGAGTGCAGCTGCACTTGGAGGCTGTTAAAGGAGGCCTTGACTCAGTAACGGGTTGTCGCGCCGCTGTGAGTAGATACAACACACCGAAATATACAGCAAATTAATATTTTTAAACAAAGATTTTAATAAAAAAGAACAATAATATTTCAAGAATGCATCAATTTTAATTATTTTATATGACTTTTGCATAAGGCGAAAAAACAATTAAAAATTTTGTTTAACAACACAAACCATAAAAAATTTCTCTTTTTTAATTCCCCTATTAAGATATAAGACATAAATTCCTCTACGACACTACTTGAATGAATGAAATACAACAGGAAATCCACCTCAAATAAATGCAAATCTACACTTACACATATCAGATACAAGACTATTCAAAAGCCGAACAAATTCAGGAAAACGCAAAAGAAAATGTTTAGTACACATACCATTAGAAAAATTCATTTAATAATGTAACATCATAACCATCAAACATTATTTAACGCCGTAAGTACTAGCTACAGTAAATTTTAAACCACTTACGATTGTGCTTACAAGACGTAAAACGGTCATTGCATACGATGAGCATACACACAAACTAACACAGGAAACCTATCTTACAAATTAAAGCAAATATATCTTGGCAAGTGTAATCATTCCGTTAATAATTTAAAGATTTTAAGTATGTTGTTGTCATTAGTAATAATATCGAAAATTATAATTAAGTTCAAAACTAAAATATAGGGTTATAAGTAAGTTTCTTTGCATTTAAAATATATGGGCGGGTGTATAGAAACAGACCAAATGTTTTCGTATGCATGCTGTGGTCGATTAACATTTGTATCGATGAAGTGTGAATACTAATGTTAACATACAATTAGTAGAAACAATCTAACTTATATATTACAAACTAAACTAAATATTAAATGAGTGACCAATGGAAAGTAAATAAGATAAACTTATTATCCTTAAAAGTAAAGTATAAATTCAATGCGCCCTACAGGTTATAATACATTGCCTAAGAAACTAACACTGATTTAAAAGAGTACAGAAAAATTGCTGCAAATGATTCATTTTGGTCAGTTTCTTATATAGTTCTCACAATTGTCTTCGACTTAACAGTTGCTGTCAGAAGTAACACCTGTAATGAAGTAAGCGTATTGAATGAGAGTTTACGCTTGTTGCTTAATGAAAAAAATTGCTAAAATAGATATTAGTAAATGTTGTTCTGTTTGTGATATATTATGAGAACAATTGAAGAAAAGCACAGAAAGAAAAGCAAAGAAAAGAAAAACACAGAAAATAAAAGCAGCGCAATAGAAAATGCACGAAGAAGTAGAGGAGCAGTAAGCAATGGAACCGAACCAGGAAGCAGAAAAACAATAATAATTATAACAACAATGATGTTATAATTACAGAAACACACAAAACTATGAGATTATTTGGAAACAAACGATTACGCAGGCAAATGAAAGTAGAAAATCAAGTGCCGAAATCAAATCTTTTTGACCTATGAAAAATGGATGCAATTATGTACGAATGTCGACGTGTCTCTACTACCTGTAAATGGTTACTGAGTATGTACAACAGTGGATATAATGAGTATCCGAACATTGATAGAGTATCTGAAGTAGACATAAAGGAATAAATAAATAAAATAAAAATAAAATAAAAATAAAAAAAATAAAAAAATAAAATAATAAAATGAAATAAAATAAAATAAGTGAAAGTAAAATAATTAAAATAAAATAAATGATTGGAAATACTACAGAACACGTTTTATCAGAGATTAAAAATTACATACACAAAATTATGTAGGTACTTGAAAACATTAGCTGAATGCTGTTATCATAGTCGATTCAAAAGTTCAGTTAGATTTAAGGGAAAACGATAAAGTAATGATCCGTGTTCTTTCAGTTGTTATATTATAATCTGTTGTTATAATTAATTTGTCAGATGTCACTTTTGAGTGTTTTATAACGCTGAAATTAATTCTATGAGATATCTGATAAATTAAACTTAATAATAACAGTCATTAAACGACTCGTGACACATTGTTCTGACTCCAACAGTTTTAAATATAACAATGTAGTCAAGAATGTTATAAAGTAACTAAGTATTGACTGGAGTGTACAGAATTTTTCATGCAGTTTCTACATTATCTCAGGCAGTTCTTACGTTATCCCAGCTTTTGGTTTCTATGTTACCGTTACTTTGACAGCGACATAAAATTTGCTTGCTTTATAATTGGACCGCAAGCGAGCAGTAAGTTGCTGCGGTATTTTACAAGTGGTGAGATTACGGTAATTAGTACGAGTTTTATCATAATCGGTACTGTGATTTTACTTGTTGTAATTGAGACCTAATAAAATTATGGACTCAGTGACTTTAATGTTTTATGTAGTGCATAATAGACTTCTGTAAGAGATTATAGATTTTCCAGCCTATATTTTATAAAAAGTTTTTCAAAGTATTTATTCTTCTGGTAATTTTTATCTCTATACAATACCAACATTTACGATATCTACCTAAAAACAACTTTTCAATGGCTTTAATATTTATTGTCTAAGATAATTTAATGCAATCAAATTTGTCTTGTTTATTTTATTTAGTGATTTCATTTATAACAGTTATTTAGATATAAATCCGTGTTGGGTATACAACATTATTAAAATTACAGTGAAATTAAAGAAAACATTAACGCTGAAATTAATTCTGTGAAATATGAGATAAATTAAACTGAATAATAGCAGTCATTACATGACTCGTCACACATTGTTCTGACTCAAAGAGTTTTAAATATAACAATATTGTCAAGGATATTATAAAGAAACAATAATATTAGCAGTTGTGTGTTTGGTGTCAACAACAATTGTCCTGACGATGACAATAAACACTGTCGAAACGTCGACACGAAATTTGTGTTGTATTTTTTGACCAATCAGGAATGTACAGAAGTTTTTCATATACGCGTAGTTTGTAGATTATCCGAGTCAGTTACTTACGTTTTCCAACATTATTGTTTCTATGTTAATGTTACTTTGACCGCAAGCAAGCAGTAAGTTGGCTCGGTATTTTACAAGAGGTGAAGTTATCGTAATTAGTACGAATTTTATCATAATCGATACTATGACCTTACTTGTTATAATTGAGGCCTAATCAAATTATCGACTCAGTGACTTTTGTGTTTTCTGTAGTGCGTAATTTAGACTGACTTTGGCGATTATAGTTTTGTGAGCGGGTATTTTAGAAAACTCTTTTTAAAGTACTCATTCATTCGGTACTTTTCGATACCAATATTTACTATATCTACCTACAAATAACTTATCCAATTCCTTTAATATTTAGGCCTATTGTTTTAGAAAATATTAACTGCAATCAAATTTGTCGTGTTTATAACAAGTGATTCAATTTATAACAGTTGCTTAAATATAAATCCGAGTTGGATATAGAACATCACAGTGGCTACAGAATGTTTCCGATTACAAGCGAAATGACTGGTGACTCTGTAGAGCACGTAGATACTGTAGCGCAAGGAATTTTATTTTCTTTTATACTGATTTAGTTATTGTGTTGAAACAATAAAAATGGTGTACAATTCTTACGATTCAATAAAACCAGAAATAAAATGGTGACGTTTGAAAAGTATAATACTGTTTTCCTGATCAGACAATAAACTTTATTGGACAATAACAGTACAACAACCAATACGGTGTAACACTGTTTAACCACTGCTGTAAAACTTTTATACCGCTGTTAATCGTGCACTTCCGGTACCCAATTTCGGTGTCAGTTACCTTCAGTCGGACCCAGAGTAAGAACGCATATGTTCTTATATTAAGTAAAAATAGTAGAAAAGGACTCCAACTCGAAAATATTATACCTTCAGGAATTGTTCAGTTTTAAAAGTAATTAACAAAATACAGTCACAAACATGGACGTGGAACAATTGTTATACTAAAAGTTTAGTAAAGTATAAAGTAAAAGTTAGAATCATTAGTAAAAATACAATTATATCTCCCTACAACAACACAATTTGATAATTTAATGTAATTTGATTTGTGGAGTGCTAAAACTCATACAACATTACTGATAACGTGTATTAATTACTGGGGTTTGGGTGTAATAGTAATAAGAGTAGTCATTGATTGAATTTTAACAATTTTTCATCAATTTGTTGAAAAAAAAAGCATTTTCAAAAATCTCATTTACTTCGTCATAAACCTTCATTATTGTTTGGTTAACGTTCAATTGTTGCAGTTCATTTATCATAATTAAATCTTATATCCTACAATAACAAAATTATATTTTTAGTCTTTATTTATTAATCTTAAAATTTCGACTGCTCAGTCTGATTTGCGTGCTTTACTACAGTTTTGTTTTATTTTCTTTATATAAATTTTACTACGTTACTTTATGCATTGCATACATATTACTCATTGATTATACATTGCATACATGTTAGTTATTGATAACATTTAAATTGACTCAATTTATTGTTAATCATCAGAGAAATATTTATTAAAAATAAATTTGATTCTCTGAATCTCTATATCTACATTTTACATCTCTTATTTATTTTTCTAAATTTCAAAGTCTCTTTTAACTGTCTTTAGTCTTTCACATAAAATTTATAAATTGATTATTTGTCACCTTGATTCCGTAGCTCATACCCATGTCCTCCGTTGATCAGTAGGTCCTCTTCTGATGGAGTTCCCTGCCCGTTCCTCGGTTCAACTCGTCGTCCTCCAGTTACTCGTTCCTTATGGTCCCCTCTGGTTGCTATAGTGTAGAGTGATATGTTGCTCTGCACTTGCTGCTGTTGTGCTAGTAGACGCCTCTATTGTTCTGCATAGCGTTCCTCTGCCTGATGTAACCTTGTTGCTTGTCTTGAGTGACGGACGTTTGTGGGTGTAGACATCGTAGAGTATGTTCTGTAATCGTATTAGTAACCAAACCAAGAGTTACTGTTTGGCACTTAGATGAACATATCGTCCATCCAATTTTACAGTTCAATTAACAAAATTTAAAAATCGCGTCGATACTGGGCATAGCGTAAATGGTAAATATTCTGCCCATTTATTGTGCTGATCATGGCAGTATATCCGTAAATATTTACCTAGTTCTTTGTTAACTCTTTCAGCAAGGTTTCCTTGAGGATGTCTTATGGATGTGAGTACAGGTTGTATTCCATTTTCTCTCAAAGTTCTCTCCCATCTCTCACTCTGGAATTAATTGTACACCCTGATCACTGAGCATCTTTTTCATTTTTCCATTTGTTGGAATATATTTCTGCAGTAGTATCTTTAGAACAACCTTCGTTGTGAGTCGCATAATTGGTACAGACGGACTGCCTTGGAAAACACATCGATACATACCAATATGTGCTTTACTCCCCGACTTGATCGCGGTAGTGTTCCCAGAAAATCCGCTGCAATTAGCTCTCCCTTATTTTCTTTCTGGATACTCTGCATTTCAACATATGTGTGTAAATTCGGTCCTTTCGCCGTTTGACACTCACAACATTTCTTCACCTCACTCTTGATTTTTCGAAACATATTATTAATAGTAAAATCTTCTCGCAGACTCAGGTTGCATTTCAGAGCAGCAGCATACGCTAAGCTCTCGTGTGCTGGTTGGATCAACTTATGCAACATTTCGTTAGTCAGTACTATCTTCCAATCTCGTCTTACTAACTTGAAGAGAATTCCATGCAGCACCTTATAGTGATCCGTTAGCTGTTCTCGATCTTTCATCTCCCTTATGGTAACATCCAAACTTTGTTGTTGAGCTATATATTTTAGCATCTGTTTTACCCCATCGTTCACTTTAAATTTAATTGCTAGCAATTGTATTTCATTATTTTTGTTCTCATATACTTCTTCACATTCCTCTGTGATATATCGGCTTAATGTGTCAGCTACAATATTGTTTTTACGTTTACAATACTTGATGGTGAACGAGTATTCGCCGATGGCTAGAATCCATCTTAATAATCGGGAATTCGTTACCTTGCATTTCAATAGAAAGGATAATGCTTGATGGTCTGTGTGTATCTCGAAGTGAGTACCATAAATATAATATCTGAATTGCTTAAGAGCGTATACTATTGCAAGGATTTTTTTTTCTGATGTGGAGTAGTATCTCTCTGTTCCTTTGAAGACTCTACTGGCGTAGGCGATGACTCGGTGCTCTCCCGTAGTATCCTGTTGATACAGTACACTCCCTACGGCGTAGTCACTGGCATCAGAGTAGAGAACTGAAATATATATAATATAAATGTAAACTCAGCTTTTAATCTCACACCTGCTTATTTATTACATATTTCTAAATTTAATCTAAATATTTCTAATAAATGCACATTACAGCATATGCTTGCATTGTCGCAATTATATATTGTAACGTGACGTGACGTTCCTTGCCATTACATAAAGAAAATACATACCTAATAAATAAATAATAATAATAAAACAGAGAGTACAGTACAACTTTGGAATAAATAAAAAAATTATAGTAACTAGTTTACCGAATGTAATTTAAAATAAGAGGTAAAGTGATTCAAGGTAAATTATAAACATACCACGGTGTTAAAGGGAAGAACATTGAAATTAATTAATAACCATCCCACAGACAATATAATAAGGATGAAGGTCAAAGACAAATAAAGACAGATCCAAAATGGTCTGTAAACCCAGATGTAATATTGTTATTTGTTAATCACACAGACAATTTTGTTAAAAGGTGTGTTGTTATTTAGCATTAGAAGAAGTTGTAGTCATTAAGACATGATTTTTAGTTAAGAGTTTAGTTTAGTTTTAAAGGAGTTAATATTACTAGAAAGCAAGGAATAAATAAGTTCAATTAATAATTTCCCAAAATGTCATATCAATCAGCCATCCATAGTTCTAAAATATTCTGTTTTGTAAAAGTAAATTCCCCAAAATTAATTATTAATTTACAAATACAGGTCATGAGTGGTACCGTACCAAATTGCTAATAATTTTACCAGAAAAAAACAAAATGTTAATTATATTAAGTCTAATTATGTAATAATTAAGGAATAATTTGGGTGTAAAATATAAAAATATTGTATTTTTTATAACCGATGTCATGTGATACCTAAATCTCATAAATTGGACCAATAAGAATCATAGTAATTTCTGGTAAATTCAGTGAAATAAGAAGAAACGGACACTTTATTGTTAGAGACGAGAGAGTTCGGTTGAGTTCAGTGCACAAACCAAATGACAAAATTTATATAAAGGAATCTAATCTGAGAAGGTAGAAAATTTAATGAATTTATGAAAATAATGTCAAAAATTAAATAAAAATACTGTAATATAAAATGAATATATAACTAAACACGGAACGACTAACAAGAAAGAACAATAGAATAAAACTAAATAATAACCAGTGAATATCTCTACAAGTTCAACTAACCTAAAGGTAACATCAAATATACGGTTTATCACTATCAACACTAGGAACGATCCAACAACATTTACAACGGATAAAAACATTAATGCACAAAGAAAATATAAGTAACAAATAGTGAAAACTTAATGACATTTATTTTATTAAATAAAACAGTGGGTAAACATTTCACATGGTTAATAGCAGACCAAGAAGACGCCATATTGCATTTGTCAACTCGCCAAGCCCATGATGCTTTGCGGCCTTAGACTAAATTAAGGGATTTCTAGTAATGTATTTTCAATTTCAATTACCATTGTTTCTGTTATATTAGATGATTAGTATTACTATATTTGTACTGTAATGTGCTCCTTGTTTTTCTTTTTAATGTAAATGAACCTTGCATAGCAGTCCAAAGAACTTGACATAATAATATTAACTAAAGAAAAAATGAGGAATCGAATCCTGAGACAGAATCAATCTATGCTATTCTTAATGTCGAAAGCATAATTTTCAACTAACTTGAATAAAAATAAATATTAAACATTATCATTACCAAATACAATTCCAAGTGTTTTATTTCTCAACGTATTAAGTTAATAGGTTTCACATTGAACGAGCGAAGACCAAGAAGACGTCAGCGTGTGGTAATTCTGAAGATAACTACAAAAATAGAAATAACCTCAATCGGTACGTTCGAGATGGTAATCGAAGGTCTCATTAAAGAGTAGTTTCTAAATTACAACCATGTTATTCAAACGTCTGAGGCAGATAGCGAATAATAATTGTGTTTGCCGAAATCATAGAAAAATCTATGAAGGAGATTAGAAACCTAAACAAACCAACAAATAAACATATTTAAAATACATACGAGGAATAAACAGCAACAGCCATACTCAATCACCAAAAATAGAGAGTAAACAGAGTTAACAAAATTAGATAATAATTTAAAAAGACGTTAGGTTGCAAAGTGACACCGACAACGTGTGGATGATAAACAGTATCGAAAATTTATATTACAATATATATATATATATATATATATATATATACACAACAGGTTAGTAATAATAACAACGCTTTTTAAAATCGTATCAAATCATTTAAAAATTTATTAAATAGAATTTCCAAAATATTTCGAATTAAAATTTCTTCATTATTATTTGCATAAAATTATTCTTTGTATGTGTTTGTCATACATATAATTATTGCCACAATACAAATAACATTACACACTATTCATAGATATAAGACACAAGATATAAATTTACAAGTATAGGTAAACATTTGTATCATATTATATAATTTTGCTCTGGACTTGTTCAGATAGTATTTCTATTTTTTTATGTTAGTGCATATTAATATCTTATTCATGACATATCAATCAATATCAACTAATATAATGCAACGATACAGCCATACGCTTTATTAGGCATTACTTTAAATAAATATAAAATTTGTATAAGTTACGGGTAAATGGACAGGTCTGAGATTGTAAAAATATTTCATTGTTAGATTAGGGGAGAAATTAACCTGTTCCGAAACGCAGTGAACACCTGCTCAATTGTATGTGTGTTACACGTGTATCTTGTGTGTGTTAGTGATGCATGCAAAGACAGGAATCTCAGCAACCCGCCCCAAGTAATTAATAAAATAATTATTTTAATTCACTGCGCGAAACTAATTAGTGTATGATCAAACCAAAGGCACCAAAGTGTGTATAAAATTTATAGTTATCCCCAGTCAAAAGATGACGTTAATAGAACACGCTATGCGAAGACAGTGGAAAATAAACTTGCCAAAAAATACGCAAATTACCCTAAGACGCTCAAATTAATATAGTGAGTGCTTAATCGAATTAATCGATTTGTGCTATCTCGGTTCCGTGCAAAACATTGCTATTTGCTAATAATTGCAAATAGATGAAAAGGTTCGGGAGTGGGGGCTGTCACGCGATATGCAGGTATCGACAGGACGATTTTGGAGCCATCTGGCGCGGAATCTCGAGAGGGTATAAATTAAGGGTTCGACCAAAAACCCTTCTCTTCATTTCAAGACACAGTTGCAGTCGGACATGTTGTCCGCCGGCAAAAGAGTTTTATTTTTTATTTCTATTTCAAGTCGCAGTAAAGAGAGAAATAACTTTCTTTAAATTCACGACAATATTCGGGAAAAAGTAAATACCGAAATAGTAAGTCTACCAAGAGTATATACGGAAAAGCTACCAGAGCGACGAGGGATGCTGGAGGTTAGAAGATGTTTAAGATCTTCCTCGCAGCAGATAACAACTCTCTGATGAGGACCACACTGCTGGAGAGCGACGCTGGATTCTAGACGTATCCAGGAACACACGCTGCTGGAGAGCGACGCTGGATTCTAGACGTATCCAGGACCACGCCAGGACAGGAGGAATGGAAAACTAACGCTGGACCCCGGACAACAAGTCGTAAGATCATCAGAACTCGAGGTGACATGCGTAATGCATTTTAAAGAAAAAGAGCTCATAAAGACTATATCACAAGACAATAAATTAAAACAAAGAAAAATTTGTACTTAGTAATAATATTTTAAAATGTAGATAAATGTTTAGTCGTAAGAATGAGCGATCGCATATAAAAAGAATTAATAAATAAAAGAGAATTTAAAGTAGAGAGAGTAGAGTTTATTATCAAAATAAATAGTAAATTGATTTGATATTTGAATTATAGAAAAGATTAATTTAAAGTTGAGTATTAAAACAAAATCCCAGTCTACAAGCAATTAATATAAATTTAAATTTAATTTTAAACATTGTTATAGACTGAGCGAGTTAAAAACATTTTAATTTTATATTTAATTAATAAACCAATTTATTAACATGTCTAGATTAAAATTATTAACACATTTAGATTAAGATTATTAACCGGTCTAGATATAAGAGATTTTTAAATATGTGTAAACTGCATATTATAAGATATAAACATTTAATAATGAGCAATATCGTGACCGACGATTATTAATGATGTTTATGAATATTTATAATATTGAGTAAATAATAAATATGAGTTTTAAATACTGATAAATAAAAATACTCTTATTTTAGTTACATCTGGTATCATTATACAACCTGCTAAAATTACAGTATATCGAATTTATATTAAATATTGTTGTATAGAATGGCTCCCAAAGATCGTGGGGCTGTACAAATTAAATTACATGTAAATTTGTACACATACAACCTACATTATATAAATTATATTATGTATCGTTGTAATAAATTAAACAATTAAATTTAATAATTATTAATTACACTTTTAAAGTTATTATTGTCTCTTTACTCTTTTTTTAATGTCTTTATTGAATCTTTGGTTGACGAGTAAATTTGGTTTTATGTCACCTTATTTCGGTGCGGTGATACACAGTGATTCCTCGTCATGATCCTGATTCCTTTGTCCTGGGTCGATCCTCCGTAGTCGTCTAATCCTCCTGGAGTCCGTTGTCTGGTCCTCCTGGTCTACTTAGTATTCAGATGACTCGTACGGTACTGCTGGGATGTAGACCTTGGATGTGGATGCTCCCTCGTCGGGCATAGCCTCTGGCTGCAGCGGTGATCCAACGAAAGATAGATCGTCGTCGGGCATAGCCTCCGGCTGCTGCTGTGTTCCATCGAAAAAAGAGATCAAGACCGGTGAGCCTTGCGTATTTATACTCTCGGGCGTAAAAATCATGTTTCAACAGTTCTGTGCATGATTTAGTTTGTCGAGCGTCCCTTCACAGACTTGATTATTTTTCACACTTATTTTAATTATTTTCGCATCATACGAAGTCTTTTGCTAATTACTCGATGTTCATATGATCTGTAATTTTTTTATGTATAATTCTGTGCTAACCGTTTTTCTATACTTTAATTATTCTTGGTTCTATTCACTGTTATTTACGCTGTATTAATACGTATTATTTGTTTCGCACTAGATTTTGCATATGTGTGAGTCTTTATATTATTAATAACATTGCGTAATTTGTTTTGTCATATCTTACGCGAACGTACCACAATTTAAATAAATTACTTATTTAATTTACATTTATTCAGGGGTGACGCTATGCAGGAATCAACTGACTTCACACACACATATAAAATACACATGTACACAAGTTCAGCTGAGTGTGGCGTGACCTTCCTGTACCGGGAAAAACGTGTTTTTAGGTTAGAAGTACAATAACTTTGTTAAATAACTAATAAATGCATAAAAGTTAAAAATAAAACTTGTAAAGAATTCAATTCTGAGAAAAATGGTGTAAACAAAGTCAATAAAAATTAACAAAAAATTCCAATTGTTTCCAATTTTCTAAAATTTGTTTTTAGGCAAAGATTTTTCTGTTTTACGTCGGATATCATGAAACGTATGGGAGATACAGTTCTGCGACCTGTTTTATTCGATTTTTCTGGTCAAAAACCATAAGAAACAACAGAATTAGCCCCTTAATTTACCTTTCCAGAATTTCAGAAAGTCTTCATTTACCCGGGGGAACCGAAACCCGGGCGAAATCTTTCGCTAGCCGTAACTCGCTTACAAAGCGTTTCCGGACATATGTTTATATGAACTTTCTTTTCTTCTTTTACACTATAGAACCATTTCTCAAATTATTTCCCTCTCCTCCCGGGACACCCTGTATATATATATATATGTGTGTGTGTGTGTGTGTGTGTGTGTGTGTGTGTGTGTGTGTGTGTGTGTGTGTGTGTGTATTTATTTAATATTTATAATTTCTTTACCCCAAGATGTTTTTCCTTTATTTTTAACATGTTTTGGGAATCATATTGTTCCCATCCTCAGCCTACTTAATTTTGTATCTTGTTGAGTTCTTGTATATATATATATTGTAAGGGTACATATCTTCAACATGCATTAATGAAGCAACATGATAAGAATAAAACACTAAATGATTAACACTATGAATAAAAAGGGATGAATTAGAGATAAAGGAACGGGTAATTAACATAATTATACGATCAAACAAATAAAAGTAATAGTAAAAGTAACCTCTGATAAGAGAAATGTAGCAAGCAACGAAGCGAACGTTGAAAACGATAGTACAATGCGATTTAACCAAAATAAGTCAATAGATATGGTAAGTGAATAGGTAGAACCAGCCCCAACACCAGTGAAAAGATATATAAAAAGAAATAAAATAAGTGAATAGGTAGAACCAGCCCCAACACCAGTGAAAAGATATATAAAAAGAAATAAAATAAGTGAATAGGTAGAACCAGCCACAACACCAGTGATTGACCCAATAAAATGAAACTAAATGAGAAGGTGAAAACCATAATATAAATGAAATGAAATGAAGAGAAATGAAAAGACAAAAACGAATAATATAGGACAATAAAGGAGAAATGTTACACTCAAATATAATAATGTAAAAGAAACCAATAAATGATAAATGTAAATGATAATTATTAGTATCAACCAAATAAGCAATGTAAATGATAATTGTTAAAATTCAATAACTTAAAGATAAACAAAGTACACTAACCAAATAAATAGAGAGTAACTATTATAAGTGACTCTAATACGACATGAACTTGTTAACAGTATAATTAACCATTGCAAAGTGAGAGATAAAGAAATAGAGAGATAGTGAACATGAGTATGTGAGAAAGAGAATTTAATGTTAGGTAATACCCACTAGTAACACTTAAATAAAATATAAAAAGTGCAAAGTGACAGTGTAAAACCCCTAATTAAATAGAAACCCTATTGATGGGTATAAACACCTGATAATCAGTGATAAACACTAAAGGTTTATTAGTGAAAAGAGATATTAAAATAAGGATTTTGTTATTATTAGTAGTAAGAATAATTGTAGATGAGGAATACAATATTATTAAAAGTTAGTGTTAACATAGTTAGAGAGTAAAGTTTATTTAAGAAAGAATGTGGTAAAGAATAGGAAGGCAAAATCAATAAATATCATATGTTCTAAGGGATAGTTAGTTAAGTAAAGTTAAATGGTGTGATGATGTTTATCACCAAGAAATAAGTAAGAATCAATCAAGTGTAAACAAGAGTAGTATAATAACTGTTAAAGAACTGTTTAATTAAGTTTATGAATAGTAATATGGCTGAAGAGTTATACAGACCATAAACCTAAATGCTATGTTATATTTTATAGAGAATAGTAAATAATAGCCAAATTATAAACAATGACAATATAAATAAGAAAAAAGATGAATTAATATAAATCTAATAATACTGGAAAGGCAGTTAGAAAATAATAGACAAACCATAATATGGAAACTAATAAAAACATTCAATTATGATAAAACCGACCAAAAACAATTCAAAAAGTAAACGAATCATTTATAACACAAACCAAAACATGTACAAGGGTAAAATAATATGTAATCTATATAAAATAAGAAAATATGGCCAATTACTACCTAGGCCTATGAAATGCCTAACTGTATAAAACCAATAACAACAAATTGTAAGAAATTAACTATAATATTAGCAAATCAAAGGCAAGTAACTAGTCAATGATAATTAATGGATCATATTAAAAGATAAGTGTTAATTTAAGGACATAAAATAAGAAAGAAATGTAACTAAATAATATTGACATTATTGTTCAAACATTAATAAATAAGCAAACCCAGCTTTGTGGGATGTCAAAATGATCTTTGAAAGAAATTACGAACAGTTGTGACAATATTTCATACTTAAATAAGAAGACCGAAGAATAATAGCAATCAGAAGATATTTAATCATTTTGAATAAAAATTCAGATATTCTAACAATGGGCTTAAGTCGAGAATAGCCAATCAGAATCAATCAGTTACCATGACAACTGAACGTTATGTATGAATATTCCGTTAGAAACAATTAATTCCATAGTCACGCTCAAAAGGAATAGACGCCAAGCCGTAAATGGCCCATTTTTTATTTAAAACAGTGAAAAGTAACCAAATTTATTCCAATGAAGAATCAAAGTACCTGATGAGGGACTAATACATTCAACCTAGGCAACAGACCAGATTAATTAATTCCAAATTAATTTAATTCGATCAACTAATACGAAAAAGACGCAAGGCGTAATTGAATCCAAAGATGATTGAAGATTGAAGACCCAAAACGATGATCCAACCTAATTCAACTGTATGACACTACACATTAAGTCAACTGATTGATAAGTATTGCTGAATTATCCGAATTCAAATTAAAAATTGTCTTTAATTTTATCATAACACTTTGAACTCTCACTATAAACTGATGATATTATTTCTTTCAAAGATTAATTAATAAAAAATATTTATGAATTCCAAGTAACTGAATTATAACCTATGTATTAAACGAACAACACTGGCACACACTTTTAACACCACAGAGTTGAATTTAATGTAAACCTCTTTCATAATTAATTACCACAATTGTAAGGTGGTGTACTTTATTTAAATATCTTGTTCTAAACGTTTTTGTCTTACTTAAAAGAATTCATTGGCAATTTTATTTTGTATAAATAAGAAGACGGCGTCCATCATGGCGTCAGATTAACTTATACTGCCACACTGCTCTCTGCTGAGCGAGTAATTAATTTATTGCCGAGGGTAAAAACTATTATATTAATCTCATTTGTACAATGATTATTAAAAATTAATAAGCTATCAAGCCAAATAAATAAGTGTGAATCGTTACTAGCTGTCCTGTAGTTATTTCAAGTGTATTATGTATGTAGTGTTCTGTAGCAGTGAATAGAATTAGCCAACAACATTTTATGTTGGCAACACGTCCCCCACACAAGCGAAATTCGAGTTCCCGCCAGTCGGCGAGTAATTTGAATCACTCATTACAGTACCGTAAACAACTGAGATAGAATCTTTCAATTGTTTTTCTGCAAAACAATTTGACGTCTATCGGGAAGAAGAAACTAGTGAGTAAGGACAGGTAAGGACTAACAGACTACACGAAGCGTTTATAACACAGTGACGCATTCAACGTGCGACTAAATAAACGCACCGACAGATCGATATATATATATATATATATATTGTAACATGACATAAGGTAGTGAAGATTCAATTGTATTTAATTATAAAATAAAAAGCTGAAGATAAGAGTAAGAGGCAAAAACTTATAAACTTAGAGATCAATAACCCAGTAACCCAATAAATGACAAATGACTATTAACCTGACAATGACCTGACACAGTAGATCGGATAAAAAACCAAAGGAACCAAGAGACAATGAAGAAGCAACCGAGACCTAAGTGCAATCAAATAATCCCAAATAATGACCAGTATATTGTAAATTAAATAATGAACTGATATTTGTAGTATATGAGATTTAACTAGGATAATAAGATTAATGGAAGGTAATAATATCACATATATCTTGTTGATAAAAGAATGTACTTATATAATATAAGGTAGGGAGTTAGAAACTAACCATACGCCAAACTAATAGTAATGATAATAGCCAAAGACAATAAACAATGCTTTGAGCCAAACAAAAGCAAAATTTAAGCAATAACTAAAAGTGATCAGAGTGATTTGGAAGTAAATTAGTTATTCATGACCATAATCACACAGTGATATAAAATAATCAGACAAATCGTGTGAATAAACAAGTGAGTAAGTTAAAAATGTGTGTAAAATTAAATAAGTGATGAAGTGCTAGATATAGCATATAATGAAACAAAGTGAGAGTGATAATAATTAAAGAAACCTTCTATGAAAGGAAAAGTGCAGTGGGGGTGTAGAATAAAATATTATATAACCAAACTGTAATAAACAGATAAACAATTTTTGATAAACTATACATTAGTAAGAGATTAAACTAATTGTGATATTATAAATTTAGGTAATAGGGTGTCAGAATTATAAAATAAGGTAAGAATTAAGTTATTAGAATGAGTAATAAATTAAGAAGGACAGACACTGTATTTAAGTGAAGGGATTAGTAGATAAGACATATCATGTAAGGAACAGTTTATCAGTAGTATTGTAAGAGTTTTATTATTGTTCAAAAACCATAGAATGTAGTAAATTATAGGATAAGCAAGATAACAGTAGAGAAAAGAAAAGGTAGTTAAAAGTTATTTCAGGCTAGAACCTGACAAGGAATCTTTCATAATAAGAATTAGAGTTAGGAATACTAATGTTTATTGTTTGTTTTGTTTATAAAATTGTATTAGAATTACCAGAGATGTTATTAAGAAATGTTAGGTGGGAGTAGAATAAAATCTAGGCTCTAGGCCAACTGTTGAATATAAATTTAGTAATTTTGAGAACAGATAATTATCCAAGGTTAAGGCAGAATATGCCAAATGGTTAAACCGATTAAGTGAGTATTCCTAGTACCAAAATATATGAATAACAACTAATTTTGAATAAAATATATGTAAAATATAAATATGGAAAATAGTAAAAATGTAATTAGCTATTCAAAAGTGGGCATGAGGGATATCAAAATGATTATCATGAAAAATTAGGAAGAATGGTACTCATGTAATAACTCTAGCTATTAGTATAAGATAGTAATCTTCATTTGAAGATATTTTGGTAAAATTAGACTAAAAAAGACGTTAAATCATAACAATGACTTAAGTTAATAACCAATGAAAATTAGCATAATTTATTAGGTAACCATAGCAACAAGAATTTTATTGCCAAAAAACCGTTAGATTTTCGGTAGTTATTATTGACCAACGCTAGAGAGTGGATCGAGGAGCTCTCATATTAAAATATTATTATTAAAGTAAATTTGAACCTAATTTAAACCAGATGAAGATAACAACAATAGTCCAGGGAATCCTGAACAAAATTTTGTTTATAAAAAATTAATTAACAAACCGTAATTATCTGAAGAAGACGGAACGACGCAGTGAAGAAGAGAGACGACAACGGACACTAAATGAAGATCATTGGAACATCTTAATAGAAGAAGACGGACGACAACCGAAGGAATACGAGGCCTGAGTCAGCGAGGAGAAACATCGAGACGAGGGAAATAAACTTCTGGAGAGTATAAGAAGACGACAGCCCAGGAGTTATCCATAGAAGAAGACGACATCAGGATCTTCAGCAGGAAAACCGATGAGTATAAACATTATCCCATAATCGAATTCACAATTTTTTGGTCTGAATTAATAAATAACTATTTCACTTCACTGATCACTATTCCGATTCAGAAATAAATGCTTTGTTAAATTCACTATTAAACTTTAATCAATTAGAAATTATTAAATGTAGAACATAATAAATAATTGACGAACCTTTTGATAACTAAATTTGACAACGAAAACTAACCCAAAATTTCTCTACAAGTTTTCATTGGTACTTACTTAATAGAATATAATGAGATATTAATTTGTTTATGTAACTAGGATTAAGAATGGTTATAACTTTGTGTGTGTTAGCCGTAAGTATATATTTCTGTAGCCGAAAGGACTTTAACACCCCTGAGAAAAATCATATTCAACTGTAAACTAACATTAAAAATGCTGTGTACACAAACTGAGCAAGTACCAACCGAACAAGGGTAATAGCCGGTGCAGAAAACGAATTTGATGTACTATAAAGTAATTGAAATATTCTAAAAGGTTAATAAATGTTCTCAATCTGCAATTCTGTATGTTTGATTCAGTTAATTTATAATAACAACTAAGAATTATTGAAGTGAAAGCGTTAAAGCAAGACGCTAGCCGAGTCAACACTGCAGAAAGCCGTGCGCCAATCAGGTGGCGAGGCGGCAACATTTGAATGCAGCAGAGCGAAATACGGTTTACCCGTAAATGATAAGAGAAGTTACATTTTGACAGAATTAACACTAAGTAACATTATCATTAAAACTTTACAACCCACATAAACGATCTGTAAATATATATATATATATATATATATATATATATATATATATATATGAATTCTAGGCTATAAACGTTCTTTTTGGTTATCTAAATTTGATCTATTCATACGATAAACTACACACTCACATTTATTTACCAGTTACTTTTGTTTTGTTTAGAAATATATTAGTTTTTTGAGGTATACGAGTGTAATAATACCCAATGTTACAAATTTTATTTTACAAATGTAGTGTTTTGTCCATTGGTGAAAAGTCCCATACGTTGGTTGCGTCAAATTGTAATAAAACGTTTGTTATTGATGAATGTTTTATGCTCCACGTTGGAAACGCCAATTTGTAATAAAACACAATGCGTGGTAATTACAAATAATATATAATTAGATAATAATTGGTTAATAAAAATTTATTTATTTATTTATTTTATTTTATTTTTTTATTGATTTAATTAATTTTATTGGTGTAGTTGTTTTTTTAATTGTTTAGATTCAATTAATAAAAAATATACTGTTTAATGACTGCGTATGTTCTGATGTAAAATTATTTATTTCTTCACTTCAAATAGATTATCTAAGCCGTATCGATCGCATGTAGCAGCCAATTTAAAATCTGTTCTTCTTCTTCTTCTAGCTCGTCTACTTAAGAAGTTCACTTTTTCTCTTAAATAATTAATGTAATTTAATTTAAGGCTTAGCTGATCAATAAAACAGTATTAAAACAATAAATGAGTTTATTTGTCAAACACTTATTTGAATTTGCCGCAACGGCTTGAATCTGATTCGATAAAAGTTACAGTTCGATTATTTTATATATTCAAAATATTTCAATGGAATTATTATATTATAAGGTTCTTTTAACTGTAGAAATAGTCAGGAAAGGCAAGAGAATTCAATACTTACAAGGTATTAAAAACATATTCATGAAACAGACAAAATAATAAAGTTTAATGTACATAAAGAGTTGATATTACGATACTGTTGACTTCTCTGACGTCACTCGTCACGTTACCAGCATCCTCTTCGACTGGAATCAAAATGGCTGCCTTAATGAGTTGATCTGTGATGTAATTTTAGCTACGAGTTTTTTCTTCAAATAAATGTCTCCGTTGGTTATTTCCTCTCCAGTGATGTTGTTCTTGGAATATCTACGAGTTGTAAAGTGTAGTGTTGTTTACCCACTGGATTTTGGTTCGGTAATAGTAGTGTTATGTACCAAAAATGTTCCCTTCACTCGGTGTACGTTTATCTGAGTTCAATTTGGTTCTGCTGTCGTGTCTAGATGTAGTGACGGTTTAATTTAATATTATTTAATTTAGTTTAATGTTCAGTGATCAATATTATAATAGTCTTCACTTTGGTTTATTTTCTATTCATCTTTATATGGCTTCGTCATATATCTCGGTTAGTGTTAGTAAAATTTTCGTTAATATTTCTTTGAGAAGTCTTTTGACACGTCTATCTCGTTTGGCTTTTAACAATCAACTAACTGATTTTTGTTCCTTCATATATAAGATTTATAATATTTCGGTATCATATCTCATTGTTCAGCCATCAGCTGTTGTCTTTGAATTCGATCTTATATATACAAAATATTGACATTTTTATGTTTAAATGGCTATAAATTATTTGTTTAGTACCTTTATGTAATTTTAATTATATAACCATATTCCTGATTTTATTTTATACAATTTAATACTAAATTTTCCCTATTTTGGTTTGAATTGTGCTTCTTTATTACATTCTTTGAAATTTATCTGTAGGCCTTATCTTGATTTACAGAATTACCTATAACATGGTTTAAAATATGTATTATGTTACAATTTATTTTTCATTCGATTCCTAATTAAATATCTGTAATTTACCTAATTTACATCTGGCTATTATTTTAAACCATTAACAATTTATTTGCATTTTACTAGTACACTTTACTGATTATGGCCTTACCTGGTACAAACACCTATTTTAAGTCAATTTTACATGTTGATTTATCTCATTACTATTATAGGTCGTGGTTATTATTATGATAATGGATTTGTATATTGAATAGGGTAATTTACATCAAATTAGTCTAGGTTCTATTAACTTGTATTCTTTGATTAGATTTGTATGGTCAAATTTGAATTTGTCTTGGTCATCAATTTCCAGTTTTCCTAGCAAAGTTATTATTAATTCATCTTATTAGTTTCATATTTTTTGATCCACTATTTCTGGTAGGTTTGAACTATTAATTTGCCTTTCCTTACTTTACAAAATATAATATTAATTAACATGATTAAAATACAATACATTCTTACATTCTAACATCTAGCATTTACTAGTATCAACATATTTTGTATGGTAATCACAAACAATAATAACATAAAATGGTAAATAATTATATAAATAAATACATTAAAACTTTATATTAATAATAGTCTTTTTGTTGTCCTTTTTGACAAATTGGTTTGGGGTGTGCCCCTTAATCACATTTATTCTAAGCATAATTAATTTTTACATCATTTTTAATTATATGTATTGGATTCTCTTATTTGGGCTAGTCATTTCATTTAAATTGATATAGTTAATATAATTTAATTTCCCTTGAACCATTTATTTGCTGCTCTAGAGGTTTTTGTCTTTATAATAGATTTTTTGGGTATCTGGATTATTATTTCCCTTTAATTCATTAGTCCTGGGCTATTACTCTTCACTGTTTCCTATTTTAAAATTGTCATTTCTATTTTATTCGTTCCAAACTATTATTCATTATTATTACATATCTTGCTAATTGTCATGTTCATTTATTATTCCTGGGCTGTTACTCTTCACTACTCCATACCTTAAAAATTGTCATGTTAATTTATTTGTCCTGGGTTGTTACTCTTCACTACTTCATATCTTAAAAATTGTCATGTTAATTTATTTGTCCTGGGCTGTTACTCTTCACTACTTCATATCTTACTGGGTCTACTAATTATTATACTGATATGATACTCTTATTATTTATTTTTCAACACTTTGTGGCTATGATTTGACTACATATAATTCCTTTGAATCGACTTTTCTAGTTCCGTTAAGTTCCTTTATTATTTATAATTGTAAATACTTTTCTGTTAATTTTTATTTAAGTTGATATTATTCCTTCTAGATGACTTCTTCCCTTCCTTTCATATATTATCTTATTTTGTAGAACAAGGTAAAAACTTCGTTGTGCTACACGAGCTTAACCATAATATGCCGCAAAAAGTCAGCTTTCCATTTACTTAAACGAATAACAATGGAAATACTCTTACTACATTTATCATAACAAAATCAACCAGACAGCGGTCATAAAAATGATGATGAAAACAAATTATCTTTATCTGGTTTATAAATGTTAGAAGCTGTTAGTATTTAAATATTTAAAATATCTAATTTATTTGGAGCATATGTTTATGAAATCTATAGACGGTTAGCTTCATTCAAAGGGAATAATTTTAAAAAACTCTGTTCATGAACAGCAGTCACACCAATTTCTTCGTGGTTAGTTTATAAAAATTCCTATGTATGCCATATGGACCATCTGCACGGGTGATCTGAAAAGATTCATAGTTAACAAGAAGATTTATTTTTTTCTATGATACGCCTTCCGCAAGCAATTAAACGACAATTGTCAAGAAATTTACTTCGCAAGCAGAATGAAGAACGCAGCCTATACCTGAATAAATAAAGGTCTCAAGGTGAAAGATACTAAAATAAAATAACATATAATCTTTGATCTTATAAAAGATGAATAACGTAAAATGAGGCTGGCTTAACTATTGTTACGGTGTGTCGATAGGCGTGATGTTTTGCACGCGCTGTGAAAACGATGAACTCAGCAGTGGTCTTGGCTTTTCCAATTACGCTTTCCACTTGTTTGTCGTTTGTTCTACGGGCATCCAGGCCAACAATTTTGTCATGTATTAAGGCTCCCCTATACAGACGCGATACACAAGTCGGTACGGTATACTCGGTACAGAACGTGGTTAGATTATCGCTACTTACCGACAGGACTGCCTACACTAGCGCGACACTCGGTAAGTCGGAAACACAGCTGGCCTTGACTCATACGTGCTGTACCGAGTACCGTATACCGTCCCAACAGAATCACGCATACACTCAAAGTTGCCAGGTCCTCCGACATTTTGGAAGATCTGAATATTTCTAATATTACAGAAAATACGAAATTTAGTATGAATCTTCCGAATTTTTCCCTACGTCAGTTACAGTGCTATGATACATTTCTAGAACCTTATTTTTGGGTATGACATTAAATCTAGTGTTTCTTTGCCACCACAATTATCACTGGCCTTAATAAAAGTTTATACATTCTTTCTCCTGTAACAATCAACAATGGCCACCCACACACAATGACCTATTAGGTATTTTTTAAGCGTCAGTTATTTATTTTGCTGTCAAACCTGAGGATGTTATTTTTGTGTTTATCCCATCCATCCTTCAGTGGTAAGGTTATTTTGTTACTATAAATAGTATAAAAACTAAAATTAGAAATAGGTTGAGCACCCAATCGATCTAAGGACTTCTGCATTCCAAAAGAAACACAACATCTGCATGCTGCTACGATTTCAAAGTTAGCACTGAGTTTTTAAGTTTGATGAACACCAGTGTCTTACATTACTAGCGGGGAAGGGTGAAAAGAAAAGATTTAGATTATAAGATATCGTTAGTGGGTGAAAAATTTTTTTACCTTAATAATTATACTGTATAGCCTATAAACTTACTTATTCATTTAAACTATTACAATTATTTGTGATTTATCAAAACAACTTCCGAAAATTTCAATAATCTTCCAAAATTTTTACGCCCAACCTTGCAAAAAAACATATTTTGACCTGGTCTTCTTAAATGTAGTGAATCAACACGAGCCAAATGTAATTTATATTAGACTTTGTAAAATCTTTATTTACTTAATAGTACTTATTAAATTGTAAACTTGATTGTTCTGTCAAGACGAAAAGATATACAAAATTAGTCCAAGTTAAATACTTACGCGGGTTCATTCATTTTTTTTATCAATAGTGACTGAGAAGAGTAGAACTGCTTTCTAAAAAGACGAATCCATGATACCTACCCGCGGAATACCGATCTGATGTTTTATAGTTACACATTATACTGTTACGATTAAATGTAGCGAGGGATAAACAAAAAAATAAAAATTATGTTCCTGTAAAAATATAGTCATATGAATAGAATTAAAATATTAGGCTAATCAGTTACGTGCATTAAGATATGAAATGCAATGAGATAACTTCCCGAATTTTCCCGACTTGCGTATCACCTGTGTGTGGGGGAGCCTTTACACCACACGGGCGATGTATGAAAGCGTCTCACCAGAAGCAGCGAGTTTTAGTTTCTGTAAGGCTACTCATTGTGATTTTAGTCGTTATTAATTAGGTGACATTTATTGTGTGCTACGTTAGTGTGTGTTGAATAATCGTAAACTATAATTGTCGTGTGCCAGAGTTTATTGTAACCTTTATTTATTTAAACTATAATTGAACTTCTAAATGGCGTTATCATCAATTATCCTGTTTCCCTTTTAAAACACGACGATGCGTGAGATTGTCGTAACAATAAGATTTAAAATAGATTGCTGGATGTGGTAGACTGGTCAACGGAAAAAATTAACAAATATTTATTACAAATATATTTATGGTGAATGGTGATTGTGGGGCTATTGTTATGAATTAATGGTAGCAAAGATTTTTGTAAAAATTAAAAAAAAAACTTAATGTTTGTTACTTCATGTTACTTAATATTAATTAAAATGCTTCCATTAATATTAATAAAATATGTGTTAAGGTATTCTGGCCCCAACGCTTATATTTTCATTCACAACACTTTCATATTTGTATGAATATTGCTTCGGTAGACGCTAAGGCTATTATACACTTGAAATGTCACCACTTGTGCACTCCGTGTTCATTAGTAATAAAAAAACAATTTTTAGAATAACAAATCGTATTTTGTAATAATCATTGTGTGTGTTACGAACAAATCAATAAAAAAAAGTAATATAGTTATTTATGCTTAATACATACACATGTATTAGCACGTTTCTCCATGTTTAATTAATTCTATCATTTTACGTTGTTATTTATTTGTGGTTTGACTGTGTTCTGAATATCCGTGTTTGTGTAAAGCGTTGGAGGCAAGGATGTTTACAGAATTTATGTCTTCTTTACATGAATTACAAGATATATGGCAACCGGTAGAAACTGCCTCCGTATTAGCTGTAAACACAGCCCTACTTATTTATCGACTTGTCCGCTTTGTTTTATGTTTTGTGAAACACAACGTTGTTCTCGCAAACTGTACTGTGGACCATCTGTTTTGAAGAACTTAACCACACAAATCCATTGAGCACCCTTCTATTCAAACGTCCTTCTTTTCCACAAGAAGTAAATAAATTTACTAACGTATGATTACTGTATTATATTTAATCAGAATGGAACATATACATCTGATCAACTATGATTAAATATCTACTATAATTATTAAGAAATCGTTTTGTAATGTAAAGACACCGCGTACATCTTTCGTATGAAAGCATGCACTCAAACTCATGAAAACCATGGGTGAGCGTACAATTTATCAAAAGTAAAACACTTAAATAATCGAATGAAAAATTTTTAGCTAAGAAAAAATATGCAAATCACAACTCTAAGTGGCTGGCAATAAGAGCTTTTACGTCTTACCTCTTCATCGAATCAAGCAAAATGCAACGGCTATTAATGTAATTCTGTTCGATCTGAGGGTAAACGAAAAATTCCATTTTCATTCAGACAATACTGCATGTTGAGGTTTGTACTACGCAAGATATTAATGACGAATATGTTTCGACTGCAGAAAACTTAGAATGTTTATATTCTTTGATCATATTAGCCTATGTGGTAAAGTACATAGTACAATCAATTTTAACGGAAGTATTTATACTGACTTTATTACGAGTGTTAGTTTATTAATATTTAAAAAACTGGAAATGCCCAATTCTATTAAAGTTACTTCATCACGGGGGATAAATATGTGTCTCATTCTGTACAAAAAATTAAATTTTATTGTACACTTATTGTGCAGTACTGCTACTGAACTGCTACCCTTACTTTGTATTTAACTTGCCAGTAATTAGCTGTTTCGCTACTTGATCTCTGCACATGCACGCAGCACCCCCTTCAAAAGTTTGTATACTTTAACAACGGTTAGCACACCAATGTTTTACATTAGCTGACGATTTTATCTGTCCAACAAAAGTCTTGGATAATGCATTATTTCCCATGGCAGTAGATTTCATAATATGTATTAGGCACGGAGTTTCCATTATTCTTACAATCGATATTATGTACACCATATGTAAATAATTATAAATGTGTGTGTGTGTGTACGCGGGCGCATATCTCGCTCTCTCTGTCTCTCTCTCTCTCTCTCTTGCGCGCGCAAACACACACACACACACACACACAACAAACGATACAAGCGTCGTCTAGAAAGTAAAGAACGTACGACTTTAATAACAAGTAATATTTTTAGTAAGTAATCAAGAATGGTTGTAAAACAACCGAGAATTTTAAGAAACGTATATTGTACTTCCAAAAAAACGCTATTTCCTTTTATATAGTATCCATTTAATTTCAAATATTTGTTATAACGTGACATTAGTTTTCCAATACATGCACAAAAGGCGGTGCTACATTTGGATATTTGAAGTTAAAGTGACAATCTATGGTAAAGTCGTTCTCTTTTTCCAAAAGTGTAGTTAAATAAAGATACTAATAGCATTCAAAATGACACAGGCAGTTAATACAGAGAATTATTTGTACTATATACTGTACAACTAATTTGCAGATGTGTTTTGAATATGAGCTTCCATTCCTCTCTCCTTATTCCACGAAAAAGAATGGATCCAAAACTAAGAAATCAACTTTATATAAAAATTTGATCTGTTTCAGAATGAACAATCGATTTTGCTGATAATGCATTTTTTATGGAGGGATCCTGGTTCAGCGTGTGGATTGGCTGCAAGAGGTATATATACATATTATTATTTGTATACATATGTATACATATACATTATACATACAGCACGTCTATACAGCACGCAAAAATTTTATTCAGAAACAAGTGAGTAGAAAACTGATTGTTGTGTTAGACGGCTATATTAAACATATTTCGAGCACAAAATGGGTCAAACGACAACAAAGACTTAAAACACATTTTTGCAGAAATCGCTTTCAACGAGAATACATCACTAAATGCTCCCCAAATGATAATTCAAAGCAATCTTGCCAGTAAAGGACGGGTAATTTCACAAATAATACAAATATTTAAACACAAGGGAATTGTTACAATTCCTGCTGACAATGATGCTGATTTGTTAATTATTCAAACTGCTTTAGAAAATCGCGTCATCACAAAAATGTAATTATCGTAGGCTAAGATAGTAAACTTCTAGTGATACTCATTGTCTTTGCAACTAAAAATAAAGACATTCGATTCCGGAGAGAGAGTAAAGGAAATATAAAAGGGAGAAGTTTTTGTAATATATATTGTAATCAGAAGTTTTGAAGAACTGCAGAGAAAGTATTCTATTCGCCCACCATCTTTAGCGACTGCTACACGACTTTAGCTTTCTTTGACAAAAGGTAAGGTCAATGATCATTTTATAAAATACTAGGAAAGATTTGAAAGACGTTGCCACAATATTCAACAATCCTAACTTTGTCTTTCCTCGTCAACGAAAAAAGAAACTATTGCTGGCGAGCGAATTATACTTGCACTATATAAAGCTCCACGAACAGAAGTATTATTGAATCGAGAGAGATTTCTTTCTTTTAATAGAAAGTCAATCAAAAAACAATGCTGAAATTGTATCAAAACAGCCACAAAATTTGCAGCTGCTCGAGAGCACTGCTATTAATTTTATCATCACGATCAAGACTAGATGGACGAAACATATGCGTAACACGATGGGTTGGGAAAAGACAAAGAATATTTTATCGCCCATTTATTCCAGTGACGTACCAACTGCGCCCATTGTTCTTAAACTCATTTCCTACAATTGCAGAATGGTTTGTATGAAACTATGGAACTGCGTGAATATTGGTTTACGTTGCTCTCTCTTGTGGTCCAACTGCAATGGGCAAGGTTGTGTAAAGTCAGTAACTGGAGAAGTTTTAGTCGAAGCAGACTACCAAGAAACTTGAAATAAAATAAAAACTTATGTGGAATAGGCCTAAAGGGGAAACTACATTAAAAAACGCGCCGAGAGCTCTACCTCACGGCTGGTGTGAAAACGAGCTTCAGTTACGGAATACAGGTGTAAAAAGAAGGCGCAAAAAACTTAGTGAAGAGCGTAAAAAAAATTCTAGAATATGTAATTTGTAGAAAACAATCTGTTTTACAATTTTTAGCCTTTATGATTTTTGCATAAATTCAGCAGTGTTGGAGATATTAGGCCTATTTACGAATATGTACGTCATATCGATTTTCCCCTTTGTGTGCGCTACTGGTCTTAACTTTTAACCCTAATTTCGATAACTGTATGACAATTAGATATGCGATACATAATACCATTTTTATGTAAAACGTGATGGGAAACATTTTTTCCTAGGATATTTTTTCGTATGAATAACAGGTTTGAAGATAAAAAAAGAAAAACTCAAAAAAGGTTAACTGTAGGTCTAGTTTTTCGCTTAAAAGGGATTGGTCCACTCACGATTAGAGTGGGAACGTTGATGCCCTTCATTTGTAATCCTGTTGGGGATATGCATGTAATTACGCTCATTATATAGTTTATGTACTCGCTGAAATAGAAGTATTCTAATTTTTTTTGGTGCAAAACTGTATATCGTTAACTGAATATCGATGTATTGGGTTGCCTGGATAACAGACTTAAGACATAGAAGTAATATATCTCGGAAAAGTGTGGTAATGGGTCTGAATATCTGCCGTAGTATTTATGAATGGCACAGATGGTTGTTAGTATTTGGAAAAAGAACTTACCTGGAAAGGCCCGTCATGTTTTGACTAATAACATGTTTTTACTCTGCTCGAGCCCAATGAGTCTGTTTTCCATTTATTTTCAGTTTTAGTGTATCATTGTCATAAACACTCATCGCGTGATTGCCATTTCCGTATGATTAATCGGTTTTGGACGTCTGTTTTAAGATTTTGACACTGAGTATGAACTTAGATATCAATATGACTTACAAATTAATGCTTGGATACCACCCGTGTCAATATTTAAATGTTGCAATGAACTGCTGTATTCTATTCTCTATGTAGCTTCCACCACCATCATCATCATCATCGTCGTCGTCGTCGTCGTCGTCGTCGTCCGTCGTCGTCCGTCGTCGTCGTCGTCGTCGTCGTCGTCGTCATCACCACCACCACTCCAAGTATTAGGCCCTAGACCTGTTCCGGAACCCATCTCCTCCTCGGTCTACCGACATTCTTCTTCCCAGTAAGGTGATAAATCAAGGCAATCACGGGTAGACGGATTTCAGGCATGCGGTTCAAATGTTCACACCATCTCCTTCTGTGGTCTTCAGGTGCAACGATACAATAAAATAAATGTAATACAATCCCGTCTAATATACTCGTTCCTTTTCCGATTCAGGAGAGAACAACATTGCGTCCCTCTTAGAAATTTCATTTCAGGTGCCTGAATGCCCTGTACGTACCTTTTACCATGACCATGTGTGACTAGTGTACAAGAATGTAGGGACAGCCACAGTTTTGTAAAATTTTATTTGAGTATCCTTCCGTGTTTATTTTTCAGCTATCTATGAATCGTTTTACAGATGCGTCTAAATTTGTTAGCTTACTATCCCAATCAATGTCGGTTCCATAGGAGATATCACAACCCAGGTAATTAAAGTGACTAACCTGATTCAAAATCTGATTATTCACGACTATCTTAGTTCTTATAGGATACTTGCCCTTAAGTGCCATTGTTTTAGATTTTGTAGTAGAGATCTGTACCCCATAGTCTTGTATGATGCTGTTGAACGTAAATATCGCCCTTTGTAACGGGTCTTCAGTTTTCTGCATCAGTACCTAGTCATCTGCATAAAACAATGAATTCACATGAATATTTCGCTGAAGTGATATTCCCCAGTCAACTTTAGCTGTCCATCGCCCAAATATGTCGTCCATGTAGATATTAAAAGTATCGTCGAAATAGGCCACCCTTGTCTCATACCTTTTCTTTGTAGGAATTCTATGTAGGTGACCTAGTGTATATAGGCCTATATTTGTACACTCAATTAGGAAAGAGCAGGGCTATATAAGTTTACTTCTGTTAACAGCTATACGCGTTATTTTATTGCCGCAGTAAACAATCGTATACACAATCTGGGGTCGCACTCGCAGTAGTTCTTTATTGGTTCAAAGTTTACTGCCTTCTAGATTAAGTACCCAATAAAAGAGGTTTACTATTCTGTATTCTGTATAAAGTTCCGATTTTTGTTGATCGTTTTAGGTGCAATGAAAAGCTCCGCATCAGATTGTTCTGGATTACGTAAGCGTTCTGACAGAATTTTTCTCACAATAAAACATATCACATTATATATGAGTAACTACGTGAATGCATATTTGCTGTATTTATCTGAGCTGTACCAGGATGCTTTTCCACCTAGGTGTGATGCAGATTAATGTGCATGTACATTTCAATGTAGTTAAAATAAATTATATATAATTTTCAGACTAAGAATACCTCAATTTTGGTACAGTAATTTTATATAATGATAGCTTTATCGTCGGTCCAAATAGTGTCAGAAATTTAAGGTAAAATAAAAGCATACTGTTCTCCGAAGAAAACTGTACATACAGAACAAACGTATTGGCCGCAAAATACATTACTTGTTTTCCAAGCTAATTGATGCAAAACATTGACGCTGGTGTCATAGTGGTAATTGATATAAGACACAAAATACACATAATAATTTACATATTTTATTTTTATATTTACGTATACGAATTTAATACCTTGTCTACTAGTTAAACTACTTTCGCTATCCAGCCATGTCCAAACAAACTTCGATATCTTTTATTTACAGCAATGTGTGTGTTTACAATTTTAAGTAGTTATACTGATAATGATGTCCGTATATTAATATGTCATACAAGTAACATCTGGAACCAGATGTACCCAGGTTTTGAAGAGGTCTGCTCCTCTAAGACTCTTCCGCACGTCCTGCCTCGCTCGGGCGCTCGGACTGTGTCAAGGCCGTAGCAATTACGTAGTTCGCGAGAGATAAGACGCAGTTTGGAAGCTTCTGGTGTGTGAGCGTAACTATAAATACATCGCGTCGCGGCCTTAGTTCAGTTCAATGCGAGATTTTTGATTGTGCGGTTCGAGAGTATTAGTGCGATATATTTACAGAGCGGTTCGGGTTATTACGGTGTACGTTCAAGTAGTTATCAGTGAAGTGTTGCGTTTTATATTCGGACGGTATAATTGTAATACAGTTGAGTTTTAATATTAGTGGACATTTTATTGCGTATGAACAATTTTCATTTGATTTGTTGTAGACACTGTGTTGTTAATTACGAACTGTTTTACTATAACAATTAAAGGTGTGATTAGTGACTTAATTGGTGTCTTGTACTTATTTTGTTTCCACTGTACCTACGACGATCGAGTAGACCGTCGTAAAATTTTCAGACCAAGAATACCTCAATTTTGGTACAGTAATTTTATATAGTGATAGCTTTATCGTCGGTCCAAATAGTGTCAGAAATTTAAGGTAAAATAAAAGCATACTGTTCTCCGAAGAAAATTGTACATACAGAACAAACGTATTGGCCGCAAAATACATTACTTGTTTTCCAAGCTAATTGATGCAAAACATTGAAGCTGGTGTCATAGAGATAACTGATATAAGACACAAAATACACATAATAATTTACATATTTTATTTTTATATTTTTTTTTATATTTACATATATGAATTTAATACCTTGTCTACTAGTTAAACTACTTTCGCTATCCAGCCATGTCCAAACTTCGATATCTTTTATTTACAGCATTGTGTGTGTTTAAAATTTTAAGTAGTTATACTGATAATGATGTCCGTATATTACTATGTCATACAAGTAACATCTGGAACCAGATGTACCCAGGTTTTGAAGAGGTCTGTTCCTCTAAGACTCTTCCGCACGTCCTGCTGTTGGATCATTGAGATCTCTTCCACCATTCCGTCGGTTGGTCTTCACAGAGGTCCGATAGCATCTGTAGCTGCAGCGTGGCTACAGAAGGTACCAGGGGGCACGAGGATGACGTGGACTTGACTTACCCTCCACGATGCGAAAATAAGGCATTACAGTACAGTAGTGAAGCCAGAATAGCTATATGCAAGTGAATGTTTAGCATTGAATTATAATTTAGACAAACTAGAAATATTGGAAAGACGAATTATTAGGAAAATACTAGGCCCACGAAAAACTTCAAAAGTTTGGTAGTTAATAAATAATTATGAAATATATCAAAGTATAGAAAATATAACAGAAACAATGAGAAAAAGAAGAAGACTATTATTTTTTGGACATTTATATAGAATGGACGATAACAGGTTAACAAAGCAGATCTTCAAATATCTGTGGGGGAAGAAGTCAACATCAAGTTGGATTAAAGAAGTCCAAAAGGATTTAGAAAAAATTAATATACACGCAGAAGAAGCAATTCAAAGAGAAGTTTTTCGGGCAAAAGTGTTAAAAATGGAAGGATTCCAGGGTAGGAGAGAGAAGAACGCAGGTTCAAAGTGGACTGAAGACAGGAAGAAGAGACACAGTGAAAAAATGAAAAAAAGTGGAAAAAAAGAAAAGAACAAAGAGTAAAGAATTGAAATTGTCATGTGGTCCTTAGATGGCCAATACAAAAAAAAATTAAAAAATAATAATAATATAATAATGTCCCCCAGAAATGCAACACTACGCCGACCTCCAACACCTTGTCCTCCTGGGGGGTGGGAAACAACTGTTAACTCTTACTCTTTAGCTGGCTAACAGGGCTCTGGTAGGAGAGTTAAACAAGTTTGTGTGTATCTCTCGAAAAACACACTGTAACCCACGGTGGAACCGATCGTGCCGTTGGGTGTAAGGCTCTACGTCAGTGAGTCGCGAACAATGGCCGCACCCTGCTGTATTTAGTTCTAGTCGTGGTACTCGAGGACTCTGCCGCGGTGGTCTCTTACTTTCCCGGTACTCGTGGGAGTAAAATTATGTGTTCTCAAATTATTTGTTGGGTTGAGGGAGTCAATTAAAACCGTCGTCCAGAAAAAACCCTCCTCGGAGTGTAAAGAGAAGACGACATTACTCTTCGGTAGATACTGAACGATTTCTGACATCATCTGCTAATGTGCCGGTGGTCCGAAGTATTTTGTAGTAAAGCGCAAAGAAGGTGACTTTGCAAAAAGTGAGTCTCTTCTTTATTAAAAAAGCTATTACCGATTGCGTTGGATCAGCCGTACAGAACATAAGAAAAGCCGAAGTTGGACTACTTGTTGAGACCCTAAACGACAAACAGGGTTCAAGGTTACTTAAACGGCAGAAGACAGGGAACATAGAGGGACGTCATACCTCATTCCACCCTGAACACAACAGCCTAACTCATGTTAGGATTCATGTATCTCACTCATGGTTTACAGTGCCCATGTTAGTTGCATTTCTGAGTTCCTCACTACTGAGTATTATGTAAAAAATGTTATTTATAATTTGCCTTAAGTCAGACGTTCCCACTGAATCATCTGTCATCAAAAACTTTGCGAAACGCACCATCTCGATGTGAATCATAATATATGCAACATTGGTCTCCCCCATTCTCCACTTTATTGAGGTAGGCACGAACATATCCATGTCCTGAGAGAAACTGAGTTAAGTAGTAGCTTACCACCCCACGGCCTTGGTTGATCCATCTAGCCAGATGACTAACAAGTCTCGCGGTCCAGTTTCCCTGGGTTCTTGATCTAGACGTTCCTGATAATGGCGTATGGTCTATAACCTCAATTTAGCTTACAGCGTTTCTTCTATCATTAAGGGTTTCATTTAAGAAAACTGACAAAAATTTTCCAGTTTGTTGAAGATGAATTTCTGTTTTCACGAAATTCTGTGCGCGTGTAACGTAAAAATGTGAAACCAAGCTGAACACTGACTTGTTTACTTACTTAGGGTTGGACGTGTGCACAGAGCAGAGAAATAATCAATTTGCTTTGAACGTCAATATTTTATTCTAATAAAATACAAAAATGTTACTTTAAACCGTGAGTAATTTATTTACGTAACATATGAGCTCTATGAAAGACGTTTTGATTTAATACGTTGAATGTATAAAGTGTTGTCAATTGTGAAAATTTATTGCTTTCCATTAGATTTCAGTAGCAGACTGTTATGTTTTTTCAACTGAATGAAAGAATATACTACTGTAGCATGATACTTTAAGACGAGTCTTTTTAAACTCTGGAACGTTCCATTTTAAGAAGAATTTATTACGTTTTATTTCTTTATTAATACATGTAAAATTGTCAAAATACTTTAAATTTGTAATACACATAAAATTATTTTAAATAGCATTAGCATTATTTAAAAGTATAAGTTTAGGTGAAAGCAAAAAATAGGTGAAAGCTTGTGAAAGCTGAGTGCTTACAGCAATAGATACCGTTATTTTAAACAGAGAGCGTTAGACAGAGAAGCGTAAGGATAGCGTCACTTCCCACCATAGCTCGATAGATCAGCACGCGCTGTTAGTTAACGAATAAGAGAAAGCATCATTTTTTTAGCGGGTGAATTCTATAGTTGGGTTGGATAAAATCAAACATCGCGGTACTCTAATCCAATGGGAATGTGTTTTGTAAATATTAAGTGAGGGTAGAATTAGTTAGGGTATAAAAAAAGTAGTTTGGAAATTGGTAGTCAGTCAACGAAGGTATTACAACTAAAAGACTCGTAATTTGCGTATTAGTAAAATCTTAACAGTAATTTAGGTAATCGGAAATATTATAACTATAATACTCGTAATTGGCGTGTTATAATTGTTAACTCAGTGAAGATATTGTAACAGTTATACCAGTATTTATTATTTTAATAAAACTAAATTATCGTAAGTTTGGAAGAAATTGTCGGAGAAGTTATAAGCGTAAAGTGTAATCGATAATTTAATCAACGGGAACAGTTAATATTCAATCCAAAGTGATTAGTCTTTGTAGAAGCTACTGTAATTCGGCTGAGACAGTATCAAAGTTCATGTCGGAAGTAAACGTGAATCGGAGAATTACCACAGCCTGAGTCGAAAAATTAGTAAATCGTCTGACGGTATCGGCCTGAACGATCCCTGTTGCTAGCACTTAGTTTAATTTAATATACATGCAAAGGTGTTAAATATAGTGCCTAATACAACATATTCTTGCTTTAAATAATGTATCAGCTGTGAATTGTGTATGGTGAAAGTGATGCCTGTGTATATCTAAAGTGTTATAATCAACGAGTGCCACCAGCAAGGATCTACTGTCGCAACAGAGGACATCAGAACTCTAGGACAGCACACTTCGAGCGGATAACCTTCAGCGCAGACTGGAATTCGACAAGCAAGTAACCCATAATTGAACATTCAAATTTATATTATATTTCATGTCAAATCTATCATATTCATATTGGCAATTCAATCCGTCTAAAAGAATCCACTATCAAAAGAGTCAATTGCTAAGAAAGCTGAATTTTCAATATTGTAATCATATAAAATCTTATTGTAAAATTATTGTATTATAAAATATTGTATTATAAAAAGAAATTATTAAATTTATAATTTATGCTATTTAAAATTGTGTTAATAAGTTATTTCATGCCCTGAGGTAATTCCTAAGAGTCGTTACAAAAGCAAGATTTGAAAGTATAGCATTTAATACACAACAGATTTTAGCATATTAATTAATACGGCGCCTATACTCCTTTACACAAGAGAGGAGTATTAATTAATATGCGAAGTTCCTCCCTGGCTACTTCGTAAACCGAACTACCGGCTGGGTGTCGCTAGAAGAAGCAAGCAATCGAGCTACCCAACTGAACTGAAACTCCTTTTCGATCAGTCCTGGAGGAATACGTCAAGGAACACACCACTGTGTATACTGATGATCGAAGACGGAGAGCGGAGTGGGTAGCGCGTTTGTCATCGAGGGCGCCTCCCGCTCCTGGACACTGCCTAAGGCGGAAAGTGTATACACCGCCAAACTGTAAGCGCTGTGCCAGGGTCTTCGTTTTTGTGAATAGCGAGATGGAAGACAATTTGTTATCTGTACGGATGTACTGAGTCTTCTGTCTGCCTTGGACAATCTGGGTACAATGGATACGTTATTACAGCAGATAATGGCGTTATGTCGTGCTTTAGAACACCTTGGTTCATCATTTACTTTTGCTTGGTGTCTTGGGTCATGTAAGCATTGAAGGTAACAAAGAAGCTGACGTTACAGCAAGGGACGATGCGATTGCTACGACCTGAAGACGCGAAACTAGCTGCCACAACCAACGTTGTTAACGGGTGCCAGCACACGTGGAACACACAGCAGAGCAAACTAGCTGCCACAACCAACGTTGTTAACGGGTGCCAGCACACGTGGAACACACAGCAGAGCAAACTAGCTGCCACAACCAACGTTGTTAACGGGTGCCAGCACACGTGGAACACACAGCAGAGCAAACTAGCTGCCACAACCAACGTTGTTAATGGGTGCCAGCACACGTGGAACACACAGCAGAGCAAACTAGCTGCCACAACCAACATTGTTAACGGGTGCCAGCACACGTGGAACACACAGCAGAGCAAACTAGCTGCCACAACCAACGTTGTTAACGGGTGCCAGCACACGTGGAACACACAGCAGAGCAAACTAGCTGCCACAACCAACGTTGTTAAAGGGTGCCAGCACACGTGGAACACACAGCAGAGCAAACTAGCTGCCACAACCAACGTTGTTAACGGGTGCCAGCACACGTGGAACACACAGCAGAGCAAACTAGCTGCCACAACCAACGTTGTTAACGGGTGCCAGCACACGTGGAACACACAGCAGAGCAAACTAGCTGCCACAACCAACGTTGTTAACGGGTGCCAGCACACGTGGAACACACAGCAGAGCAAACTAGCTGCCACAACCAACTTTGTTAACGGGTGCCAGCACACGTGGAACACACAGCAGAGCAAACTAGCTGCCACAACCAACATTGTTAACGGGTGCCAGCACACGTGGAACACACAGCAGAGCAAACTAGCTGCCACAACCAACGTTGTTAATGGGTGCCAGCACACGTGGAACACACAGCAGAGCAAACTAGCTGCCACAACCAACGTTGTTAACGGGTGCCAGCACACGTGGAACACACAGCAGAGCAAACTAGCTGCCACAACCAACGTTGTTAATGGGTGCCAGCACACGTGGAACACACAGCAGAGCAAACTAGCTGCCACAACCAACGTTGTTAACGGGTGCCAGCACACGTGGAACACACAGCAGAGCAAACTAGCTGCCACAACCAACATTGTTAACGGGTGCCAGCACACGTGGAACACACAGCAGAGCAAACTAGCTGCCACAACCAACGTTGTTAATGGGTGCCAGCACACGTGGAACACACAGCAGAGCAAACTTTCTGCCGTGAAGCAGAGCGTCCGTCAATAGCAAGTAGTAAGTGATCGCAGTCGTCATGAACAAGTTGTCATTACCAGACTGCGATCTGGGCACAGGAACTTGACGTCTTCGTACCTCGTACAAGGACAAGAACGATCCGTCTGCACTTGTGGCGGTCAACTTACAATGAAACACATAATCGAAGACTGTAATGCTCTCGCAGAACTCAGACAGAGACACAGAGTAAAAGGTAACCTGAAAGAAGACCTCGGAAGCGAAGAGTTAACGATCGACAAAACTCTCTCCTTCCTAAAAGCAGCAGGTTTACTGTATAGGATTTGAAAATATAGTTTTTCATTTTAGTGTGTAGGAGTTTCCACTTTCGTCGCGTCAGTTAAAATGTAGATGAAAACGAAACACACCATCGAGTTACGCTCCTGGTGGACGTGGTTGGAGAGCCCCCAAAACATTAAAAAATAGTAATAGTAATAAATATTATTATTATTATAAAAACAACAAAAATATTAATAATATAATGACATTATTAAAAGAAAAACTGTAGAAATTTAATTTTTGCTGCAGGATGTTCGGACCTACCAAAACATCTACCATAACCACGAACCCACAAACCACTACTTGACATCAGGCCTCCCTGGAACCTCTTTCGCATTACTTCAGCGCGATGTCAGTAACACACTTGCTAATGTAGCTCTGTTATTTTATTCCTTTCTAATTTCAGTCATATCAGGGTTCATGTATCTTACTTGTGGTTTGCACTGCCCGCGTTGATTGGATTTTATTCTCTTCTCTTGAGGCGTAGGAACACCTCAATGTAGGCAGCCACCTTATCCTACTGTTCCGCGCTACTGAACATTATGTCAATAATGTTATTCTGTTGAAATTTGTTTGACAACTCTCCGGGCTATTATTGCGTGGTCCACTACAGCCGCATAAAACAGACGTTTCGGCCCCCCCCCCATTGAAGGCCATCTTCAATGTAACTACTCGAGTAACTGGTACGTTCTTCACCAGGTTTCCACAGTACTGTGGATGTTACACGTACCAGTTACTTAGGTCGTCACACTGAAGATGGCTTCCAGTGGTAGGGCCGAAACGTCTCTTTATGCGGCAGTAGTGGACCTCGGCCTAATAGCCCTGTCAAACGAATTTCGACAGAGTTGACGCTGGCCGTGAAAGTCTAAGGTACCAATAATGTTGGTACGCATTAGTCTTACGCCAGTTTGGAGACGTCCCCATTGCATCACCCATCAACAAAGAATGTGTGAAACGCATCACCTCGATGTGAGTCCCAGTATATACAACCTGGGTCTCCCCCGCTCTGCACCTTGTGGAGGTAGGCGCAGACATTTCAATGCCCTCAGAGGAACTGAGTTAATTAGTAGCTTACCTTCCTACGCCTTTGGCTGATCTACCTAGCCAGGTGACTATCACATCTGGCGGTCCACTTTTTCTCTGAGTTCTTGATCCCAATGTTCCTGCTAACGGCGAACGGTATAACCTCAATTTAGCTTAAGTGTTTCTTCTTTCTCTACGGGTTTCGTTTAAGAAAACTGACAACAATTTTCCAATTTGTTGAAGACGAATGTATGTTATCACGAAATTCTGTGCGCGCGTAGCGTAAAAATGTGAAACCAAGCTTAACACTGACTTGTTTACTTACTTATGGTTGGACGTGTGCATAGAGTAGAGAAATAATAAATTTACTTTGTACGTTGATATTTTATTCCAATAAAATACAAATGTTACTTTAAATCGTGAGTAATTTCTTTACGTAACATATGAGCTTCAGAAAGACGTTTAATATGCTGAATGTGGAAAGTGTTGTCAATTGTTGAAAATTTATTGCTTTCCGGTAGATTTCAATAGCAAACTGTTCTGTTTTTTCAACTGAATGAAATAATGTATTTTTGTAGCCTGATACTTTAAGACGAGTCTTTTTAAACTCTGGAACGTTCCATTTTAAGAAGAATTTATTATGTTTCCTTTCTTTGTTAATACATGTAAAATTGTTAAAATAATTTAAAGCTGCAATACACGTAAATTTATTATTTTAAATAACGCTTCTATTATTTAATAAGTATATGTTCAACAAATAAATAGAATTTATTTTAAAACATTTAAATTATTTGCAAATGTAACGAAGGTCAAAAACAGACGTTGATAGAAACGTAAGTAGCCATTGGTAAAGCGCGTAATTATTTCTATTTTTAAAATAATGATAGTCAAAATAACTAGTATAGTTTCGTGGATGGGACTGAAATCGCGAATGAACCTGTGTACGACACGCGTGATGATAGTCTCGCCGGGCGTATGTGAACAGCTGCCAATTAAGCCGTTGGCCATTTAAGATTTTTGACGAAATAAAGTGACGAACTACTGTAGCCAACTAATAAATCAGAAGCCTTATCGAGAACTAACAGAGTTCGAACAGTGAGACTGATCAAATTTTTAGACGTGGAAAAGTGCGGCGTAAGATCACTGCTGAGGTCACACGACAGGTATCTACGGAACATCGAACGCAGCAGTGCAATATAAACTCATTTTAAACTTCATTTTTTTGTTGACAACAAATGCTTTAACACCTGTTAAGCACGCATGAATGTTATAAATAAGTTACTGATAAAGCTATACGTTACTGGAGACGTGACCAAATTTTCCAACTAGTCTTATATTAAATTACATTTGCCTTAGACACAAACTATGAAAATCATACACTATGTTCAAAAGCATATACTAACACACAATAAAGTTAGAACTTATCACCGACTAATTTAAAATGAAGTGATGTTTGGTATTTGCACTAACATACAGTACTTTTCAGACTACCTGTTGAATACTTGTATAACAAATTGGAATTCGTATTTGGAACGGACTATTCATTTGAAGGTATTTTTCTTGACATTGTCTTGTACTCCGAATGTCCTTACCATTTTTTCTCTAAATTACAAAGTAGGTAATCCATTCACTACGTGGCTTAGTAAATCATTTCACTGTAGAAACTGGATCAACTGTTTGCTATGCATAGACTTTTGTTTAAGTTTATCATCCGTTGTTTACTGTTGCTTCTTGGTGTTCTTCCGTGTCTTCGTTTTCACACTTCACTCCTTATTCTGTCGTTTTCCTGCTTCCACCACCAATGCTATTACACGATTTTTCATAGCTAAATTCTAGCATATTAAGACGTGGTTAAAAACAATTCAACGCTGATCAAATTTAAATGTAATTTTTGTTTTTTGACGACATAATTTAACTAGTAGCCAGTGGCGGATTATCCATTACGTGAGGGTATGCTGCAGCCCCGGGTGTCAGGGCTTCAGCTGTCAGAGGAGGCTCCATCTAGCTCTAAAACAAAACAAAAATGTTAGAGATAATAAATATAAAAAAAAACCAATGTCCTTAATCCATAATCATAAAAGGTGTGTGCACACTTTTCGACGAGTTTGCCGTTATGTGTTTAAAACACCTATAACACAAAATGTAAACAAAATATTTACGAAGCTTTGTTCGTTTTCAATTTAAAAAACATATTTTCAAAATTTGAAAACAAAGCCAATAATATTTGTTCATTTTTTAACAAAGAATTTTTTGATGAAATGAAATGGCAAATAACGAGGAAGCTGTCAGAAAAAGGAACACAAACAGAGCATTTGTGGGGATCAGATAAGTTTAGAGTTGAAAGCTTCTATGTAATAATAGACAAACTTATAGCTCAACTGACTAAGCGAAGCAAAGCACATTACGCAGTTGTTTGGTTTTCTTACGCAGTTATTAACCATGGAGAATGCTGAATTGGAAAATCAAGCGAAAGCTCTTATAGAAGTTTACTCGAACGATCTGAGTAACGATCTTCTAATAGAAATGAAGCACTTTGTGCAACGAGTAAAATTGTAAGAAAGAAGTTTTTTTGCAAATCGTTCAAATGAAGATGATAAATTCCATGATACTAGTTTGTCCGCTCAAAGTATTAAACTGGATTATTTAATGTAAAATAACTGATGTATTTGCGAATATATACATCGGCTTGTTTCGATGATTCCAATAGCTAACTGCAAAATCTGAAAGATCATTTTCTATATTAAAACGCATTAAAGATATGTTGAGTTAAACTGTGGTAGACGAGAGATTATTGTTAAGGTTGAACATTGAAAGCGAGATAGTTGAATTGCTCGATTTAGAACAAGTTATACAAGACTTTGTTAAGGCAAAGTTAAGAAAAAAATGGATCGATTAGTATTTTGTAAGCTTAAGTACTACTGTGGTCATTATAATTACTATTTATATAAATATTTGTTGTAATTTGAGAGTTTAATAAAATAATATTGTTAATAAAATAATTAACTTTTGAAATTATAAACGCCATTTATCAGCGTAAATAATGGATAAAAGGTTGAATTTCGAATGAGGGGCCCCCACTCTAATGGCAGCATGGGGCAGCACACACTTCTAATCCGCTCCTGCTTGTAGCATACGCGTATCGACATTATTTGTAAGCTTTTAATGATTAAACCTTACCTCATGAATGCATAATACAGTTTGTTTGTATCTGCTAATCTTTTCATAATTCTTAATAGGTGATATTCATCTTCATAATACTTTTCATATTACTTAATACTTAATACATATTAGGTGACATTTGGTTTATTATATGCGTTAGTTTGCCTATTTGTGTGCTCCTTATTACCTTTATATACTATAATTTAAACATTGTAAAGGTACTAAAATGAAATATTTCAATAAAAAATTATTGTGCATTTCGGAAAGGATAAATTTAATAAAGTCGATCAGGTAACGTTCAGAGTGTAAAACAAGAAACGGATTTATTAAGAAGTTACTATACAAAGCCTAACGAGTTACACCAGAATCAGAAAGTTCTAAGTGGCTAGAGAAAGAAAAGTTGATATTACGTCAGAGTTGAATAAATGAATCAAGTTTTAATCTCGATAAGGTTTTTTGATTTATTTTTTAGTGTGTATATAAATAATGTTTGTATTTTTTATTTCTTTTTAAAAGTTAGTAAACAAAAAGCAAAATAGTAAGACATCAGAAAAATATAATAAAACTATTGGCTATCTTTTCATTTTAAACGTACTTAATAGTTGTGGAAGTAGAAAACAAGGGGGATGTATTAAATTTCTTGTATATCGCAAGAGTTTGCTCTAGGCGTCACGATGTTGTACATGTTAATTATGTTGCAAAATAATAGAAGTAATTTTAACCAACGCTACATACTTTTTTCGTAAAAAATGATTGGAATACGAATCAATTTTCAGTTACCTACAAGATTTAAATAAATGGAAGATCCAAATTTATGTTTCAGCACTCTATTATTTAATGCTTGGTACAGATATTTGCCGAACTTACCCGCTAACTAACTAATTTGAATTGGGCGTGATCGTTTGTTACTAAGAACTATCTAACAACAGCTACTACGTACACACAAGTAAATATGACATATGACAATGATGAAATGTACAAACCATTTTCTATATTTAAGAAATTTCTCTACATGCTCTGGGGTAACATAGACTACTGAATTGAACATGTCTTTAAAGTTTTAGCCCGTATTCAGAGTGTATCCTTTACAAAATAAACATTAAAAATACTTTATACATTATTGTTGTGTGTTGGATGGCGGAAGGCCGTAACCGGAGAAATCCTATCCATGAAGTGATGATGATGATGATGATGTGAGTTGGATGAAACCATGATTCCAGGTACTGTTATTGGTTTTCCACACTCAGTACTGTGCGCATTCCGTTCAGTTTAAAAGAATCACTGCGCTTATAACCAATGTTCAACTTTCTATAACTACGGGTTTCTGTTTCTGTCCAAATGGATGATTAGGATGATTATCTACACCTTCGCTGGGAGCTTATAGCGTTGCCTTGCGCATGCATGTACTGTCGAGATTTCCTAGAGAAAAAATCGGGCGCGTTGACGTGACTAGCGAAAAAACTGCTTACTTAGTTGTTCACCTGTGTGTTGTGTCAGATCATTCCGGATAATAATATTTACACTTGACTGCTCTTGGGTTTACCGATTGTTGGCTCCTATTTAAAAAAAAAACGGTTTTTGAAACGTTATTGTTCTTACGCTTTGTATGCATACAAAAACCCATTGGAAAATACTGGTGAGCCGTCATTAAGGACAAACATTTCCAGAGAGCTTCAGTTCGATGTCATTTACGCTTTAAATATTTAATTGTATGCGTTCATTTTCCCGGTGTTTGTAACAAAGATATTTGTTAGATTTTTAAAATAACAGTTGTTATATAATTGTTACTGCTCAAAGAAATATTACTCGTATGTTGTACTATAAACTGAGATACTTCTTTGCATATAATTATGAAAATATTATCGTTATTCTACAAAATTTATTTAAAATAATTGTAACTACATATTTGAATTACTATACACTGACGGTCTGAACAAAAAATTCTCACAGTATTTTTTTATTCTTCACATGTTCCTGTGTCAGCTAGTGTTTAAAACAAACCTTGTGTCAAATAGTGTTCAAAAGAAACCTATTGGTTCTTTCAGGCACCAACAGTTATTGTGCTCAAACAATAACTGAACTCATCCAGCTCTTCTTTTGCAAGAGCAATCTGTTCCTATTTAAATGATCTACATTTGTTAACAACAGTGTCATTTTGAAACCCGTATTCTGACACAGGAAATATTGAAAAAATAGTCTCAGACATTTTTTTGTTTTACAATAAACAGCCTTATGCTTAACGTTCATGGTAAACGTCTACCTGATTGTTTCAATCGTGGTGAGAAATCCGTTAAAAAGGTGGTTCATTTAGAAGGAGCAATTCTGTGATAATAATTGTGAATGAGATGAAATTGATTACAGAAGTACATATTTATTTAAAAATAATTAAAATATAAATTTCAAAATAAATTATAAAAGGTAACCTAAAAATATTGCATAGGCTACGTTAGTTAAAAGAAACCGGGAAGTTACTCAATCATTTAAAAAAAAAAAAAAACTTTAAATTTTAAACTGTCATATGATATTACCCTAAAGTCTAATGAACGTGGTGAACAAGGTAATTTTTGTTTGTCTCACACACCAAGCAAATGGGCTTGAGACGTTTTCCGCATTACGCATTAGTGGTAGTGATGAAATGGCGTTTCGATCATATTTGAGAACACACGTAAGACGCAAATGATGGAATACGCGTAGTAGTCATATTCGTATGTTTATCCAGTTATCCGCTTACATAGAAGGCGGTGTACTTGGGAAAGGATAGGGTGAACGAGTCAATAAATAACATGGGGTTATGTTTCTACTCAACACGGAAGCCGATTTTGTGTAAATCTTCAACTTCCCCCGCACCTCGAGAGAAGACATAAATTATGACGTTTTTTAACAGACTTGGAAAGAGAAGCCAAAATCGACTGTAATTTTTTGAGCGTAAGAATTTTCCCTCGAGTAATTTTTATGTTACCAATCGACCTATCAATATTTGTATAGATGTTAACTTGACCGCTTTATAAGACTTGGTAACTTTGGTCAGAATAAACAAATTTCTATTCGACTGAAAAAACATTGATGGTTGTTTTAAGCTACTGAAATGGTAAATGTTTATGGCAGGAACCTGACAGTAATGAAATTTATTGGAATACATAAACTGCAAGGTGACTCAAAATTAACTTGAAGTAATGAGTAATGCTACACTCTACAGCCTCAAAAAAGATAAAGATTCAGGAGTACCAATCAGAATAGATTAAACTATTTTTACGTAAACATGATTCAATTTAATGTTTCATCCAATACTGTAATAATGAAAATACAAAGAATCCCACAATTTCGTAGTGTTTAAAACGAAACTGTGGGATTCCTAACAACATTATTTCAAAAATGAAAGCAAAAGCAAGTTAGATTTCTTTGTAAATTAATTGCACATAACTTAGTATAATGCAAATAAAAATATATACATTATGCGATGTAAACTATTTAAAAATAAAACATATAAAACTCATAATAAAGTAGTATGCGCCTTTCCATGGTGTGTCTTAAACCCTTATAAACCCTTACACATATGTGTCTGAACAAAAGGGTCAAATGTTACGTGATTTTAGTTTTAAACTCATTAGTTTTTCTTTCAGATTACTAGTCTTAAATTACAAGGAGTTGCTAATAAAGTGGAGTGCTATATTTATTAACCCTCCGTGTTTATAAATTGCTTAAAAGTCCCTTAAGGGGTAAAGTAAGGGGTCCCTTAAGGGGGCCCCATAAGGCATTTTGGTAAAAAAATTCGATTTTAATTTTTTTTGTTCCAAAATATTTATGGACTGTCTGTTTCATTTGATATTAATTTTAAATTAATCATACAACTTGAAAATGTTTAAAAATTTTTTTTTAGATGATGATGTTAGGGATATGTCTAATATGTCACCCATTCGAGCTTATCCATATTTCGGTTTGTTATAGTACACAGAACCAGGGGCGGATTAACCATTAGACTGACTAGGCTGTAGGCTAGGGCGCGGCACTTTGGGGGGGGGGCGCAAAATTTTAGCTAAAAATAATACAATTTTACAGCTAAATGTAAAATTGGTAATAAATTACAAGGATAAAATTTCGAGTTCATTTTGAACACAGGCGCCTGTTTGCGAGAAATTATGGTAAAACTGTACAAAAATAATAGAAGTGCTTTCCAAACTGTTTTCTCCGGTTATGAGTCATCGGCGGCCAGCGCTCATAGAACTAGTGGTTCTATCGCCGGCGCAAGGATAAACTGACCAGTGTAGGCCCTCTTGTTAATGGAAAGTGACTTTCTACAAGGACTTGGTTTCAGTGAGGTGATTAAAACGTTTGCTCAATCTAAAGCGAGAAAAAAGAATCTAGCTTGAAATTTACATGAGTCTTAACAAATCCACAAGATATTTAACTGATTGTCTTCTTTGTGTAAATGATGTTAAATGTCCCCTTAATAACACTGTTATAATTCTGTAACTACGTAGTTAATTTTTTCCTTATGAAAACCATGCAAACTACAAATGGTTGAAGATGTAATTGTAAAACAATCTCTGTAAAATAGCCTTAGTTTTCAATTATTGAGACTATTTCCAAAAACAGAAAGATATTTGAAATATTACTAACTAAGAAATATATTGTAGGGTGTTTAAAGCTTCATTCAGCCCCTTGGAAATAAACGTAAGAGTAGCCTATGGGAGATGAGGGGTTGCTAAATTATAATTAACCTAGGGCGCCAAGATACCTTCATCCGGCCCCGCACAGAACTATTGCTTTTCTGTGTATTTATACTACATATATGGATGAGCTTAAACCTATATTTAGAGAGCTGGCTAACCCAGAATTTCTAAAAATGTGTCTTCATGGTAAAAGTCAAAACCCCAATGAGTCGGTAAACAACATAATTTGGTCGCGCATTCCTGAAACTGTTTTTATTTCCCTACAAACATTGAATTTTGGAGTCTATGATGCAGTTTCATACTTTAATAGAGGTTACGTAACCAGGTGCTTAGTGTCGAAACAACTAGGCATGTCAGTAGGAAAGAACTGTAACTGTGCTGAAATTATGTTCGGTACTGACACGAAACGAGTGCGGAGAGCTGAACAAGCAACTGCAGAACTACAGTCAGACAGAAGCCAGGCAGAAGAGAGCAATGACAAAAAGGAAACTAGGAAAAGAATTTCAAGCTGCAGAAGACCCAGATAAATCTTCATATGCATCAGGATGTCATTAGGCAATGCACACAAATTCATTATACTGATGATTAATCTTCAGTTACTGTTTTCCGAAAATTTTAATTTTTCACACAAAAGACCCATTATCTCTGGAACTACTAGAGATACAGAGCTCACATTTTATGTGCATGTGTAAAGCAAAAGGATACAACATTTAGCAAGGGATGTTTTGATACAATGTGCCTGTCTCGAGGAAAAATTATAACATGCGATTTTTTTGAAGTGTTGAACATTGCATTGGATTAAAATTTCTAAAATAGCTCAACGTAAGCATATCCTAAAACTCCTGTGTTAGCGTTTCTACTGAGGCCCAGTCAATCAATGGTGAAAGTTTCAAACACTTCGGTTTATTAGCGTTTGAGAAAACGGGTTATGAAGTCTAGTAAATTAACGTGGAGGAAATAGGGCTTACAAACGCCCTTTAAAAAATGCATTTTATTTTTACTTCCTTCATAACAAGTATTTTCAAATATAGACCGTATTAACAAAAAGAATTTATATTAAATTGTATCAGACAATGAAATTAATTGTGTTTATTCAGTGTGTTTTTATGCTTCCTACACACTAGAGTAGTGAAGATTATATTCAGAGCCAGTTTGTTCCAAAAATCATACAACTACAATCTGATCTAATATTTTACATAAAATTAGACTCTTCACTTCAGTTTAGAAGAAATGTTTGTACTTTTAACACGCGTGATTATAGTTTATGTTTTGTGTGATTTTCAAATGTTTGGTGCGTAATGTCTTGTACGTATTGCATACTATATATCAGCATAACAATCTTAAAATGGTCCACACGTTCGTAAAAGAAAAATTATAGGGTATATAATACGCGCAAATCGTTGCCACTGAATATAAAGAAAGTGGCTTCCATTTGTGCTAAATATAGGGCTGTTTTCTATGTATAAAATATATCGTTATAGCTCAACACTAAAAGCAGTCGTCAATAATGCGAATCTGAAGTTAATGTGAAAACGCTTTTGTATTCTGATCTGAAGTCTTCAGTCTCTATTTGTATCTGACAACAAATTATTATTGACTGTTTGTTCTCCTTATATATTTCAATATTATATTTAAATAATTGTTACTATTTATTTAAAAAGTAAATAAATGATTTACTATTTATTCATACTCTAGTAGCTGAATGAAATTAATAATTTTATAAGTAATAACTATAAGATTGTTACTTCACAGAAATTGTATATAGGCCTACTGTAATTTGTAGATATATTGTTAGCCTCTTAGTCAATCGTAAAAACTAATTAGTTGTAAACTATGTGTTTATAATATGAAACTTTTTTTTGAAAAGCTCATCGATTAAGAGGAAAATGGGTAAATACAACACAGATATGTAAAATAAATATTGATTTTGAAAATTTATTTCAAATTAGAACAATCCCGTAAGCTGTAGTTCCGTAACTTCCAATTGTTTTCTGAATCTCGTCCAATATTCTCAGAGTATTAACAGATTTCTTTGACTCAAGGTTAGGCTACTATTTTCATAAGTAAAATTTAAAAGAAAGTAGTAGAATCATACTTGGTTTTTACAAAAGCCTTAATTAAGTTATTTGGAATCTCAGTTTCGTAGCCTACTGGCATCTTGACTTTCGTAGCAACATACAGAACTCTATCAGGCAATTTTTGAATAGCAATATGCGTTAGCAAGATTTTTACATTTTTTATTAATTTTATTTATCTTGATGTTGTGAAAGCAAAGAGTATATATTTAATGCTTTCTACACGTATGAATTACACTGTTGCAAACCACTGTAAAAGAAAATTCTCGATTAGAGGTTACAAGTTTCATAGCTCATCGCCAGATCGGAAATACATATTGTTACGGTATTATAGGACGTTCAACATGTTTCTCGGCTATCCCAGCAGAGCCCAACTGTAATTTTTGTGTGCGTTCGTGACACTTAACATGGGAGGGAGTGTTACGTAATACGGAACATTCTCGTACATTTGATAGTGTTGTTCGACAAGCTTCTCAACTAACCCAACGGTGCGTGTTTCTGCCAAGGCCGCGTCGAATTTTCCTCTAGAATTTTCAAGTGCGTGTTAAGGACGCATGTTATGGTACGCTGCAGACTATCAATAGCAAACACTTGCCGCTTAGTTTCAGTTTTATGTCGGGCGATTTACACAGTGCGTCTCAAGTGGTGTATTAGTGAAAAGTGATTATAGTGCGGAATTTTTATAGTTGATATTATTATTCGTGTGGACAGATTGACTTGAATTATTGTACGAATCTTGATGAATAACTTGTTGGTTACAAACTGTTTAATTGTGATAATTAAAGCTGGTTTTTAGTGACTTCATAGGTATGTTGTATTTTGTTTTACACTGTACCATACGACGACCAGTTAGACCGTGGTAACAGTATATTGCCGCTGTGAAGCTAGAAAAGCGCTTGAAAGGAATTTTATTATATAGTGGTGTGCAACAGTGTAATTCCTGCATGTAGTTATCACCACTTACACAGCTTTATTAATTACAGAATGTTTTTTAGTCTACTGTTACCACTGTGTTTCTAACTTTATAAAAATACTAATACAGTGGTGTTAGTAGAATATTTATTATCCTAAAAAATTGTTAATTAATTTTTAGCTGTGTTATAAAGGTTTTAAGTAAACGTTTCTATGATTTATACAAGCATAGAGGCTTAGTTGGTACAAGTGTCTAACAGCGATAGCTGATTCAGAAACTGGAGAACATACTATATATCGATATGTGTCGAATTCTTTTCTAGAAACGTCACCTACGCGTTAAACTATATACAGTACAAATACTGTATATTTAACTATATAGACAAACTGTGTATCTACTCCTCTCTACCATAAGTGATTATTTACACTTCCTGCTCCATAATCACTCTCATTACTCCGGTAAGCAAGAGGTCGGTTCCCCTTTGGTATTGTCTGCAAATCTTTTCGCTATTCATGAGCATTCGTTGGAATCGCGAATCTATTTAACATTAAAATCCGATATATAAACACAATTCTTTACGTATGTATACACACGCACGTGAGCGCACATATATATGAACGTGTGTGTGTGTGTGTGTGTCGCAATGTTAAGATTGACCACATCTTAGGTTTGAAATATCCCTTCTTTATTAGAGTCACAACTATATCCCAAACTTGTGTTCCCCAACCTTGTTTAATATGTACATTGACGACATGTTGAGAACACGAAAATCCAGAGTGACTTCAGGAATACACCTTAACAAATCAATTTGTATGGGCTCCCTGGTATATGCGGATGACATAGTTCTTATACAAGAAAATGAAGATCATTTACAAAAAGCTATGTTTCAATTACAGAAAGTGGCAAGAGAGTAATAACTGACAATTTCAGCAAGAAAGACCAAAACCACGGCCTTTAAAGGTAAATATCCAGTAAGGACTAAGATAGTTATAAAAAACAGCACTTTAGAACAAGTTTCAAATATCTCGGCTGTATTGTAAGCTATGAATCTGAATATGATAAACAGAGAAGATAAATAAGCTTAGGGATATTTGTGGTACAGTTCATAGAGATCTTACAAAGGATACAAGACGCAGCAGAAGTATTAAATTTTATAAGACAATTGCAATGTCCACATTGACATATGCGAGTGAGGCGTGGGTCATGACAAAAAGAAGTACGTCAAGATTCAGAGTGCTGAAATGCAGTTTCTTCGAAGTACTTGAAATTACACATTTTAAGATAGAATAAGGAATGACGATATATGAGCAGAACTCGTGCGCGCGGACCTTTAAAAAGCACAATATATAGGCTTGCTGAATAATCAGTAAATATTTTGACAATAGTATAATACAAAGTTTAAAAAAAATGTTTATAAAAGGACAAACATTTGGTAGTTTTACAATTTTTTGTTAACCTCTGACAATTGTTTCAGACTATTAGGCTACTAGCTGCTAAGAACAACTAAATAGAAAAAATGTGTGGGGTAGTGAACTGGTGTTAAGGGTTTGATAGTGTGTATGATGGAGGGGATGAACGAGCTAGTATAGGGAAGGTCAAGTACTGTAAAAACTAAGTATACTAGGAATGCGAATTATAAAAATTAACTAAACTAAATTATTTGAATATACAGAAGGCAATGGTGGGATCATCTGCAAAGGATGACAGAGGATCGATTGCCGATAGCGGCACTGAACTATAAAGCCATTGGTAGAAGAGACGTGAGTCGTCCGAGGATGAGATGGTTGCCGGAACAGCTTTATATAACTTAATCCTTGGAGAGGAAAAAAAGAAGAAGAAGACTATATGCCAGTGACTAAACAATAAGTGTGTAAACAATAAAAATATCCATCACCATACTGAATCGCGCGCCGCAATTTATTCTACGAGGACAGCTCACAACCTTTTGCATCCCTCTCTCTCTTTCGCCCCCCCTCTCTCTCTCTCTCACTCTCTCTCTCTCTCTCTCTACGCACAAGCACACACACATTAAGAAACACAAGAATATTGAAGATACGAGATTCAGATGCAAGAGACGTATCTGTCGGATTTTACAAGATCCCTCCGGAACATGAGTTGAATCCAACAAGGTTTTCAACCTGAAACAACGGCAGGTAACGTATATAAATAAATGAAAGTAATCATTTTGCTTCAATAGTTATTGTAACTACTCCCGTGGTTAACACGTTTGACAGCTAAAGACAATGCTTGTAACGTGTCCTTAGATATATTTAAACTGAAGTTAATTTACGCAGAAATACCGCAAAAACTGAATATTATGAGTATACTCAATAGGACTGCCCAAAAAAGTTGAAACATTTTAACCAAATGGATGACTGCCACATCTTTAGACAACTATTGAATTATAAGCCGAAGGGACAGAGAGGTATGGGTCGTGCGATGATGGATTGGAGTGACCAGCTCTAGTCTATCTGCTTAGGACCAGAACAAACCATTTTTCGTTTAATCCTTGTTGAAAGTGATGATAAAAATGATCAAGGCTGAAGTTAATTAATTTAATTAATATTAAAGTTGATAATAAATTAAAAATCTATAATATTATAAATCTACTAGCAGATTGCCAGGCTTCGCTCGGGATAATGATTATAAAAGGAGTGAGTGAATAATTGAAACCTTGTTTTGCCGAAAATATATTTTACTTGTTAGACATATTAACAATGTTTATAAGTGAGGATCTTGTAAACAATAACAAAAAGTAACAAAACTTCTTATATTACAATAATTAAATAATAATAATAATTTTGTTAAATAATAGAAAGATCCAAAAAAATTAAGCATAACAAATTCAGCTAAATTTATCACAAAGCTTTTACTGTTAAGCTTGACGGTACACTATGTTTTTCGTTTGTCCGTCCGGAGCACAGACAAATAAATTATCTGGCGTGCCGACTCTTGAGCAAGCTACATATAATTGGCCTTGCGAAAAACATGGACTTTCCAAGTAAATGCCCGCCACACAAAGTGATTGCCCCTGTGCCTTGTTGATACTCATAGCGAATGCAGCCCGATGGGAAACTGCAATATTTTGAACTCAAAAGGCATATTTGTGTCACTGGGGGCCAACGGAATGCGAAGGATAAATACGTCTTCTCCTGCGGCATTCCCCGTGATGATCGTGGCTTCTATTACGTTGGGCAACAGATTCTTTACGGTGAGTCTTGTTCCGTTGCACAGTTTTGGCGGGTCGGTGTTACGTAATAGAATTACAGGGGATCATTTTTTTAAAGTCAACTTGTGTGGCGCCATTCCCGGGGGTTCCAGAAACATAAAAACTCCGTAGGGTAATCGTTAATGGTTGGTGCGTTAAAGCGCCGTTCATGTTCACCGGATGGCCTCTTGTCTGCCCGTATGACTACTTTGTATTCGTCCATAGGCATTGTTTCTAATGCTGTTTTAAACATTTGCACTAAATGATTGTGCGAATGCAATAGTCTCTGCAGATTTAAAACAATGTCTTGTTGCACGCCAGTTATATTAGTACATCGTTGATCATCCTCTAATTTTTCGTCGCCCATGAAGTAAACTTGTAAAAATTTGGGATTTTCATCTGGAAGGGGAAGAAGTGATCCAGCTTTGTAGTAAATTTGGCCCTGTACCTTAAAATTAGGGATAAACCATGGTCTTGCACTATAGATGACGCTCCAAACGATGTCATTTGAAATCTGGAATTGTATGCCCTTACATTTTTGAGGAAATGTTTAGAGTCTGCTGTGCTACCAGATAAGTAAGATAGCAGTGGCTCAGGAGGCACTTTAAGAGGCGGCAGTTCCACTTTCCCATTTGAGCAACACATCCCAGGTGGTTCGCCTTTACATTTCTTTGCCTGACAGTGGTTACATACGACATCCAACTATTACGATTTTAGGATGAGTATAGTAATCGTATCCAGCATTGTAATTAAATGCCCCTAATTTTAAATCAGAATGTTGACTCACAATTCTTGATTCCTCCGTTTTGCGCGAACTTGTTCTAGACGCAACTCTCTTTCCTTCGACATTTCCCTTGCCCTTGATGCAGAAGCTTTGACACAGTCCTAGTGCAGGCAAAGCTCTCTTTCCTCCAACTATTTCCCTTGCTCTTGACGTAGAAGTTCTGATACGCTCCTGCTGTAGACGAAGCTCCCGTTGTTCAGGTGTTCCCGACGCACGGATGGCTTTTTTTGGCTGCAGGAGTTATCTGACAACTACTCTTGCTTTTCTTCGGTGGCATTTCGATAGGTTTGAAGTAATAGGTATCCGTTGACAGTAAAGAGCACACAATACAATATTATGCTTATTGACTTAGAGAGTCGAGTTGTGTGCCTCGTTTTCGGTTGTGTATTGTAAACTGTCATTCGAAGCTCTGGGATGTGCGGCTGTGTGTCGCAGAGACTAACCGCTCGGTATCTGAGTTCCGTGCTAGATTCTGGAGCTCCTGCCTCGTGGCCCTGCCCAAGTAGGGCGTGTGCTCTATAGCAGGCCGATTCTCGGCTGTTGTGCTAGCCTACATTAGCGCAGTATATACCGAGGGCGTTTCCACGAATCATCTGGACGTATACGGTACCTGCCCAGCCCAGCCACAAGAGGATTGTCTGGGAACCTCGCCGCACGTGCATAAAATTTGCGTGCAAGCCGCCTGAATCTTTCGTCTAAGGAGCGGACGCCAAGTCCTCTCCTTAGAACGCGTGATGAGAAGCGACGGGGGACTTTGGCCGCTAGCCGAAGACCCCTGTCGAGGACGCTCTGCAACTTCTTTTTATGCATTGCGGCGAGGTAACCCCAAACCGGGCAAGCGTAGGTAATGACCGGCAGAAAATACGCGCCGACGATCATCTTGCCCAATTTCCTGGTCATGGCTGAGCTGATCAGGAGTGGAAACAGTAAGCTCAGACGAGCGGATGCTCGCTTAAGAACTGTCTGAGCGTGGGTTCGCAAGGTGAGCCGACGGTCGAGGTGTAATCCGAGGTACTTAACCTCGTTCGACCAGCGCAAGTACGTTCTGCCGATACGTAACTGCCTAACAGGGTGCTTCCGTCGCTTCGAGAATTCGACGGCTACACTCTTGGTAGCGTTGAGTTGCACTCTCCAATTTTCAGTCCAGTCCCCGAGCGTGTCGAGCTGGCGCTGCAGTCGTAAGACGGCCCTTTCTACATGACGATCGGCCGTAAATACAACCGTGTCGTCCGCAAAGAGTTCCACCTGGACTCCAGGGTGTCTCGGCACGTCGTTGATGTAGAGTGAGAACAGAAGGGGGCCAAGAACACTACCTTGAGGGATGCCGGCTGTTATTCGTCTCTCGGAAGAGACTGAATCTCCAACTCTCACGCAGAAGGTCCTCTCCGTCAGAAAGCTAGCAACCAGATGGAGGTAGCAGTCCGGGAGCTGGACTTCCCTAAGCTTGAATAATAGGCCATCATGCCATACGCTGTCGAAGGCTTTTTCAACATCTAAGAAACAGCCAACGGTCCGTTCTCTCCGACACCCGGCGTCCGTAATGTATTCCACAATTCTCATGTTCTTGATGAGAACGGAAGCCGAACTGTTCGGAGACCAGCACGTCAAAGTTGGTTGGATGTTCTCGTACACGACGCTGCACGAGGCGCTCAAAAACCTTGGACGTAGCGGAGAGTAGGCTGATAGGCCGGAGGTTGTCGGGGCGGGAAGCATCCTTTCCCTGGTTCGGGATCACGATGACCGTGGACTTTCGCCATTTCTTGGGAAAGTAGGCCTGTCTGAGACACGCGTTGAACAAATCAGTCAAGAATTGAACTCCAGGCTCGGGGAGAAGTCGTAGAGCGATGTTCGTGACACCGTCCGGGCCTGGAGCTTTTCTTGCCTGAAGATCAGCGAGACCGCTTCCAAAGAGATGGGTTCGGGCTCCGCCGTGATCGGAAGAGACAGAAAGTCTTCCACAGCCATTTCGACTTGTTCGTCGAAGTCCCAGTCCATGGGCGGGTTGGGAGCGAAGTGTCGCTCGAAACACAAGCCCAAGTACTCGGCCTTCTCCTCCGGGCGACCCAGGAGTCGTCCGAACGGCCCAACGATGGAGGGGATAGGAGGTCGTCGACTCCGTCCCGTCATCGCGGAAGGTATTCTATACGGGTGACTTTGCGGGTCCGATCCCCCGTTCGGGCCACAGCGAGTTCCCAACAGCTACGTCGGAACGCCTTCAGACTGCCACGCAGTCGTCCGGTGAGCCGATTGTATGCTACCTTATCGGCCGGATCACGGGTCCTCTGCCAACATTTCCGGAAGTAATTCCTCTCGCGAGCGAGAAGAGAGACTTCCTCAGGGATGCGTTGGTAGTCAGGCGTGAAACCGGCTCGCATACGTGAAGACACGCCTATAGCCGAGATGATTGCCTCTTCGATTCCCGCTACTGCTTCGTCTAGGAGACAAACGGAATCGAGTGGGCCCGCTGGCGGCAATCTACGGCACACAGCCGGGCCGTAGCGGTCCCAATCGATAACCTTCTTCTTGTCAGAACGTGCATAGGCGTGCTGGGTAGCGACGTGGACCAAGATGGGGTTGTGGTCGGATGTCAACTCCGTTAGCGAGAATACCTCGACCGGACAGACAAGTCCTTGGGTCACCGCAATATCCAGAACGTCGGGAGCCGCATTAGGGATCGAAAAGAACGTGGGTTGCGCTGGACCAATCACCGTCGCCCGGCGCGATTCAACATAACTGAGCAGGCTCCTCCCGTTCGGAGTAGTCAAGCGACTATTCCAAACGCGATACTTGCAATTCAGATCGCCGGCCAAAATTACCCTTCGGTGGGAATCGAAGATGACGTCCAGGTCGCCGACAAAGAGTTCAGCGCGAGGGGGCTTGTATGCTGAAACCATGAGGACGCCGCCAAGAGCTCCGTGGACCTCAATGGCGGTGGCCTCTAGGTTAGTGCGCTGCGGCAAAACGACACGATGATGACCTATAGAAGTCCTCACCGCGATCGCCGTGCCGCCTCCTTGTCGGCCAACTCGGTCATCCCGATAGACCACGTAATTCTGTAATGGAAACCGGTTTGCCGGGGTCAGGTGGGTTTCTGTGAGAAGTACGTCGGGTTTGAACCGACCCAGGAATTCCAGAAGGTCGGAATGCTTGGAACCGATGGAGTTAGCATTCCAGGCTTCAAGCGAGAGATCTCGTCTAAGGGCTCGGTTCATAGAAGACCTATGACATTGCAAGCTTCCACCAAGAGCATAAACCTCTCAGTTGGGTCAGCAGTTTCCAGGCGGTCTCGGATGGACCTGAAGGTGGATGCGACTTTCTTGAGGTCGTAGCCGGACAGAAAGTCGCGGACGAACTGTGCGTCATCGGATGTGACGGACTGGGCGGTTTGCCTGGAAATTGAGGCCGCGTAAGAGCGACCAGGCTTAACGGCAGATCCGGTCTTGTTGGTGGAAGCTATAGGACCAGGGCAGTCGAGTGTGAAGTAGCGACAGGAAAAGTACGCTGTTGTGCTTCGTCGGACTTATACCGGGAAGCAGGACTTTTCTTGGGCTGTGGGCAGGCAAGAGCTCGGGGCCGAGCATCCGGTGTGGTTATCCCTTTTGGTGTGTGTTTAGTTTTGCCTGCTCGCGGATATCGAGGCTACCTCTGGTTCAGAGGCGGGAGTTGGTGGTTCCGCGGAGGTGGAGGGTTGATTTTCCGGCTCCAATACCGAGATATTGGCTACAGGGCATGTCTCTGCTGCGGAAGGTGACGCGGTACGTTTTTGTGCCTTTGTAGGGGCTGGAGGTGGAGCCGGAGAGAGCGCGCGCCGTTCCGGTGGTGCCTTTGGTTGCGGCTTGGCCTGTACTTTAGGCTGCTTCTGTGTTTGGGGCTGCAATACTGGCTGCCTCGGCTTCGGGAGGGGCCCCTGCGGTTTTTGTTTCCGCAGGAGTTCCGCCCTGTATACCGGGCAGTTGCTGTAATTGGCTGCATGGCCTTCGCCACAATTGATCCAGCGATAGTAGGACTTGTCTGCCACAGTGCAGTCCTGCGTGGAATGTCCTTAGGAACAACGTAAACAGGCCGGGGCACTGCGACAGACGTCGGTATGATGGCCGAACCTCTGGCACCGGTGGCACTGCGCGAGCTTGCCCGGGGGGCGACTGGATTCCACCCTGACGCGGAAACCAAACAGCCGCGTCAGGTGGAATATCTTGTCTCCAGCCTCGCCCTTCTCGAAGTGGAGACGGACGAGTGGGAGAGGTACTCGGTTTTCAGAATTGGTGAACAAGAGAAAATTGCCTGCACCGGGTAACCGAGTTTGCGGAGTTCTAAAAGGATCTCCTGGTTATCAGTGTGCGCGTCAAGCCCACGCAGAATTACAGACAAGGGCTTGACTCGTTTGGGTGAAAAGGTATGGTATTGCCTGCAGAAAGGCCTCGACCAAGCGGTGGTCCTCGATCCGACGGACGACAACCTTGACCGTGTCAACGCCAAGCAGCTTAAATTCAAGTTTGTCGGCCGAAAGGCCGTGGGCCGCGATCAGCCGCCTGTATAAGGCGGCGACATTGGACACCCCGTGGACGAACATGGGCGGCGCGCGACCAACAGCGGAAGCAGCCGGAGCTGCACCCGAAGCAGTCGGAACCGCAGCCTGTTGGCCCTGAGAAGGACCGATGTCCATGGCCGAGGTCCGAGAGGAAGCGGATTCGGTGGAATGATTCCTCTTCGGCTTCTTAGCTGGGTGTCTACGCCGACCAACGGTCGCGAAGTCGTCCGACTCGTCCGCCGGGAGAGGAGGAAACGGGGAAGGAAGAGGATCGTCCGTTTCCGTCGCTCGAGGCGATTCAGGCGTGTCGGCCGCATGTGGCAAGCCAGAGCCGAGCGACTCGACACTCGTACCGTCGCCCGTAGTGGGCATGCTGGCCGAGTGTAGCCGCCGGACAGAGACTGCTAGGCAGTCACTGACAGACGCCAGGGATCTTGGGTCCGGCCGAAGCCGGGTAAACCACGCGACTTCCCTGCTCACGGCGATACAGGGGGAGCTGGGCTAACGACCATATTCCTTAGATACCAGTCCTTACTAAGACTGGTGTCCACTGGTCCCTTTACCCCGGCGATATCCAAGCTCACTTACCACTGGTGGGGGCTCGCAAGGATCGTCCGGGGCAGTGCTACCTAACAGCCGTGGGCAGGTTAGGGAGAAAGCACTGATGCGGCACTCACGAACGAGCCCAGAGCAATCCTCTTCTTTCCTGGCCGGTGAGATGGTTGCCGGTGACAGGTGGTCCTAATAAGGGCAAACTTCTGCCAGCTGCTTCTTCTACCAGCTACTCAATTCACCGGCAGCAGCTGGCTCCTGGTTATTCTTTCCCTGAAGAAAGGCGGTATTCCTCGTCCTGGCGGAGAGGCAGGCGAATGCAGTAGAAGCTGTAGTAGCGTCCAGAGCAGAGCAGTGCTGAAGAGAGGTCCTTGGAGTCTAAAGTCTATGCTGGAAGTCACTGTCATTCGAGACCGGCCGGCGTCCTTATATACCCAGCCACGATGTGGGAGGCGGCAGGGCGCGGTTGCGGGGCAGAAGGGAGGAGGAAGACGAAGGGCGCGCGAGATAGCAGATGAAATGGTGACTCACACTCACAACGGGGTAAAGAACAAAACAGTTGTGGACCAATTTTCAACTTTGATTTTTAATAACTTTAGAACTAAGAACGCTATCAGAGCCGAGCAAATTGCATTTTGTAGCAAATTTTATGGGCTTTCAGAAAATTACCTTCCACTTTGGTCGTTTTCCTCACCGTTTTTGAGATATTCGCGAAAAACCACAAAGCTACGCGTTAAAATTTTGCTTAATGGGCTGGAAAAGGGGTGGGGGTAGTTTTTTCATAATAACATGTTGATAAAATTTTCCTCTTTTTTCGAACTGTTAGTGTGCAAAATTTCATCACGATTGGTATACAACTGTAGATCTGTAGATCTGTAGGTTTGTGTGACCATTTGTAAAAACAAATGGACACACAAACATTTTTCTTTATATACATATGTATATATCTATATGTATATAGATAATCTTAAAGATTATAATATTTTAGTTTTTAACCTATAATATTAAAGTAGATTGTAATTGAAACTTAACAAAAGAAGTTTTGGATTTATGTATTTCAAAATAATGTAATTTACGCATGCACATGTTTATGTCAGTTATGTTTTGTTCCTTTTGGGTAATACAGACGCTCATGAGATTACGTGGCTTATCTAATCAAGCGCTACCAGCCCCATCAAACACGTACCTCGGGGTAGAGTCGCAGACATGGTGACAGACAAAGCGTTCAGAAAGGAAATTGATTTGGATATTTACAGACAACAAATTATAAGCAGCATTCTGCTTTGTCATTCACCTTCCCACTCGCTTTGTTTGTGGAACTGAATTTCAACTGAAGTTCATTTCTCAGAAAGGGTGAATTAAGTTACACGCATTATTCCCGGATTTTAATTTATTTCCAATAAATACTGTTAATTGTTTTGTAAAATAATTTCTACTAAACCTTATGCAACTTATTATTGAATTTCTTATTATTTGACTCAACCCATGTTTCTTTTTTCCTTAGAAAGCAGTTCTACAGTACAGTAAAAGTGTGTAATAACTTGAAAATGTTATTGTGATCAACTGAAACTAAGTTATCGGTTCGTGGTAACAAATTAATTCCTAGGTACTGACACGGACAGTGTTGTGTATTTCTTTATAATTACAATAAAATAATACAGGTTTTTTATTTCATAGGCCTATCCAAACTTAACTAAAACCATAATACAAACTAACAGACTACCATTTGTATGATATATTTTTTTATTAGCGTCTTAATAACACAAATGGTTTTCAATAAACGGTATTAATACTTAGTGAAATTTATTGCGTTATTATGAACAAAAAGAGTAGGCCTACGTTTTGTATAATCAAGTGATGTTTGAAAGAAATTCAGATAGGTGTAGAAATAGAAGAAATTCAGTCAGACAATGGAATCAGATGAGAACAAAATGTCTTTTGAGATTAGAATTAAAGTTAGATTGTTATGTAACTTATTACATTACACGTAACGGGTTCAATGAAGAAGCGACATCTCATCACTTTTTAGTAAAATCAAATGTTACGGTTCTTATAGAATGAAAAAATTCCAAAATTACAAAAAATAAGGATGACGCTGATATAAATTATATTTACATAAAAAAGTTAATATTTAAAAAGTTATATAAGAAACTGTTCAAAAACTATTTAACAGAAAGTAGGCCTATGTCAGTCAAGATGCATATATCGAATAAGAAACTATTAAACAAAAATATTAACGGAAAAATATTAATTTATATAAAGGAGCCTCAGAGGAAATCAACTAAGAATTAAGAATATGTAATAATGAGATATCACAAACAAGTAAAGACAAAAAGGATGCTAACTAAATTCTTTAAGACAAAATACTGACGGAGATAGAAAACTTATCACGAGACAAGAGCGCACGCGTGAATATTGGTACAGAAAGCACATAGAGAAAGTTGGAATATATTTGTTAGTGGAACTGAGAATAATGTCTATGGAAGACGAGATTTTGCTTATAAAGTGGCAAGACAATGAAATGGAATGGAGTAGCGGCTGGCTGAGATTAATTCTGTTAGTAAAATGATTCGAGAGAACACTATCTGCAGCTTTGGTATAGTCGTGAGAAACCAACAAGAGAAAGCTTAAGAATAGAAGACACATAATAAATAGATCCCAAAATTATTGGCGAACTGGATGAGGTGCTTACAAAATCAAAAAGTAAGTAAGCTATTATTGGTATGGTTTTAATTAATGTAGAACTAATTAAGAATAAAGGGCTAATACGTGTACCTACGTCTTCGCAAAAAACGTTGGTATTAAGTGTGGAACGTCAATAGAAGTAAGTGTTACCTCGTTACTAAATACAGGAAATATAACTAACGCGGAGAAACTGAATTATTGCTCTAAGTTCAGGTTAGAGAGTGTATTTCACAATTTTGAACACACACTGAAAGCAATAAGCGACATATTGACTCCTCTAGAGATATTGAAAGACGAATATTATCTGCTAATAGGTGTTACTACGGACTGGTGAAACATTTTAAATCAAAATTAATAACTAAAGATACAAAAGCCTCCCTATACAAGACCTTGATTAGACCAGTCCTGATGTATGGCTCGGAATGCTGGGTGTTAAAAAAACTAGATGAGCAGAGACTATCCGTTTTTGAGAGGAGGGTACTGAGGAGAATCTATGGCCCTGTGAGGGAAAACAACATTTGGAGGCGACTGCATAATCGAGAGTTGTACGAAAGGTTTAAAGATCTTCCGATCGTGCAACTCATACAAATTAACAGATTGCGTTGGGCTGGTCATGTGCAGAGAATGGCGGAGGATAGAATCCCAAAAAGAGTGATGAATTATTTGCCGATGGGAAGGAGAAGGAGGGGAAGACCGCGTACAAGATGGCTGGACCAGGTTGGTAAGGAGGCAGTGAGGCTGGGTGCAGCAAACTGGTGGACATTGGCCGGGAGTAGAGACCAGTGGGGAAGATTTCTTTTGGAGGCCAGGGCCCGGACTGGGCTGTAGCGCCGAGGATGTATGTATGTATGTATGTATGTATGAACACACACTGAAAGCAATAAGCGACATATTGTTGCAAAAATATATGATATTTCATATTTAAAAACTTACGCCGATCATTTTGTGTTGCCACAATATCTGGTATTGAGGGATCAGAGAGATACGAGTATTTTAGGTTTAGAAACTCGAGTTAGTTAATTTTTGGGCCCTACTTCGTTATCAGAAAGTGTGTCCAATTACTAATTGCAATATGAAAAAACCGACTCTATTCAGTTTTTGATGAAACTCTCAAACAACAAGTGTTGAACTCTAGACTGAATCCCTAGTATTCGAGTTATAAGATTCAAAATGACTTAACTGAAACATGTGGAGAAATAATTCATAGACACTTAGTTGAATCAATAATACACAAGTTTAATGAAGAAAGTTGTTAGTGGTTGAAATCACAAGCAGAATGATCACTGTTGCACACCACTATATAAAAATTATCCCGATTAGCGCTTTCAAGCTTCACAGCTCATCGTCAATTCCGATCTGACGATGAGCTGTGAAGCTTGAAAGCGCTAATCGGGATAATTTTTATATAGTGGTGTGCAACAGTGATCATTCTGCCAATAATACACAGTGCTTTAGTGTCCTAGAAGATGATACCTCAGATATTACTGCCTCTGAACAGTTCTCCCTCGGTGTCAGGTACAAGACAAGGACTGTGACAATAAATTTATAAATTTGTTAAGACTTTATGAAGTCTGTGCCAGTACACGACTTGACGGGAGCAGATTTAGCTGCCAAGCTTACAATTTGAGGAAAATAATAATTAATGTAATGTATGAGGATACAAGATTATTACAGTGCTTCCGCCATGAGTGGTCAATTTCAGGCTCGTGCAACAATACTGTGACAAAACAGCCCTAAAGCTGTTTATACACGTTGTACAAGCCACTCATTCAATCTAGTAGCCTATTCTGCCACGCTTTAGTATCCTGTCATAGGAAACGTTTGGGGACACTTAAAGTAGTGGTAATGTTTTTCAGAAATTCCACTAAGCGGACGCTTTTTACAAACGATTTATACAGGGTCCGCCAGTGAAGCGGGAAATTTTGTAAGTCCAATAGTTCATTTTCTGCTCACGAGAGGGCGTGGAGGTTTCGATTGTTGTTTTACATTTAATGCCATTTGTTAAACATGGAGCAGTGGTCCGGTGCACAGCGTGCTTTCTGCGTAAAATCGTTTTATAAGAATGGTGACTGTGTGACTTCTGTACAACGATTGTTTCGTAATTATTTCAATATTCCACGACATGGAAGAGTGCCGTCCGCTCATGCAATTACGTCATGGGTGAAACAGTCTGAAGAAACTGGTTCCACATTAAACTTAAAGCATAGAGGAGCAACAAGCTCTGTAAGAACAGAGGAAAACATTGAAAGAGTTCGAGTAGCATTGACGCGTAGTCCACAACGTTCTGCAATGAAACATGCATCCGCACTAAACATTAGTGACACATCGTTACGACGAATTTTGCATAAAGACTTATCTTTTCATCCTTACAAAATTCAAGTAATCCAGGAGTTGAAAGATGGCGATATGCTGGCTCGCAGGATTTTCAGCGAAGAAATATTACGACGTGTAAATGATGATGAAAACTTTATTCACAGCATGTTTATGTCAGATGAAGCACATTTTCATTTGAATGGATATGTAAACAAACAAAATAGTCGATATTGGAATGATGAAGACCCAGGTGAGTTGCATGAAAAGCCACTACATAGTCCGAAAGTTACGGTGTGGTGTGCAGTTTCATCATCTGGCATTATTGGGCCTTATTTTTTCAAGACGATAGAGGAAACACCACAACTGTCAATGCAGACCGCTACACACACATGGTCAGAACAGTTTTGATGCAACAGCTCCCTAGGTTTCCGGAAATTAATTTTTTCCAGCAGGATGGGGCCACAAGTCATACTGCTCGTATGTCCATGGCTGCTTTAAGAGAAATCTTCCCGGACGAACTCATATCCAGATATGGCGACATCTCGTGGCCTGCAAGATCCCCAGATTTGTCCGTATGCGACTTTTTTCTTTGGGGATTTCTGAAGAGCAGGGTGTACATTGATAGACCGCACACCATACCGGAATTAAAAACGAATATCAGACAAGAAATTGCAAGGATTCAACCTGACCTGCTTCGTCGAGTGATGGAAAATTTTCGGTCAAGAATAGAAGAATGTTTACACAGAAATGGCTCTCACTTAAGCGACGTTATTTTTAACAAGTAAAATAATGGCATACTTTCCTCAACTCAAATCTGTAAAAAAAAATCTGATAATAAATGTTTCATGAAAAAATTGGGTACTTTTAATTTTCCCGCTTCACTGGCGGACCCTGTACAAGAGTTAAGTCCAACTCCTAGTTCCAAAATAAACTAGACTTTTGAAATTGTGTAATACTAGGTGTGTTGAACACTTACATGTAATATTGTTGTTTAAGGATATGATTGGTGTTATTTACAGAGCTTTGTGTGAAATCCAAGATTTATCTGACACAGACAACATCAAGGAAAGTCTAAGCATTACTGTTTTCAAAAGACAAATGTACTTTTATCGTAGCCATGATTACTGTTAGTACAGATTTCAGTCTGACCCACAATCTGACTCAAAATCCGTTTAAGCAGAATCTATTGATCTTGTTTATTTCCTAAAACATGCCGATAACCTGAAGAAGCAACTAGAGGATATGGGAAAGGTTTCAGAAATCAATATCAATTATCTTTGCGTGGAAGCGGCCAAGATACACAAAACCTCCGATACACGAGTTGATATCCCCAGAAGACCTGGAAGTAGAAGGAAAGACTACAAGGACAACTATGTTACTCAAGATCCAGATGAATATTATCGTCTCTCAGTCTACATTCTATTCCTTGATTGCTTCTTGGAACAGGTTGATCTACGATTTCTCGCTCACAGACAATTATTGAAATCTCTTCAGTCACTTCTTCCCAATTGTTGTTTTCTCAAAGAAGACAACATAAAAGGAAATCTCTACAATCTTGTATGGTTTCTGGCCTGATGAAGTTAAAGATTCAAGGTTGATATTTTGAAATTGAACTTGTCACGTAGAAGAGAAGGTGGGTAGAAAGTCCTGATCCAAAGCCAAAATACTTCGTATCATGTCTTGATGAGTTATGAGTTATATAAAAAATATGTTTTCAGTTTTCAGTAGTTATTAATTGCTAAAACTTGCTGCAACACTTTCAGAGTCTGTGGCAACTAGTAGACTACAATTTGTTTCAGATTTTAGAAGTGTAAAAAGTTATATAAAGAAAACTGCAGTGAAAATCGGCTCAATGGATTAGCTTGATGTATATTCGTAGAGACGCTTCTGTGGATCCAGTAACTGTTATATAATCTATCCCGAAACAAAGTACATGATTTTATTTTATTTTGTAAACAACGTAACACAAATTTCTGTTCAGTTTGAATATTATAAATAAACATTAAGTGTTTATTTATGTATCTATGTACTGATCTATGTTGAGTTATTTTTTAAACTAATTCTTATTTTTAGATTATATTTTTAAATAAATTTAAATTTGCAAATGTTACTTAAATATTATGTGTTCGTACAAAATAAAATCCTGGGTACGCCCCTGCTGAAAAATATGTTTTATATTATCAATTGCCTTTAATTTACGTCTCGTATTTTGAAATGAAAAGGCATTAATTTCAAGTCTATTAAAATAATGTTATTTACTTGCATCTCTTATAGCTATCAGTTATAAAAACAAACTGTAAACTTGTGTCAATTACCGATTGTATTCTGAAGAAACTGACTCTATTCAGACTGCTGGCTACGAGGATTTATTACTAAGTAATAAAGAGTAAACGGCACAATTTCACTTCAAATGAATAAAATCTATACAGACTACAGTTACTATAAAGTTTTAAACGTTTGCATCAGTGAAACAATCAAATGCGTTTAAACATATGTGACCCTCGTGAAATACAGGCGACACATTGCATTATCGAGTAGTAAAGTCTGGGGTCTTTATTGTTTTCCACCCAGTAACAGCTGGAGAGGAGTCAACACCAGCGAGAAGGTCGCTTTAACAGCAATCGTGTTTGTTGTCTCCACACTGTAATGAAGGAGTTTCTGCTAAACGCAGATATTGTTATAAATACAAGTTTTGATGATCAAGATATTGCTACGACGGTCTACTGATCGTCGTATGGTACAGTGGAAAACAAAATACAAGACACTAATTACGTCACTAATCACCAGCTTTAATTATCACAATTAAACAGTTTGTAACTGACAAGATAGTCTCTTACAGCAAATAATATAGAAATTGTTCACACGCTATAAAAAAGTCCACTAATAGAGTATCGCACAATTATAAAACACATAATACTTTGCCACAATATAGTACGCACACCAGCTTTGCTACCAAGACGCCTGAGGAGCGCGGGGTCTACTGAATGATAGTGCGTGCTTGTGTTGGTGGGGTATTACTGGTCATGTAAACATTGTTCATACGTCATTAGTTGTAATTTTGTGTGTGTATGAGATTGAACGTTCGTACATTATGTGTCAGTGTAATTTATTGAATATATTGTTAAAGTGCCTTTTTTAATTCGCTACAAGAAATACCTTGTGACAGACAGTTAAGTACACCAATACTGTGTTAAACGTACTTTAAATGTGTAGTATTACATTGATGCGTGCAGTGAAACGGCATACGTCACCACATTCCTTGTTCGGTAGCAGAGGTGAACTGCTGATAGTACTTCAAACCGCACTGTGTAAATAGTCACTTAAACGCACAGAGTAATCGCCCGACAATAACTCTGAACTATAATACTACGTACCGCATTCCCATAAATCGCAACTCAAACTGACTGAGCGCCGCTGAGTACTTGTATTTATACCCGCTGAAAATCCAGAACATTTCACATACTATGCATTAGCTCTACACTACGACGTAATTGATTGCGGCCTAGACACAGTCCGCGCGGCTGGCGGCGTCTAGAAAAGTCTTGGAATGCATGTTGAAATCACGTACGCACACAACATTACAGCCGGATTCTTCTGGAACATTCGAGAAACACGTAGATTGTTCTGTAATGCCGTAACAATATTTTTATTTGATTACTTATTACCTAATTGTAATAAGTAAAATTACTGGATTATTTGGCAATATATAATTTGAATAGTAATTAAAATAAATCGGTTCAAAAGTTAATACTCGTTCAATAAGATTAATGAAAAGAATCCTATGATTATTAAATATTTGTAATAGATATTGTATCGAGTACAGAAAGATTTGACTAAAAGCAGAAAACTTCAATAATTGCCGAATTTAATCACATATTAACAGGATTTTGAAAGTATTTAAGATTAGTTAGTAATATTTAAGTTAGTAATATTTAAGATTTTATTTCTGTAATATTTTCTAGTTATGTGATATTCACAAGAAGAAATTTGTGTGGTATAATTATAAAGTTTTTAAATAGGCACCTGTGCAGTGTTCAGACCAGTTTCAGTGAAATCCATTTGCTAATGAGAGCACCCCGTCAGAGTTGAATGGTACAGCTCAGAAAGAATTCCGTAGCAGCTGTCGATCAGCATGTTGTCAAAGTAATGCAGGAAAATGGTGAAGTTCTCACTGAACGTCACAAGTTGCGTACCACGAATTTTTTCAGAGAATTTTGTGTTAACAGAGAAAAGTAACTTGTTGCAATTACTCTTCAAATTTCATTATATTTTCTTAGCCTCTCCACAACACACACACTTACAATCAAAAGACACACTACTAACAAATCTACATCATAAGTTAATTATTAATTTATCAAAATTAAATGGTCTCTTAATATTAAAGTTTACAGTCTCGTTATGTAAAGCCATTACTATGTATTCGCTTGTTTGAAATTATGTTTTTTTATGAAATTACTAGCAACACTGACGTGATCGATCAAATAAAAAGTAGCAATGATTAAATTTTGCGCAGAATTGTTAGAAAATAACAAACGTCTAGAGCAACGAACAAAGATAGCTATCAAGAAACTACATCTGTTTTACAATGGCCTATAGTACATAGTATATTATGTATAGTATCAGTAGCGTGACGTGAGTACATAACACCTGCTGCCGGTTGTGATAGGTCTAAAACTTAACTCAAAAATTAATTCGAATTTTTTCTTGTACCAAGTGTTCTTTTTAGACCATTGTCTATCATTCGCTGGGAGAAGAAGAGGGTCCCGATTCAACGGGATCTGACTTCATTATACTTACACAGAATAAATCAGAACACAATTAATCGAATTAAAAGTAATAAAGACAAACAGAGGAACACATAACTAAACGAACAAAACACAAATAGGTACGTAGTAGCTGGTGCACGTCAGTTCCGAAAACGAGCATAGCTGCTAACTGAGCGTTTTGCCGGTTTAAACAGCGGCAACACATTGGTTGGACGTATATGCCCCCACCCCTTCACAGTTTGAACAGTGACAACTACTGTCTGGCCACGACTGGATGATCGAGTCTGCTTTCCCCCACCCGCAGCCGCTTGTAAGCGAGTTAGGGTGAAATATGTGTACTAGCCGTTTGGTTTACCACCACTTAGCCTACCGTAGTACCCGGCCATGCTTATCCCACCTTACACAATGCTCAATCATCAAATCGCGGCCAGACAGTACTAGCAGGTCAATGATCGTACGCAGTAAAACATTGCCTATGTCTGAGCCGGCAGCACAAAACGGTGCTAACGCCCAGCAGTTCGAAAGCAATGCTTCGTTTTTCTTCAAGTTTCCCTACTAATATTGTTCCGATTTCAAATTATCCAATAACTAAAGTATTTATTCTCAAAGCAAATCTTCAAATATCTGTGGGGGAAGAAGTCAACATCAAGTTGGATTAAAGAAGTCCAAAAGGATTTAGAAAAAAATAATATACATGCAGAAAAAGCAATGAAGGAGAAGTTTTTCAGGCAAAAGTGTTAAAAACAGAGGGATTCCACGGTAGGAGAGAGAAAAACGCAGGTTTAAAGTGGACTGAAGACAAGAAGAGACACAGTGAGAAGATGAAAGAATATTGGAAAAAAAGGAAATAACAAAGAGTAAAGAATTGAAATTGGCATGTGGTCCTTAGATGGCCGATACAAAAAAAAGTTTTGTTCTGTAATGTAATTAATATTATTTTCTCTTATTTTCAGTAAGGAGGTTATATAGACTATAAGGCGGTCACTGGCCTATACCAACATCAGAGAATGTAACATACAACAATAGTAGCCATATACAAAGTTTTAAAAGATGAGTTGAGATACGTGAGTAGGCCGTGTTGCATTTGCTGCCGGCCCGGAGTACAGACTGGCCACCAGTAAGGTAGGTAGTGTGTCCATGTCAGATGAACCCGGAGACCATTAGTTGGTTTAACGACGTTAGGTCACAAGAGATTTCCATGTCTGATAGTACCGATATGGTTCTACTGCCGGGCTGCGCTCTGCGAGTACACGACGGATGATCTGAATTTCTTTGTCCACTTATATTAGTTTGGGTTTTTTAGATAATGTCATATACCCTTTGGTCTTAATTTCTCCCTTGATAATTCAGTTACTTTTTGACTTGGTAATTTGTTGACGCATTAATGCTTCAGTTATTTTGTCATTGAATTATTCATTAAAATACGTATTACAATTTCTTAAAATCCGTGGATTCTGTTTCAATTCATTTCATATTAGGTTTTCTTTATTTTAATGTAGTGATACTTATTATTAATACATTTTTGATTTTATTGTAATGTTTTTAATTTTAACCAACAGGTATAGAGAGGAGACCCTATGACATTAGTCACATCCCTCATCTCAACCGCCAGTAATTCCTGTTTTTCCAGTTCGTCTCCTGCAAATTTCTGCTCGTCATATCCTTCTCTGCATCCTGTCTCCAAGTTCTTCAAGCCTTGGCTTTCTCATGGAATTGAGTGTACGATATTCTAGTATTGTACAAGGTTATCTCTTGTTTCTCGTTCACTGTATGGCCTGTCGTCATTAATATTTAAGCACATGTTTTTTTATCAAATCTGTAAATTCTTCTTCTTCTTCTTCTTCTTCTTCTTCTTCTTCTTCTTCTTCTTCTTCTTCTTCTTCTTCTTCTTCTTCTTCTTCTTCTTCTTCTTCTTCTTCTTCTTCTTCTTCTTCTTCTTCTTCGGGTTGTTGTTGTTGTTGTTGTTGTCCTCCTCCTCCTCCTCCTCCTCCTCCTCCTCCTTATTTCTTCTTTTTCGTGTTGTTGTTGTTGTTGTTCTTCTTCTTCTTCTTCTTCTTCTCTTTAATGATTAGGTTATATAAACCTTTTGTGGTTTATCACCGATTTCATTCATGAATGACCGATGTCTCTTCTACCAATGGCTTTATAGTTCAGTGACGCTTTCGGCAATCGATCCTCTGTCATCGTTTGCACATGATCCCACCACTGTCTTCTGTAAATTTAAATAATTTCATTTATATTCTTTACTTCAAATCCCGCTGTGATATCCTCATTCCATCTTGCAATGTATAATTTAAAGTATTTTATAATTTAAAGTATCCCTGCCTAACTCCTTTATTTATTAGAATGTTACCTGGAGCCTACAATTCAGATCCGGGACTACAGATGTACTTTGGTAAATAATCTTAACTGAATTTATTGAATGCTGTGGATATCCTCTTCTATCCATAATATTCCATAACTTTTAACCGTCTACATTATAAAATGCTGTTTCCAGATCAACAAAAGCAATATGCGTTTCTTGGTTATACTCCCGCCTTTTCTCTATTATCTGGCGTAATACAAATAATGCATCCATAGTCAACCTACCCTTTCTTAAACACATTTGTTCTTCAAGAGGTAATGTATCAGTAATGACTCTTAATCTCTGATTGAGAATTCTTGTATATATTTTGTACGTTGAGTCCAGCAAGCTTATTCCTCTGTAATTATTTGCATCTGTACTGTCTCCTTTTTTATATAACGAAATCACTTTTGCCCGCCTCCATTATTTCGGTATTTTGTTTCAATCCTTATGTTATTTAAAAAATAGAAAATTCATAAATTCAATAGTGTTCCACCGTATTTTTTTTAACTCAGCATTTGTTCCGTTAAATCCTGATGCCTTTCTACTTTTCATTCCATTCATTGGTTGTTGGAGTTCTCCTACAGTTAACTTATCTAAACCTTTTCCACTGGGCTTACTTATATGTTCCTATAATTGTCTATTGCGCTGTCAAAATATAACTTCCTATAATATAACTGGTTTGTCCATTCATTTTCCTCAATCATTTAACACGAATTTCTTCTGTGTCAGAGCTATTCAATGTTTTCATTACTTTATATGTCACAGTCTGTCTACCATATAAATCGTGTTTCATAGTGGCCATGAAGCGTTCCCACAAGTCTTGATGGGCTTGTTTAATAATTCTACTTTTTTCATTTCTTATTCTTTGGTATGCTTCAGTTGACTCTTCTGTTGGATAAAGCTATCATTTTTTCTCTTTACCGCAGTATCTATTTCTTCTGTCCAAATTCTCAGACTCCTCCTTCGTCTATACTTCTTTTTGCAGCCTACTGCTTCCTTAGCTGTTTGTATTATTATTTTCTTGATATTGTTCCATTCCACCTCTAAGTTTTCACTAGTAGGTATTACTGCAATGCACTGATTTATTCTGTTGTGATAAAGATTTCTGGTATTTTATTCTCCAGTCCATAAACTTTAATGACTAGTTCATTATTTTGTTGCTGCTGACCAAAATTACTTTGTTTTTTCCATTACTTATGTAAGTGTATATTTGATGACAAAAGAAAACGATCTGAAAAAATGTCTTACCTCTTCAGGCTCTTGTATCTTCAACTTGTGATACTAACTTTTTATTAACCTATTATATAATCTATAATTGATCTAGAAACTCTTGCCGACCGGGTATATTTATGAATATCTTTCTTCCTAAAAAATCCATTTGTTATCTTTAGACCTTGTATGTCAAAAATTCCCTCAGTCTTTCACCGTTTCTGTTTAATGCATCACATTCGGCCCAATATGTTCTGGAATAAGATTACTGCCAACTCTACCATTTAAGTTACCAACAAGTATTGCACTATAGTTTTTATTATAATTGTCAATTATTTTTTGTAGCGTTTGATAGAATAAAGTTGTTTCCTCCTCTTTCCCTTCTTCTGGTGCATAACCACCTATTACGATAATGTATCCTCTTTCATACTCAAGCTTCAGGGTTATTATTCTTTCACTCACAAAATCATGGTCTTTAACCCTTCATCCACAGTGTTTATATACATATACATATTGTAACATTACATTTGGAACAACTTAATATTGTACCTGATTTAATGAAGACTTTGGTTAAGAAGCTAACAAGGAGAACATTATCTTCCAAGATGATAGTGAAGAGGAACGACTAACCATTTTAGACTGACTAGTAAGACAACTGACCGTACCCAAATTAATGATTTAGGCTAAGTGATGCAAAATACCTTCAACCCCAATTATGACATGAACTTTCAATAATGACCAAATAAAGAATTATAAAGACAGACGGCTTATGAACCAGTACTATAAAGAAACAAATGGTTTCATTCAAAGTATCATAATATCAAGATAATCAAAATACAAATTGAGGGATAATAGGCCCAAACATGTAATATTATGTAAAAGAAATATTAGTAAATAATTAAGTTAATTGATGTAATGAAAATATAAACACACCTTATTATAGATACATGAACCATACAACTAACTGTAACAAATAGTGTTCATAAGATTGTCCAAAAAACAACAAATAATAACTTGTTCACAATAACATTTTTATAACAAGAGTGAAGTCCTTTTAATGACAATAAAATGTAAAACCCTATAAAACCCAATAAGTATGTTTATAAATACAACCTATTAAGTGTTAAGTGAATAGGGTAAACGACAAACATAGTGACAAGTAATGTGAAGCATAACATAGACAGTGTCAGAGTAATTAATGAATTAACTGACAAAAGACTAATTAATTAGTGCAGAATTTATTTTATAAAAATATGCATGTTATTATGTTTTAGCACATTGTTTTATTATCATGGTATTTGTGTTGTTTTTTGTATGTAGCAGGTGAAACAGTTGTTTTAAAAGAATATCAATTAAATGATATTAATTTCATTTTTTTATGTTAACAAATATAACCATAAAACTGGTGTTAAACAGTGATAAATTGATTGGCAAAGCAAAATAGACTATAAAAAGATGTTATTGCTAAGTGTCAAACAATTGTACAGTTTGATTAAAAAAAGCAGCTTATTTGTGCAAAGGTTCAGTAAAATCATAGCCATGTGGGCATGAATTTAAACTAATAGAATAGTATATCTTTTGTTTTGTTAAAATAATGTTATGTGTTAAACAGTTTTTATGATTGTTAAAAGATAATTTAACTGTTAAAGGTTTCAAACATGGTGATGAAAATAACACCAGTACATAGGCCAGGTGAAACCAACTTTTGTAAATTTTAGGTAATAATGTTAGGGATTTTATAAAACAAATGTGAAAGGATAAACATATTTATAGTTAATAGTGTACACAACGAATATAGAGACAAAATTATACATCTCAAGTTATTTAAGAAAATTTCAAATAACAAAATTGTAACATCTGTAGTTCTTAAGTAAAAGTAGGCATGTTTAGTGTCTAAATGTCACAAATGTAAAGATCAAAATAATGCTGATAATGGTTTTAAATTCCCAATCAGTACAGAAAAGGAATATTAATTTAAAGGTTTTGAACAAATTTAGATTCTGAAATAATGAAAGTATATGACAATGTATATCCGAATCAACCAATCAGATTCCAAGTTTACCCTTAGCAACCAGAAATTTCGGATAAATAAAATGAGACTTCTTTGACAACGATCTTAGCGGATAGACGCGTTTGTAAAACTTCCTACATAATATAGAATAAACAGTGAAAAAACGATACAAACATATTAATACAGTTAGAGGTACATAACACGAACTTTTTACACCAAGAGAAGAACAACCATTATATGAAATAGAAGACCCAAGAACCAGGGAGAAGATCTGAAGTGGACGAGGGCCCTGTATTCGACAAGAACCATACAAAGAAGAGGATTTGGTGATTTTGACATCTTATTATATTGTGCATCAACACCCACATTTGTATACACGACTTTTTAAATACTAATCAACTAAAACTACAGACACCATATCACACCAACACTAAGAACACTCACTAATAACACGATTTGAGATTGACACCTTTTCGAACACCACAAGAACCTTTGATTTACATAATAATTATTAAACGCCTAAACTGGACATAACATATCAGAACTGGTAACTACTATCCGACTGCCTGTGTGCACGTTACACTCTAACATTGTAATATCCTTTAATTGTAAAACTTGTATTTTGATTTATAGAATGATATTTTGTTTAAATGTAATCCCCGAACCATATACGCCCTGAGATACTTTATTATTAATAGAAACATTAACGAAAGCATTCATTTGGTCTGAAAAAAATACTGAATGTTGGCTACTACTGCCAACTGGTAAAAAGAAGACGTATAATTTGCGCCACAATTGTGATTGTCATAATCAAATTTAAGAACAATTAACCAGTGTTTTTCTGAATAAAGGATTCCTATAAGGATATATGTTTGATGTTATATTTGTGTCGTTATTATTGCTGTTCCATTTAGGAAATACATTCACAGATTACAGCGGACGCCAGGACAGTTGGCAACGTTGAGTGACGTCACGGAAACGAGCGGTATAGTGGGAGCAAGCGGCAAATTACAAAACCATTCGCCGTTCAACATAACACATTAATAATTACAAATTGACGACTCCAGAGCGAGTTAGTCGCTACATTATTTATCTATATTACAAATTGACACTTCCAACGGGCGGTGTATGTAATTCAAGTGCACACAACATAACATTAAATAACACAGGTAACACCAAATTTAGTGTTACAAATTGACGAATCCGAAGTGAGGCTTTAACTATGACGTAACGAAATTTATCGTTACAAATTGGCGAACCAACGTGTGAGGCGTGTAATTTAATATAAATTAAATTATAATTTATAGACAAACAAACAAAAATAAACAAAATGAGGAAGCGAGAAACATCGCGAAAACGAGCGGTCGAAGCCGAGAAAGTAGACGAATTAGATATGGAAGACAAAGAAGCAACACCGGTCGAAGAAGTAGAAGTAATAATAAGAGAGGACCGAGGAGATAAACAAGAACCGGACAAAGTCACAGAGAGCGTTGACCTGAAGAGCATTATGGAATATTTAAAACAGAGTAGTAAGAAAACGGAGGAGAGTAATAAGAAACTAAAGGACGAAATGAAGGAAGACTTCAGCAAGAAAATGGAAGAATTAAGCGAGAACAGTAATAAGAACTTAGAAAAATTGAAGGAAGAATTGAGTGAGAACAGTAATAAGAACTTAGAAAAATTGAAGGAAGGATTGAGTGAGAACAGTAATAAGAACTTAGAAAAATTGAAGGAAGACTTGAGTAAGAAAATGGAGGGAATAAAGAGTGATAATAAACAAACAAAGGAGGAATTGAGCCGAGAACTGAAAGAGAATAGCAGTAAAATGGAGGAGAAAATAGACGAAAATAATAGAGCATTAAGGGAAGAATTGAAGGGAAATTACCTAGAGACCATGAAAAAATTGGATGAACACAAAGAATCACTGAAAGAAGAGTGGAATAACAAGATGGAAAGTAATAACCGGCAATTGCAGGAAGAATGGGGCAAGAAGCTAGAAGAACCGGTGACTGAAATTAAAAGGGTAGAATCCGAGACCAAGGAAAAGTGTGAGCGGATGAACCAAGAGATACTGAGCGTCCGGGAAGAAACGAATGGACGAGTTGAAAATATAAGAACCAACCAAGCAGTGATGGGAGAAAGATTAGAAGGTATGAGTACTAGTCTCAATCGAGTACAAGACCAAACAACTGCACATAGAGATGAAATTAATTCCCTAAAAAACAGACAATGTACCGGTGCCCATACAACATGCGAGGAAAATCGAGAAGTTATCGACTTCCAAAATTATAGAAGAAACCCCATGCTATTCTTAGAACGAGTAGAAGAGAAAATAGCCAAAACCGGAGAAGACAGATGGTTTGTGATCAGGAGCATGCTGGACGAAATGTTCCGAAAAGTCTATGACAATTGGTGGACGGCGATGCGGCCGAGTATACAAAACTTCCAAGAATTTAAAAAACAATTCAAATCTAAATATTGGTCTGATGCCACGCAACACATGATAAGAAGTGACATAGGATTGGGCCGATATGACCTGCACGGCAAGCAAACTCCAACCGCATATTTTCTTGGCAAAATAAACATAGCCAGACATTTAGAGCCTGCAATTCCTACAGAATGTTTAGTGCGGCTATTAGCTTACCACTATGGTGGAGAAGTTACAAGAGGCCGAATAAACGGACGCATACAAACCATCGAGGAGATGTCAAAATTATTAGCGGAGATGGAACAAGAGAAGAACTTCCTCCAGTACAGACGAAGGAACGATGAAATAAATAGAAATAATGGTCGCCGCGACGCCCAATATGAAAACAACGGGCAACGACCGAACAATAGTTACAACAACAACGGTAACCACTATCAACGCGGTTACCAAAACCACAATAACACTAACAACTATCCACGAAATGCGGCGAATAATAACAACAATAACAACAACCACTATTACCGTAGCCCTCCTACAAATAATAACAATAATGGATACCAGCGTGCCAATGACAGAGACCACCAGTACCAGAACAACCGAGGTTATAACAACAACTACGATAACCGATACAGGCATAATAATAACGGCAATAATAACAATCAAAATCAAACATATCGAAGACAAGTGAATTATTTAAGCGTTGACGATAGAGATGTGGGAAGACGTTGGTACCAGGGACGAGCAAATTATAATGGGAACCGTGGAAGAAGTTTTCAGGAGGAGAGTAACCAGCACTACCGTGATGAACATCGGCGAAGTAGGAGCTGCGATGACAACCGGAATAACCGAAACTCAGTGACGTTCGATAATAACGCCATTGAGGTACAAGAGTCACAGAGTAGAGATAGACCCAATCAATCAGACAACAGGACTGAGGAGATCAGCCCTGATTTAAACGGACCGCGGCAGTGAAAATCCATCAGGTCCCATCACTGAACAGGCAATTTGGGTACTTACTAGGACGAGACAAAATGACTGACGATACAATGACGATAATGCACAATCATTTCTTAAAAAATGTGAGAGAAGAACTACTGAACGAAGACACGATAACGCAAAATAGTTCGAATAATGAGATCGTTTATATCATCGCCCAAGTGAATGGACTAGAGACAAGATGCATGATAGATACGGGCGCAAACATGTCGTTAATCGACAACAATGAATACATCAAAATTCAAAAACATAGTAAGGCCATCTTACCAACTTTACCAATTCAAAATATAATTTTAATCGGAGCCACCGGAAGGCAAAACAAGTCAATAAGAAAACAGGTATCATTAACAGTAACCAGCAGAAATGTAGCTATACATATGATTTTTCTAATAGCTAGTAATCTACCATTTAATCTACTAATAGGCTGTGATATTTTGAGAAAATACTCAGCAATAATTGACATGAGACAGGCCATAGTGTCGTTAAAAGTGGATAATATAGAATGGACAGCAAAATTAGTAGAAAATAAAAATGTACCTTCATGCAACAGTATAAGAAAATTCAATAATAATCAAGATGAGTCATGGAATGTAAGAAGGGAATACTTCGGGAGTGAAGACAGTTTATGGTTGGAAAAATTAGAAGAGATCCGACAATTTCGGTCAGAACAAAATTAATGTAATTTCACTACACAACAAATAGAAAAGTTAATATCAATATATAATAAATACCGCTATGTTTTCTCTGATATACCTGGCAAAGTAAAAGATTATCAATTTACACTACAATTCAAGGAGCCTGTGAATTTTAATAAAAAATCATATCCCGTTGCTTATGCATTAAAAGAAGCAGTGAGGACTGAACTACACAAAATGATAGCAGAAGATATTATTGAGTATAGCTGTTCCCCATTTACCAGTCCGTTAATAGCCGTTCCCAAGAAAGATGGCAAAGTAGGACTCTGTTTGGATGCTAGAGAGATTAATAAGATCATATTTAATGACAGAACATCTCCCGGAGAGATTGAGGAGATATTGAAAAAATTCAATGGCATACAATTTATCAGCACCTGGGATACGGTTTGTGGGTATTGGCAGGTGGAGTTACACCCAGATAGTCGAAAGTACGTCGCCTTTATTTTCGAAGGAAGGAACTACCAGTTCAAGAGACTACCGTTTGGACTGGTAAATTCAGTAGCTGTATTCGTAAGATGTATGGACCAGGTGTTGGGTCCAGATACTATTCCATATACCACAGTCTATGTTGATGACTTTTTGATTACTTCAGTGAATTGGGAAGACCATTGTGACAGAGTAGGACAAGTATTACAAAAACTATCAGACAATAACGTTACCCTAAAACTTCAAAAATCCAAGCTTATCGCCAGTGAAGTCCAATTCCTGGGTTTTAACTTAACAAGACAAGGAATAACACCATCCAGTGAAAAAATTGAAGCTATCCAGAAGTTCCCAAGTCCTAAAAATAAAAAGCAACTTCAATCATTTCTGGGACTTTGCAATTATTATAGGAAGTTTCAGAGAAATTATTCTGAAATGACAGCAAAGTTTTCTCCACAATTATCCTCTAAGAACAAATGGTCCTGGGGACAGGAACAAGACAATTTACTCCAAATGATCAAGCATAATTTCCTAAGTTCAGTTGTATTAAACATCCTAATTTCAATCAACCTTTCTTCATGAACTGTGATGCCAGTGATATAAGCTTAGGATCTGTTTTATATCAAGAAGATAGTGAGGGAGAACATCAGGTGGTGAGTTTTGCAAGCAGAATACTTAATGGATGTGAACGCAATTATAGTGTAACGGAAAAGGAGTTATTGAGCGTTGTATTCGCTTGTGGGAAATTCAGAACCTACATTCTTGGATACCCGATAACTGTGAGGAGCGATCATAAGTCAATATCTTTCCTAAAAAATTGCAAGATTAACCATGGGAGATTGGCAAGGTGGATACTCGCACTACAAGAGTACCATATAAATTGGGAGTATGTTCCAGGAAAACAGAATATTGCTGCAGATATATTGTCCCGGATTAACATAGAACAACAAACTTTTGAAGGGGAAAAAGAAACAATCATCAAGGTATACACTATAATAAAAAACAAGTCAGATTTGGAAAACATCATGAAATCAATTGCACAACAACAAACAGAGGATACCAAAATCAACAATTTTAGACAAAGACTGATCCAACAGGATGAAAAAATCACTGCATATTACTGTCTACATGAAGACATATTATTTTACAAACCAAATAATAACCAAGGATCATGGAAGGTGGTGATACCTAAAGCTTTAGAAACAGAATTAATACTGGACTACCATAGTCGATATGGGCATATGGGTGCATTAAAAGTAATGAAGGCACTTGAGGAACACACTTACATTAAGAATATCAACAGGAGAGTCAGAGAATGTATTCGGCAGTGTCACATCTGTCAATTGGCAAAATGCAATAACGAAAAAACAGAAGGGATTATGCAACCTATTACATCAACTGGTAAATTAGAGAGAGTATTTTTAGATATGTGTGGACCGTTACCTCGTAGTGGAGGGAGAAAACAGTATAAGTTTTTTATAATCATGTTCGACCATTACTCCAAATTTACAAAACTATACCCCATTATTCGGGCAACTACAAAAAAGATTTTGCAAATAGTGATCCAACAATACATACCAGAGTTAGGAGCTCCAAGATCAATTATTACCGATCACGGAACTCAGTTTCGAGGAAGGGTCTGAAAGGAGACTTTGTTAGATCTAGGTGTCAAGACATATAAAACATCTGTCTATCACCCAAATAGCAACCCGGCGGAAAGAGTACTGAGGGAGGTCGGCCGTATACTCAGGACATATTGTTTTGATAAACACCAGAAGTGGAGTGACTACATTACACAAACAGAGAGCTTTATCAACTTAGCTTACCATGAAGCAATACAAGATACTCCATATACCATAATGCATGAAAGACTACCACCCCGAGAAATTAGTGAAATAATCAACTTCCCAAACAACCCAGCTTACCAGTTCGACAACGTGAGATTCAACAGCAAACTGAATGAACAAGTGGAGAAAAGAAGGAAAAAATACAAAATAATTCAGCAGAAAATGATCCAGTACAAGATTGGAGACAAAGTATTGTTAATAAACCGCGAATTGCCAAGTTCTAAGGAAGGAATAGCAAAAAAGCTATTATTACTGTATAATGGACCATATGTTGTTATAAAAAACAATAACAATAATACTTATGTCATTAGTGATGTGGAAACAAAAAAGATTAAGGGAACATACAACCAAGTTTCCTTAAAAATGTATTATGAACCTAATAAACAAAGTTGTATATACCACCAAAATTCCAAAGAAATAGTAAGATCAACTTACAACTAATTATTTATGAGAATTAATTTCGAACTGAAGAATTTATTATTATAATACCACAAAATTCAAAAAGAAATAGTAAGATCAACTTACAACTAATTATTTATGAGGGTTAATTTGAAACTGAAGAATTTATGATTAATATACCACAAAATTCCAAAGAAATAGTAACATCAACTTACAACTAATTATTTATGAGAATAAATATGGAACTGAAGAATTTATTATTATAATACCTCAAAATTCAAAGAATATAGTAAGCTCATCTTACCAACTTTGATAATTCAGAATATAATTTTAAATGAAACCAAAATAACCAAATTTGAATATCTCAGAATTCAAATAAATAGTAAGGACAACTTACAGTACAGTTTGATAATGTTATTATGAATCAAGCGGATAAACAACTGGGAATAAATTTCCAAATTCTAAACAAAATAAGCACCTCTTATTAAATATAATTATGGACTTATTATTGGAATATAAAAGAAAGATGCAACATCCATGAATTAGAAGAAACCATAGTGCTATAAAACGAATAAGAAAGGACAAATGTAGACAATCGACGATGAAAATAAGACGAGACTAGAAACGAATTTACCACAAATAACCTATCATGATTGTGAGAGAATTAACAACAACTAAAGATGCAAATACTTGTTATGTTTTAATTGAATGAAAATAGTGAATGAAGAATGAAGATTAAGCAGTACTGATAAAGAAAGAAAGAAGATAGTACCAATTGAAAATAAAAAATGTTATTAATATCGCCACAAGAAAATAAACATCTGAAAGAATCAATGGAAAGAAATATTTAGATCTGAGAAGTTAAACTGAGTGAACAATCCCAAGAATATATTATATTATTTTTATTTGATTTAGTCGTGAATAGACTAGTGATTATTAAATGTGATTGACTGACGAGATAGCTCCAGCAATCGATATTATTTATGTATTATGTATTATAAGGACAGCGGGGTATTAGGTCAAGAGAGCCCCCCGACTGATTCCAGAATATATGGTGATTAATTTGTTAGGGAAGTAACATGTTCCAGGGATAGAACACTTATATTTAAAGACAAGTATACCAGATCATAATAAGAATAACAAATGATAATGTGAAAGATAAGATAATTGATAATTTCAACAAAAACAATATTTTATTAAAATGATCAAATTTGGTGGCAGGGTAGTGTGTAACATTACATTTGGAACAACTTAATATCGTACCTGATTTAATGAAGACTTTGGTTAAGAAGCTAACAAGGAGAACATTATCTTCCAAGATGATAGTGAAGAGGAACGACTAACCATTTTAGACTGACTAGTAAGACAACTGACCGTACCCAAATTAATGATTTAGGCTAAGTGATGCAAAATACCTTCAACCCCAATTATGACATGAAGTTTCAATAATGACCAAATAAAGAATTATAAAGACAGACGGCTTATGAACCAGTACTATAAAGAAACAAATGGTTTCATTCAAAGTATCATAATATCCAGATAATCAAAATACAAATTGAGGGATAATAGGCCCAAACATGTAATATTATGTAAAAGAAATATTAGTAAATAATTAAGTTAATTGATGTAATGAAAATATAAACACACCTTATTATAGATACATGAACCATACAACTAACTGTAACAAATAGTGTTCATAAGATTGTCCAAAAAACAACAAATAATAACTTGTTCACAATAACATTTTTATAACAAGAGTGAAGTCCTTTTAATGACAATAAAATGTAAAACCCTATAAAACCCAATAAGTATGTTTATAAATACAACCTATTAAGTGTTAAGTGAATAGGGTAAACGGCAAACATAGTGACAAGTAATGTGAAGCATAACATAGACAGTGTCAGAGTAATTAATGAATTAACTGACAAAAGACTAATTAATTAGTGCAGAATTTATTTTATAAAAATGTGCATGTTATTATGTTTTAGCACATTGTTTTATTATCATGGTATTTGTGTTGTTTTTTGTATGTAGCAGGTGAAACAGTTGTTTTAAAAGAATATCAATTAAATGATATTAATTTCATTTTTTTTATGTTAACAAATATAACCATAGAACTGGTGTTAAACAGTGATAAATTGATTGGCAAAGCAAAATAGACTATAAAAAGATGTTATTGCTAAGTGTCAAACAATTGTACAGTTTGAGTAAAAAAAAACAGTTTATTTGTGCAAAGGTTCAGTAAAATCATAGCCATGTGGGCATGAATTTAAACTAATAGAATAGTATATCTTTTGTTTTGTTAAAATAATGTTATGTGTTAAACAGTTTTTATGATTGTTAAAAGATAATTTAACTGTTAAAGGTTTCAAACATGGTGATGAAAATACCACCAGTACATAGGCCAGGTGAAACCAACTTTTGTAAATTTTAGGTAATAATGAAAGGGATATTATAAAAAAAATGTGGAAGGATAAATATATTTATAGTTAATAGTGTACACAACGAATATAGAAACACAATTATACATCTCAAGTTATTTAAGAAAATTTCAAATAACAAAATTGTAACATCTGTAGTTCTTAAGTAAAAGCAAGCATGTTTAGTGTCTAAATGTCACAAATGTAAAGATCAAAATAATGCTGATAATGGTTTTAAATTCCCAATCAGTACAGAAAAGGAATATTAATTTAAAGGTTTTGAACAAATTTAGATTCTGAAATAATGAAAGTATATGACAATGTATATCCGAATCAACCAACCAGATTCCAAGTTTACCCTTAGCAACCAGAAATTTCGGATAAATAAAATGAGACTTCTTTGACAACGATCTTAGCGGATAGACGCGTTTGTAAAACTTCCTACATAATATAGAATAAACAGTGAAAAAACGATACAAACATATTAATACAGTTAGAGGTACATAACACGAACTTTTTACACCAAGAGAAGAACAACCATTATATGAAATAGAAGACCCAAGAACCAGGGAGAAGATCTGAAGTGGACGAGGGCCCTGTATTCGACAAGAACCATACAAAGAAGAGGATTTGGTGATTTTGACATCTTATTATATTGTGCATCAACACCCACATTTGTATACACGACTTTTTAAATACTAATCAACTAAAACTACAGACACCATATCACACCAACACTAAGAACACTCACTAATAACACGATTTGAGATTGACACCTTTTCGAACACCACAAGAACCTTTGATTTACATAATAATTATTAAACGCCTAAACTGGACATAACATATCAGAACTGGTAACTACTATCCGACTGCCTGTGTGCACGTTACACTCTAACATTGTAATATCCTTTAATTGTAAAACTTGTATTTTGATTTATAGAATGATATTTTGTTTAAATGTAATCCCCAAACCATATACGCCCTGAGATACTTTATTATTAATAGAAACATTAACGAAAGCATTCATTTGGTCTGAAAAAAATACTGAATGTTGGCTACTACTGCCAACTGGTAAAAAGAAGACGTATAATTTGCGCCACAATTGTGATTGTCATAATCAAATTTAAGAACAATTAACCAGTGTTTTACTGAATAAAGGATTCCTATAAGGATATATGTTTGATGTTATATTTGTGTCGTTATTATTGCTGTTCCATTTAGGAAATACATTCACAGATTACAGCGGACGCCAGGACAGTTGGCAACGTTGAGTGACGTCACGGAAACGAGCGGTATAGTGGGAGCAAGCGGCAAATTACAAAACCATTCGCCGTTCAACATAACACATTAATAATTACAAATTGACGACTCCAGAGCGAGTTAGTCGCTACATTATTTATCTATGTTACAAATTGACACTTCCAACGGGCGGTGTATGTAATTCAAGTGCACACAACATAACATTTAAATAACACAGGTAACACCAAATTTAGTGTTACAAATTGACGAATCCGAAGTGAGGCTTTAACTAAGACGTAACGAAATTTATCGTTACAATATATATATATATATATATATATATATTGCAACGAATCACAGGATCATGATAGGCGGGGCAAGTTCATATATTACACAGACAATGGACATTCATATTATATTGGTAGATGGTTAAGTTTGGTTGTTATCAATTGTATTTAGTAAGGTTAAGGGTTTAGTTTAAAAAAACTGTGCATTATTATTTATGGTTATTCATGTACTGTGTTAGTGGAAATGTGCGCGCGTGCGCGAGTGGGAAACGTTTCCCGGGCGGTGCGTGAAGTATTATCGTTGTTTTGACATTAGCTGAACTGAGACATGTGTATCGCTACAATCCCTATACCTGTCGGACTATTGTTTACGTTCATGTATATTATTAGTATGTAGGCAGTCATGCATGAGATACGAGTAGTCTGATTACCGCTATGCATGCTGTTACAAAGTAAATGCACTCTACTGCATGAAAAGTGCATGGTCATTTATACTAACCATGTGACTTCCATCCACCAATAGAATGCGGACTGGTGGTTGGAAATTTTCTTAAGCCTGTCGTTACACAGGCAGTTCTTCTACGCCATCTACCGCGAACGGAACGTGCACTCCTTGTACAAGATTCTACCGCTTGCAAGGTGTTGTAAAAACTATTCGTCGTTAGTGAAACGGGAAGACTCAGAACTGTGTGTGTAGTACATTTGCACACATCAGTGTTTTAACGCATTTTGCGTAAAATTACAAGCAGTTCTTCACTGCTGCTACCGTGAATGGTACATACAATTCCTTGTACAAGATTATACCGCTTGCAAGGATTGGTTAAGACTTTTCGGGGATAGTAACGCGTGTGACGCATAACAATTGATTTTATATCTTTACACACGTTATTAATATTGTAGTATTACGTGTGTAAGAAGTGAGTGTAACTGTATCACTGCGCGAGATTTTCCGCAGTGACAGTATCATTAATTGTTACGCAATAGTTCCATCAAGACGTTTCCGTGCTAGTGCAAGATTTCCTCATAGGGTGGTCTGCTGATCGCGGTAGACCTTGTTATTCGCGAGAACACTTGAAGAAGCCGGAGAGGTATAAGCTCAATATACCGTTATTAGATTAAACTCACTGTCACCTGAGGTATTACTTGGTCTTAAACTCTATATAAGTTTGGCGAGTAATAAAATCCGTAGTACCGTTGTGTGCGAAGTGTCGGATTCATCGTGGGAATTGCAGGACATCAGCCCAGCTGTTATAGGACATCAGCCCAGCTGTTACAGGACATCAGCCCAGCTGTTACAGGACATCAGCCCAGCTGTTATAGGACATCAGCCCAGCTGTTATAGGACACCAGCCCAGCTGTTATAGGACACCAGCCCAGCTGTTATAGGACCAGCCTAGCTGTTACAGGACGCCAGCCCAGCTGTAAACGTTTCTGGTGAAACGTCTGTCATTTGTAAGCCACACCTGACGAACCAACTATACCGCAAAGACCGGCCCTTCTCTTCAACAACATCATCGTGGGAGTCTTCTTATGTAACGTATCACGTCTTGCGTATGAACATTATTTAACATTTTAAAAGAAAGACTCTCTATCAAACATTACATTCTGTACATTTCAAATATACCATATAAACTATAACTTGTGTTTGTACAATAAATAATCTTAAACCCTCCAATATAGACTTGTAATTTGAAATACACATACTATCATATCCTATGCGCCAATAGTTTAGTAATTTGTGTTGTCGCATAGAGATATTGTGGCGCTTAGCAACGTAGGGCTCGTTAAATAGCGGTAAATTTACGCTATTACATATTTGTCTATGAATATAAAATTTGTTGGAAAAATCCGACGTATAAATATAATTAACGTAATAATTGTATGTGTATTGTTCATGTGAAAAGCTGAGGATATAATTTTTCAAGTGTGCATATTCTCTTGTATATCATATATGAACAGATTTTATCAGTATATTGGAGGTAGATTATTAGTTGTTGTATGTTAGATAAGGTATTTACATGTTGATATTTTGAACTGCTTTTTCTGTGTCCATATAAACTGGTTACCATATGTTCTAATCTTGTTGTGATAATAATAACTTGCTTTGCGTATAAATCAATAAATTTAAATTTACTAAATTTTAATTTAAATTTTAATCATTATGGCGGAGTCAAAAGGGGTAGAGAGTGCTTTAGCGGCCATATTAGCTAATATGAAAACTATGGAAGAAAAGATGGAAGTGAATATACAGAAGCTTTCAGCAGAAGCCGGGAAACAAAACAAATCACTCCATGAGGAGAACAAGAAATTATACGCGGCCGTGCAGGAGCAATCTAAACAAAGCAAACAAATGATAGAAGCGGCAGAAAAGCGTATTAGCGAGACCGTGGAAACTATGAAAGCTAATATAGAGGCGAATTTGGAAGTAAATAAGTCAGGACTTAGTGAATGTGAAGCAAAACTCTCTGGTATGGAAGAGCAAGTAATACAACACAGATCCACGGTGAGTGAATTAATGGCCGAGCAAGACGTGCGGATTCAAGAGCTGCAACAACAAGTGTCACGATTGCAAAGTACCTCGTCACCACTAAACTGTACTACGTATGTATATAAGACTTTGGATGATGTTAATTCACAGAAAAAATTTTATGGACGGGAGAATGAAAACCCCATGGATTTCATTCAAATTTGCCAGCGGGATCTGGAGCAAATTGGTGATAACTTAAGTGAAGCTGATAGAATTAATTTCATAGTGCGGCGACTTAAGGGTACCGCTGCGGAGTGGTTTAGTATCGTCCAGGATAAAATCAACACGTTGGAAGACCTGATAAGACATTTCAGAGCTAGATACTGGAATGAGGAGATCCAGCGGAAGATACGTACGCAGCTGGAGTTTGGAAAATATTCCAATACCAGAGGTCCTAAAGATGCATATGTGATGCAGTTGATATCCAGAGCTAGATATCTTGAGCCTAGCTTAACCGAACCTGACATGGTAAGTAAACTTGCGCACCACTTTGGACGCGGGATACAGGTGGCCGTCCTTACGCAAGGAGTTAAGTCGTGGGACGAGCTACTCACATTACTTGCAAAATGGGAAGGTATCGACAACCCGAATATCAATGGTAACAGTAACGAAACACCGCATAAAAGTTTTCAATATCAAAATCAAACCAAGCAAACACAGTCGCAACAGCAACAACGACCTAAGATGTCTAATAGAAATACCAATCAAAAATTTAATGCCAATAAAGTAGCAGTAGTAGCGGAAGAGGATTCCGATATAGAACAGTCAAAAAACGTGTAAGGCTGCACGGCGTGAGTCCGTGCAACAAAATAACTAGTACACGTAAAGGTAGGAATGAAGTTTCAAAAGCCCGGTGTAACTATAAAAAGCAGTTCAATAAATCAAATGTGAAAGATGTTAATTATAAGGAAAAATTTGTAGTGTCCGGCCTATATCCTGCCGTAATTAGAGATAGTTTAATTTGCAATAACCATAGTAAGGAAAATGAGAAAGGTATTAGTGTTGAAAATGACACTGACCTCATTGTCAACGCGAAAATTAACGGATGTGTCGGCGAAGTTTTATTTGACAGCGGCGCAGAAATCTCGTTAATGGATGAGCGATTCCTAGAGAAGCACAGGAAACATTTTAAAAAAATCCCGATTCTGCCAGCAGCCCACAAAATCATAAAATCAGCGACGGGTGAATCTCAGAGGGTTGACCGTCAAGCTATGATAACAGTATCCATTCAGGGAATGGAAATAGAAGTCTCTGTGCTTATTGTCAAGAAACTTGTGTATAATGTTATTTTGGGAGTGGACACATTAAATAAACTGCACGCGAACATTGATTTTCCAAATAAAATACTAAAATGTACTATAAATAATAGTAAACACGATATCAGGTTAGGACGCAGGAGGGGTAAGACGGGGTCTGATTGTGAACCTATTACTATAACTCGCCCAGCGGTTCAACTTGCCGATAAGATAACACATAATATGCGGACTCACAGCAGGCAGATAACGAGCAATGAGCAAGATAAGCTGCAAAGTATGCTTGATAAATTCGAATCTGTGTTTTCAAAAAATCCTACCGTCACGAATGTTTATGAACACAGTATTCAGGTCACTGATGAAAATAAATTTGTACGAAAGACGTACCCCATCCCCCTTCACTATCGACAACAGGTTGATGCCGAAGTTAAGAGTATGCTTCAGAATGGTGTTATTGAACGAACTGATAGCAATTTTTTAAATCCTATGGTTGTTGTTAAAAAGAAAAATAACGACATTCGATTATGTCTCGACATGAGAAATCTAAATTCTATTACAAAAAAATGCTACGACTGTGCTCCGAATGCGGAGAACCTATTCATAAAATGTCAAGGTGTTAAATACATGTCTCGCCTTGATCTTAAAAGTGGATTCTGGCAGATTCCCCTTGCCAAAGAGTCGAGAAGATACACAGCATTTCTATATCGAAATAAATGCTATCAGTTTAGAGTAGTTCCATTTGGTTTGGTTACCAGTTTAGCGGCCATGGTCAGATGTTTGGAGTTAGCTCTGGGACCCGAGGTGGAGGACTTCGTCAGCATATTTGTTGATGATATTTTGGTCATATCCAAATCATTTGAAGAACATCTTGAACATCTCAAGATTGTATTTCAGAAATTGCAAGCCGCTAACCTGACTCTCAATCTTGAAAAGTGTGAATTCGGGAAATCGCAAATTAAATTTTTGGGACATATTATCTCAGCGGAAGGTATAACAACTGACCCGGAAAAAATACGTGCGATCATGGAGTTCCCGAAACCCACAAAACCCAGGGATATCAGAGCGTTCCTCGGATTGACTGGTTACTTCAGACGTTTTACGCCAGAATATTCTGGGACAATTGAGCCGTTGTTAGGACTGCTTCGTAAGAGTACTAAATGGAGATGGGAGGAGCGTCATCAGCATGCTTTCGACGCGACTAAAAATTTGTATAGTAGGAACCTGCACGTGTTCCATCCTGAGAAAAGGGGCACATATGTCCTGAATTGCGATGCTTCGGATTACGCCATTGGGGGGGTACTCTACCAACGGAATGAGAAGGGTGAAAACAAAATAATTGCGCACAGCAGTAGGTCACTAAAAGGGGCCGAACGTAACTATTTCACATCGGAGAAAGAAATATTGGCTATTGTGTACTGCATTAGTAAATTTCGTTATTACCTGGTTGGACAACACTTCGAAATCCTTTCGGACAACCAGGCCTTATCGTTCATGTTGCGCTGCAAGTTGGCGAACGCTCGCATATCCCGTTGGATCATGGCCATCCAAGAGTACGACTTTACCATTAAGTACTGTAAGGCAAGCGAGAACCAAGCAGCTGACACGTTAAGCCGATACCCTCCAATGGTGGAAGAACGTCATGCGTCTAATAACCAGGAAGTTCAAATTCTAGCTGTCAAATATAAATTAGAAGACAGTCTCAAAAATAGGTTAAGAAATATTGGTATGGAACAACAGCGGGACACAAAATTGAAGCGGATATGTGACGCTATCCGGATACAAGAAAACCCTAAGTACAGAATATATAAAGACGTAGTATATAAAATTATCAATGGCGGATGGAAGATTATGGTACCTGACGCCATGGTGGAAGACCTCACCTGGATGTGTCATGAGAGTCTGGCTCATGCGGGGCCTTATAAATGTTACCTGGCAATGCGGGAGGATTTTGTGTGGCTAAATATGACCAGGAAAATAAAGGCCATACTCCGCTCATGCCACATCTGCCAAACAGCGAAATATCCGAACCAACATACCCAGGTTGAAATGGGTAACATTGTTGTGCGTAATAAAAATGACCTTGTATGCATTGATTTTTTGGGTCCACTTCCTCGGGCGGCACGTGGAATGAAGAACCTTGTGGTTGTTACGGATGCCTTTACCAAACATGTTAGCCTATATGCTATTGGTAGACCTACTACGTCGGCTGTCATAAACATTATGCTAAATAAATACATGCCGAAAAATGGTCCCGTAAGGAAGATACTCTCAGATCAAGGTAAGCAATTTACGAACACCAAGTGGCACTCCGAGCTTGAGAAACACGGGGTCCAGACGGTCTTGACTGCGATCCGGAGACCGCAAGGTAACTTGGCCGAGCGGGTCAACAAGGGGTTGGGACGGTTGTTCCGTACGTACTGTAATACTAACCAGAGTAAGTGGCCGGAATTCCTAGAATTTTTTGAGTATGCCATAAATGGAAATTATAATTCTACTACTGGGTATACTCCGAATGAACTCCAAACCGGAGAAATGCCAGGCCGGGTCTGGGGTAAACACATTGAAAGGATAGCGACGCATAATATGCCTATACCAGTTGAGATAAAGAAAATCGAAGCTAGAAGACGCATTAAAAAGTGCGCCGAGGAGCGCACGGAAAAATTTAATGCGGAACATAAACTAGTCAAGTTCAAGACTGGAGAGAGTGTGCTGTTACGAGCATTAAATGTTGGAAGAAGGGAGAACAACACAGCCGCGAAGTTTTTTAGGCTGTATAATGGTCCGTATACCCTGTCGGAGCAAGTTGGGAAAAATACCTTTATCTTAACCAACCCAAATACCAACCGTGCGATTGGTAAATTCCATGCGTCCTCATTGAGGAAGTATTATACAAAGGATCCGTAAACTCAGAAATAAATGTCAGGATATAGGGGTAAGAATGTGTAGTGATTTAAATATGTCAATTCAGGTTTAAATGTTGTATGTAAGATGGCTCTGTGAATGAACAATAATCTAGTTTTGATAAGGAATGTTGTCTGTGTACCCTATGACCCTGCATTAGATGTCGTTATCTGTGTGTCAAGAACATGTGTGTTTGTTTTGGTTTGAAGGTTACCACGTGTCTTTTGATTTGATGCTTCTGTCAAAGTGACAGTTGGAATTGTTAGTATTAATTGAGGAGGTTTATTTGATTTTAGTTCGAGGGTATTATTATTATTTCAGGATTAGGAAGTTGTTTTGGGTATATTAAAAAAAAAAAAAAAAATTTTTTTTGTTAGTTAACTAAAAAAAAAAAAAAAATTTTTTTTTTATGCGGGAAGGAGTTAATCCTGCAACGAATCACAGGATCATGATAGGCGGGGCAAGTTCATATATTACACAGACAATGGACATTCATATTATATTGGTAGATGGTTAAGTTTGGTTGTTATCAATTGTATTTAGTAAGATTAAAGGTTTAGTTTAAAAAAACTGTGCATTATTATTTATGGTTATTCATGTACTGTGTTAGTGGAAATGTGCGCGCGTGCGCGAGTGGGAAACGTTTCCCGGGCGGTGCGTGAAGTATTGTCGTTGTTTTGACATTAGCTGAACTGAGACATGTGTATCGCTACAATCCCTATACCTGTCGGACTATTGTTTACGTTCATGTATATTATTAGTATGTAGGCAGTCATGCATGAGATACGAGTAGTCTGATTACCGCTATGCATGCTGTTACAAAGTAAATGCACTCTACTGCATGAAAAGTGCATGGTCATTTATACTAACCTTGTGACTTCCATCCACCAATAGAATGCGGACTGGTGGTTGGAAATTTTCTTAAGCCTGTCGTTACACAGGCAGTTCTTCTACGCCATCTACCGCGAACGGAACGTGCACTCCTTGTACAAGATTCTACCGCTTGCAAGGTGTTGTAAAAACTATTCGTCGTTAGTGAAACGGGAAGACTCAGAACTGTGTGTGTAGTACATTTGCACACATCAGTGTTTTAACGCATTTTGCGTAAAATTACAAGCAGTTCTTCACTGCTGCTACCGTGAATGGTACATACAATTCCTTGTACAAGATTATACCGCTTGCAAGGATTGGTTAAGACTTTTCGGGGATAGTAACGCGTGTGACGCATAACAATTGATTTTATATCTTTACACACGTTATTAATATTGTAGTATTACGTGTGTAAGAAGTGAGTGTAACTGTATCACTGTGCGAGATTTTCCGCAGTGACAGTATCATTAATTGTTACGCAATAGTTCCATCAAGACGTTTCCGTGCTAGTGCAAGATTTCCTCATAGGGTGGTCTGCTGATCGCGGTAGACCTTGTTATTCGCGAGAACACTTGAAGAAGCCGGAGAGGTATAAGCTCAATATACCGTTATTAGATTAAACTCACTGTCACCTGAGGTATTACTTGGTCTTAAACTCTATATAAGTTTGGCGAGTAATAAAATCCGTAGTACCGTTGTGTGCGAAGTGTCGGATTCATCGTGGGAATTGCAGGACATCAGCCCAGCTGTTATAGGACATCAGCCCAGCTGTTACAGGACATCAGCCCAGCTGTTACAGGACATCAGCCCAGCTGTTATAGGACATCAGCCCAGCTGTTATAGGACACCAGCCCAGCTGTTATAGGACACCAGCCCAGCTGTTATAGGACCAGCCCAGCTGTTACAGGACGCCAGCCCAGCTGTAAACGTTTCTGGTGAAACGTCTGTCATTTGTAAGCCACACCTGACGAACCAACTATACCGCAAAGACCGGCCCTTCTCTTCAACAACATCATCGTGGGAGTCTTCTTATGTAACGTATCACGTCTTGCGTATGAACATTATTTAACATTTTAAAAGAAAGACTCTATATCAAACATTACATTCTGTACATTTCAAATATACCATATAAACTATAACTTGTGTTTGTACAATAAATAATCTTAAACCCTCCAATATAGACTTGTAATTTGAAATACACATACTATCATATCCTATGCGCCAATAGTTTAGTAATTTGTGTTGTCGCAATATATACATATACATATATATTGTTACTACTCTTTTGTCGCTCGTCATAAAAGCCACACTGTTGTTGGTGTCAATTCTGTAAAGATTTGTCGCTTAGTGGTGAAGATCGCGAACGCACAAACAAACAGTACCGAATCCTCTCGTGTTTAGTCCTTACCTGTCCTTACTCGTTGTTTTTTGTTCCCGGTAGGCCCAAATTGTTTTCTTAAAACAATTAAAAGTTTTGATCGGTGTCGTTTTTCTGTGCGATGTTGATAAATTCAAATTACCCACGCGGACTGGTGGGAATTCGAATCTCGCGTGTCGTTCGTCGTGTTGCCAACATAGAATTTTGGTAAAGGATTCTATTCACCGCTAAATTACACAAATTATATAATATTTTTCAAATAAAAACAAAGGACAATTATTAATGATCAGTACTTGTTTATTAGTGTTTAAAATTCGCTAATTATTTATAATTCAAGTACAGTAGAAATTATTATAAAAAAGTTTCGCTCCGGCTACAAATTAATTTCAACTCAGCGGAAGGTGACAGCAGTTTTACGAGACCATCATGGCCGCTAATATTCTTTATTTACACAAGTTAGTCTGCCAATGAGTTCTTTGGATTACGAAAAAAGTTAAAAGAAGATGTTAACAAAGTACACCACCTTACATTTATGGTACTTAAATACTAAAAAGGTTTACATAAAATTCAACTCTTGGTGTTTAAAAGTGTGCGTCAATATTATAGGCTTCGTACATAGGTTAAACTACAGTTACATACAGTTTGAATAAATATTATCTATCAATCCTTGAAAGAATTTAGTGTTCAAAGTTCGGAGTGAGAGTTATTGTTTGTGAAAAAAGGTTAATCAGTTTTAGTTCGTAATTATTGGTAATTTAAATTATACTTAACGAAACCTTGTTATTTCTTGCTATGGGTCACCAGTATGTCTTCCTGGTTGTGTTTACACTTTCGTTAATTTTCAATGATATGATTTTCCTTCTTCTTCTGGCGTCTATTTTTTATTATTCAGAGTTTTATTCATTTTTTAATGTTAAATTTGGTTTATTGTTCTCCTTGATTTACTGGAACTATGTTCGACTTTTTGTATTCATTTTATTTTCATCTGGATCATATTTTCTTCTTTATTAAACTTTAATTGAGACGAATTCAATTTAGCGTCTGTCTAGCTGGATCGTTAAAAATGGACTCCTCGTTTCCTAACGGTTTTAAATATAATAACGTTTTGTTGTTATGGCAACCAACTCCACTCTCATTGATACAAATATACATTTGTATCTATTGCTATAAATCCTGTGTTTTGGTTCAAAATGAATAAATATTTTATAATGGCTATTGTTCCAATGTATGAAATATTAACATATATGTCCCTATTTTCTTTCAAAGATCAATTTGACATCTCACAAAGAGGTCATGTATTAATGTTTTTTGACAAAATTGCTAATGTTATGTTATTACATAATTCGCTTATTTATACTGTTTATTCCATTTTTGACATATTATTATTGTTAGTTAATTGTAATCAATAAGTTACTTGGTCTCATCTTTCAAATATAATAGTTAATTGCTTACAATTGGTTTTTTTCTGAAGTTAGACAGTTAGGTATTTTATAGGCCTAAGCTGTAACAGTCTAGAATTTCTTATTTTACACTATTTAAACATTATTTATTATATCCATATGTTCTGCTTATGGTCATTTATTACTTATTTGCTTTTGAATTACTTTGGGGCTGCTTTACAATCAATTAATGTTATTATAATTTACAAAATCATTTCTTGTCTGATATTTTTTCTTTTCTATTTTTACAATGATGATTAGTTTTGTGCTTGTTAAATTTATATCATTGCTAGCTTATGCCTACTCCTATCTCTTACAAACTTTTTTAACACTTAATCCTACTAACAAAACATAACATAAAAATAGGTTTATGGTCTGTCTATTGTTCAGCCATATTCCTTCTTATAAACTATAATTCTTTAAACTAACAAATAACAATTTTGGTGAGTATTGTCTCGACACCATCTATTCTATAGTAATAGAAGATGTTTTCTTGTTCTTGCACTCACAACTACTCTGTTTCTTACGGGCTAACACAAATTAAATTATTTGTCTATCAACCATTTGATTATGGTTCTGGTTTATTAGATTTATCTGGTTTACTATTTTTTTCTTAAAATCATAAATTGTTTATTTTAATTTCTTCGTATCACTTCACTGTTTATTATTATCACTCCCTACCTATCTCCCACTCTTGGTTTTATATTGGGATTTAAAACATAATTTTATAGTCAGTTTTTCTATATTTTATGTTTCACTTTTTATCTCGCTATAGGGCTATTAATAACACACATATTTTATTAACAAATGTTTCACTTAATTATTATTGGTAGTGTACTTCTTGTTTACCTAACTTTATATACTGCTTGTTACTACATTTGATTTATAATTTGTGTTTTGTATTATTTGTTTGCCTTTGACTATTTTTTGTCTTTATTCGTCCTATCACTGGGGTTGTGGTTTGTTTCTACCTACTCACTTATCATATCTATTGGGTTATTTTGGTTAAATCGCATTGTACTGTTGTTTTCCTAGTTTTGCTCTGTTGCTTGCTACTTTTCTCTTATCAGATGTTACTTTTAAATGTATATAAAAACTATGTATATATGGTTACTTTGATCGTATAACCATGTTAAATACCCATTCCTTTATACCTTATTCATCCCTTTTAATTTATAGTGTTAATTATATAATATTCTATCCTTCTCAGGTTGCTTCTTAAAATGCATGTTGAAGATATGCACCCTTACAATATATATATATATATATATATCCACTCCTTTACTTGCCCTGAATCTTGTGTCAACACCACTATAAAACATTGCATAATTCCCTGCATATGCAGAACCTATTAACTTCATTTTTGTTTCAGTTAATACTGGTATATTAACATTTTTTTCTTCAAATACTTTGGCATTTCCAATTCTTTGCCACTGATCCCTTAAACATTTCATGTATATATCTTTAATTTTTCAGAAATTTATTTATTCAACTTCTTATTCTTTGCCAGGGTCCCACTGCTACAGTTTCTATACCTTACTCCGAGGTTGCTTTGGGTACTACAAGTATTACAAAGTTTACAAGAACCGGTTACTGGCCTGTTGTACAACTCCCTACCAGGACAACCACAGACCCTTCTGTCAGGGTTACCATACCATAGCCGAAAGGCCCTTGTTTTGGGGTGCATGAGATTCGCCCTCACACTTCTCTTTCTGAGATAGAATTTAGTGGCTTTGTATAAGTTATTCTGATACTGAATGTTTGCTAGTATTTCCAGTGGTCTCATATCGATATCAGTAAGCACTCTAGAATCCTAAGCCACCCAAAATTAAGAAATTAGAATTGGAAAAGGAAGACACCCTAGCTCTCGATTAATCTAATAACGTCGGGGTCAAAAAGTGAGACTAGACAGAAGAGACTAAAGGAAGGGATGACACCCAAGACAAGTTAAAGAAAAGTGAGAATCCAGCTAGGGCTCATCGGGATTGCCGAACCCGTATCCACAAGATCTGTAAATATGTAAATACTATTGAATATAAACAGATATTGTTTATATTATTGTAATACGAGTATAACCATATATATTCAATAACATTCGTATACTGAATATATACTATTGTTATATTCTGACAGATCTTTTCCATACCTGCAATAGACATAGTAATGTTTTTTGTCACTTTACCTAAAGCTTTACCATGTTTGTTCTCTGTAATCGTTTTCTGGAAGATCCTGTTAAATGTATTGAATCTACGTAATGTAATGTAGGCCTAATGTTAAAACGCTAGAAATACTATTTTCTCTTTTATTTTTGAAACTGAAGTTGTTATAAACATTTCGAGGCACTTTCTCTGTTCCATTTTCCTCTAAAGTTTATCATACATTTGTTACCTTTATTTGTCTAAATATAAATATATCATATAAAATTATTCTACTTTCGCCGCATTTTTACGTCATGCGGTAGGTTACTAAAGACGACATATTCTAATTTTTATGTTTCTGCTAAAGGGTATAATTATTTTTGTCTTAATACAGTGTTCTAATGTAAAGTTCTTTATCTACACGTTTAGCTATAATACTTGCATCTCCAGTCTTTTACTTTGAGATTGTTGCAAAGTATTGAAAACTTTCATAAATCTGTTTTAATTTTTATTATTTCGTTAAGCATTAGGGAGTGCTGGGATCGTGTAGCGTATGATTGGATGTATACCAGAAGTCACCCATAAGGCTTTTGAGTATCTCAGATGCAGTATTGGAATCATTTTGCGAGCCAAAATACCGAAAAAAGTATATACGAGGTCTGTAAATTAAGTAATGAGACGATTTCAGTAAAACCTTTTGTTTACAGTCAAACTATATATAGACTCTATCGCTTTCTTTGGGAAGCCACACAGCGCTTTAGACGGGTTTCCCACTTTTCATAGCAGTGCTAGATCTCAGAAACTGGAATCTCCTTCAACTGGTCGGTTACATTTATTTTAGTGTTGTCTATTGTCCCAAAATTGTGTTCTTTGAGATGTTTTTTCAATCTCGGGAAGATAAAGTAGTCACAGGACTCAAATCACGTGAATAAAATGGCTGAAAAACAGGGATACTTTTCTTTGCCAAAAACTCATTAGCCGAGAATGCTGTGTGACAAGGTGAATTGTCATGATACAGCATCCAGGTGTTCACGCTAAATTTTGTTTTTCAAAATTTTATAAACTTTAGTTGCTCTGCGATGATTCTGACGGTTAATCGAAGTTCAGACCTCACCGAGTCCGTGATTCGATCAACATCGTCGTCCGTTCTTGGCATTGACGGTCTTCCAGAGCGTGGCTCACCCTTAATTGATTCCCGGCCATCTGAAAATACTTTAAACCATCTGAAAACCTGTGCTCTTGACAAAGCTTCATCTCCATACACCTTTGTCAATTTTTTGAAAGTTTTAGTAGCATTGTGCCTGAGTTTAACACAGAACTTGATTGCACAACGTTGTTCGTAATTGAGGTCACTCATTTTTATAACGCATAACAAACATTCACTTCACGAAAAGCTTGTTTACGTTTCACGTAGCACTAATAGATAATAAATATTAATACTCAATATCAATCACCTGTTTATCTAACCATCTGTGCTAATGTAAGCCTTACAGTATTGCCATATTGACTGCTGCATGATTAGTCTCATTACATAATTTACAGACCTCGTATCTTAACATCTAGTTAAACATGACAGAATCCATTTTCTTGTGTCACAGATTTTACTTACGCTTTGCTTGTTTAAACGACTAAAGCAGCTAGTAAATTCAATATTTTAATATCAGTTGTAGAATAAAATACTCATTCTGATGCTAATAAAGTTTATAAAATATTTATTAATGCATTATATAAATTTTGAAAAACATTAATTAAACATTACAAATAAAACCAAGGTATTTAAGTAATTAAAAGAATTGTGTTTTAACTTAGTACATGTCTTTTGCTCGGTTGTTTAGAAATTAATCTACATAAAAATACTAACGAGACAATTAATTTTACTTGTTCATGTATCGAGCATGGTATAGAATGATAGAATGTTTGTCATTGTATCTATCTGCTATCTGTAACGTTGAAAATACTGTGTAAGTTTCAAAACATTTCCAATTACAAGTAAATATTTTGAGTGTAGTTTTAAATAATTTAATTTAAATGAACATTACTTATGGTTAACCTTTTAAATCAGCTCGTCACTAAAAGAAAAGCTAAATGAATGGAAATTTATTTATATACACAATGACTATATACATATATATACCTATAAATAGATTTATAAATATATTTAAATAATTGTTTAAAGCTTATATTTACTTTGTATAAATTAAGTTTAATACACATAAATTGAAAAATTGAAGATCTTCATATCCGACTATAATATGATTTAACTACAAAAGATTTCTAACAGAGAAGTTGCACTTCAAACTGTTGAAAGCAGTTTTCAACCAAATAATATTCGTTATTAATAAACATGACAGTGTGGATATAGTTAGCATTATATACATCTGAGTCAAGAAATGTTCAACCGTATGTAAAACATAGAGATTAAAACAAGAAATGATATCATGTCTCTGTTCCTCACAAGACGGCTGCCCCAGAATGAGCAAAGGTTTTACTTGTAAAACGTATCCACATTAATCAGGCAAAGGTGCAGGACAACAAAAGCATCTGTATAATAAGCCATCACGTAATTGAAGCACTGTTTTAGTGCAGACAGCTGTTTGCCGACATTCCAAACGCAGCCACGTGCAGTTAATATCACGCTCCGTAGGCTTTCCATTGTTTTGTTTAGCTTACAAAGTCTCTGACTTAGCTGTAAGTCTTCTAAATTATTCCTGCACTTCTTGAGTAATGGAAACTTGTCTCATAACAGAAAACAGTAATTTCTACTCCAAGATAAAAATATATCACTCAATTTGTGTTTTATCTTAATTTATTATATTATGTAATATAGATTTTAGAGTAAAAGGGATTAAATATAAATATAGGTGTGAAACTGTGGAACAGGCTATTTACGAGTGCAGTCTCTTAGATTACAGTATAGTTTATGGGAATTTGTTTTTACTCATGGTGTTTATTCCATTATTACTTAATTACTTCATTTCTATTATGAAAAGTACTTAAGGACAAATATAATTCTAAATGCGTATGGTTTATTTATGAGCACTTCAGAATGTCTGAATTTGTATGGTTTCATTCTGCGTTCCTTGGACAGTGAAAAAATATCTAGATAATAGCTACACTCACACACACACCTATATATAGCAATATTACAATTTTTATATTTTGTTTATCTGAAGTCTCAACGTAACTATCAAATAACTTACCAGCTAGGTCGTGGGATTTCTGTGTTCGCACAGAAGTCCCTTTTGTTGCACAATAAATATTATGTGAGAAGAGAGGAGAATGATTTTGTGGCGTGGAATAAATGTTAATAAAACATTGAGTTATAAAAAGAAAACAAAATTTTTTTTAAATTTAAAAAGAAATCTGTATTAAAAGTTGGCTTTTAAGAGAAGCCGTTTTACACGTATTAGTCACAGTACTCCTTATAAATTACACATACGTAATATTCAAACAAATAAAATAAACACAGATATGAACATGTAAATGACAAACATAAAATTCATATATAAAAACAATTATACAATTGAAAAATTGTTTAAAAACTTTACAGGCATTGCACAAATGCAATGCAAAGAGAAGGGCATTGAAAATGCTTCAATAAATCTAAAAAATATATATATTTCTGTTCATTCACCAATGAATTAATTAATTCTTCATTCACCAATCAATAAATTCATTCTTTATTTACCATTGTACAGATTATAAGTTAAATGTAGTCGCATTCATAAGCGAAGTTTTATATGTGTACTACGTTATTGACAACAAAGAAGTAGTTTCTATGGAAACTCACCGGTTCCCATTTTCGATAACGCACCAGCGATTGACCGTAAATGTGCGACACGTCTTTATAAACATTTTCAATGTTAAAACAATTATAAAATTGTTTTAAAGGCTTGGGCGTCTGACACTAAAATATAAAATACAAGTAATTATTTTCAATGTTGCAAATAAAAAATTGAAGGTTTATTTTTATAGTATCTTAATCAAAAATAATATTTACTTTATTTCAATAAACATCAATTATTATACACCCATTTTAATTAACTAGGAAAAATTATTCGGAGACAGTGTTACAATTAGATACTTAAATTATATTAATTATTTAATTTTTTGTTGTTACACTATGTACAAATTATTTATTTCTTCTCTTAATTATATCATGATTATACTTGTTTACTGTCTTTGTTTATAATAAATAATTGTTCGTTTTCACCTGTTTTTTACTGCTGCTTTACCGTGGCGTGTCTGTTGTACCTTGATGATGATGGTGTTCCTAGTGCCGGAGTCTGTTGTCGGTTGTCCATTGAACAGAGTGTCCATCGCCTTAGATTAAGGCGTCTGTCTTATGTTGCTGAGCATCGGACATAGTACCCCTGTAAACAAATTATTTGAGTCTGTCTTTTCGTTCGGAAACGAACGGGATTTTATACTGACGCTACGCCAACAGGTTACAGGTTGTTTACGACCATCTCAAACATGTACACCTTTGGACCAGCACGTCAGTTTTCACATATCACTTTTTTCGTACTTTCGCTCTCATGTTCAACATTAAGTTCATGTGCGAACTAATAAAATCGTGCGATTTGTGTGATTTTTGTCTTTATTTACATATTGTAGCACAACGAAGTTTTTACCTTATTCTATAAATTAAGATCATATAGGAAAAGGAGGGAAGAAGTCATCTGGAAGGAGTAATATCAACTTAAATAAAAGTAGCAGAAAAAAGTAATTGCAATCATCAATAAAAGGACTTAACAGATCTAGAAAAATCGATTCAAGGAAATTACATATAGTCAATTTATAGCCAAAATGTGTTAAAAAACAAATAGTATGAGTATCATCTGAGTAAAATAATTAGTAGACCCAGTAAGATATGGAGTAGTAAGGAGTAACAGCCCAGAACAAATAAATTAAAATGACAACTCTCAAGATATGGAGGAGTAAGGACTAACCGACCATAACAAATGAATTAAAATGAAATAATATCAAGATACCCAAAAAACCTATTGTAAAGACAGAAAACTCTATAGCAGCAAACAAATAATTAAAAAGAAATTAAACTATATCAGCTATACCAACTTAAATGAAACAACTAGCCCAAAAAAGAGAATCCAATACAAATAATGAGAAATGATGTAAAATTAATTATAATTAAAATAAATGTGATTAAGGGGAACACCCCAAACCAGTTTTAAAAAGGACAACAAAAGACACTCATTAATATAAAGTTTTAATGTGTTTATTTATACAATTATATGTGTTATTATTTTTGTGTGAATACAATACAGAATATGTTGATAGTAGGAAATACTAGATGTTTATATGTAAGAGTTTATTGTATTTGAATCATGTTAATTAATGTTATAATTTTGTGAAGTAAGGAAAGGCAAAACAATAATTCAAAGGACCCATAAATAGTGAATCAAAAAATATAAAACTAATAAGATGAATTAATAATAAAATTGGTAGGAAAATTGAAAATTGATGACCAAGACAAATTCAACTTTGACCATATAAATCAAATCAGAGAATATAAATTAATAGAACCTAGACCAAATTGAAATAAATTATCCCATTCAGAATACAAATACTTTATCATAATGATAACAACAACCTATAATAATGATTCAAAGAATCAAAGTGTAAAGTTGACTTAAATGGTGATTGTACAAGAAAATGCCAAAAGCAGTAAGCAAGCACTAGTAAAATGCAAATAAATTGTTAAATGTTTAAAATAATAGCCAGACATAAAAGGTAAATTATAAGGGTTTAATTAGTAATCGAGTGTGAGTAAAATTGTAACATAAAACATATTTAAATCATATAATAGGTAATTATGGGAATCAAAATAAGTCCTAGTAATGGATTTCAAAGAATGAAATTCTGAAGCTTAATTCAAACCAAAACAGGTCAAATTTAGTATTAGCTTGTATAAAATAAAAGCAGGAATATTGTTATATAATTAGAATTACATAAAAGTACTAAAAAAAATAATTTATAGCCAATTAAACAAAAAAATGTCAATATTTTTACTTCCATATTCCTTAAGGAAATGGAATTATGGTGATGGCAAAAAAAATCGGTTCGAGATTATTGCAGATTCTGATTGTACTACACTCAAAACATGAAAAAAAGTCGTTTTTCGAAAAGTGTCTGTGTGTCTATCTGTCTATGTGTCTGTAGATTTTTTTTCGATGGCAAACGATAACAGCTGCAAATTCAAACAGAATCAAATAATTTTTTGCATACAGCCCTGATTTGTAGAGTACTCAAGACCTATTGTTTTTGGTGAAGATCGGTTGAGGGAAAGGGGTAGTTTACCGGCAACGGTTTTTTTTACCAAGGGAAATTTTTTTTTTTTGGCAAACGATAACAGCCGCAAATTCAAACAGAATCAAATAATGTTTCGCATGCAGCCCTAAATTGTAGAGTTTTCAAGACCTATTGTTTTTGGTGAAGATCGGTTAAGGGAAAGGGGTAGTTTACCAGCAACGTTTTATGTTTTAACAAGGGTATTTTCTATGGCAAACGATAACAGCCGCAAATTCAAACAGAATCAAAAGATTATTTGCATACAGCCCTAAATTATATAGTTCTCAAGAACTATTGTTTTTGGTGAAGGTCGGTTAAGGGAAAGGGGTAGTTTACCGGCAACGTTTTTTTAACAAGGGTATTTTCTATGGCAAACGATAAAAGCCGCAAATTCAAACAAAATCAAATAATTTTTTGCATACAGCCCTGATTTGTAGAGTACTCAAGACCTATTGTTTTTGGTGAAGATCGGTTAAGGGGAAGGGGTAGTTTACCTGCAACCTTTTACGTTTTAACAACAGTAAAGTACTTGAAAATTCATTTAAAATTTTTCAAACAATGGTAATTGTTAAAAATAAAATAATTTTGTTGCCAGGCAATAAAATTATAATTTTTTCATTTTAATGTAAATTATGTATGAGTTAATATACATGTATAAAATAATATATCGTTCGTGGCAGGTAAGCATATCTCAGTTATGTAATGTTTACGTTTCCATTTTATTACTTCTATGTTCCTTAAGGAAATGGAAGTATGGTGATGGCAAAAAAAATCGTGTTCGAGATTATTGCAGAATATGATTGTACTACACTCAAAACATGAAAAAAAGTCATTTTTCGAAAAGTGTCTGTGTGTGTGTCTGTGTGTCTGTCTGTGTGTCTGTGTGTCTGTGTGTCTGTGTGTCTGTCTGTAGATTTTTTTTTTAGGCAAACGATAACAGTCGCAAATTCAAACAGAATCAAATAATTTTTTGCATACAGCCCTGATTTGTAGAGTACTCGCGACCTATTGTTTTTGGTGAAGATCGATTGAGGGAAACGGGTAGTTTACCAGCAACGTTTTATGTTTTAACAAGGGTATTTTTTATGGCAAACGATAAGAGCCGCAAATTCAAACAGAATCAAATACATTTTTGCATACAGCCCTGTTTTGTTGAGTACTAAAGACCTATTGTTTTTGGTGAAGATCAGTTAAGGGAGAGGGGTAGTTTACCTGACAAGTTTTTTGTTTTATCAAGGGTATTTTATAAGGCAAACGATAACAGCCGCAAATTCAAACAGAATCATATAATATTTTGCATACAACTCTGAAATGTAGAGTTCTCAAGACCTGTTGGTTTTGGTGAAGATCGGTTAAGGGAATAGGGTTGTTTACCAGCAACATTTTATGTTTTATCAAGGGTAATTTTTTTTTTGACGAACGATAACTGCCGTACAATAAAACAGAATCAACTACTCTTCTGCATACCTTTTTGAATTATACGGAACTCAAGGTCTGTTGATTTTGTTGAAGATCGGTTAAGGGAAAGGGGTATTTTACCTGTAACGTTTTATGTTTTAACTAGGGTATTTTTTCTATGACGAAAGATAACTGCCCTAAATTCAAAGAAAATCAACTAATGTTTTGCATACAGCCCTGAATTGTAGAGTTCTCAAGACCTATTGTTATTGGTGAAGATCGGTTAATGGAATAGGGTAGTTTACCAGCAACGTTTTATGTTTTATCAAGTGTGTTTTCTATGGCAAACTATAACAGCCGCAATTTCAAACAGAATCAAATAATTGTTTGCATACAGGCCTAAATTGTAGAGTACCCAAGACCTGACGTTTTTGGTGAAGATCGGTTAAGGGGAAGGGGTAGTTTACTAGCAGCGATTTTTTATCAAGGGTAATTTTTTTCTATATTAAACGATAACAGCCGCAAATTCAAACAGAATCAAATGATGTTTTGCATACAGCCCTGTATTATAGAGTTCTCAATACCTATTGGTGCTGGTGAAGATCGGTTAAGGGAAAGGGGTAGTTTACCAGCAACAATTTATGTTTTAACAAGGGTAATTTTTTATATGACGAACGATAACTGCCGTAAATTCAAACAGAATCAACTAGGTTTTTGCATACCTTTTTGAACTAAAGGTTCTGTTGATTTTGTTGAAGATCAGTTAAGGGAAGGGGTAGTTTATCAGCAACGTTTTATGTTTTAAAAAGGGTAATTTTTATTATGACGAACGATAACTGCCGAAAATTCAATGAGAATCAAATAATTTTTTGCACCCTTTCCTCAGTTGCAGAGAGCTCAAGGTCTATTGATTTTGGTGAAGATCGGTTAAGGGAATGGGGTAGTTTACCAGCAACATTTTATGTTGTAACAAGAGAAATGTTTCCATGACGAACGATAACTGCCGCACATTCAAACAGAATCAAATATATTTTTGCATGCTTCCCTGAATTGTAGAGGACGGAAGGTCTGTTGATTTTGGAGAAGATCGGTTAAGAGAAAGGGGTAGTTTATCTGAAACATTTTATGATTTAACAAGAGTAAAGTACTTAATTTTTATAAATAAATTATCCTGATAAGAAGCTCATAGTAATCCACTGTAGAAACGTAGATGAAGTATCTATAAATGAAGAATTTAGGTGAACGGGGTGGGGGTAATTTTCTATTATTAAAAATTATAGTTGAAGGTGTAGTGGAGAATTTTTTATATGTGTGCTACGTTATCGGCAACAAAGAAGTATTTTTTTGTTAAAATTGCTTCCCGGGCTCTTTAGCCGTAGTCCAATGTTTTCTGCAAAACCAGACTTTTCGGCAGTGACATCGACTGCCATTATCGGTGAAAATCGAGTGCGAAAACGTGAGGTGGTATACGTTAGTGACCACAGTACTGTGGTTAATGCTGAAGCAATAAGTAGAAAGACGTAGTTTCTATGGAAATATTTCATTTCGAATATGATTTTAAATATAAATCTTAGAACATGGAAGTCATGTATGGTTCTCCATACCGATATTTACTTTTTCTATGGTAAACGATAACAGCCGCAAATTCAAACAGAATCAAATAAGTTTTTGCATACAGCACTGATTTGTAGAGTACTCAAGACCTATTGTTTTTAGTGAAGATCGGTTAAGGGAAAGGGGTAGCTTACCTGCAACGTTTTATGTTTTAAGAAGGGTATTTTCTATGGCAAACGATAACAGCCGCAACTTCTGACAGAATCAAATGATTATTTGCATACAGCCCTAAATTGTAGAGTTCTCAAGACCTGTTGTTTTTGGTAAAGATCGGTTAACGGAAAGGGGTTGTTTACCTGCAACGTTTTATGTTTTAACAAGGGTATTTTATATGGCAAACGATAACAGCCGCAAATTCTAACATAATCAAATGATTATTTGCATACAGCCCTAAATTGTAGAGATCTCAAGGCCTATTGTTTTTGGTGAAGATCGGTTAACGGAAAGGGGTAGTTTACAGGCAACGTTTTATGTTTTAACAAGGGTATTTTTTTCTGTGACGAACGATAACTGCCGTAAATTCAAAGAGAATCAACTAATGTTTTGCATACAGCCGTGAATTGTAGAGTTCTCAAGACCTATTGTTATTGGTGAAGATCGGTTAATGGAATAGGGTAGTTTACCAGCAACGTTTTATGTTTTGTCAAGGGTGTTTTCTATGGCAAACGATAACAGCCGCAAATTCAAACAGAATCAAATAATTGTTTGTATACAAGCCTGAATTTTAGAGTACCCAAGACCTGTCTTTTGTGGTGAAGATCGGTTAAGGGAAAGGGGTAGTTTACTAGCAACGGTGTTTTTCAAGGGTAATTTTTTTCCATAGTAGACGATAACAGCCGCAAATTCAAACAGAATCAAATGATGTTTTGCATACAGCTTTGTATTGTAGAGTTCTCAATTCCTATTGGTGTTGGTGAAGATCGGTTAAGGGAAAGGGGTAGTTTACCAGCAACATTTTATGTTTTAACAAGGGTAATTTTTTATATGACGAACGATAACTGCCGTAAATTCAAACAGAATCAACTAGGTTTTTGCATACCTTTTTGAACTAAAGAGAACTCAATGTCTGTTGATTTTGTTGAAGATCGGTTAAGGAAAGGGGTAGTTTATCAGCAACGTTTTATGTTTTAAAAAGGTTAATTTTTTTTATGACGAACGATAACTGCCGAAAATTAAATGAGAATAAAATAATTTTTTCACTCTTTCCTGAGTTGCAGAGAGCTCAAGGTCTATTGATTTTGGTGAAGATCAGTTAAGGGAAAGGGGTAGTTTACCTGCAACATTTTATGTTGTAACAAGAGAAATGTTTCCATGACGAACGATAACTGCCGCACATTCAAACAGAATCAAATATTTTTTTGCATGCTTCCCTGAATTGTAGAGGACGGAAGGTCTGTTGATTTTGGAGAAGATCGGTTAAGAGAAAGGGGTAGTTTACCTGAAACATTTTATAATTTAACAAGAGTAAAGTACTTAATTTTTATAAATAAAGTATCCTGATAAGAAGCTCATAGTAATCCACTGTAGGAAACGTAGATGAAATATCTATAAATGAAGAGGTTATGTGAACGGGGTGGGGGTAATTTTCTATTATTAAAAATTATAGTTGAAGGTGGAGGGGAGAATTTTTTATATGTGTACTACGTTATCGGCACCAAAGAAGTAGTTTTTTGTTAAAATTGCTTCCCGGGCTCTTGAGCCGTAGTTCAATGTTTTCTGCAAAACCAAACTTTTCGGCAGTGCCATCGACTGTGCCGAAACCCACACCAACATAACGCGTGCAAGCCGAAAAAATGGACATCAATTTGCTTCCTGTGGATCGCTGGGCAGTGTAACTGCACGTGTTTACAGAGGAACGATTCATAGACAGACTTTTCGTCTTTAGGGAATGAACCTCAATGAATGAGGATCCATGAGTGACTTCGGAGCGCTCCTTCTTTTTCGCGTGTTTGTTCTGTGAAACATACACTGTAGATTCGCAGCTTTACTCTAAGCAACGCTCAATAGGAAATGTTGAAAATTTTTGTCCACAGTGTACCCTCATTCACACTAAACCTGCTCTGATGTTTTAATTACGGACATCATAATATTAAAACTTTGGAAACTTGAGCACTACTTAATGGAGATCAATCATTAACTTATACAAGCCATTAATTTTATGCATATTTTTTATATACATGTGTACAACGTTATCGGCAACAAAGAAGTAGTTTTTGTTAAAATTCCTTCCCGGGATATTTGTTTGTAGTCCAATGTTTTCTACAAAACCAGACGTTTCGGCAATCCCATCGACTTCCATCATCAGTGAAAATCGAGTGCGATAACGTGAGGTGGTATACGTTAGTGACCACAGTACTGTGGTTAAGGCTAAAGCAGTAAGTAGAAAGAAGTAGTTTCTATGGTAATATTTCATTTCGAAAATTATTTTAAATTTAAATCTTAGAATATGGAAGTCATGTATGGTTCTCCATACCGATATTTTATATATATATATATATATATATATATATATATATAAGATTGAATTTAGATACAACAGCTGATGAGGGACAATGAGATATGAGACCAAAATCTTATAGAATTTTCTATATGAAGGAACAAATATAATTAGTTGATTGTTAAAAGCCAAACAGAACAGACGTGTCGGAATACATTTTCAGAGAATTATGAACGGAATTTTTTAAAATATCGCAAACCAAGAGATATGATGAGTTTATAAAAAGATAAAAGAATAAATTAAATCAACGAATACTATAATAACGATCATTGAAACCATAAAACTAAATTAAACACTACTAAATCAAGCTCACTACGAATAGACACGACTGAAGAACGAAATTAAACTCAGATAACCAGAAAACGAGTGAAGGGAACCATTTGATACAACACAACTATTACCGAACAAAATCCAGTGGATGAAAACATCTACACACTACAACTTGTGGATATTCCAATAGCGGCATCACTGAAGAGGAATTAAACAACTGGTACATTTATTTGAAGTGAAATCTCGGAGCTGAATTTACATCGCAGAACAACACATGGGGGACGCCATCTTGTCATTTTGAGTCAAACGCATTCAACCTTGGAGGAGACGTGGTGACGTCAGAGACATCAGCTGGTTCGAAAATCGAATTTACTATACATTATACTTTATTATATTTTTGGTCTGTTTAATGAATAATTTTTTTATAATTTGTAAGTATTGAATTCTCTTGCCTTTCCTGACTATTTATACAGTTAAAAGAACCTTATAATACAATAATTTAATTTGAATATTTTTATATATGTAATAATCGACCTGGAATCTAGTATCGAATCAGACTCGAGCCAGTCGCGGCAATTCAAATAATTACTTTGGACCTAATAAAACTAATTATTGTTTTAACATTGTTTTGTTGATTCTTTGAGTCATAATTTAAATTACATTAATCATTAAATGCTAAACGTGAACTTCTGAAGGAAAGGAACGAGCAGAAGAAGAAGTACCGATACTGAGTTGGCCGCTACATGCAATCGATGTGGCCAAGACAATCTATTTAACGTGAAGAAACAAATAATTCTTCATCAGAGCATACACAGTTATTAATCAGTATATTTATTAATTGAACACTGACAATAAAACTGTAAAACCAATTAAACCAATTAAAAAATAAATTAATTAAATATAATAGAAAAATTAAAATCAATAATAACAATTTCATAACCAATTATTAACCGATTATTAGTACACTTATTTGTAATTAAATTTGTTTTATTACAATATTAATTGATTGTTCGTCACATATTAATTAACAGAGTAATTATTTAATTGGTTTCTGGTTCGGTTATACGTTTACCATTTACCTTTAAATTGTATCTACACATGCGCCAATTTGCACGTCTTGAAATGAAATCATTCGCTTTGCTGTATGTAAAGGAGTGATGTTGCTTTTGAGGTTAGTGAAAAAGATTACTTAGTGAAAAATTTACTGAAAAAGAGCAAAAGTAGTAAGGGAAAACAATTTCTACTTTCATGTCCGATATTACAGGTCCCTACATTTTCATGCTATGCTGCAGACATTCTCCCGTATTCATAATTCTGAGTAAGCAAAGAATATATTTTACTAAATATAAAAGTATATGGTTACTTTAGTGTGAAAGCAATAAATAAGAATTTAAATTTAAATAAGAATAAGCAATTTTCTAGTTAAACAAAATTCTAGTAGTAAAGGCAATGTAATAATTTGAAATATTACAAAATAATTTTTATATTTCAGTAAAGTGATAAACTATATTTAATCCACAATACGACGAGAAAAATGTTCATCAATGAACATGTTAATCTATTCTATTTGTCTGAAATATTGTGGTAATCAATATAAATCTAGAGTTTATGGCAATGATTTTTCTCTTGTTATTTCTACAGGAGTTTTTGCAGTGGTTTTCACATTTAATCCTAAATAAATTATGGAATTTGTTATTTAATCTATGGATGTTTCACAGGTTAACACCAGCCATTTGTATACAAACAGGACCAGTATAACCTTACGTATTCGAAACGGTTAGTTTATTCTTCGGAGGGAATTACGAAACACTTGGAAATTCCGTGTGGTAGCAATTTAAGTTCACAGGGCACTCGTTAGTCGACCATCATCGAAGACATATTTTAAAAATTTTTGTCTACGCATCATTATACCGATCCATTAAAGCACAATATTGATTTCCGAATAAGAACCGCCTTATTTCTCTATTCCCATCATGCATCTCGAAATGCATTTCGATACTCCTGGTTGCTCGATTGTTTCCCTTTTATGGTATCCAGCTGCAAAGAAACTTACGGTTTCACAGAAATAATACAAGACCTTTTCAATTCGATTTGTTTCTTATTACTCATCTAATGTACGCTTGAAAGAAACGTAATTTCATAACAGCAGTTTAGCAATTAAAACTGGACAAGGTCTCCCGATAGCGTCTGACGAAAATGATTTTATTGAAACCTTAAAATTTATTTTCTTTTAAGCGCTCATTCATCTTATGCATGGCGAAATCGATTTTTCGTACGTCAATATCCTATATTACTTTCTACTATTAGAGAAGAGCTACAGGTATTCTCCATAAATGATAAAATCCAGAGATATCGCAGGGAATACACTCTGTACATTCTTTACGTATAAAGAGATACACAAATTTATTTGGGGCGCTAGAGGATCTCTATCAACTAATTATTATATTTTATTTAATGGAAGACTATGAAAAATATCGAGGTTTCAGATAATGTGTGGTGTCATACAGAGTACGTTGAGGAAAAAGACAAGGAAAGTCAGGCTTAAGTTTTATAAAGCAATGGCAGTGCCTGTTTACTATATGGATCTGAAACATTAGTTTCTACAAAGATGATTAAAAACAAAATTCAAACTTCGGAAATGAAGTTTCTGAGAAGAACAATGGGATGCACAAGACAGGATCGTTTCCGTAATGAGGATATTAAAGAAAATCTACAGGTATTCTCCACAAATGATAAAATCCAGACATATCGCAGGGAATGGTTACATCATCTGGATAGAATGGAGGATGGACGACTACCTAAGGTTGGGTTCGATATACACCTTTTGGTACAAGAGATGTACGAAGACCGAGAGTGAGATGGAGAGATACTGTGTGAAGACGGAACAGGCAAAGTGGCTACTCAGTGAGGTGCAGAAGAAGAAGAGAAGATTACTTTCTACTCAAAAAAAGCCGACTTTCATAACTTTGTTTTGTTTCTTTTTTGTGTGTAGAGAATAGGGAACGTTAAGAACCGAAAACTATCGGAAAGTTGATAAATTAGTAATTGAATCATTTTTGAATTACTAAACATATAAACGTATGAATTTACTTGCGTAACACATAGAGTATTAGTCTACTGTAAATATCTTGTTGGGCAAACGTGTGCACTGGACGACAATCTGATAACAATATAATAGTATTTTATGAATTATATGCAAATCAGTGATACAAGAACTTAATTTACATAAATATACAATATCACAAATAACTGAATTTTGTGAGCATAAATCATAACAAAGCATAACATAACTGGGGAGGGGGGTGAACGTGTGTAAGAGACTCTCTCACAACACCTGTGTTACTTATCTCGCCTCATTGCTTATTCATAATCGTTTTCCTTGGTATCAGAACTTCAGCAGAATATGTTATACATTTTAATAACTCTAAGTGACATTCTGGTCAGCGTAACCCGATGTGTTGTTACAGCATACTCCATATTGTGTGGCAAATGAATTAACATAAAACGTCACATGTTAGATGTAAAAAAAAATAAACATCTGCTAAACAGTCCGTAAAGGACCCAGGCATACCGCACGGCTTTTGTGTTTAGTGGACCAGTTGCATGGCTAATACGTACAACGCGTCGCCAGCCGCTAATTGCGGTATTCACAGCCAGGAGGCGCAGCTATTATCTCACCCGTTGGCTCACGATGCTGAGTGCACGCTGTACGGAGCCTCTGAAGGGAATTGAACCCGGGACCACGTGCACATGAATCGCCCGTGCTAGCCACTAGGCCATATGGAGGCTAAACGTGTTAGATCTCAACTATGTTAATGCAAAACTACGTTCTACTATAAGTTTATCTGGTACAACAATCATACTTCCTATTACCGGCATACGCTAACGTTGCTTTTTTACAATTTGTTTTTATAGTGTAAAGTGGTATGTACACTTTCATGACTGAGCGTACGTTATTACGCTATATGTACTAATTTTCATACTTTTAAACAAGAATAAGTGTTTGGCCTCTACCAATTTATAACAACAAAGATTGGCATCTTATCGCAATTACTTGTAACACAAATTACACTATTGTCTCTTCATTTTTATCTTTGCCCATAATGAGACATTCTCAGTAATGGGATGAAGATTAAAATTTTGCATTAACATTAACTTTTCCCGGGGGGAAAAAGTCATGTACTTTAGAAAAGCCAAAATGATAACAAAAAGATGCTTAAATAGCTCAGTGCCTTGTATATATGAATTAAAAAGTAGCCGTTACTCCTACTTTTTTTAGATAAAATCATGATAGTGTTTTAATATTTTATTCTTATTGTTGTTATTATCTCTTTTGTTGTTGTTCTTGTAAAACACCATTTGTTTCATCCATTAGCCTAGTGACTCCAGATCAGCATTTAAGAGCAATTTAGCTCATCATTAGATCAAAATGAAATCACCATCATTCAATCTGCTGGAAAGGCTGTTTGAAACTATTTTTTACCTCTTGAATTTCTCCTAGTAAATGGTTTCTAAATTCTAATTAATTATAACATTTGTTATACATGTAACTAACGTCAAACGTCAATTAGTAGACATTATATCATACATCAACTGGATTTGAAGGAGAGACGGTTAATTCGTAATCTGTACCTTGGACAGAATGTAAGTGTGCAAATCGGAAAGGAGAGTTCAGAAGGAATTAAAATTGGAAGAGGAGTAAGGCAAGGCTGCTGTATGTCAAATTTATTTAACATATATATTGATGACTTGATGAGGAAGTGCTTTGACAAAACAAGAGATGTGAAGGTCGGTGGAAAAAGAATTGAATGTATAAGGTTTGCTGTTTTAGCAGAAAAGGAAGAGACAGTGAATAAAATAATACGATATTTGAATTCAGTATGCGAGGAATAGGGAATGAGGATTAATAGGGAAAAAACTTCGTATATGGTGATTAGCAGAGGAGGAAAAAGCGCAAACATAAAGATACGGCAAGACAAAATACAACAGGTGGTGTTGTTTACATATCTTGGAAGCTTGATAAGTGACGATATGTCCTGCACTCGTGAAATTAGAGCAAGAATTGCTATCGCGAAAGAGGCATTTAATGGGAAGAAACGACTGCTGTGTGGCAAAATTAATACGCATATAAGAAAAAGGTTGGCCAAATATTATGTGTGGAGCGTTGCTTTATATGGTGCAGAGACATGGAAACTGAGGAAAGAGGATGAGAAAAGATTAGAAGCATTTGAGATGTGGGTTTGGCGAGCAATGGAAAAGTGAGGTGGATTGATAAAGTAAGGAATCGTGAAGTTTTTAGAAAAATAGAGGAAGAGAGAAGAATCCTGAAGGTAATAGAAAATAAGAAAAGGAATTGGTTGGGTCGTTGTTTAAGAAGAGACTGCTTGCTTAAAACGGACACGGAGGGTGTCATAGAAGGAGATAAAAGAAGACGGCGTAGAAGAATGAAATTAATAGATAGCATTAAAGTCAGAGGGTGTTACAAAGAAACGAAAAACTAGCATGCAATAGGACAGCTTGGAGAGCTTTTACCATTTGAAGACCTGCCTTAGGGCAGAACACCAAATAATAATATTATACATTTATATTCTTAAAAAGTATTAAACAGCATGCTTTCTGTGTTTCTTCTTAACTAAAAGAACCTTCATGTAATGACAAGGGTTTAATAAATCCGGAATTGTTTTCTCGAAGGAACAGGAATTATGAAAATATTGTTATCATTAATTCCTATTCAGTTAAAAAATTAAGTCAATACATTAATACTAAAATGTGCGTCACAGCATGAATTAATCTTGTAATATAAAGTACCTGTTGTAGGCTTAGAACTGTATCACCACCAGGCAAGCCTTTCTAAGTATACTCCTGTCCACATATCTTTACCCTGGCATTCTTAATCCTGAAAACTAGTCCTCCTTGTACTTTACCCTTAAAACTAAAGGATGTCATTCATATGTAAACATGTATCTATGTTGGTTACTGTTTAAATGTTAAAGGAGTCCTAGTCCTAGTGTCAGATGCACAATATAAGAACATTTATTAACTTTTAATTGGAATATAATTCTAATCAGTAATTTAAATTCAACGCGTAAAAAGACGAAACCAATTGTGTTATGCGATATCCTAAAATGTTCTTGCACTTGACTTCTCACAGCTATAGTGATCATAGTTTCGTAACAGTGCTTACTATAACCTGGCTAGACTCCAGTCCGTATTAACCAGACTGGAAAATCTGCTAAACTTTACGAGGTGCTGCTGGCGTCAGACAGCATTGCTTGTGACATTCGTAATGTCTTGTTGTAGTTGCAAACACGGTACAACGAACATGTAATCTCTTACTGTGAATACGGCACAAGTGTTAAAAATACATTAAAACAGTGTTTAGTATAGACTATTTATGTTAGTTTAAAAATTTTTGTGTATATTGAAACGAGGTTGTTAATATAATGTACAAAGAAACTAAAACAACAACGTTTACTTGACCGTAACAAACAAACCATAACAGAATCTACGTATTAAACGAATTAAGGAATGTAGTACGTTCAGAATGCTTGGACTATCTCCGACAATGTTAACGTTTAAATATTAATCGTTTATATTAAACGTTTAATATAAAATCCACTAGTACCTACAAGGTGATAAATAAATAATTAAATTGAATTAATCTATTATTAATATTTAATATTCATTATCTAATATTCAATTAATTGTTAATTGAATTACTACGGCAATTTCATATTTGAAAAAGTAAAATTCGAGTAGTATTATTGAATATTTATAATTTCATACATCATTCTATCAGCAATAATTGTCATCATCAGAATCATCATCATCTTCACGGATTAAACCAAGTATGGTTTGTTCTGGCCTCAAATAGGCAAAGATTAGAGCTGGTCACTCCAGCGCTTCCTCGGACGTCCAACACCTCTCCGTCCCATCGGCTTATAGTTCCAGAGTTGTTTAGGGATGCGGCAGTCATCCATTCAGCAAAGAATTTCCCACCAATTTAGCCGACACTAGGCGATCCTGTCGAGTATACTCAGAATATTCAGTTCCTGCCGTATATCTGTATTTCTTCTATGATCATGGAGAGTATATCCCTGCCACGTTCCTGAGAAATCTCATTTTAGTCGCTTGGATACGACTGCCCTGGCCTTTCGTTAAAGTCCAATTCTCAGACCCATAAAGAAATGTGGGAAGAGCCATCACCTTGTAGAATTTTAGGCGTGTTCCTTTACTTGCTAACTTAAGGGTTTGCCTAATGGTCCCGCACATAAAGTTGAACTTACGCAACTTTTAGTCTTTTAAATATTGTGCTCTTTGTAAAGCAATAATTGTCTTTTAAAATAAATATTACTAGTTGCAAGACTTAAATTATTAAATAATCTAAATTAGGGAAGAAAGAGAGAACGACCGAGAAAGCTATGGAAGGATGAGGCCACGCACAGCTGCAGAAAGGAGAGGAGTAAAATGGAAGAAAATAAAGGAGCTCGCAGGAGATAGAAAGAAATGGAGGGATATGTGCAAAAATACGACCAACTCCAACATAGCTTTACACCGAAAGGTAGAAAAGCTAAGGATTAAGTAAGTAAGTACTAAATTAGGTACCTGTTATAAATTTAAAAAACAGTAATATGTAAATTACCATTAATTAAACATAGAAATAAGTATAAGGAAAGGAAATTATAGTAACATAAAGTAATGAAGTATCCATTTTGCTTGGAGAGCATCATACAAACCTAGGTTATATAACAGACTTTGTAAGCTATTAATACCTGTAGAATTGTATAAAAAACATGAGTTATGTTAAAAAATTTTAAGTAATTGCAATATTATTTATTCATCACTACAGTGTATAAAAATTATAATCAAAAACAAATATGGAATACTGTCGTTGTTTAAAACCTCTAAGCGATGGGTGATTTTTTACGAGTAAATCCTCTATTCGGACTTTCCATCGTATTTTCTCCCCGCTTGACGTTTTGATTCCAGGTTCCAGGGATCGAAATGTCAAGCTAAGAAAAACTACGATGGAAGCAGTCCGAACAGAGGATTTAGCCGTAAGGAATAGTTTCACAGGCTAGACTGTGAAATATTAATTTGCAAAACATCGCTATTCCAATTTAAAACTCTAAGTAGAACACATTGAACAAGGACGGACTAGTAGTGATTAAAGTAAAAATAATTAAATAATAATAACTGTACTAGATGAAAAATGTAATAATTTGGAAGTTTAACTAAATCAATAATATACTATCCGAAGTCAATAATCAATATAGATGTTGTGTACGTATTCGAATTGAATAAATATAATGGAGTGCGGATACATTTGTAAATGAATAAACTAGGTAATAAATAAAAAAAATATTAAATTAAACATTGAACTGAAAGGTGCACTGTATTTATAACAATGAAAATAAACACTACACATTCGTTAGTGCCAAACAAGTGACATTCTTTGAATGTTAAACACTACAAATCACAGTGTAACTTTGTGCCGAGTTTTGGAATACTCGGCCCTTTTCCTAGTTAACTATGTGACGGTCATTGCGGGGGTTTGTGAATTAATTATTTGAGCGGAGTACACGCTGTTATCTGCATGCTTTGTTGCCGATCCGTGCGCGCTCTATGAGGAGTGATACGCAGCGTTTTACTTGTCCCTGCTCTGAGGAGTACTCACCAGGCAGCCGAACGCGACGCAGCAACCATTCTCTCTTCCGGCGGCCACCAGTTTGATTTTTTTTGTTGTCTGCTAAAATCTATCATGACTAGATAATCGACTACGCGACTCTTCGGTAAGTCTGTTCAAGGTAACTTATTTATTATTTAATAAAAGAATTGTTATTTAGCTTAAATTAATGCCGATGCAATGCGATATGTATACGAAAGTCACCACGTGGCAAGCGCGGGTTAAATTCTGTGTATGCATGTCTTGAAAGTTAACACTGGCTGAGCTAAAGTATATTTATAAAGTAATTATGGCTGTGTATTTTTCCTAATTATATCATAATAATTTCATTATAATCAAAGGGGGGCGTAAGAGAATGTTTTATGAACTAAATGTAGAGGTATATGAAACTGTATATGTATTATGAACCTGTTTAAGTTTGCAACTCATCTCGAAATTGTAATAAGGGTTTATTTAGTTGACGAACTGTCTATAAATACTAGTCATTTAATTCTAAATTTTTTTTACTGAAGGTAATTTCTGTGCTTCTTAAAATTTCAAAAATTTCTTTTAATCTGAGCATGTGGTAGTGTGTGATTTATGCTGGAGTCATGAATATTAGGGGGATCGTGAATTGGGTAACATTTGAGTAATTGTCAATATATATAATTGTTCAGGGTTCCCGACCTAAGACGATTCTCGATCCACTTCAGCGGGTGGCCGAACATCTGCCACCAATGGTATTACACGAGTGATTCTCCGTCTGTGCCGTCGGGAGGGAGAAATGGACAATACATCAGGTTTTGTGCCGGATTTTACCAGGTGACATTTAACCCATTTATCTATATTTTGGCCTCTACAATGTAGAACATCTTATTCTCTTCCTGGAACATCTCCAGTTAAAGTTGTTGGGACACAAGTCCAGCGAGACAATTAGTGCTTGCAAATTTTGTCAGTGTATTTTACTACGGCTTAAACCCCCTGGGTAAGTGTGAGCCCGAACGGGGTCTTGCGCTACCGAATTTTGCTGCGAAATTTTCTTTAAGGGTAAAAGTGTGGGTGACTTAAGATTACTGATTTATCGGGGGGGGGGGGTGAATTATGCTTGCACTGATTAAGGGTATTCATAGCTATATGCGTTTCGTTTTTTTTATTTTGATTTAAAGCTTTGGGGAGGTGCTGTAACCTGTGGACGTCACCCGTAGGTGCCGTTAGTAACAGGTCTATAGCATGTTTTAGGTTGCTGGATCTGGTGGTGCGCATGGCCTCGCCTGTGGCCAAGCCAATTCTGTAGGAACAACTCAAATGTGTTTTATTAGGGGCTGATGTTATAAAGTTTTTAATTAAAATTGTTATTATACATATTTTATAAAAATTATCTTAACTCAGTAATAATTCAATATAAGTGAAATTTCATTCAGTTCTTTTACTGCCATAGCCAGTGTACTTCTAGTTCAGTTGTTAATATGAGCACACTATTGGTTCAATCATAAACCGTATTATATATATTTTATAAAAATTATCTTAACTCAGTAATAATTCAATATAAGTAAAATTTCATTCAGTTCTTTTACTGCCATAGCCAGTGTACTACTAGTTCAGTTGTTAATATGAGCACACTATTGGTTCAATCATAAACCGTATTATATATATTTCATAAAAATTATCTTAACTAAGTAATAATTCAATATAAGTGAAATTTCATTCAGTTCTTTTACTGCCATAGCCAGTGTACTACTAGTCCAGTTGTTAATATGAGCACACTATTGGTTCAATCATAAACCGTAATATATATATATTTTATAAAAATTATCCTAACTCAGTAATAATTCAATATAAGTGAAATTTCATTCAGTTTCTTTTACTGCCACAGCCAGTGCACTACTAGTTCAGTTGTTAATATGAGTACACTATTGATTCTTACTTCCAATCATAAATTCTGTTATACATTCGTACGGCCGTGCAGCCATGTTGACCTGGCCATGGCGCAGTCCAATCTGGGGGAACCTTTCTAAAATTTTGAATTCTTGTGATAATTTCATTGGTTGCAAGCAGTCATAACCGGACTGGTTAATGGTTTGGTTTATGAAAGTTTTTTATGGAGGCTGGGCACTTTACCCTTTTACAGTAGTTTGGGATGGGGATCTAGGTCACTGATACTGAAGATGGTATTCTTCGGCGGCATGGTTAAATGTCTATGAGCTGCCTGCCAGGTGAACATGTGTGTAGTATATATATGTGTGTATATCGATATGTGTGCGCTATGTGTATTTATGTAACTATTTATTTATGTGTATTTATGTATTTATATTGATTGATGTTATATTTATTTATATTTGGGAGATACTATTATGCTGATGTTTACATGCATTATAATTTGATGAGATGATACGTGCATATTTTCAGAGGAGTGTAATGACAGGGAGTGATACTTGCATGTTATTTGAAATAGTGAATAAAATTGTTATTGTTGCTAAACAACGAGTTTAATTGCAAGTCCCGTCATACCGGACCCAGCGCAGTTTTGGCTTCCCTAGGCTCTGGCCTAGTTTTAAATAACTAGTGGCCCCTCTTTCAAAAAAAAAAAAAAAAAAAAAAAAAAAAAGGTTACAAATGGTAGCAGAGCGTGGTTGAGTTGATTCTTTGGGTCGAACCCTTGGGTCCTGTGGTGTGACGGGGCTTGCAACTCGGAAATAGTTTGGAAAGAACATCAAACATCAGCAATATTGGAAAATGAAAATAATTGGTAGATGCTATGGGATTTCAATTGTAAACCTGGTGCCGCCACGTGGCTGCGTTTTAGTTGGGGTTTTTATTGTTGTTGATATTGGACCTTACCGGAGAGCGCGGGGGGTTGCCGGGGGAATGGGCTGCCTAATATAAATAGTTATGAAGTAATAGCGCGACAGGTTAATTGGATGCGGTATGGCCTGACCGGAAGTCGGTACTGTCATTGACCCGACTTAGTCACGGAAGTTATAATAAATGTCTTGTTGAATTGTTATATGTTGTGGTAGTTGTTCGGTGGTGTGGATTGTATGTTAGTGTTAGTGTCTGATGTTGTTTCTTCTTTGAGTCTGGCGGCTGACGGAGAGTTGGTTCTGGAGTGGATCGGGTTTTCGCAGCGCTAGGGAACCCGGGGGTCCTCTTGATGGAAGGAATAGTACTCAAGGTCTTCAATATTGTTGTTGTCAATTGTTATTGTGTGGATTGTGTGTGAGTGAACTCGGGCGGCTCAAGAATGAATCCTGTGAACGTAGATCTCTATGTCAAAGATGAGCTCGAGTTTGAGGTCCGGTCCAGGGGTAAGAAACCACAAGGGGACGTAATCTCCCTGAGAAGGCAATTGAGGGACGCTCTCGCCGCAGGGGACGAGCCGTCGCAAGTAAAGATCAGTGACATGTCGGCGGAGATGGACTTGTGCCAAGAGAAGTATTACGAGCTGAAGGATCTGGCAGAAGGCCTGCAGTCTGCCGCACCCACTTCCAGAGCCAAGCAGAGAGTGCGCCAGCGCCTAACCCATCTAGCTATGCGCATACAGAATTTGGAAGCCCAAGCTCTGGGCCCCGAGATGGAGACCTTTCTTAAGGATCTCAGGGGACAAGTGGGGGCGTCCCTGCAGGAGCCTTCGAAGAATCAACAAGTTCCGACGAACCTGACCCCCCTCTCTCCTCCCTTGTGGAGGAGAAGGAACCAGTACTCGCGGCGCCCCCGGTGGCTTTCTCAGGGATGGCAGGCGCATTTTATCATAAGCTCCCGAACCCCCTCGCCGAGGTCGTCCAGCGTCTACCGGTCGTGGACGGGTTGGACGCCGATAGACTTTTGCAATTTTTTAAAGTATTCTTCCAGTTAGCGGATTTTCCCGGAGTGTCAGACCGGACTCTGCTCGAGCTCATCTATCCCTACTGTCGGGGTTCCATGGCTGAACGGGTGACTCAGGCCCTCAGGGACTGCGGTAGTATTGACTCCTTTCACGGGGAGGTGCTCGACGCCTTTATCCCGGGCCGACTACGCGATAGGCTGAGGCACAAGTATCTTTACAGGGTGCAAGCCACGGGCGAAGGTCTGGGTCAGTTTATGGCCAGTATAAGAGAGGCGGCCAAGATTCTGAGGGTGGGGTTGTCCGAGCCTGAAATCATTCAAATTATTTTGGAGGGGGTAAATCCCCAAGAACGCTCCCGCTTGGTGTTCGCGTAACATCCGCGTTGTTTTGCAGACCTGGATCGGCTGTGCGTTATGTCCCAGGCGGTCCAGTTAAGTGATGAATGTAGAGGTCTGGGCATGGCTCGCAATTCGGGGTTTAGAGGTGGCGAGCGATGGGCCGGACAATCCCAATCTCGAGCGGCTGGTTCTGGGAATGACCGTGGCCGGGTCGTTCAGATCTGTTATAATTGTAGTAAGCCGGGGCATATCAGTCGGAATTGCCCCGAGGGTCGCGCCCGGGCTGCACCTTCCCCGAGGGGAGCCAAATCAAAAAACTAAATAACCCGGGGAAGATGAATCGGAGGGCATCTTCACCGCTCTCTCGGGGGTCTTCGAAGCCACGCGCCTCCAGGCCATCGGTAGGTCCCCGTTCTTCGGGCATCAAGGTCCTCCAGTCCATCTCCAGGCCCACTTCTGTATGCCCCTTCTTGCTGCTAGAATTGAAGAGGAGTCAATTCAGAGCCTTAGTCGACTCCGGGTCAGCAAGATCAATCATATCATCTAAGGTGTGTAAGGACCTTGAACGACAGGGTTTGATTAAAAGGTCGGAACAGTCTTCTGTGGTGTGCTGGACGGCATCCCAGGAAATTCTGCCCATTTCCCGGGTAGTTTCATTTAAATTTAAGATCGAGGGATTTTCTTGGGTGTGGAGCTTTCTGGTTTCTCCTGCTCTGGGAGTTGAATGCATTATTGGTGCCGATTTCATCTGCAAAAGTGGTCTCGTTATTGACATCCAAGAGCACCAATGCTATTTTAAATTTAATCGGGGAGTTGTAATCCCTTTCCTTGGGTATCAGGGGACCAGGCAAGATATCCAAGAGGATAAGTGCCCCGACACATTATAACATCTTAACTTGTGTTATAACCTAGGGAACCTGCATTAATTAGAAATGCCAATCATACAGGCTGCCTTCCGTTGTGACGAGCTGAAAATTAATCACAACAAATAAAACCATTCTTATATCAGGATATTGGGAAGGGGAGACTGTTGATTTATGCACTCAGTTTACTCGGTACTCAGATGACATCTCTTTATTACATTATGAGATAAAGTTCTCTATTTAAAGTTCTCAACATATATAGTTTACAGTATAATTATATATATATATATATATATTACTCTTTCATAAGGGCCCTCAAAATATGATGTACATCTATTTAATTTATTCCACGGATCCAGGATTGAATATATATTAAGTTAATAATGGTCACCTTGCCATATACAATATTGAAAATTGAGCCATTTGAAGAATGGACTTTATTAATCTTTCAAAACAAGAAAACTTTTAGTTTAAACATTTACTCTTTTGCTATAACCAGTGTTATTAGATTACAGACTACATGTTACATATAATGTCTGTCTTTTAAAGTCTTAAAAGTGGTGAGTTAAATTGTCTTTTGTGGGTAATAATTTTAGTAACTCATAACCATGGAAGACAAGCCTCCATGTCACCTGGTTTTCAGTATTTGCTGCAGAATTGGTTCTTCGGTCCTCGTGCGTTTCCTGAAGGTCTGTCGTTGGCTTAGTATCCGGTGACGGTGAAGTTCCTGAAGTCTGTTATATCATTCGGGGTGAAGTACTCTCATCTTAGCCGACTGTAGTAATTCTTGTAGGATACTCTCATCTTAGACGACTGTTGTAATTCTTGTAGTTATAATAAATAAATAGAAAGTTTGTTTCACAGTAATACACTTCACATGATTATTTATTAGTTGAATATCACCTTCATGTTTGTAGTAATGTATGAATTACATAGTTTGTTATTTATTCATTGAGAGAGAGATGTCATCGCCGCACAAATTTAGTTATTTAAATATTCATTGAACCAACCATTCACATAATTAGACACGCGTCGCGAAACAACGCTGTACGCAGCTTACGGCGTGAGCGCTCCATTGCAAGTGGGCAAAAATAGTTAGGGGGAGAGTAGTAATCTCGCGACAATTACTAGTCAGCATAAAAGTAGTTCCATGTTTCTAATTTAATTAAAGGACTAAAGTTTGATTAAATAAATAAATAGAGATATTCTTAGTTACAGACGTTATCAAAGTACATTACAGTGGTCTTATTTAATTATTTAAATAATAACAAAATTTACAATTATATTTAGTTTGTTTAGGGGTCAGAAAACAAGTTAATTCTGGTCAGTGCCTGTATATGCAGGATTAATTAACAAGCTTTACCCTTTCTGTACAATTGTATTCCCTTTTCTTTTATTATTAGACTTTTTATTAAATATTATTATTATTTAATGATAGCAATAAGATTTAGTTTAAAATGTGAGATTTTATTAAAATTTTAAAATTTCTCAGCTTATACATTAACAATTTAATTAATTAACATATTTTTATTAATGAAATCGTCACAACATCTAGAGACCACCTCTCCCAGTCCCAGCGGTCCGCATTAGATCAGTTGTGTGAGCGTTTCCCCACTGTGTTAACTCCGGCCCTTGGGCTCACACATCTCTTGGAGTATAAGATCCGCCTAACGGACTCCAAGGTGGTACGCTCCCACCCTTATAAGTTTGCCCCTCCAAAAATGAGTATCTTGAGGGAGAAGGTTCAGGAGTTATTAGACCAAGGGGTGATTGAACCTTCTCAGTCCAGTTACCCAGTCCGGCCTTCCTAGTGTCCAAACCTGGAGGTAAACATAGGATGGTGATCGACTACCGCAAGCTCAACGCCAACATTGAGGTAGATTCGGTCCCACTTCCTGACCTTCATTCCGCGTTCGATTGGTTCAGTGAGGCGAGGTATTTTACCATCATCGACCTCAATTCTGCATATCACCAGATCCCGCTGACGAAGGAAAGTAGGCCCTACACGGCATTCTGTGTTCCGTGGAACCTGTACCAGTACACCAGGGTTCCCATGGGTCTAGCGGTAGGGGCCCAAACACTCACCCGTTTACTTGACACCGTTTTTCACGATGTCAAGTTTCGGTACGTCTTCAACTATCTTGACGACTTGCTGGTGTACAAGGGTTATGAGGAGCATTTGGGTCATCTCGAAGAGGTGATGTGCAGGTTGAGGGGTGCTGGCCTCACTGTCAACCCCGAAAAGGTAAAGTTCGCCCAGACTCAAATTTCTTTTCTGGGTCACCTGATTTCCCATAGAGGTGTCACTGTGGATCCAGAGCGAACACAGTGGATCAGGGACTTTCCCCCACCAAGGGATGCCAAAGGCATCGCGAGATTTGTGGGGATGGTGAATTTCTATAGACGTTTCATTCCGAACGCGGCGGAGATCGCGGCCCCCCTGAATGAGCTCCGAAAGAAGGGTGCCAAATTTGTATGGGGGGGGGGGAGAAACAACAGACGGCCTTTGAGGCGTTGAAAGAGGCCATCATTTCCCCCCCGGTGCTGAGGATGCCTGATTTCTCCCTACCTTTTATTCTACAAACGGACGCGAGTTCGATTGCGCTCGGGGCGGTTCTGTCCCAAGTTGTTGATGGTGCTAGGCAGCCTGTGGCCTTTATATCTAGAACTTTGACCCAACAAGAACGGAAGTCTTCAGTCTATGAGCTAGAGTGTTTAGCTGTTGTTTACGCTCTAGACAAGTTCAGGCGTTTCTTGGAACACGCTGAGTTTCTGCTCGAGACCGACAACCAGGCTCTCTCTTGGCTTCTCGCTCATCCCCGGCAGCTGGGTAAGATTGGACGATGGGTGGTCAAGATCTCATCCTTTAAATTCAAGGTGCAACACATTCGGGGAACTCAAAATGTGGTTGCAGATGCTTTGTCCCGTAAGTTTTCACAACCCAGCGAAGCCCAGCCGGAGCAACCTTGTTCTGTTTTACTAGACTTTCCTTTAGCTTTTACTGATGTGTTACCCCATCAGTTAGATGATGAAGAGTTGGGTCCGATCATCCAAAATCTAAAAGAGGGTAACGTGCAGGTCCCTTACTTCTTGTCCAGGGGCGTCCTATGTTGCAGAGAGAGAAAAGGACGGGCCCCGAAGATAGTGCTGCCTAGCAAACTCGTGCCCATGGTCTTCAGCTACTACCACAATTCCCCGGTAGGTGGACATAAGGGGATTTCGAAGACCATTTCCAGTATTAGGAGACAGTTTATCTGGAAGGGCATGGATAGGGACATAGCAACTCGGGTGAAGGCGTGTCATCTCTGTGGCTTGAGCAAGCCTGCCCAGAACACCAAGTTGGGGCTGTTGTCATCTGATGTGGCGAGCAGACCGATGGAGAAGTTATTCATAGACTACGTGTGACCTTTCCCACGTAGCAAGTCAGGTAATTCTTACCTGCTTGTTTGTGTGGATGCTTTTTCGAAGTTTGCCTGGCTACTGCCCTTACGGCAGGCAACTGCTCGTTTAACCATAAACGCGCTCCAGAGTCATGTATTTCAGCACTTCGGTCTTCCGGCCATCATTGTCTCGGACAATGGTCCACAATTTATTTCAGGCGATTTTCGGCGAATGTGCTTCGCCAATGGCATCAAACATGTAACCACTTCCCCCTATTACCCACAGCCGTCCCACGCGGAGAGATTCAACAGGAATCTCAGGTCCGCGCTTATTGCTTATCATGCAGAGCAACAGACCACCTGGGACCAGAATCTTAAGTGGTACAGCTAGCTTTCAATACGGCCCTGCATGACAGTCATAAGGCCGTTCCCTTTGAAGTTATGTTTGGTTTCTCGCCTACGCTTCCCTTGGCCAACTTATGGAACATAGAAGATCTTCTGCCAAGTAATCCGGACGTTAAGACGGCAGATAGGTGGAAAGAGGCCCGGAAGAATTTGCTCCGTGCACACGAGCGCGTCCGTAGACGATATAATCAGGGGCGTATTCCGAATCCCTTTAAGGTGGGGGATTTGGTCTACTGCCAGAGTCACCCGATCAGGTCAGCAGCGGATAAGAGAGCCGCCAAGCTGTGCTACCGCTGGTCGGGGCCGTACCGCATCCTGGGGTTCTCGTCGCCTGTGACGGCTAGGTTGGGCGAACCGGGAGGTACTTCTAAAGAGATAGTCTCTCACGTTTCGAAGTTGAAGCCCTGCCACATCGAGCGGACGGGCTGATAGAAAGGGGGGGACTTGCCGGTCCCCATTTAGGTAGGGATGGAGGTTATTCGGGGAGGTGTGTGCTCTGGGGGGGGAGTTGATTTATGGTAGCGGGTAGGTGTTCCCCACAGTCCCAGTGGTGTTCGTCTACTTCAGGGATGCGCCCCTGCCTGCGCGAGCCTTGGTTCTCTCCAATTTTCCTTTTTTCTGGAGAGAGCCATGTCCTTACCTTCTGTTCCAGGCCTTGATCTTCAATGTACGCTCAGAATGCTTGGACTATCTCCGACAATGTTAACGTATAAATATTAATCGTTTATATTAAACGTTTAATATAAAATCCACTAGTACCTACAAGGTGATAAATAAATAATTAAATTGAATTAATCTATTATTAATATTTAATATTCATTATCTAATATTCAATTAATTGTTAATTGAATTACTACGGCAATTTCATATTTGAAAAAGTAAAATTCGAGTAGTATTATTGAATTTTTATAATTTCATACATCATTCTATCAGCAATAATTGTCATCATCAGAATCATCATCATTATCTTCACGGATTAAACCAAGTATGGTTTGTTCTGGCCTCAAATAGGCAAAGATTAGAGCTGGTCACTCCAGCGCTTCCTCGGACGTCCAACACCTCTCCGTCCCATCGGCTTATAGTTCCAGAGTTGTTTAGGGATGCGGCAGTCATCCATTCAGCAAAGAATTTCCCACCAATTTAGCCGACACTAGGCGATCCTGTCGAGTATACTCAGAATATTCAGTTCCTGCCGTATATCTGTATTTCTTCTATGATCATGGAGAGTATATCCCTGCCACGTTCCTGAGAAATCTCATTTTAGTCGCTTGGATACGACTGCCCTGGCCTTTCGTTAAAGTCCAATTCTCAGACCCATAAAGAAATGTGGGAAGAGCCATCACCTTGTAGAATTTTAGGCGTGTTCCTTTACTTGCTAACTTAAGGGTTTGCCTAATGGTCCCGCACATAAAGTTGAACTTACGCAACTTTTAGTCTTTTAAATATTGTGCTCTTTGTAAAGCAATAATTGTCTTTTAAAATAAATATTACTAGTTGCAAGACTTAAATTATTAAATAATCTAAATTAGGGAAGAAAGAGAGAACGACCGAGAAAGCTATGGAAGGATGAGGCCACGCACAGCTGCAGAAAGGAGAGGAGTAAAATGGAAGAAAATAAAGGAGCTCGCAGGAGATAGAAAGAAATGGAGGGATATGTGCAAAAATACGACCAACTCCAACATAGCTTTACACCGAAAGGTAGAAAAGCTAAGGATTAAGTAAGTAAGTACTAAATTAGGTACCTGTTATAAATTTAAAAAACAGTAATATGTAAATTACCATTAATTAAACATAGAAATAAGTATAAGGAAAGGAAATTATAGTAACATAAAGTAATGAAGTATCCATTTTGCTTGGAGAGCATCATACAAACCTAGGTTATATAACAGACTTTGTAAGCTATTAATACCTGTAGAATTGTATAAAAAACATGAGTTATGTTAAAAAATTTTAAGTAATTGCAATATTATTTATTCATCACTACAGTGTATAAAAATTATAATCAAAAACAAATATGGAATACTGTCGTTGTTTAAAACCTCTAAGCGATGGGTGATTTTTTACGAGTAAATCCTCTATTCGGACTTTCCATCGTATTTTCTCCCCGCTTGACGTTTTGATTCCAGGTTCCAGGGATCGAAATGTCAAGCTAAGAAAAACTACGATGGAAGCAGTCCGAACAGAGGATTTAGCCGTAAGGAATAGTTTCACAGGCTAGACTGTGAAATATTAATTTGCAAAACATCGCTATTCCAATTTAAAACTCTAAGTAGAACACATTGAACAAGGACGGACTAGTAGTGATTAAAGTAAAAATAATTAAATAATAATAACTGTACTAGATGAAAAATGTAATAATTTGGAAGTTTAACTAAATCAATAATATACTATCCGAAGTCAATAATCAATATAGATGTTGTGTACGTATTCGAATTGAATAAATATAATGGAGTGCGGATACATTTGTAAATGAATAAACTAGGTAATAAATAAAAAAAATATTAAATTAAACATTGAACTGAAAGGTGCACTGTATTTATAACAATGAAAATAAACACTACACATTCGTTAGTGCCAAACAAGTGACATTCTTTGAATGTTAAACACTACAAATCACAGTGTAACTTTGTGCCGAGTTTTGGAATACTCGGCCCTTTTCCTAGTTAACTATGTGACGGTCATTGCGGGGGTTTGTGAATTAATTATTTGAGCGGAGTACACGCTGTTATCTGCATGCTTTGTTGCCGATCCGTGCGCGCTCTATGAGGAGTGATACGCAGCGTTTTACTTGTCCCTGCTCTGAGGAGTACTCACCAGGCAGCCGAACGCGACGCAGCAACCATTCTCTCTTCCGGCGGCCACCAGTTTGATTTTTTTTGTTGTCTGCTAAAATCTATCATGACTAGATAATCGACTACGCGACTCTTCGGTAAGTCTGTTCAAGGTAACTTATTTATTATTTAATAAAAGAATTGTTATTTAGCTTAAATTAATGCCGATGCAATGCGATATATATACGAAAGTCACCACGTGGCAAGCGCGGGTTAAATTCTGTGTATGCATGTCTTGAAAGTTAACACTGGCTGAGCTAAAGTATATTTATAAAGTAATTATGGCTGTGTATTTTTCCTAATTATATCATAATAATTTCATTATAATCAAAGGGGGGCGTAAGAGAATGTTTTATGAACTAAATGTAGAGGTATATGAAACTGTATATGTATTATGAACCTGTTTAAGTTTGCAACTCATCTCGAAATTGTAATAAGGGTTTATTTAGTTGACGAACTGTCTATAAATACTAGTCATTTAATTCTAAATTTTTTTTACTGAAGGTAATTTCTGTGCTTCTTAAAATTTCAAAAATTTCTTTTAATCTGAGCATGTGGTAGTGTGTGATTTATGCTGGAGTCATGAATATTAGGGGGATCGTGAATTGGGTAACATTTGAGTAATTGTCAATATATATAATTGTTCAGGGTTCCCGACCTAAGACGATTCTCGATCCACTTCAGCGGGTGGCCGAACATCTGCCACCAATGGTATTACACGAGTGATTCTCCGTCTGTGCCGTCGGGAGGAAGAAATGGACAATACATCAGGTTTTGTGCCGGATTTTACCAGGTGACATTTAACCCATTTATCTATATTTTGGCCTCTACAATGTAGAACATCTTATTCTCTTCCTGGAACATCTCCAGTTAAAGTTGTTGGGACACAAGTCCAGCGAGACAATTAGTGCTTGCAAATTTTGTCAGTGTATTTTACTAAGGCTTAAGCCCCCTGGGTAAGTGTGAGCCCGAACGGGGTCTTGCGCTACCGAATTTTGCTGCGAAATTTTCTTTAAGGGTAAAAGTGTGGGTGACTTAAGATTACTGATTTATCGGGGGGGGGGGGTGAATTATGCTTGCACTGATTAAGGGTATTCATAGCTATATGCGTTTCGTTTTTTTTATTTTGATTTAAAGCTTTGGGGAGGTGCTGTAACCTGTGGACGTCACCCGTAGGTGCCGTTAGTAACAGGTCTATAGCATGTTTTAGGTTGCTGGATCTGGTGGTGCGCATGGCCTCGCCTGTGGCCAAGCCAATTCTGTAGGAACAACTCAAATGTGTTTTATTAGGGGCTGATGTTATAAAGTTTTTAATTAAAATTGTTATTATATATATTTTATAAAAATTATCTTAACTCAGTAATAATTCAATATAAGTGAAATTTCATTCAGTTCTTTTACTGCCATAGCCAGTGTACTTCTAGTTCAGTTGTTAATATGAGCACACTATTGGTTCAATCATAAACCGTATTATATATATTTTATAAAAATTATCTTAACTCAGTAATAATTCAATATAAGTAAAATTTCATTCAGTTCTTTTACTGCCATAGCCAGTGTACTACTAGTTCAGTTGTTAATATGAGCACACTATTGGTTCAATCATAAACCGTATTATATATATTTTATAAAAATTATCTTAACTAAGTAATAATTCAATATAAGTGAAATTTCATTCAGTTCTTTTACTGCCATAGCCAGTGTACTACTAGTCCAGTTGTTAATATGAGCACACTATTGGTTCAATCATAAACCGTATTATATATATTTTATAAAAATTATCCTAACTCAGTAATAATTCAATATAAGTGAAATTTCATTCAGTTTCTTTTACTGCCACAGCCAGTGCACTACTAGTTCAGTTGTTAATATGAGTACACTATTGATTCTTACTTCCAATCATAAATTCTGTTATACATTCGTACGGCCGTGCAGCCATGTTGACCTGGCCATGGCGCAGTCCTATCTGGGGGAACCTTTCTAAAATTTTGAATTCTTGTGATAATTTCATTGATTGCGAGCAGTCATAACCGGACTGGTTAATGGTTTGGTTTATGAAAGTTTTTTATGGAGGCTGGGCACTTTACCCTTTTACAGTAGTTTGGGATGGGGATCTAGGTCACTGATACTGAAGATGGTATTCTTCGGCGGCATGGTTAAATGTCTATGAGCTGCCTGCCAGGTGAACATGTGTGTAGTATATATATGTGTGTATATCGATATGTGTGCGCTATGTGTATTTATGTAACTATTTATTTATGTGTATTTATGTATTTATATTGATTGATGTTATATTTATTTATATTTGGGAGATACTATTATGCTGATGTTTACATGCATTATAATTTGATGAGATGATACGTGCATATTTTCAGAGGAGTGTAATGACAGGGAGTGATACTTGCATGTTATTTGAAATAGTGAATAAAATTGTTATTGTTGCTAAACAACGAGTTTAATTGCAAGTCCCGTCATACCGGACCCAGCTCAGTTTTGGCTTCCCTAGGCTCTGGCCTAGTTTTAAATAAGTACTGGCCCCTCATTCAAAAAAAAAAAAGGTTTTTTTTTTAATAAAGTCTAAAAGTGGAAAGAGGGGTTACAACTTAAACAATATATTTTCGGAAATCAAATACACTTAATGTAAACAGAATAACAAAAAAGTACATTTTATTTAATTTTAATCAAGGAATGTTTTAGTGGATGGTTAGTGAGGATCGGTCAATAATACAAATTTTAGCTATTTTGCGTCGACGTTTCGACAATATTTATTGTCATCTTCAGGACATTAATTTGTATTATTGACCGATCCTCACTAATCATCCACTAAAACATTCATTGATTGACGGTCACTAAAAATTTAAGGATTTAATCAAGGACTTAGAACTCGTACATAGTTGAGGTAATTTGAAGCATCTTAGAAAAGGAATTCTGAAAGTGCCGCTAGGGACGCCATGTTGTTTTAATAAAGCTAGGGACGCTACGTATTAAATTAACTTAATTAAATGTAGAGTTAAAAAATAATATGACTTATTAAATATTTAAATAATAATTTTTAAATATTTATCAATAGTTATTTATAAATAACTCGAGGAAATTACATTAAAAGTATTTAAAGCAAAATATTTCGAGTCTTCATTTTTATCGTTACAACTGCTGCACGAATTGCCATGTTGTAACATACATATTTTGTCACTTTAAATAAATTCAAAGATGTTTATTATTATTTAATTTGATGGTAAATATAATTCCTATTACTATTTGCCCTGAGATATAAATTTAATTTAGGGTGCTGACACACGGGCCACTCTGTGGCGACACTCAGTCGCGCCCCTCAGTCGCTTCACTCAGTGGCTCATGTGAATGGCTTCAGAGACGCGCCACTCTCCATTTGCTCACTGATAAAAGATTGTTTCATTTAGTATTTATATCAGTTTCATCATGGACTCTGACGAGGAAGTTCTTCTTCTTGCTCTTCTCGTACGTCGACGACGACGCCGTCGCCATAAAATACATCTCTTAGTGGAAATATTTATTTAAAAATAAAAAGGGTTTCTATTTATATGAATATTGTTCTTTTGTCACATCTAATTTGTTTCAAAGATTTTAATAGATTACGTTAAGAACGTTACACCCACGTACATTCTCTTTACCTTCCTCCTCCCTCCTTACATCCCTCTCTCTTCCACACACACACACACACACACACACACACACACACACACACACACACACACACACACACACACACACACACACACACACACACACACACACACACACACACACACACACACACACACACACACACACACACACACACACACACACACACACACACACACACACACACACACACACACACACACACACACACAATAATCGTATTACAGTAGACGAAATATTAACCAGTTTGGTATTGAGTAATCGATTAAAACTATTGGTTTCCTGTAAGCCAGACCTAAACGTGTTTGCAACTGTAAACTGTGTGCATTGTTCGCAAGATTGTTTTGGCTCATAAGTATGTTCTCAAGTAGTGTTTGCATAAAACATTAATTTAGAAGTCATTGCTCTTCTTCTTGTGTTGTAATTATGATACTCAACAGGTCACTTGTAGGAGCCATATGGGCTAGACGCAAATGTATACGACTGTTGCAGAGATTGATAATTTTTTATGGTGCATTCCATACAATACAAAAGTTATTAAAGAAAATATTGCATTCATAATTACTCAATTATTCTTGTATTATTTTTATATTATTATTAATAATAATACAACTTTTCGTACAAGAATATATTTTTTATTATTTTTTCAATATAACACTGTTTAAATACTGTTAATTTAAATATTTTACTTCCATATTCCTTAAGGAATGGAAGTATGGTGATGGCAAAAAAAATCGTGTTCGAGATTATTGCAGATTCTGATTCTACTACACTCAAAACATGAAAAAAAGTCGTTTTCCGAAAAGTGTCTGTGTGTGTGTCTGTGTGTCTGTCTGTCTGTGTGTCTGTCTGTAGATTTTTTTTCTATGGCAAACGATAACTGCCGCAAATTCAAACAGAATCAAATAATTTTTTGCATACAGCCCTGATTTGTAGAGTACTCACGACCTATTGTTTTTGGTGAAGATCGGTTGAGGGAAAGGGGTAGTTTACCAGCAACGGTTTTTTTTTAGCAAGGGTAATTTTGTTTGTTTGGCAAACGATAACAGCCGCAAATTCAAACAGAAACAAATAATGTTTGCATACAGCCCTGATTTGTAGTGTACTCAAGACCTATTGTTTTTGGTGAAGATCGGTTAAGGGGAAGGGGTAGTTTACCTTAAACGTTTTTTTATCAAGCGTATTTTCTATGGCAAACGATAACAGCCGCAAATTCAAACAGAATCAAATAATTTTTTGCATACGTCCCTGAATTGTTGAGGTCTCAATGAGTTTCGATTTTGGTGAAGATCGGTTAAGGGGAAGGGGTAGTTTACCTGCAACCTTTTACGTTTTAACAAGAGTAAAGTACTTGAAAATTTATTTAAACTTTTTGAAACAAACGATAACAGCCGCAATTTCAAACAGAATCAAAAGATTATTTGCATACAGCCCTAAATTGTAGAGTTCTCAAGACCTATTGTTTTTGGTGAAGATCGGTTGAGGGAAAGGGGTAGTTTACCAGCAACGTTTTTTTAACAAGGGTATTTTCTATGGCAAACGATAACAGCCGCAAATTCAAACAGAATCAAATAATGTTTTGCATACAGCCCTGATTTGTAGTGTACTCAAGGCCTATTGTTTTTGGTGAAGATCGGTTACGGGGAAGGGGTAGTTTACCTGCAACGTTTTTTTATCAAGCGTATTTTATATGGCAAACGATAACAGCCGCAAATTCAAACAGAATCAACTAATTTTTTGCATACGTCCCTGAATTGTTGAGGTCTCAATGACTTTCGATTTTGGTGAAGATCGGTTAAGAGGAAGGGGTAGTTTACCTGCAACCTTTTACGTTTTAACAAGAGTAAAGTACTTGAAAATTTATTTAAACTTTTTGAAACAAACGATAACAGCCGCAAATTCAAACAGAATCAAAAGATTATTTGCATACAGCCCTAAATTGTAGAGTTCTCAAGACCTATTGTTTTTGGTGAAGATCGGTTGAGGGAAAGGGGTAGTTTACCTGCAACGTTTTTTTAACAAGGGTATTTTATATGGCAAACGATAACAGCCGCAAATTCAAACAGAATCAAATAATGTTTTGCATACAGCCCTGATTTGTAGTGTACTCAAGACCTATTGTTTTTGGTGAAGATCGGTTAAGGGGAAGGGGTAGTTTACCAGCAACGATTTTTTATCAAGCGTATTTTATATGGCAAACGATAACAGCCGCAAATTCAAACAGAATCAAATAATTTTTTGCATACTTCCCTGAATTGTAGAGGTCTCAATGACTTTTGATTTTGGTGAAGATCGGTTAAGGGGAAGGGGTAGTTTACCTGCAACCTTTTACGTTTTAACAATAGTAAAGTACTTGAAAATTTATTTAAACTTTTTGAAACAAACGATAACAGCCGCAAATTCAAACAGAATCAAAAGATTATTTGCATACAGCCCTAAATTGTAGAGTTCTCAAGACCTATTGTTTTTGGTGAAGATCGGTTGAGGGAAAGGGGTAGTTTACCTGCAACGTTTTTTTAACCAGGGTATTTTATATGGCAAACGATAACAGCCGCAAATTCAAACAGAATCAAATAATGTTTTGCATACAGCCCTGATTTGTAGTGTACTCAAGACCTATTGTTTTTGGTGAAGATCGGTTAAGGGGAAGGGGTAGTTTACCAGCAACGATTTTTTATCAAGCGTATTTTATATGGCAAACGATAACAGCCGCAAATTCAAACAGAATCAAATAATTTTTTGCATACTTCCCTGAATTGTAGAGGTCTCAATGACTTTTGATTTTGGTGAAGATCGGTTAAGGGGAAGGGGTAGTTTACCTGCAACCTTTTACGTTTTAACAAGAGTAAAGTATTTGAAAATTTATTTAAACTTTTTGAAACAAACGATAACAGCCGCAAATTCAAACAGAATCAAAAGATTATTTGCATACAGCCCTAAATTGTAGAGTTCTCAAGACCTATTGTTTTTGGTGAAGATCGGTTGAGGGAAAGGGGTAGTTTACCTGCAACGTTTTTTTAACAAGGGTATTTTCTATGGCAAACGATAACAGACGCAAATTCAAACAGAATCAAATAATGTTTTGCATACAGCCCAGATTTGTAGTGTACTCAAGACCTATTGTTTTTGGTGAAGATCGGTTAAGGGGAAGGGGTAGTTTACCAGCAACGATTTTTTTATCAAGCGTATTTTATATGGCAAACGATAACAGCCGCAAATTCAAACAGAATCAAATAATATTTTGCATACGTCCCTGAATTGTTGAGGTCTCAATGACTTTCGATTTTGGTGAAGATCGGTTAAGAGGAAGGGGTAGTTTACCTGCAACCTTTTACGTTTTAACAAGAGTAAAGTACTTGAAAATTTATTTAAACTTTTTGAAACAATGGTAATTGTTAAAAATAAAATAATTTTGTTGCCAGGCAATAAAATTATAATTTTTTCATTTTAATGTAATATAATAGTTTTCATTTAATACAGCAATAAAAAGGCAGGTAAGACACAGCCTGTCTGTTTGGCTGAAAATGATTTTAAATATAAATCTTAGAATATGGAAGTCATGTATGGTTCTCCATACCGATATTTTAATTTGTATATCTGACGACGTGTGTTAAATACTATTGAAACGGTGTTATATCAAAAAAATAATTAAAAACATATTCCTGTACGAAAACTTTTATTATTATTAATAATAGAAAAAATATATATAGAAAAACTTGTTCAAAGCGGAATTGCATGGGACCGTACTTTTTCTTCGGATTGCACAAGTTCTCGCATTATACAAAAGTTAGACATTCAGTCAAATACTGCTCTTCGTAGACCTTGTATAGGCCTATGTATTTTGTTTCTATTCTATTACATACACCTACATTTCTGTCATAATATAATTACACAATATAATGTCTACCAACTTTAGACATTTATGATTTTAGTTGTTTTATGAAGTTTACACTTTAGTTTAGTGCAGTAGCCCTACTTTATTATTATTACTGCTATTCTAAATTTATTACATACTTTACTGTAGTACTGATTAGAAACATACCTGATTTATTTTTCATCAGGCTGTCCATTTCACTGAAGCCTGATATGAAAATATAACAGAGCTGTTCCCATGCTCTCCCTTTTGCCATTTTGTTTGAATATTCATTGCATCTCTGGTCCCAAATTGCAGGTCTCTGTTCCACTTCAATTATAAATCGATCAGAATCAAAATCCGACATGATAGTTAAAGTTTTTAAATAGTTTTTAGAAACAAGAAAGTCATAAATTTTAAAAACAAATAGTAAGAAAACTCCAAAATTTTATAGAAATTACAGTGTTAATACACGCTTCACAACACTACTCTGAACACTGCTGTGGCGCGACTGAAAGTGGCCCGTGTGCCAGCTCCAACGCCACAAATCGTCGCCATTCGTGGCGGGGACTGGCTTCTGCCTGCCACAGTCGCGTACCACAGTCGCTCGTGTGCAAGGGTACAATTTAAAACCATGCAAAACAACCGGACGCAACTGAGTGGCGCCACAGAGTGGCCCGTGTCAGCAGCCTTACTCTTGCTCTAAAAATAAAATTTTAGTGTCCTGTGATCTCTATTTGTTTTAATAGTAGCGGGTCACGCACACAGAAACATGTCTGTAAACTTACATGTGATTTCGTGAGGTTGAAAAAAGCTACGTACGTAAGTACGGAATACTACAAATAGTATAGAAACACTTAAATTATTTATAGAAAAAAACATATACTTCAATATGTGAGAGGTAATGTGCAATAAAGCATTTAGAAAAGACCATTTTAAAAGCTACAATGTACAAAAATAAAGCAATTTGTTTGTCTTCGTAAAGAATCGCAGATTTCCGCTAGTATTTCACACAGAATGTCGTCATAAAAGAAAGAGATAGCCATTATTGCTGACGGTTGAACTTACAATATCAGAATGAGCTATAAACAGTCTGGTCATATTTAATGGCATTCACATTCAGCATATAATTTTAGCATAATAATTTATTGACTTGTATTCTAAGAAAATTTGCTTTTTACAATTTGCAGACATATTTTCAAATTTATGTTAATTTAAAATTTTCATATTTTTGGTCAGAAACATAAACAAATTTGGTTTCCAGTGTGGTACATTTCTTTTATTTTTAACTTAAAATACGCATTTTTACTTCCATGTTCTATAAGGTTAGGTTTATAGAACACTATTTGATTCTGTTTGAATTTGCGACAGTTAGCGTTCGCCATAGAACAAATTCTACACACAGACACACACACAGACACTTTTCGGAAATTGCACTTTTCTTCATGTTTTGAGGATAGTACACTCAGAATCACCCCTTATTTCGAACACGATTTTTTTCACGTTTATCATTATCACACAGATTTCTTGAGGAGTAACATATTTTCGTGTACTATGTTTAGTACATATATCATATATGTCATTGTCCGCTTACTGCTGAAGCCTCTTATATTTTGTTTCTATTAACATATGTCATATTTCGCCTTATGGTATCAGCTATTTGCTCCAAACCAAGGATTTCATATAATGATGTTTATTTACCTTCCTGAGCACTTGAATAGTTCAAAATAATTTGTTTTGATAGTACAAACAAGGAGCGTGTGGAGACTATTGCTTTCACAACACGAGTGTTATGACCACCGTTTGACAAACAATGATGTAACTATCTACTTTCGAAACTTCAGTTCATAGTGTTCATTAGAAATATTTAATATGAAGATTTACTTTTATACATTAATAATTATGTGGACTGATGTGACAACTTTCAGCGTAACTATAAACAAAATAAAATTTCGGAGAAAATATTTGTATATTTTAGATTAAGACTGAAAACATAAGAGCTTGTGGTGACCTAGCTTGTAGGTACAAAATGTAGTTTATAAAGAGCGTTTAAGCCAGACATGAAAAGTTATGAAACCGTTTGAACTGCGGAGTTGAGAGTAGTGAAGAAATGAATTTGTATCACCGCACCGAGTTACTAAAAGTATATTTAAACTTTAAAATGTACGCAAACGTTTAATACATATTTTAAGCATTTTATAAGCTGACAACCATACAGAGACTCTGGAGAAAATGTACATATACTGACTTGTGTTTCGCCTTTGCGGAATATGCCGTAAATATTTGAGCATCATATAATATTATTTGTTGGAGGTAGTTACATTGCTTATGTAAAGGATTGTTCGTGTCCTTCTTTTATATCCTTATTCTGTTTTCACAATTCCTTATCCCTTATTCTGATTTTCATAACCCTTAAATGTGATTTCAAAATTTCTTTCTTCTATTAAACATTGTAGTATTGATGATTTATTTACTCAATTTGTGAAGAATAATCGCAAACTGTCAAGTTGTATAAGAATACAAAGTATAATAAGTGTCATACTATATACAGATTATTAGCTAAAATAGATCAAATTAATATAATATAACAATAATAAAATACAGTGAAAGCGCTTTTACTAAGAGACATTCGTCCGTGAATTTCCGAGATATTCCTTTTCCGTTTTTACTAATTCTTTTAGCCTCTGTTTTCTCTCATTTCTAAGTTTTTTTATAAACATTGACAAAAGTGTACGTAGAAATTATGAATTTGACTTCATAACTAGGGACATTAACAAAACAAAACCTGTGATATGCCTGTGATAAAGCTGTACAAATAACGTTTACGAATTAAATATATGTTTAATGAAGAAATTTGTGTTAGTGGTTGAAATCACAAGCAGAATGATCACTGTTGCACACGACTATATAAAAATTATCCCGATTAGCGCTTTCAAGCTTCACAGCTCATCGTCAGATCGGAACAGACAGAAATTATGTGAAAACTAATGATACTTTTAAATTATATCATAATTTTAAAAGGGGTGAAGGGTTTGTTTTCAAATAATTTCTGTCTGTTCCGATCTGACGATGAGCTGTGAAGCTTGAAAGCGCTAATCGGGATAATTTTTATATAGTGGTGTGCAACAGTGATCATTCTGCTTGGAATTAAATATAATTAAATCGGTTTCACTAACGACTCGAAACACAAAGTTTTTTATGGGTAAAAACGTAAAAGTTTTACTTTATAGCCTGAACCAGTTTTCGCTTATTATAAGCTTCGTCAGAGGCTGCCACTGGGATTATGGTAGATATTTTATTGTGTTTAGTTCGTCTGACAGATACTCACATAAAATACTATATTGGCACAGATACGTTGACGACATCATAATTCTATACAGGGGAAACAAAAGACAATGCGAACAGTTACTAGCCCACTTAAAAAAATACACAAAAACATAACCTTCACTGCCGAATACGAACACAACAATACAACAAACTTTCTAGACCTCTCCATCGCAAAATTTGAACATAGACACAAATTCAGTATATACAGAAAACCCACTACAACTGACACACTAATACACAACTCCTCCAATCACCCAATACAATACAAACTGGCTGCCTTCCGAACATTGACACATAGACTTAACAACATCCCACTAGATGAAAAAGACTACAAAGACGAACAAAACACGATAAAATATCTAGCAGAGTCCAACGGGTACAACAGAACAATACTCAATAAACTCCTATACAAAACACAAAGCAAACAACAGACAAAGACAGAAGACAACAAATTCATAACAATAACATATATCAATAACCACACTACAAAAATAACTTACAAATTCAAAAAAGCAGAATAGAGAATCGTATACAAAACTACAAACAAAATAGAACACACACACTATCAAAACACACACAAACACAAAGCACATAACAAATTCGATATACCTGGTGTTTACAAACTAAATTGCCAGAATGCAAGAAATTCTACATAATCCAGACAGGACGTAGCTTCAAACACAAACAAAGATACATTGAACACACAAAGGGACTACACTCCACTTCCGTATCCACCTTTGCAAACCACCTCATTGAAGCAAACCACACATACAGAAACATCGATAATAACATGGATATTCTACACGTACACACAAAAGGGCGAAAACTATACACTCTTAATAATTGGAAATATACAAACACATGAAAACACATAAAGCGACATCCTAAACGAACAGACACAATTCAAATCACACGCATTATTCAAACATATCATACCCCACACACACAACATCGATCCTTCAAAAGTCGACACCGTCGCCAAGAACAAGACGGACAGCGCTCCCTGTGGCAGCCTCTGACGAAGCTTATAATAAGCGGAAACTGGTTCAGGCTATAAGGTAAAACTTTTACGTTTTTACTCATAAAAAGTTTGTGTTTCGAGTCGGTAGTGATTTAATTAAATTTAGTTAATCAACGGACACGTCATGGACAACAAAATCCAAGAGTTTACGTATTATATTTTGTAGTCATGCGAGATCTTTGCAGTTCTCAGACTATTCTGAAATTATCCTGTACTACCTAACTAAGCTTTGTATACCAAATAAATAAAATTAACCATACTTTAGGAGGAATATAGGTAGTAGTATTTGTGCTGGCAGTTTTAGCAGCTGCATGATTATCAGAATATGCTAATAGCAGCTGCTATTAGTAACACAAACATGCTGATAGCAGCTGAACATTTAAAAAACGTGTAAGAAGTGTATTATATTTACTTTTGTAAAAGTTTTCCATAGGCCTTTGAATGGTCTGGTTTATATTGTACCATAAATAATCATTTATGTTAAAAAGTCTCAATTGGTGCATCTTTTTTTTTACTTTTAAGTTTTAAACTGTTACCTAGTAACATTAATCACTGAATCAACTATATTAAAAATGTCTTATATATATCATTTAGCTACTAACATTTAACTACTAAATCTAAATTTTTAATCACAGACACTTGTACATTTAGTATTTAAACCATCTAAACCATATGGAGTTACATCACTGGATACAAAATTGTAGACTAAATACCATTTTCATAGTAGTTCCTAATAGTCGTAGGCTACTATTATCATTGTTTCATATAGGACAAGTTTAATAATTGACTAGGACGTCTGAAAAAGAAAATTAAATGATCAGAATATAAATCACTTTATTTGTTTTGAATGTCGTTTATGAAAAGCGTCGTTTTGCTAATTTTAATTTGTGATTATAGATTAATAAATTTTCTCAACTTATAAATGCATCCCTCATACAATGACCTAAGATACTTCATTACATCTGTTGTTATAAATCTAAAATTATTTTACTAATCTAGTTTATATCTGTTGTCAAGTTGTCTAAAATTTTAGAAACTCGCCCATTGTAGCGTGTAAATCAACGTATATGAAGGGTAGCGATTACGGGATCGGACTTCTGTATGCTCTACTGAAGTTTTAGGAGAACCGGATTAGGCAAGGCCGGATTGAGTGTCACAGGTAACGCAAGGCAGCATAACCATCACTACTATTCAGCCACCTATTCTTACTTCGTGTATAAACCATATTTACATTTTCAAAGGCTGAGCCGTCTTGGGAACTCATATGTGCACCATGATGTTAAGGTGCTCCCAAGGATCCAGTCCAGTGCCTACAGATCAGTAACCAAACGTCAAAACCGCTAGTGAGCCACCATCTTTTTAACTAACTTAGTGCGGTCTTTTCTAAATCATTAATGTACAATGTTTCATATAATCTTGTTGAGATTTTTTGTAAAGTAATACGACACTTCTTAAAATCCGGACTACTTCTGATATTTTACGAGCAGTAAACCTTATATTTTTCAGCACTACAAGATGAACGTGCATTCGTAATACGACGTTGACAGCATACTGAAATCTCAGAATTGGCAATGGAACTTCTACTACTTTAAAACGGTAGGCTCACCCATAACACTGCGTAACGTTTATGCCGTACCTTCCTCCTGCTAAGCTTCTTGCAAAGTTTCAAGGACATCTATAAACGCTTTCCGCGTTTTAAACAAAATTTCACATAAATACTATGTTTCCGTGAAGTTTTCGTTTAGTCTAACAATGGTTGGTTAAAAAACTAATAAACAGGGACTAATACAGCACCAGTATAGTAAAGATTAAAGCGCCGCTTGTATTTAGACAGTTCGCTATTTTTAGACAGACGCCGTATTTTCAAATAGGCTACGATATATCTGTTTTCACATATTTATATTTCCTCTTTGCAGTAGGCTATAAAGAATGTTATAGAAGAAGTTTACAAAGAATGTTATAGAGTGTTAGTGTACAAGAAGTTAAGCATAAATAAGCGTAAACATAAATTAAGCATAATAAAGGAATCGTAGAACACATTAAGTTATACGGGGGGGAGGGGGCGCGCGCGAGCACACACACATGCAAGTAAAGTAAATTTGACAGAATACAAATAATCATACTGCTATGTATACAATTAACACTCAAATCAGTAGTGTATTATGATTTAAAGACCTGGTCTAGCTCAAACCCTGAAGGTGGCCCCTTTATTCACATTCCAGGCTTTTTGAAGTAAGATGGGAGCGTGACAACATGAATGTGCATTCTAATTTACATAATGTCTAATACTACAACAATGATTAAGAAATTACATAATTAGGAGTTAAAAATAAGCAAAGAACTTTAAGTATTTTGTGCTTATTTATAAAACAGAATGAAGTTAGTTTGCAACATTAAGATAGACCTAAGTATAAATGCAAAATGGCAATAACGCATTCTTTAACTTATTAGCCTAAATATTTTATTTGAACAAAAGCCTAATTCTTCTCTTTTTGTGTGAATTTCATGTTATATTTTATAAACTTTTTCATAAAATTTTCATAAAATATTTCTTCCTAACACTTTTTAATATCCAGAATGTTTTTCTCACCAGATATAAGAGACAAGTTGCTCAACTGGGCTTATCCTTGTGTGGGTTCGACGAAAATCTTAATTCTATGTAGAGCGGAGAAACGTCTTTTAGCAGTTGTACCTGTAAACGAACTTTCTGTAAGTTCTATGCACGTCACCTTCTTTCTGCTGTTCTCTCAGTGGTCCTAGCTAGATTATTTTCTTATTTGTTCGGCTACTCTAAAGCTTTCACTTCACATTTTTATTACACGAATCCAGCGGTTTCGTCCTGTAGAATCAGTCCAACGAGAGATGGGGGTTTTGTCAGGACAACCTGGGGATATCCTTGATCCTGGCCTGGCAAGATGGTGCACACATCGGCAGCAGGGTGTGTGTCTAGTGTGGAGGTGGAGGAGCCTACAGAATGCCAACGGCTGCACACATGGGCTAACTTAGTTATCCACTGCGATCGGGCAGAGAGAGCTCGTCAGCTTAGGTGAAAGGAAATCTCTAGGGGAAAAGCAGACGAAATTAAAGTTCGTGGTCCTCCAGGTTGGGGGTTTTACAGCAGGCTAGTAACCTGCTTAAGTAAAAATATATGTACTTACAGAACTCACACGAACCTCGGAAATCGGATGGGAAATACGGCAATAACGCAAAAGGACAAATGCAAATGGATTAATGATACTTTAAAAGTAGCAACATAGAATGTTAGGGGTATAGCTAATACATTTAGACGCATCTACGGAACGACTCGTAGGTACCTGAAAAATAAAACACGGAAGGATACCCGAATGAAATTTTATAAAACTTTGGCTTTCCCCACATTCTTGTATGCTAGTGAGACATGAACTCTTCGTAAAAGGGACGTGTGGGCGTGTAGAGGATTCAGGCAGTCGAAATGAAATTTCTAAGAAGGACGCAAGGTTGTTGTGTCTTGGATCGGAGAAGGAACGACCGATGTTAAACGCGATTTAAACATTGTATCATTGCACCTAGTCAAAAATGTGCCGGGAAGTTTGGTTTGGGGAATATCAATGCACGAGGGGAAAGGTTACTTGAGTTTTGTGAGCAGTATGAAATGATCGTCACGAACACACGGTTTGAAGTCCCCAAAAGACGACGATACACTTGGAAAGCACCTGGGGGATGTTAGGAGGCATCAGACCGATTATACTCTAGTCAGACAAAGATATAAGAACCAAGTCAAATCTAGTCATTCATATCCTGGTATGGATATAGATAGTGACCATATTCCCGTTATGGCCAAGTGCAATATTAAATTTAGGAAAATCAGGAAATCTAAACAAAAGAACTGGTGCTTAGAAAAACTGACCGATGACAAAATAGTAAAAGAATTGGAAGAGGAGACAGACATGTTGATGGAAGGAAGGCCAAGTTGGGAGGAAGTAAGAGATGGAATAATTGCAACAGCACAGCGTGTTCTAGGGAGGAGAAAATTAGAACCACGGAAACCGTGGAAGACACAGGAATTGTTGGATCTAATAAGGAGGCGTAATAAGCTGAGAAATAAGGATTATCAGGAGTACAAGAGAATAAAAAATCAGATTACCTCTATGTGTCGCATTGAAAAAGAAAATTGGATGAAACAACTAAGTCTTGAAATAGAAGATGATTTCAGTAGAGGAAAATGTGATAAGGCATATTTAAGGATAAAATCGTTGCAGTGGAAGCATAAGACTCGAAGTAATGTTGTTAAGGATAAAAATGGTAAAATACTTTTCGAAAATGATAAGGTCAGCGAGCGTTGCAAGGAGTATATAGAGGAACTATATGACGGGGAAGCTGTTGTAGTCACGCAAGAGTTTCTAGAAAATGAGAATGCTGTAGATAGAGATATGGTAGGACCGCCAATTAGCAGGGTGGAATTTGATTATGCCCTTAAAGGTCTGAGTATGAAAAAAGCGACAGGGCCTGACAGTCTACCAGCAGAGCTTTTGAAAAATGTAGGGGAGAGAACGAAAGACCAGCTATTTCGAATAATTACTGGGTGCTATGAAGAGGGAGTATTGCCAGTTGATTTCATTAAAAGTAGAACAATCACAATACCAAAGAAAGGTAAAGTAGACGACTGTGCTAATTATAGAACGATAGCCTTAATATCTCATGCTGCTAAGATTTTGCTGAACATAGTGAAGAACAGACTGGAAGGAAAGATTGATCACACTTTGGAGGAGGATCAGTTTGGATTTAGAACAGGTAGAGGAACCAGAGAAGCAATCTTGGCTTTGCGGCAGATCTTGGAGAGGAGAATTGAAGTGAATAGGAAAACCTATTTAGTATTTGTGGATCTGAGAAGGCGTTCGACAATGTTGATTGGAAGCTGTTGTTTCAAACTATAAGGAAGTCAGGACTTGACTGGAAAGGTAGAAGGGTAATCTTCAATATTTATAGGTTGCAAAGTACTGAAATAGACATAAATGGATGTAAAAAGGAAGCAATAATAAGAAGAGGGGTAAGACAAGGTTGCCCACTGTCACCGTACTTGTTTAATTTGTTTATAGAAGATGTTGTAACTCAGATGAAAAGGAGTTCTAGGGGAATTAAAATAAATGGGGAACGGATACACAGTATTCGCTTCGCAGATGATATTGTACTGATGGCTGACTCAGAAAAGGATATGACCCGAATGTTAGGTACGTTTAACAAAATTCTTCACGCTTGGAGATTGAGGATAAATGTTAGGAAAACTAAAATAATGGTTGTAAGTAAAAAAAGAGAAGACATTAAATCAACCATTATGTTGAACAACACAATATTGGAGCACGTTACTGAATTTTGTTACCTGGGTAGCATAGTTACAAGTGGGAATAAGTGTCTGGCAGAGATTAAGAGGAGAGTAGCTTTGGCAAAACAAGCATTCCAGAGCAAAAGGAATTTATTAACAAACAACCATATTAGTATTGAAACAAGGAAAAAGTTTGTTAAGGTATTTGTATGGAGTGTTTTAACTTACGGGTGTGAATCGTGGACCTTAGGGAAGGTGGAGAGTGACAGACTTCAGGCAATGGAGATGTGGATTTGGCGGAGAATGACAAAAACCAGTTGGACAGATAGGAAGACGAATGAACAGATCTTAGAGGAAATAAATGAGAATAGAACACTGCTTAGGAGTATAGAGGTGAGGAAGATTAAGTTGATAGGGCATGTGATCAGACATAGTGCTTTTTAACTAACATCTTTGAGGGCAAAGTAGTGGGGAAGAAGCCCAAAGGAAGACCAAGAACTGCATACTTCCGCAGCACAATGAGTGTCGTGAATAGTGGGTCCTATGGAGAAATGAAGAATATCGCAAGGGATAGAGTGACGTGGCTACAGCGACAAGGCATTGCCTTTAGGAGTTAAAAAAAATCATTGCACCAGAAGAAGATGGTGTGAACACTTAAATCGCATATCTGATATCCGTCTACCTGTGGCTGCCATGGGTTATCACCCGGAACAGGTCTAAGGCCTAGTACTTGGAGTGGTGGTGGTGATGATGATGATAATGCATCAGTCCAGTTATATAATGCTTTGTTTCACTCCACTGTCCAGAGTTAACCTCTCTTCTTCCCATCTATCACAGGGTAAGTATGTGTGATAGACATTATCTAGCTCGTGCCTACAAAAATTCAGCCTGATCTGTCTACTTTATATTGATGTAATCCGAAATAGATGCCCATTTAAAATTATGTTTAAAAAATTATTATTCTGTCAGTGTTTACGTTGAGTTTACTCAGCTGACGGTTATATAACCATAGCAGTCTACACTCCCTTCGTGTCACTTGTCCATACTTCCTGCCACCGAACAATATTGTGGGCCCTGGCCTTCCTTAGGCCTGTGCTTTTCCTACTTTGACCGTACTGTAAATCTTTTTCCGCTCCCGTGTCAGCAGATTGATTAAGATTATTCCTACGACTCCGAGTACTGAGGACTCCGAGACCGTGCGGCAGGAACAATTTACTCTGTGTGTACCACTTTGATAAATTGCGACATGCGTCTTCCTGTGTTTACAAACTTTGAGCACATCGGCCAGATCTGCTCACTGTTTAAATAAAGTGAAAGAACGTGTTTTAGAAGCAACCGGTACTTTTAAGAACACCAATGTGATTTTATTTTACATATAATGTTGTTTGAAGTGAGAACATGTCCCTGTTAAAGGAAGCAAATAATAGAAGAGGGGTTGGACTGAGAGAATATGAAAAACGTAATTGATCCAACGTTGTCAGGTACTTCAATTGTTAGAGAACCACCTAATTCTTCATTAGGTAATCCATGGATCACCTGATTACGGTCAAACAGTGTACAGATTACGGACCTTTACACACACAATGAACGCCGTCGCTTTGACGTACTGCAGTGCTGATGACATGTAAGCTGTTTAGTGCCACAATCGACCTGTTAATTATGGCCGACCGACCATCTGTCATCAGACCATCTCTGCCTTCTCTAACAATCAGTAGCATACGTGAGTTGACCGTGTAGTTAACAGTAGGCACAAAGCCAGTATATTTGTTGCGTGTAAACATTACTGACTGATTATCCTAGAAACTCCGAATGATTGTAACTATTAAGCCTCTACTTTGTTAATTACGTTATTTTCAATGCTACCTATATGTGCAAGTATTGTCACTGATTATTAATGCCGAGTTACAAACATGACAACTGTAGAATCTTGGGCCCAACAAATTACGAATTAGGTATACAAACATATCGCTTAGCAAAGAAGCCTTTTGTGTAGTGTGTCTTCTGTTATTATTAAATGCAATCTCGAGTTCATATGCAACAGGTGAAAAATTGTACGCTTATTTAACTTTATTCCTGTCCACTAAAATACAGGGCGGAGAAGTAGAACAAAACAATTTAGAACTATCACAACAGACACTCGTTGAATATTTTTTAGTAACATATAGTATAAAGACAAAGGTAATAAGATGCCATTTTACTTAGTCATGTTCATAGTTTGAAAGTAACATCCCTGAAGTGACGCCCATTGACACGCTTACATTCTTCAAGCCGATTGAAAAATCTACCCATGGACTCCGCAGCATGGCTTACGGAATCGCCTGCATTTCTTTGATAATTCGCTGCGTGAGTTGATTTATATCACGTGGTCGTGACTGGAAAACCTTAAACTTTAGATAGCCTTACGAAAAGAAATCACACGCAGACAGGTCTAGAGATCGCACTGGTCAGGGTGTTGCAGCAAACCTTGAGATCAACCGATGTTCGAAGATTATGGCCTTCAACACTTACCCTTCACATTTTCTGGCGCATGCACTATTTTGCACTTCCTCCAATTATTTTCTGTGTCGAGGCAATGGTTTCAAATCTTCTTTACTTTCAATTTCGATATTGCTAAGCGACCTGGAATTCTTCCATGACTCCCGACGTTGAAATGATTTCTGAACAGTCTTTGTTTTGTAATATAGGAATCATTACTCTTAGAAAACGTTTCTAAAGCAAACGCACGATTTTTGACTCGCCATTGAGCCATTTTTAGTGAAATGGCATAGTTTAACTAACACAAATTTTTGTGTTCCCATTTCCCTACCCGTTACTTTTCTTAAACTTAACGTACAGGAGCCATACTTACAATAGTCCTATGCCATCATAGAAATATGTTGTAGTTTACTAACTGTAGTGTAAGATAACAACTTTAATTGTTATTAATATACATGTTAATAATGTAATTGTTTGTTAATGTACAAACAATAATACTGATTTACTGAAATGTACAAAGCTTTGACGAGAAATTGGACAACGTAAATAATACTTAAATATTACAACACAAATTTCGTAGATTTCTAAGAAACTTTTATCATCATTTGCCAACATTTGTGAACAATTAATGACGAAACGAATCACTTATATTAGTACAATGGGATGTGCGGATAATGGTAGTGTTTGTGGTTACTGTGCTAATAACATTTGTTTCACGTGAGAAGTATTATAATGGCTGAGCGCAGTGAGAAGCACATACAATTAACCACCTCATAACTGCACCTTGTTCCCAAACCAATAACTGTCAATTACGTTGTATAGATGGTCGCTTACGTTAGCCACTACAATATAGCAGTCTAGTGTGCATTAACCAAATTACATACTCTGAAGAGATTAGTTGACGTTTCAGAACCGATCAGTTAGTATTACAGGTTATTACTATTAACTTATGTAATTATGTTATTCACAACTAAAATTAAAACATTGTTACTAAAATCTGTGAAAAACTTGGAAACAGTTATTGAGCTTATGGACTACAGTGATGATAAACTATTTTTGTATTGTGGTCGAGAAACTCCTCGCGCCTTACACACATTCAACCTACCTTTCTCTCACACACACACACACACACACACGCGCGCGCGCGCGCACTCTCTCTCTCTCTCTCTTTCTTTCTTATATTACATACACACAACAATGACTGAACACATTCGCACGAAGCAGTGAGCGGTAGTTGTCAGTAATCAAATGTGCACGCGTGTGTGTGACTATTTAAAATTAAAAAGGCGTGTTTATTTTTTAAATCTTTGAAACAGTTAGCGCGAGCTGTGAAAACAATCTTATCAATTTTAATGACTCTTTTAACTCCGCCGTAAACGAAGGCCTACACTAACAGCAATATGCCCATGGCACGACACGGATCAACTTCATTGAAATTGATAAACTGCAGCTACTGAATAATACTCTGTCACCCTACGACACGCACAAGGACATGTATTATGATGAATTTATATTATTTATTAGCCACAACTAACGAACGCGGATAATCAACACGTCATATGCATGTGTAAAATACCACCATAGATGAAACAAATGGGGGTGGGCGTAAAGTTCTACGTGGTAGTAACGCTCGTAAGAAATGTCATTGCCATTAGACGTAATGTTTTTTTCTAAGATTGCTCTCGCCATGTTTAAAAAATGAAATATTTCCGGTGCTTTGTGTCATCTGCTTATTATGGACAAACACTTTATACACAGCGTATTTGTAAACAAAGAAGTAGAGGTCGCTATAGCTTATTTCTTGATATTTTTATTTGCTAAACATTATTTAACTAACTTTTTTAAATTCATGAGAAACGCAAGCGTTAGTTGGAACACAAGTTTATATTTTTGTGCAGACAAGGCTTGATATTGTAAAACAGGGAAAGAACACGTTTATGTCTGAAGTACTAAAAGAGGAACATGATTGGTGGATGGAAAGTGCCGAAACAATTTTATGTAGACTGTAACTATTTACAGAAACACGCCAGGTACCGCTACTACCTCCTCTACTGTTGTACAAGCTGTAGCCGATGACTCCCTATTTACGAGGGCAGCGTGACCGACAGCATCCCACCTTACCGCTGATACACAAGCGTGATATACTGGATTCTGAGAAAAGAAATATATTTTCAGTACACTCTATTTTTAATTTATTTCAAACGCATATTGCTCTTTTTCATTTGGGGTTCAGTGTTTACCATATAACCTATTACTACAACAAAATTATATTATTGAAATATTTCCAATGACCTACTGTGTCCGTAGCATATGAAGTCAATACTTTGACACCTATAACAGCTTTATAAGTTGCTGTGCTGATACTTCAAGTAAGTTAAATACAAAATAAATACCGTAATAACTAATTTGCCGTTGCTGTAGCTTTAAGTAGATAATTTCTATTATTAATATTATAAAACATTTGTTCTTTATTTTTTGCTTCTGACCACGTTAAAAATTTTACAGTTATGATGTTTCAATTATATTACTAAAATAAATCGTTATAAAAATAACTTAAAGCAATTTAACAGAAACTTTTTATTAGAAAATCTCTATGTAGATCTGTAGGCCTATATACCGTGAGAATTTTAGAAATCCAACTTAGAGAGCTTTAATTAATCCATATTTACAGATGTACGCAGATTGTTTGTTTAATATAACATATAGGATACCATAACAGGGACTTTATAATATGAATACGGCACTATTGTTATATTAAACATAATTTATTTAAGAAGCTCAGTAATAAGACATAATTGGACTTTATGAAAAAATACAATCAAGGTAAAATATGTTGATAAGTACACTCAAGATAATTCCAATGTGTAAGAAATGAATATATAACTAAGTGTGGAAATTGTTGGAGTTCTGGCGAATTCTACTTGACTAACTTACTGCCGTAGCTGTGTAATGAAAAGTCGTCATGTCATTAATAAGATGAATTATAATATCAATGAAATTAATAATTACTGTACTTATAGGTTATCATAAAAAGTAGCTTGTTACGTTTAGAATCTTCGAGAGTCTGCAAAAATGCAAATAAGCCTACATTACGAACAACCATAAATTGTATGACACTTTGGTTGCATAACGGCCACTCAATGCCGTGTTAAAGCTTATATGTATTTATGTATTTAAATATTGCTTGTGTATTTACTAGTGCCTTTCTAATATTAGGTACTATTAACGTTAACGACTATTACAAACTGATAGAAGTCTATTGACGATAATCTGCACATGATTATTTTAAGATGGAACATTCATTATCACAGGCTGAATATACGCAATGACTATAAGGATTCACTTTAGTTGAAAGGTATCCAGAATAAACATAATCGGGCCGGTTGCAGCACCAAACCTTTCTACGCACATTATACAGATTAACCAATGTGAACACACTCAGTATTAATCTCGGTTTATTTTCATCATCATCATCATCATCATCATCATCATCATCATTATCCTCAAGGTTTAAACCAAGAATGGTTTGTTCCGGTCTCAAATAGGCAAATATTACAGCTGGTCACTCCAGCGCTTCCTCGGACGTCCCACACCTCTCCGTCCCATCCGCTTATAGTTCTATAGTTGTTTGGGGATAAGGTAGTCATCCGTTCGGCAAAGATATTTCCACCAATTCACCCAATACTGGGTGATCCTGTCGAGTATACTCATAATATTCAGTTCTTTCCATATATCTGTGTTTATTCTATGATCATGGAGAGTATACCCTGCCACCTGCCTGAGAAATCTCATTTCAGCCGCTTGGATGCGACTAGGCTGGACTTTTGTTAAAGTCCAATCCTCAGACGCAATAAAAAAGCGTGGGAAGAGCCTTGAAGAATTTTAGGCGTGTTCCTTTACTTGCTGACTTAAGGGTTCGCCTGATGGTCCCGCACATAAGGTTGAACTTATGCAACTTATTCACCACGTCGTTGCTTGCATTATAAGACATACTGTAGCCCAGGTATTCAAAACTGCTAACTTGTTCCAGGACAGTACCATCTGTAACAATTTTTGCCCGTACGGGATCAGTTCCACAAAAAGCCATCACCTTGGTTTTAATTGTGGATATCTGCAATCCGAGTTTTTGCAGATTCCATTTAAGAAATGTGTATCCATCTGCAACTGTTTTCAGAGTCCTACAGAATAGCCTGATCGTCTGCAAACAACAAAGTGTCAATTGTAGAGTGACCAATCATAAAATGGTCTGGAAGACACATCTGCCAGTTTTGTATGAGATCGTCAATATATAAATTAAAATGGGAAGGTGATAATGGACATCCTTGTCGTAATCCACAATTGATCAGGCCAAATCTTGGAGCTGTTCTTGGTCTCCCTGCTCCTATTAAGATTTTATTCTCCATATACAGACTCTGTATTGCTCTAATTAGATGTTGTGGGATCTCTTTCCTTGTCATTACCGCCAATAGTTTGCTCCGATTAACTCTGTCAAAAGCCTTCTCGAAGTCGATGAAAGCTATGTATGTGGGCAGCTGATACTCTCTACGCTTTTCAATGAGCTGGGTTATTGTAAATGTGCAATCTAAACATGATCTGCCCTTCCTGAAACCGGTCTGGGCCTCTGAGACTATGGTCTCCGTTATCGCATTCACCCGTGTTCGTAGTATAGATGCATATAATTTATATGAATTATTAAGAAGGCTGACTCCTCTGTAGTTACTGCAGTCATTACGATCACTTTTTTTTTGAATATGGGAATTACCTCTGAAATCCGCCAATCGTCAGGAACATGACCAGTGGTCCAGCATAGATTAATGAACTGCAGCAAACGATCATGCAGCAAGGCTGGTACACACTTTATGAGCTCCATGTTCAACCCATCAATATCTGGTGCTTTTCTATTCTTGTAGCAGAGCGGTGTAGAGCAGCTAACAATTCATCCATTGTTAATGGGTCCACACAATCACTGATATCAGCAAAGGTTGTTTCTTCCATTTGATCCTGGTCCATAGTTGCTCTACTGATCTTCAGGTTTTCCCTTTCCGTTCGATTTAAATGCCTTAATGTTTTGTAAGCCTTGTCCTGCCTGCCATGTACATCGTGTTTTATATCACTTTCGGTTTATTTTAGTAACTTAATTGAAACATCATAACTGTTTATTGTTTAGCATGGCCAGAAGCAAAAACAAAAGGAAAAATGTTATATAACATACTCGTTATTAATAAAATGAATAAAAACAATTAAGCTCTTAAACAATTAATTTATAGGCATAAACAGTGCCTGACGACATGGCTCGCGTGTAGCCTACAATTTCTACTCCACATACAGTTCAAACACTTATCCTTAATAAAAATGACTGGCATTACCTTTCTGCTAACAGTACTTTTTCTTTGTTTATAATGTGTAATATAAGCACAGTGAATTGACTGAATCCCCCAGTACAATCCTCGGTGATTCAACACGTCGGTGGTAAAAGCATAAACCATTTACAGTGTTTATATTTGATTAATCTAGAGGGGAATAATGTGTTGACAAAGTAAGGGTGGCGATTAGGTGTTTTAATACACAGTTATCTTTCTCTGTATGTCACGAGACTACAATAAAAAATTTTTTACGTATTTTATGTATTTTTTCTCATATGAGTCACTGTGCACTGCGTTTCGTTCAACTGGTTCCTCCCTTACTTTCCACTCTCTTCCTCCTCTCCCACATCTCCTTCATTCTTGATCGATTGCTCTCCCTCCTTCGTCAGTCCAAATGGTACATGTCCTCTTGTTGGAATTTCCATGAAAAAATTTGGGCATTCATGTAATTTATTATTATTAAATTAACTCCTTGCGCTTGATAGTATTAAAATTATCTTTGTTAAATAGTAAAAAGATATTTTTAACTCAACCATTTACCATCTTATTTCTGTAACGACTGTATCTAATCTTAATATACTCTCCAGTGTTCAGAGTAAGCATAAATTAATAATGCTCAGTTTACATGATTAATATTTATACTAATTAACTGGTCTTAACTGTATTCAGAAAAATTTTCTTTGCATTTATAGACAATACAAGGTACGTTTAGCTAGTGCTTGTATTGAAGAACCCTTATGGGAACATTCGTTTTCAGTACTTTTAAGTTTCAATTGTACGAAACTTTTGTAAAGATGATTACAATTTCTACAGCAGCTACATCCTGCCATTTACACTGATTAGTTTCTTTAACCACTTATATTAAACCAGTTAATTCGTGTCAGTATAGTTATACTGTAAGTCTAGATGACCACTTAGTGTTATTACATGTGAATTTATCTGTTTGTTTGTTATTGCAAACTGAACCAACATTGTGTTGTACAGTAGAGAGACTTGCTGTAGAGATCTGATTCCGGACAAAAGAAATACATTTCAACTAACTGTTTCATACAAAAACACATATTCTGTAAACGAAAGTAGTAGTCAATACAGTGTTATTTCTACATCATATCAACTTTTATAAGAAAATGGATTAAAACATTTATTTGTATACAATAAAATAACGAAAAACTTTAAAAGCAACCACGAATTTACAAATTATAAACACAATGTCTTTGTACCTTACGTGTTAGGTTCCTAAATTTGTATCTAACATTTAAAATTAAAAGATTTCGTTAATGTATCACAAATCTTTAATTTTCTGTCAGTATCATAGTTATGTAATTTTAAAGTTTACGCACTGGGCTTTTGGAAGGTGACTTCCAAACCAGATATATTTTACTAACTACATTATGAAATTAATTTTTCAATGTCGCGTAGGCCTGAAAACTGAGGAGACACCAAAATCCCCCCTCTAACTGGAACTATTGTAATAGAAGTGTGTTTGATTTGGAAAATTGTTGTAGTATCGAATTCTCTTGTTTCAACAACTTATACTACTGTTAATTGTCAGTATCCATGCGATCATCTGAGCAGTAGTGTCAGAAGTGGAGGAAAGTCTTTATAATAGTAGAAAACAGGAACAAAAGTATCGTAGGAATCTTTATTACATGTTAGTTTCTGAACAGTGACTGTTAAAAATGCATGCCGATAAGGTGTGTCATGATAAAAGATTTTGTAGCGCTGACACTAGAAACGAAAGAACGGAGAAAAGACTAACTTAAATACGAGAAAACAGAAGGAATCGCGAAAGTGAAGAACGTCAGGATAAGAAACATAAGCTGAAAAGAGATCAGGCAAAGGAACGACAGGAAAAACTCTTGTTAGAGATAGAAAAAGGACATGCAAACACAAAATGGAGGAAAGACACATAACAGACAAATTAGGAAGTACAGATACGGAAGCGTGAATCAGAAGGCATTAAAGAGTTTATTTAATAGCAGAGGCACGAATGAACCACTAACACCTGGTATTCCTGTGTGAAGACTGGTGAATTTTGTAATAATCTGAATAGGCAAGAAGTCAGATCTGAATATCTGTCTGAAATATGTACCTGCAAGTAGATAGTTGCAGTTGAAGAGTCATTTGCAAATATAAACGAACAAGTAAAATTTAAAATTGAACAATTGACAAAAGTACATCTACGTATATCAAAACAAAGAGTTGAACAGGCAGTACCAATAAAAAAACAGAAAAAGAAACAGAAAATAATAATATACAGAGAGCAGTGTTATCTGTTGCGTGGCCGCTTCATGCCAAATCCCCAAATTTGTAGAAGCATTCGCTGAACGATCTACCTTCTTCAATTAGAAGCTACTACTTTCAGTTTGAGGTCTTTGGCTTTCAATCATTCTCTTATTAAAACCGCGCCACAAACGTATTACACAAAGTACCACTGAGAGCCGTAACACTCAGAACACAGGCGAGCCAACAAAATCTATTAAATTACTTTGTGATACCTGACATCTGCACGACGTACCATATGCAAAGCGACAACATTCTGTGTAGTCTGAAAGAATTCGAAGCAAATATCGATTGACTGACTATATTGGCTGATTCTTAAGTCTGAAGCACCAAAGCAACCTAGGTGTATTTCCGAATTACATTTATTTCTATTCTGCTTCTATTTTTTTCTACCTATTTCTATTCTATTCCCGAACGTCTTTCCATAAGTTTTTAGACAGTGCTAGAGACAACAACATCTTAAAAAGGGTCGGCATAAGAGTAAAGAAGACGCACTTTTTAGACTCTTTGGCTGTAGTTGTTGGCCACTGTCAACACCAAATAATGTACGTCATGCAATATAGTCAAAAGCCTCCAGTAACGTGTTATCGTTATAGAGTGCGTATTTGAGAACTGGATAACTGGAACTATTTTAATACGAAGATATTTGATTTAGAAAATTGTTAATAAAATTGATATCGATTCACCAGTATTTTACAATTTAGTCCAATGTTTAAAGATTAAAAAATTTGCAATCACCATAAGAATAGTTTAATCGAAAAAACATTTTCCAGCTTATAATTTTTTGATAAATTTTATTATGAAATTAAGAAACCATTTAATTGTTTTATCAAAAGTAAGAAAGATTCATGTTGCATTTTGTGTTAAAAACCGCATTAAGTGAGTACTTTCATATAAGCTGTCACCAAGCGAATTCTACGTGTACTGTACTACCGAAATAATAAATATCTGAGCACATAATGTGGGAATAATCTGCTTTAATACTGAGCGTATTTTACGCTTACTGCAATGAAACAAGCTTTTGCCACGGCTATAGAGATAACTCAACGGTGTACGTTCAGTAAAACTAAGGGATTAGTGTTGTTGTTAGGGACTTTTTATTAATAGGTTTAACCCAAATTGTGTTAATCACACATATAACCCACTTTAGCACTTTATTTTCAACGTATTTTCTATTTACACATTAAATTTTATCCTATCTAGCTAAATATTATATTATACTAATATAAGTGTATTATGTTTCTTACGGTAGTAATATTTCTGCATTTTTTCAGAATATTTATGGGAAAAATTATCTGGCAGAACCATTTAAAAGTTATAAATTTTTATCTAAACAAGTGATTGCCATCTACTGTTTGTTATTAAGTTATTGTTGTCAGAGATTACATTTAAGTTTAGGAAATTATATAATGTTATTCGTTTCGAAATTCAGAAACTTATTTTGCTATTTTGGCTTAACAGTTTTTAACAAGAAAAATCAGTGTCTGTTAAATATATCTACCTACTAAGGGTACTACAAACTTGTTAGTTGCTCACCAATTGTCTAGTAAACATTCGTTATAAGTGCTCAACGATCAAGTTACACGATGAAGCAATTATATTTTACTGGTGTAATTGACTATCGAATCTTACAGTGAATTAAATACTCTACACTTTAAACACTAGTCGTATGGTTACCTGCAACTCGTTGAGGACTAAGCGATTTTGCTTTTTCCCTGACGTTTTATTTGTTATTACTGTCTACATCTATACTCCTATACTCAAAATAATACAGTTATCGTTACTAAATAAATAAATAAATAAATAAAATATTGTTGTTATTTATTCAGAAATGTTACACTTTTTTAATTTACAAATAAATTTGTAGTATTTTTTAACGAGTTAGATTTTTATAAAATATAAAAATAGAACTCGAAATTTCTACCCGGAATTAACAACTGTGTGTTCCGGATCTAGATTCCTTCTACAGTTTATCAAACTAACGAGGTGTCATTTTAATTCAATACGTTACTCATTATTACGATTACTCACAAATCATAACATAGGCAAAAAAAAAACGCAAAACGGCTACTAAGAAACATGTTGGTATTACACTGTAAACAGAGATGCATCAGCTACTTACAAATCAGTTCGGTTTATGAAACAATCGGATTTTATATTTACGAAAATTGAAGCTAGAAATGTGCATGTAGGCTATGTGATGTACGCATTCTATATTGATACTAAAATATTTCGTGTTAAATGAATACGAGATGTGCTGGAACGTGACAGGAGAACTAACTGTTGAGGATGTTTCATCGTACCATGGACAAAACGTTTTGTCTGAAAAAAAAAATAAAACGATATGTGTTCAATCTAAGGAAGTATTGTTAGAAACAATAGAATCCATGAAACTTTGCGAACGAGATTAAGTTGCATGAATGTTCGTTTTCTTCCTCTTAACACCATTTACTTTAAAAATTCTCTACTTTTAAGGAAACGCATTCCATTTAAAATACTTATCAAAACATCTAACAGTTATCAATGCTTACATTAAAACCTATACTTTTGCTCAACACCCATCTGTTCTACAGCATCTGCACAGAATTAGCATATGTGTACCCTTATTGCCTACGTCTGTTGAGCGTCCTGTAGTTGTGAAACGTCCAAGTTTAGCAGATAACACATTACACGTCAATTATAACTAGGCGTCATCGTGTTTAATTACATATATATTAATTAATTTCAAAGTGAAATTTGTTATAATTCGGTCTATTAAGTTTATTAATTTAGTTACTGGTCAGTTGGTATTAACAGTTGGTAATAGACTTTAAGTAATAAAACTGTATTGAGAGCAAAAGTGCTATACTAATGTCATGAAGTCTTATAAAAAGTTTACCTCGATCTTCAAGTATTGAGAGCAAAAGTGGTATACTAGTGTCATGAAGTCTTATAACAAGTTTACCCAGTTCATCAATTATTGAGAGCAAAAGTGCTCTACTAGTGTTCATGAAGTTTTATAACAAGTTTACCTAGTTCATCATATATTGAGAGCAAAAGTGCTCTACTAATGTTCATGAAGTCTTATAACAAGTTTACCTAGTTCATCAAGTATTGAAAGCGAAAGTGCTCTACTAGTGTTCATGAAGTCTTATAAGCAGGTTTACCTAGTTCAAGTATTGAGAGCAAAAGTGATATACTAGTACTACGCAAATGTCTTTTTTCTTATTTTTGTTTTTTTATTCTACATTTCCAAGGTATTCATGCCAATCTCGTAATAGTATCCCATTTTCTCGGTTAACAATTTTAATTATTTAAAGAGTTGCAGTAACTAGGAAAGTTATTATTCCATACAATGTGAATGACTTTGTGGACCTGATTAGGTATATATCATTGATGGAGAGTAGAAGAAACGCAATTAATATTTTCTTTTTGCTAACCAGTGTATCTGAATTGTTTAGCTCTGTGTATTGGTTTAGCTTTCTCCCTCTGATACATATAAAATCATAATGATTAAACCACTACATTCGTATCGTTACTTATGCACTTGTGTAATTTTTTCACTCACCTTTCATATCAGCTTTTGTTAAAACGTATTTTTCTTTTATGTTATTTCTAGTACTGTATTAATGAAAAATAAGAACGGGTTATTAAGGACTTGATACTCTGGGTATTACTACAAAGACATTGTCTTTTTGCGTATTGTCTTTTATGCATGATATTCTTTGTCTTTCTTTTTTGTATGCTGTTAAGAGGATACACTACTTTACTGACTAGCTTTGTACACATATGCAAAGCTAAGAAAAACATGTAATCTTATTATTCATGAAAGTGCGGGTTCACTATGTCAAGACGCTTTTTTCATACAATCAGCACTCAAGATTTCTAATTTTTCTTTGTCAGTGTAATATTATCTTCAAATACACATTTTACGTTTCACTTTTCTATACGAAACAGCAGCAGTATCGTAAACATTACTGACTTCCCGCAGTCATTATTCCATGTTAGTGTTCTGCTTTCCCATGTACATCGTTACTAGAGATCAATATAGCAATTATATTTGTTTGAAATATAATTGATGTTCTGTTAAAATAAATCATCTGTGTCTAGCAGGATTTCGTGTTTTGTTTGAGATTAGCATTATAAACTATTACGTGGGATCTTCATTAAAACGGTAAATAGCAAATTTTTTATTTATAATCAATCTCACCTAAAATTATTTACTTAAAAAAGTAATTGCGTGTTCATTATTTCTTTAAGTAATAGAACAGTACTGAGAATCCATTATAAGATTACTCATGACCAGGTCTACCAGTCTAAGGACTGGTTCCGCTCACCATTTATTTCTACGTTGCGTCAAGTTCTTCAACTCCCTGTAGCTCATCGTATAGGCGTCTTGTTTTTCTTGCACTCAAGTACTCTAAATGTGGCACACCGCTCGAATTTTTATCCTCAATAGAGCCATCTATCATATTTGTAGTAGTTTTTTTATTATTATTTATGATATAACTGTTACATACTTGCAAATATCTATGTAAAGAAATATCAAGGGTTTCTGAACTTTAGAAAATTAACGCCAATAAAACAACTTTAAATAACAATTCTTCTTCCCGGAAAGCCAACTGTAGAAACCGTATAATGCCTAATGGCAGATTTATTTATTCTGTACTTTTTAAAGTCTAGATGTTAAAAAATTTTTCTCGGAAAACTTGGGTCATCCAAAAAGTTTTGCCATCAGTTGACGAACGACGTCCGGTTCGGCCATAACCGGAGATTTGTTGCTTAAAGTCCAAATAGTAAATTGCTTCATTAAAGAAACGCAAAGAACGCAGAATATGTAAACACTATTAGTACAGTCACTGAAGGAAAAAGATTCAAATTAAGTGGCTTCTACGAGATTTTTTGCATAAGGCCAGATAAAAGGGTGAGAAACAATTTTAAAAAAAGTTTACATAAATTCTGTCGCGGTTTTTCGAAAAAGAGGAGGGGGAAGGTACAGAAGACTTCAGTGACTGTACTATATGGTAAAACTAAAAAATTATGTATGCGAATGCGAACGAAAATTACCGAACTTCCCCGATACTCTTTAAGCCAACGATGACTAAACTCATATATTTTGTCGGTGTTAGTGCGGAGTGGATTGGCGCGGGGACAAGTGAAGGGCATTAAGATGGTAGCGCTGATTTTAGCCGATGTCTTATTCTTTTCCCTTTATTATGTTATACACTTATTCTAACCAATCCATGAAGATTCTAGCAAGGTTGTATATAAATAGCATATGGTAAATTAAATTAGAATTGTTAAGGGAAAATACGCCTAGGTAACTATAAGTAAATTATTATTGTTTACCTCATGAAAATAATTCCTTACAGCAATGGTGTTTTTTAGTTTTTATTACAAAATATTTATTCTTAGTAGAAACAAGATTGTAAACAATAATTAAAAAGACAACTACCGAAAACATGTATTATCAAACAATCAGTGCCTTCTTCACAACTGAGTCGTAGAAGCAAGCGCCAGTGCCTACACGCACTCATACACACATACACAATTAGTTTGTTGTTGCATGTTTGTTCCACTGCGTACGTTTGTTATGAAAGCAGTACAAATTACTGTGACCATTGTTTCGTAACTGTTTTCTGTGAGGAAGTAGATACGTTTGGTACTGTTTGTCACACAGAATGGTTTAAAACTATTTACAACAAAACTATTGTGCTTACGTAGGTAGGTAATTTTGTTTCCCACAAAGTTGTACTCTCTGCTATGTACGCAAAACTCGAACATGTAACTGTATGTTTTAAGGAAGATTCTGGTTAACTGCTGACTGTTGCTTCAATCCAATCCAGAGTCTAGCGTTAGGAAGCCTATGAATAAAGCCAAAGTTTATAAACAAGTTTCAAACATTTTTATCTCAGTGTAGAACATATATTCATTCATCACTCTGACATAATGCAGCTAAATTGTAATCCTAAATTCCCCATAATTTTGCAGTCACAATACCATAATTATCACAAAAGTAATCAATTAAAAAAACAAAAATGATACAATACCGTTTACCAAATGGTAAAAGCTTAAGAGCATAATAATGTCTTTCTTTAAAATAGATCGTTAGCTGAATCACATACGAAGACAACCATTAACTAGAGACAATAACCCCAATAACCTATCTACAGCTATGCAGTGTTGTTCGCTTGTTAGGTCTTTAATCTGCGACGACGTTAGCATGTTAGCGGTCGCGGTTTTAATTAACGATTCCCGGCTGGTAAATTGTGCTAACACTTGATTTTAAACTTTCAGGACGCTTTATAAATCTGGTTTAATTGTTTGCAGTGATATTATTTTTAACACATTATATATATTGCGACGTATCAAAACAAACGTTTATTTACAACAATCCCAATGACGTCACGCAAGAATGACGTCATGCAGCGTGATGCGTTACAGTTTACAGCGTTACAGAAATTTTCAAATGATGGCCAGCCAAAAAAAATTATCATGTCAAAATATATCTGTAGAATTATTTTGTTTAGTGTGGTCTGCACGAACGATTCGACTTGATTGTCAGGTTGATTTGTTCATGGAAAGACAAATATCTGTAGAGTGGCCAACGATTGACCAACAGGTAGAAACTAAGTATTTAATTGATGAATCATGAGGTACCGCGCGAAAGTATTTTCAGCGTGCCGGTGAGATTTACGGTGTCTGTGTGAATAGGCAGAATATACTATCCCTGGATCGAAGGTGTTAATAACGGCTGTTCCTTCTTCGTTCCTCCGTGGTTGTCCGTGAGGCCGATCGACACTTCCTTGGACTGGCCTACTCGATCCAGGGAGACTTCAGCAGAGTCCAAGCCTTGAAATATGCTAATCGCCCTATGTAGAAGCTCCTTCCTCCAAATTTGTAGGTGGCGTAATCCTTAGCGTCGGTCGAAGGCGTGGCTGTAGTTGCTGTATGTGCATGGGTACGCTAATACGTTTATAACTCCATGGGAACAGACGGCGAAGCGGCTTGATCTTCCTCGAAAGGAAGAGTTCCACCGATTCCAGCTGCTGTGTCTGTCAGTACAGCTCGGGCAGGAGCTCTGCGTCGCGTTACATCCGACAGACGTTGTCCCTGAAGCGATCGCAAAACTCCTGCCACTTGATCTGCAGGCCGGTGTGCCTCTCTACCCACGTTGTCGCTTCCCCCTCAGCTGTCGCATTGTTTAGTCTGTCCACTGTTCCTGATGAACTCTGTAGTCCCATAGCTGTTGCTCCGGTAGTTACAGATAGCATACTTAAGGCCGTAGATTGTGGCGGTGATCACCTGTGTTAGCGTGGACGCAGGGCTGCGACGAATTGCGCAAAACCTTGATCTGCTTCGTAGCTTGTGTCAGGCTGGTTGTAGTTGTTAGGAGCCATGTAATGTTGTTGGTTGGCGTGGCGGTATCGGGCGTCCGCTCGATGATCTGGGCCCCAAGCTAGGCGCCATTTCTCGCAAGGAAAATGGCGTCAATTGTACATCGTGTTTTATGTGTGACCCTTAAAAGGGCAGTAGGGCGAGTCTTTAGTTGCGTCTGCGGCGGTGCCGACGAGTGTTCCGGACGATCCACGGTGTTCAGTTCGGCGCTGCTCTCGCTGTTGGTTCTGCGCTGCAGTATTCTACACCAGTCGATCTCTTCTGCTGCCCGCTACTGTCATTTGTATTCGTACTTTCTTTTTCGTTATTGCTTGCTTCCTTTTGTCCGACGGAATGATTTTTGACTCACTGATTCTGCTGCGTGGTTCTGAGTGCAGAGACGAACACAATAAGTTTGAGTGCACTGGGAATCTGAGTTTCGAACTACCTTCTTGACCTTCTGCCTCATGGCTTTGGCCAAGTAGGGCGACTTTGTTCTACAGCAGACCTACAACGGCTGTTTGTGCTAGTTACACTAGAGCAGTAGTTATCGAGGTCGTTTCCACGAATCACCTGGACGTATACGATATTTATAGTCCCACTATAAGAAGGTTGTCTGAGCACCTTGCCATACACAAAGCATGCGTGCAAAATGTCAGATATATGTCACTCCCTTCAAAATATGATTATTTTACATTACGAAGGAACAAATATAATATTTTATGCATGTTAATATTTATTATATGTGCGTTAATTATTTCTGTATTTCCCGTAAACAGATCCTTATGATGACGGCGGACTCAGGCTCTTTATAGCTCATTTTAACAGACTAATAAATGAGAAAAAAAATTATAAAACAGTTTTACTGTAACTGGCTCTGATGTGTATACGGGGAGAATCATAAAAATAAATGATTCGTTATGTTGGTAAAGAAACTTTGAACATATGTACGTTGATTTTGAGATCACAAACACAACCATCGCATTGAATTATTTTAAAGATGTTTTTAGCAGAAGACAACGCTATTCACCGTTCTTGTCTTCCTAAGTATTATTGTGTCCACACATAAATAAACTGTAGGATAACTGTTGAGTTTCTGTGAGATCCAGGTCACGCGACGTCGGAAACTCTGTGAAATTATTTTCCGGTCTTCGTTGGCACTGACAGTATCGTTGTCACTGCAGTCCGTACGAGACATATGCAGTTTAGTTTTATTGGTAGTTTCCTACACAAAAGATTCTATGCTGATGATATTTTCTTTATACTTTTTCATTATATGTTGAACAACAACGAATTATTTGGTTCTTTTCTCTAGTAAACAAACAAGTCGTAACCCCATCACAACATATACACTCATGCTACTCTTCTTAACTGTCAGTTTCCACACAAAGACTTTTATTTAATCTGTGTCTATCTCTATCTTATTGGTTTAAAATATCCTTCCATATGTACCGCCACAAAGTATTAATTTCTACAAGGAACGGCAACCCCAACATTTTCATGATTATTGTGTCTTTCGATTTAATAAAGCGCAAGATGTAAAATCATAATTTTTATTTAAACATCTAGTTTATATTTTTACGCAACATGCATGTGTATAAACGCTTAATTTTCTTCCAAGGACTTGAAAGGTCTTGACATTTAAGACTCCGCAGAACTTGGCCTCAAGATTTGCTACATCCTTAAAAACAATCTTCCATAAGGAAAACATCAATAGACGTTTCACTTTCAAACTTAATTCTTACATCTTATTTACTTAGTACTCTGTTACAGATGTAGATTTTAAATTAGAAACTGTCAAAATAAAAATGAAGATATTAGTGCGTGTTTTTTAGGAATGTGTATCTGGTTATGTTTTTGGTTCTGTACGGTTCAACTTTACGGACTATTTTTACAGTGTTATTGTTAATATGTAGGAGTGTTACAAATTTTTGTTGTCTCCTGTCTTCGTTTGTTGTTTGTTTTTGGTTTTGCATAGGAGACACCTTCAGTACACTCCATCGCAGAATACCTTTTTGCAGACGACACATGCACAGACTTCAACAAAAACATGGAAATCCTACACGTAAACAGAAAGGTCTAAACTCATGAGACACTAAAAAACCTGGAAAAATACAAACAGACAACAACACGTAAACAACAACTTATCCAACAGACACAATTTAAAATACTTACACTGTTTGAACACGTTACATATCGCACACACACAACGATTTTCTAAACCGTTTCTAAAAAAAACGGCGTTATTCCCAAAAACGGAACTGACAGCGCCTCTAGCCGCCGCCTCTCACAAAGCTCAGTACCAGCGAAAGCTTGCTAAGGCAATAAGGTAACCGTTTTTAAAAATTAGTAACACTCGGACACGCATGGAAAACAAAACCCAAGAATTTTGTGTAATTTGATACCCGGCACGGGTAATTTGGATTTTTCAAACTTGTCGAAACAATCTTTAATCCCTAATGCCTTAAAATTGTGAAATTAAAAATGTAAACATTATATTGGCATATTTGTTAAAATTCTCTTTAATTTGATACCGTGACAGGATTTTGAGATTTTTCAAAATTTAGCGCCTCACATCTTTGTCTCCCTGCTCCCATTTTTGGGTGGATTATTCTAAGAAAAATTGGGCTCTATGTGGTAAAGCTCTGTGCGCGTTGCGACTTAAAACCCAAATGTTATGTTACAAGTTAAAAGCCAAACAAATTAAGCCAGGACGAGTTAAAACTGAGACCTCGCTTCGCACTTTGAATTAGAAACGTTCAGAACGCGTTACAGATAACTATCATAAATTGTTCGGTACTGCCGCACTTTTACGTAACACACACACTGTTATATTAAGTTATATTAGTTGCGAGACGACATAAATTGTCGGAATAAATTGATTAAAATAACCTCATTTATTTTATTTACTGCTTTTAATTGTTTTAAAAAATTATAAGTTTTATATTTATTAAAACTATATGGAAGCAAATAAAACTTAGTTCAACTTATGCTGTAAAATAAGACGACCATGAGCACGGATTATATTTATAATTTGCTTAGTTATAAAACTGTAACAATGTGAATCTCATAGAATAGAATAGCCGCTAGAATACGTATAAGGTTAGTTCTGTAATAAAGTTTTTTAATATTCTGCATTTGATAAGTTGTCAGTTGTTTAATGGCTTTCTATAGAGAGTATATGTACTGTAACTGTTTCTGCATTCAGTGAGCTTTTGCTGCAAACTTACATACAAATTAAACCACTGTGAACACTAATGAAATTACGTTCTACGGTATCCAATAAAAGCAGTTACGTTCACTTAATCTATAACTCTGATTGTAACTAACGACGCTGATCTAATAAAGCATGCAGTTTTCTGCCAACTGTTTTCACCGTAATCCACTTTATGCGAGTTCGCTTACTAGTAAACCAGTTTAATTCAATTAAAATCGAGTCTCTTAATTACGTCGCATACTTCAAAGCAATGAAATATACTGTATTTGATAAATTGTTGTTTAATTGTTAATAAATGTTACTCTCAATGAAAAGATAAAGTACGCAAATTTAAATTACTATTTGTGAATTTATTGACGCATACCATGAATGTTTATTACCTATTATGTACAATTTTTGCAAGATATCTAATATTTACTACATCATTATCTCAAACACTGGTTGCTAAACAGACGTTATTTTACTTTTTTTAATTTAAAAGTTACACAGAATAATAGTTTTTAATAAACTTTCTCGTCAATAAATCTTTAAATCTTAATGCCAATCTCTCTGTCAACAATAAATAAATGAAACTAAATAAGTATCCAGTAGAGTCAGGGTTTAATAAAAATCACTATACATAAAACTCTGAATTTAAATTTTAACAAATAGGGGCCCAGGAGAAACAAACCTTACGGCCGAGCCTACAACATCTGGTCTCCGTGAGGGGCGGGCAACAGCTGTTATTCTCTAGCTGGCTAACAGGGTAATGAAAATGAGTTTCCGAGTTTCTCACCGCAAACCAGGTGAGGCAGATGGTGCTAATGGGTGGATGGCACACGTTAGTGAGTCGCGAACGATGGCCTCATGCACCGGGGCGCACCCTGTTGTATTTAGTCTTAGTTTCGGTACTCGAGGGTTTTGTTGCGGTGGTATGTTTACTTACCCGGTACTTGTGAGACCGAAGTGGTAGTCTCCTTTAATCATAATACTAGGGTTGACAGATCGTCTGGAAACCCTTGTCACGAAAATTCTGTTCCTCGAAAGGTGATAAAACAAAAGAATTACTCTACTATTGATAGAGAAATGCTTTTGGCACCGTCTAAAACCATTCAAGTGCCTAAGTATTAGTAGCGAAAACAGAACGGTACTTCGCTAAGAAGTGGTTCCTCCCTCAACGCTAAATCTATAACGTCATGTACTGGTTTCCAAGTCAGAGATAAAGAAAACTGCGGTTGTCCTTATGAATGAAATGCAATCAGGTAACCAAACAAAGCGGGTGTTAACACTGAAACGGATTGGATTGGTGAAACTGAAAGTTGCAGTGATTCCTAACGAAACACTAAACAGGAAAAAGGCGTAGTGGCTTTCAGAGGTCAGCTTAATTGCTCCGAGGACGAGATAGTTACAGGGTTGAGCCCTCAGGGCGCATAGCTTGACGGGCGTTGACAGTGAGAAGGGATGGACAAAGTTACCATCTGCTTCACACTTTGTGACAGTCAGAGACCAGCAAAGCTGGTATCCACAGGCAGAGCGTGAAGGCCGTCATATCGCAACCTGTGCTGTGTTACCAGTGTTTCTAGTCTGAAAACATAGCCTCTAGACGTGCGAGGGTCAAGACTTACCTATGTGGAAAACCCACCGTGAAGTCCCCTTGCTATGTGTCAACAATGTGCATGAGTTGTGGCAGACAGCAGTCATCAAGATTGCTCAAAAGAAATTGCTAAAAATGTCTCTAAATATATAGCAGACGTAACAGAAGTGGTATAAGTACGTATACAATAAGTAGAAACACTTAATAGAATAAGCCATATGGATGCAAAGGAAACTTGTCATTCCAGAGATACAAAGAAATGGGCAATCTCAGAGTTACGTACAAGTAAGAAAACCAGCAGCTCAGACATTCCAGATGACTAAGGACTTGATGCCAGCCGTAGCAGCATTTATTGATACCTATCTGAAAGAGGTCCGCCACAAGGTACAAGGTACAAGACGACCAAGTTGAAGGTTCCATAAAAACATACAAACAGCCTGCAACTAGACAACGGCAGACTCAGCTGGAACATATTAATCTTTACCCACGATACCTGCGATAGCAGCCACCTACATCCGTGGCCGGATGGTGGAAGAAGACGTTTCCCATCCCCCTCCCAGATGTTGCAGGAAGGACTTTCTAAAGGAGTGACCGGGAGACGAGAAAGCCCCCGGTGCTCTTGATAGGAGCTCTCTGCCAAGCGCCAGTGACCTCAGTAGTCTTGGGAACGTAACAGAACTGCGGGAGATCCGCAGAACGATATTCACACACACACACACACACACACACACACACACACACACACACACACACACACACACACACACACACACACACACACACACACACACACACACACACACACACACACACACACACACACACACACACACACACACACACACACACCCACACACACACACACACACACACACACACACACACACACACACACACACACACACACACACACACACATTATGGAACATTCGTCTTTTGTAGAATGTAAATTGTGTGTCCTGCATTACGGTGAACTTAAGTTGCAACTGACTATGGATCCAGGAGACACACTTGAAACTAGCAGAGTATTCAGTATCAGAGGGTACGAGAGCTTCCGCTCTGATGTTGAGCCAAATATTAGAGCTGGTGAGAGAGTCGCTGTCTTTCTTGGCAGTACCTATCACGCTAGGGAAGACCCGTAGTCACGACTCTGCAGGCATTAGCCATAAATGTATTTCAACCGCTGCCAAAAAGTTGACACTCTGCTGCGTATATCTACGAGACGTACCATAGCAGCTGGTAGACCTGCAGCATCTAGTCGAGCAGCTGCAAACTCGCATACTTGTACTGGGAGACAATTTTCTCTTAATATGTGTGCCAAGCCACGTAGGCATTAAAGGCAATGAAGACGCTGAACCGCAGTATGAACTGCTGCGGTCAGTCCGGAAGTAGACGCCTTTAACATAAGACCCGCCCATTTTAATACCCAAAGCAATTCTTACCTCGTGGCAGCAAACACAGCACATCTTAGACACGAAGTTACGAGTGGTTATACTGAATATCGGCAGATGGCTACATGCAGGAGAACGTAGTCGAAGGGAACAGGCTTGTCTGACAAGACTACGTATAGGACACACGAAATTGACATTGTCGTACCTGCTACAACATGAACAATAAGGGGCAGTATGTATAAGATGGAGAGTACTCACAGAGCACGCACAGTGCTCTGCTCTTCTGATTTATGACACAGATGTAGGATCAGAGGTGACCTCGCTGATGAGATGACATCGACTGAGAAAATTCGGAAGTTCTTGAAGGCAGCTGGCCTATTCAACCGGTGATAAAACGATTATTCTGGCAGGTAACCTGTATGAACACCAATGAAGCCCATTTTTTTTTCTGAATACTGATTGAGTCTAATTGAGAAATTAGATAAGGCTTAGCATTTAAGATAAAGGCTTAAAGTGATAGTTGTCGAGACCAAAGCAAAAAAAATAAATTATACTCAAATAAAAAAAATTTCTATAGAAGGAATTTGACTTTCATACTATGTTTAAAAGTTTCCAGACCCAATGAAAGAATAATAGTGAAGAATCAAATGCTGAATTAAAAAGGACTAATGAAGAAAAAAGGTTTGAATTTGAAGCTAAGTTAGACAAAAAACAGGGCGTTGGTTGGATTTCCTTATAGACCTTCTTTTATATTTGAATCTGTATACTCTTGCACTGAGTCAAAACCGTACCTATTATGTTACGAAAGGGTATATCTATACCATCGCAGCTACCTGCAATACCTATTAATTTTACAATACAGGTACACTTGAAAATATTCTTTGCTTTGTGTAAGATGAGTTAGTATGTATCATGTTGTAAGAAAAGTTTACATCGATGGATTTACGTCAGCAGTAAATATGAACCATTATCATAGTAAGTTATGGTATATGACTGACGAAACATTAGGAATCTTACGGACACAACTAAGGAGGAAAATAGCGATTCATCAGCAGAAACAGAAATTGAGATATGAAACGTGAAACATCAAAATGAGATATCAGAAACTGAGTCTCACAGAGTTTTGGGAGTTCGAATAACACTAATATGTAATCTCAAGTTGTCACTGTACTAGTCGGTACGGAAATAGTATGACCCGCTGCTTAAATTTATCCTCTGACACATAAGTCCGATGATTGTAAGTGCCAAAGCGCTTTCTCTTCCTTTAAAATTACATCGTATAGTTCTATTTTGTACATCTTGCGTTTGTGGACTTCAAAAAAGCATTTGACAGGTTGGATAGAATAACATTATGGAGGATAATGCAGAGAAGAGGATCCCCTATTCATTTAATAAAGGTAATTAAAAGTAATGGAACGCAGATACGGAGCCCAGTAAAAACTAACAGATTGTCAGAGCCCATTGGGATAATCCAAGACGTTCGGCAGGGTTGCAGTCTTTCTCAGTTTTATTTAATATCTATACAGAGTATGCCATAAGGAAATAGAAATTAAACACCCCCAAAGGATTATACTTGGGGAAAGGATTTTATTTAAGTATTTTAATGTGCGTAGACGATCTTGTGATCATCCAAATGACCTCCAAAGTTCATTGTTTTATCTTACTGACATTTTAACCAGATTACAGTTAAACCATTTCCTTATCCAAAACGAAAGTTATGGCTTTTTCTGGGGCAAATCGTATTAGAACAAAGATTGTCATACAGGATCCGCCACTAGAACAGGTGCTAGATTTAAAGTACCTAGAATGGAGCATCACATACCAAGATGATAAGGAGGTTGAAAGCAAAATTAGTCTCTTCCAGTGGATTTGTGGCTGTATCATTAAATATATAAAAAAGAAAACAAGGAAATAGACGCAATTAAAATATTATAATGTAATGGGTAAACCTCAACTACTGTATGGTAGTGAGACTTGGATTAGAAAGGCCAAAGATGTATTAGAAAACAAAGAGCGGAAAATAGGTTTATGAGGGCTGTAATGGGTTGTACCAGGAGAGATCTTATCAGAAATGATCATATTAGAATGGAGCTAAGCTTATAAGAAAATCTCCCTGTACAGAACGGAGTGGAAGTTACACGTAGAGAGAATGGATCCAACTACATTTTCAAGACGAGCCCTGTGCCGGTGTGCCGGCTATTGTGGATTTAGTTAAAATTTTTCTATCGTAATATAATGCGAATGCAAGTGTGCTAGGCCGACCCTTGCACTGCGAGGTAGGTAGACGGCTGCGCGCGCAGCTCACACTTGAGGTCGTCTTGCTTTGTCGCGCACGGCTGCAGTCGACACTTTGCCTCGCCCAGAGAATTATGCGTCTCCCTCTCCGAATTGTACGAAGCAGTTTCTATAACTTATGGCTGGCTAAGGCGTAAATTGACTCCCGGTAAGTTCCTTTATTTGTCTTTATAAGTAATTATACATGTATGGATAATTAATAACAATATGCAACCGTATAAAATACGTAGTTATGTGCGTGCGGCCCGACACGTTTTATGTTAAGAGAAACTCATTCTTTACTGATTTACGTAACGCCCAGTATATAGCCCATGCTCTTTTATTATTTTCTGTAATAGTGCGAGAAGTTTTTCAAGAGTCATTGTCATAGTAAAAGTGTACTACATTAAAAATTAATGACTAAAAACTTGGTGCGCAGTCAGGTCGTGAACTGTGTCTGTGCATGCAGTAAACTGTCGCAGAGTTTGTTAATTAACTTCACGAGTAGAGAATTAAGTGTGAGAGCTTCTATGTATGAAATTTAATTTAATGTAAAACATTCTTAATGCTGTGAGTGCCTTGCTGTTAAATTTTTTTGGTCAAGTAACAATTACCACTTGCCACGTGGCCGTTTAACCTGCAAATTTATGTCGAAGCATGTTGGCCTTGTGCAGTTCACTTTTATTAAGCCATATTTAATGAGGCCGGTTTATTATTCAAATTTATTTATTCCATGGCTGATTTCTCTGCTCTTCCAGCTGGTTGTAAAAACTTTAATTAATGAATATTGTGCTTTTATTGAGAGTTAGTTGGCGGCCCGTTAAGAGGTTAATTACCTTAACTCGGGTGTACATTTTTAATAGACTGTTCTCTAATTTACTTGAATGCATAGGGTTCTCGAACTAGCCGGATTCCTGGCTTGCTGATGGCTGTACACCTGCCTAAGCTGTGAACCATGTACAAGATCTTATACGAAGAGGGAGATGGAGACTGATTTTCTATGTTGCACTCGCCAGCACTTATAAGGTGATATTCATGCATTTATTTCATTTTTGGGGCCGGGCAGGCAGTGTGCCCGTTTACGGTAAATTGCTTTGAAGCCATGTGACCACGTGTATAGACTGTCTACAGGAGGGTTGAGCAGTGATCATGACTCTGAACACTATAATTTGAATTCAAGAACACTTTTATAACTCATTTACATAACACTAAATGCAATGCCTGTAAGTGTGTGCTGCACTGGGGGAGCGCGCCAGAGATATTTCACTCTTGTACCATTTTACAGTTGCATTTCATTTTCATTTAACTCTTTACAAAATTTATGTTACAGCTCAGTAGCTCTGTTCCGGCTGGAACAGCTGTGTGTATTAAATTTAATTTGACTATGGGTTTCACATTTAAGGGCTGGGGGCTTTCCTGGGTTTTTTTTGGGACGTTTTCAGGGGTTACAAAAGGGGACTTAGTTTTCTCTGACACACGCTGGTGCAACCTCAGACAGGTTGAATGCCTGTCAAAATTTGTCTACTACATGTGGGCGCGCTCCCACAGATGCCAGAGCACAACCACCTTATTGTATTCTTTTTTCTTTTAATTATTTTATATAGTCATTTGGGGCTAATAGAAATAATTTACTATTTGTCTGGAAATATTTTAGTTGATTTTGCCCCTTGCACAAGGGGTATACTGATAGTTTTTCTTAACTGGTAAACACATATGGATTGACTTCCAATTGTAGTATTTGCTGTTTAATTTTTGACTATAAAACATGTATTCAGCATTTTCTTTTTGGGTAAATCATATATTGTCAAAATTTTCTGAAATTGTAAAACCTCAAGCAATTAATTTCTGTTTATTAAAGTACATAAAGATTGTAATTCCTTTCGGAATTTTGTGAAGTCAAATAACTGTTTAGAATTCTATAAAAGCTGTTTGAAAGTAGATGATGTAGTTCTGTCAATTTTTACTTAAGGATGTGAAAGGAACTTAAGGTTCACACGCTCGTGAGGGGTCATTGATCAATGGAATGCTAGACACATGGGCGGTCTGGTTTTATTTATGCGTCATGAATTATCATCCTCCTTCCTGGGGTTTTGGCTTTTATGTAATTCTACTGAGCGGGTTGCCGACGGGCGTATATTTTATCACTGCTGGGTTATAAGATTGTAGTTACTCTACCTGGTAGGTGGGTGCATTCCAGGGGCATGCGTGTTAAAATTAATGTGATTGTGAGTTTGTGTACCTTATGTTCTGTGTGTGTTGTTATGTGTCTAGCTAGCCACGAGATGGGAGAGGATTCTATAATTATATATACATGTGTTCACTGATTTATATACACTTGTTGTGCTTAATATTTATACACATTTGTTATGCTTAAGATTTATACACACTTGTGATGTTTTATATTTATACACATTTGTTATGCCTAAGATTTATACACACTTGTCATGTTTTACCTTTATTCATACTTGTGATTGGGCACACATGTTGTTCTAAGTTAATAATATTAAAGCAGGGCATGAAATAAAATAAATTGTTATCGTTCTGTTACGGCTGAGTTTCATAGCAAGTCCCGTCATACTGGACCCAGCATAATTTTTGCTTCTCTAGGCTTCGGCCTAGTCCTAATTAACTTGTGGCTTCTCTTTCAAAAAAAATATTAAAATAAATTAAGTTGTTTTTATACTCCTAAAAAAAAAAGACATAAAAGGAAAGAGGGGTTACAAATGGTAGCTCAGAGCGTGGTTCATTCTAGGCTTGAACCCTTGGGTCCTGGTGTGTGACGGGGCTTGCAGACTCGGAAATATTAATGCGATTGTTGTAACATAGTTGATATAGGCCCGTGTAGGCTAGTTATAAGTTGTTTAATTTGTGAGTCGGGTCGCACCACTGAGGCGGTTAATGGTGTTTAAAAATTTTTGATAGCTTGTACGGCCGGGGAGTCTCAAGCGTGGCCTGGAAGATGGAAGGTTAATTAGGGTCGGTGTTTAGCGTGCTATATTGATGGGATGCGGTATGGCCCGATCGGAAATCGGTACCGGAATCGATTTGTGTCCGGTTGATGGCGAAATATTTTTAATTCCCGAATTAGGACTTTCAGTTGATTGTTAGTTGGTTGTTGTGATTTGGGTGTTGGTATGGCGTGTGTGTCGAGTTGCTGTTTGATGTTATGTGTGTTGTATTCTTGCTTGTCTCTTGTCTCCTTCCGTCGTGGAGTGCATGGTTCAGAATAGGCCAGGTTTCCGCAGCGCTAGAGAACCCGGGGGTCTACTCAAAGGAAGGACAGTACTTGAGTTTTTCCGTTTCTTGTAAATATGCTTTTGTGGGTTATGTTTTGTGTTCAGTGTATTGTGTGATTCTGGCGGGGGTAGGGTATCAAGGACTACCCAATCCTATTTCCGGCATCCTCCAGAGACTTCCGGTAGTGGATGGAGAAGATGAGGGCAAATTGTTGGTTTTTCTGGACATCGTCCTGGAGTTGGCGGATTTTCCGGGGCTGTCCGATGAGGTCCTCTTGTCCGTTATATATCCGTACTGCCGGGGTTTATTGGCTGAGCTGGTCACCCGCACTCTGCGTCGTGGTGGCAGTATCGACTCTCTCCATGGGGAGGTGTTGGACTCTTTCATACCCCGTCGGCGACGTGGGCATTTGGAACTTAGCCGGTTCTATCGTGCACATGCCAACGGAGAGGGGGGATTTTGTGCAGGATATCCGCAAATGTGCTCGGGTTTTGAGGTTAGGGTTGCCCGAGAAGGATGTCGTTGGAAGAATTTTAGAAGGGGTGACGCCCCAAGAGAGATCCCGTTTGGTGTTCGCGGACCGTCCACGTTGTTTTGCGGACCTCGAACGGCTATGTGTGTTTTCTAGAACGGTCCAGGGGATTGACGAGTCCCGTGAGCACGTGACCTATGATAAGTTAAGACACGAGAGGCATGGGGGGCGAATTGTTCCATCCTCATGTGGTAATGAAAATAGTATTACAAACTCTTGTAGCGAGAGGCGCCGTCGTTCGCCTAATGTGACTTGTTTTAAGTGTGGTAGGTTGGGCCACGTCAGACGATTTTGTACCGGGGTTGGGTCGAGTCCAACGTCCCTCCCCAGGGCGCCCAAGGTCATTCAGAAAAGGCTCAATGAGGGGAAGATATGTCGGAGGTCTTCCCCTACCTGTCGCGGGTCTTCTAAGGTACGCGCCTCCAGGCCAGTTGTAGGTCCTAAGTCTTTGGGCATCAAGGTCCTCCAAACCATCTCTCGGCCCACTTCCGTATGCCCCTTCTTGCTGTTGGAGTTGAAAAAGAGTCAACTCAGAGCATTAGTTGACTCCGGATCAGCAAGATCTATCATTTCATCCAAAGTGTGCGAGGACCTTGAACGACAGGGTTTAATTAAAAGGTCGGAACAGTCTTCCGTAGTGTGCTGGACGGCATCCCAGGAAATTCTGCCCATTTCCCGGGTAGTTTCTTTCAAGTTCAAAATCGAGGGATTTTCTTGGGTGTGGAGCTTTCTGGTTTCTCCTGCTCTGGGAGTTGAATGCATTATTGGTGCCGATTTCATCTGCAAAAGTGGTCTCGTTATTGACATCCAAGAGCACCAATGCTATTTTAAATTTAATCGGGGAGTTGTAATCCCTTTCCTTGGATATCAGGGGACCAGGCAAGATATCCAAGAGGTTAAGTGCCCCGACACATCTAGAGACCACCTCTCCCAGTCCCAGCGGTCCGCTTTAGATCAGTTGTGTGAGCGTTTCCCCACTGTATTAACTCCGGCCCTTGGGCTCACACATCTCTTGGAGTATAAGATCCGCCTAACGGACTCCAAGGTGGTGCGCTCCCACCCTTATAAGTTTGCCCCTCCGAAGATGAGCATCTTGAGGGAGAAGGTTCAAGAATTATTAGATCAAGGGGTGATTGAACCTTCTCAGTCCAGTTATGCCAGTCCAGCGTTCCTAGTGCCCAAGCCTGGAGGTAAGCACAGGATGGTCATCGACTACCGCAAGCTGACGCTAACATCGAGGTAGATTCGGTCCCACTTCCTGACCTTCATTCCGCGTTCGATTGGTTCAGTGAGGCGAGGTATTTTACCATCATTGACCTCAAGTCTGCATATCACCAGATTCCCTTGACGAAAGAAAGTAGGCCCTACACGGCATTGTGTTCCGTGGAACCTCTATCAGTATACTAGGGTTCCTATGGGTCTAGCGGTAGGGGCCCAAACACTCACCCGTTTGCTTGACACCGTTTTTCACGATGTCAAGTTCAAGTACGTTTTTAATTATCTTGATGACTTGCTGGTGTACAGCAAGGGGTACGAGGAACATTTGGATCATCTTGAAGAGGTGATGTGCAGGTTGAGGGGTGCCGGCCTCACTGTCAATCCAGAAAAGGTGGAGTTCGCCCAGACTCAAATTTCTTTTCTGGGCCACCTGATTTCCCCTAGAGGTGTCACTGTGGATCCGGAGCGAACACAGGGAATCAGGGACTTTCCCCCACCAAGGGATGCCAAAGGCATCGCGAGATTTGTGGGGATGGTCAATTTCTATCGACGTTTCATCCCAAACGCGGCGGAGATTGCGGCACCTCTGAATGAACTCCGGAAAAAGGGCGCCAAATTTGTATGGGGGGAAAAGCAACAGAAGGCTTTCGAGACTCTGAAGGAAGCCATTATTTCCCCTGCAGTACTGAGAATGCCAGACTTCTCGAGACCGTTTATCTTACAGACGGACGCGAGTTCTGTGGCGCTCGGGGCGGTTCTGTCCCAAGTTGTTGATGGTGCTAGGCAGTCTGTGGCCTTTATATCTAGAACTTTGACCCAACAAGAACGGAAATCTTCAGTGTATGAGCTAGAGTGTTTGGCTGTTGTATACGCTCTAGATAAGTTCAGGCGTTTTCTGGAACACGCTGAGTTCCTGCTCGAGACCGACAACCAGGCTCTCTCTTGGCTTCTCGCTCATCCCCGGCAGCTGGGTAAGATTGGACGATGGGTGGTTAAAATCTCATCCTTTAAATTCAAGGTGCAACACATTCGGGGAACTCAAAATGTGGTTGCAGATGCTTTGTCCCGTATGTTTTCCCAGACCAGCGAAGCCCAGCCGGAGCAACCCTGTTCTGTTTTACTGGACTTTCCTTTAGCGTTTACTGATGTGTTACCCCATCAGTTAAATGATGAAGAGTTGGGTCCGATCATCCAAAATCTAAAAGAGGGTAACGTGCAGGCCCCTTACTTTTTGTCCAGGGGCGTCCTATGTTGCAGAGAGAAGAAAGGACGGGCCCCGAAGATAGTGCTGCCTAGCAAACTCGTGCCCATGGTTTTCAGCTACTACCACAATTCCCCGGTAGGTGGACATAAGGGGATTTCGAAGACCATTTCCAGTATTAGGAAAAACTTCATCTGGAAGGGCATGGATAGGGACATAGCAACTCGGGTGAAGGCATGTCATCTCTGTGGCTTAAGCAAGCCTGCCCAGAACACCAAGTTGGGGCTGTTGTCATCTGATGTGGCGAGCAGACCGATGGAGAAGCTATTCATCGACTACGTGGGACCCTTCCCGCGTAGCAAGTCAGGTAATGCTTACCTACTTGTCTGTGTGGATGCTTTTTCGAAGTTTGCCTGGCTACTGCCCTTACGGCAGGCAACTACTCGATTGACCATAAACGCGCTCCAGAGTCATGTATTTCAGCACTTCGGTCTTCCGGCCATCATTGTCTCGGACAATGGTCCACAATTTATTTCCGGCGACTTTCGGCGAATGTGCTTCGCCAATGGCATCAAACATGTAACCACTTCCCCCTATTACCCACAGCCGTCCCACGCGGAGAGATTCAACAGGAATCTCCGGTCCGCACTCATCGCCTATCATGCGGAACAACAGACAACCTGGGACCAGAACCTTAAGTGGTTACAACTAGCTTTCAATACGGCCCTGCATGACAGTCATAAGGCCGTTCCTTTTGAAGTTATGTTTGGTTTCTCGCCTACGCTTCCCTTTGCCAACTTATGGAATATAGACGATCTTCTGCCGAGTAATCCAGACATTAGGACGGCAGATAGGTGGAAAGAGGCCCGGAAGAATTTGCTCCGTGCGCACGAGCGCGTCCGTGCTCGGTATAATCAGGGGCGTATTCCAAATCCCTTTAAGGTAGGAGATTTGGTCTACTGCCAGAGCCACCCGATCAGCTCGGCTGCCGATAAAAGAGCCGCCAAATTGTGCTATCGTTGGTCGGGGCCGTACCGTATCCTCGGGTTTACGTCTCCGGTGACAGCGCGATTAGAAGAGCAGGGTAGTAATCCTAAGGAGATTACCGCACATATTTCCAAATTAAAATTGTTTAAAAAAGGGTAAACGGGCTGAGGGAAAAGGGGGGGAACGGTGGCGGTCTCTGTGCGAGTGGGGATGTTGTCGGTTTTGAGAGGGTGTGCTCCGGGGGCGGTATTGAAAATGATATGGTAGCGGGTAGATGTTTCCCACAGTCCCAGTGGGGTTCGTCTACTTCAGGGATGCGCCCCTGCCTGTGCGAGCCTTGGTTTTCTCCAATTGTCCTTACGTCCGGAGGGAGCCATGTCCTTACCTTCAGTCCCAGCCCATGACCGTTTAATCATCCTTGACCATCCACCTTCCGATTTTCCTAACCTTACCCAGATAAAAAAAAAAAAAAAAAGGAGTTAGAGAGTGGAGCGAAACGTGTCGTGTCGGTGAGGTCGGGGGTGCACTTCATCGACCCGGTACGTTTTGGGCATGCCCTTGGAGCACACATGTAAAACTCATATATATATATTGGATAGGTGCCATAGTCACAGTTGACATGGTTTCCCGTCGGGTCCCCAGTGGGGACCGTCGTCTCCCCTTGTCCCCTCGGCCCGTGCAGTAATGGTATTGTGTAGAATGGGGGGGGTCGTATTAGGGAATTATCCCGTAAGTACATGGGGCAGATGGCCCTGTTGAGGTGGCTATCGTGTTCTGGCTTGGGTGGACAAGCCTCAGGAGGTCGGAACTCAGGGAGCTCCCGAACTTTTCTTTTGTCTTTCTTCTCTGTCCCTCTTGCTTTGGGCTGGCCCTGATCAGGTCAGCGTGCAGCAACCGCACACTTACACTCTACATGTCTTCTTTCCGCTCTTTCGTCTTCCCTTCTGAGCCTCTGTTCTCCTGGGAGCAAGTGCCGCCGGGCCACCTTACCCACGATGTCCACCGGAGTATTTAAGAAGGGGGTACACTGCAGGGTACTTTCCCGAGTTTTTGAGTGGGGCAACCGGGTTGCCCTTTCGGGGTGGGGGTGTGCCGGTGTGCCGGCTATTGTGGATTTAGTTAAAATTTTTCTATCGTAATATAATGCGAATGCAAGTGTGCTAGGCCGACCCATGCACTGCGAGGTAGGTAGACGGCTGCGCGCGCAGCTCATACTTGAGGTCGTCTTGCTTTGTCGCGCACAGCTGCAGTCGACACTTTGCCTCGCCCAGAGAATTATGCGTCTCCCTCTCCGAATTGTACGAAGCAGTTTCTATAACTTATGGCTGGCTAAGGCGTAAATTGACTCCCGGTAAGTTCCTTTATTTGTCTTTATAAGTAATTATACATGTATGGATAATTAATAACAATATGCAACCGTATAAAATACGTAGTTATGTGCGTGCGGCCCGACACGTTTTATGTTAAGAGAAACTCATTCTTTACTGATTTACGTAACGCCCAGTATATAGCCCATGCTCTTTTATTATTTTCTGTAATAGTGCGAGAAGTTTTTCAAGAGTCATTGTCATAGTAAAAGTGTACTACATTAAAAATTAATGACTAAAAACTTGGTGCGCAGTCAGGTCGTGAACTGTGTCTGTGCATGCAGTAAACTGTCGCAGAGTTTGTTAATTAACTTCACGAGTAGAGAATTAAGTGTGAGAGCTTCTATGTATGAAATTTAATTTAATGTAAAACATTCTTAATGCTGTGAGTGCCTTGCTGTTAAATTTTTTTGGTCAAGTAAAAATTACCACTTGCCACGTGGCCGTTTAACCTGCAAATTTATGTCGAAGCATGTTGGCCTTGTGCAGTTCACTTTTATTAAGCCACATTTAATGAGGCCGGTTTATTATTCAAATTTATTTATTCCATGGCTGATTTCTCTGCTCTTCCAGCTGGTTGTAAAAACTTTAATTAATGAATATTGTGCTTTTATTGAGAGTTAGTTGGCGGCCCGTTAAGAGGTTAATTACCTTAACTCGGGTGTACATTTTTAATAGACTGTTCTCTAATTTACTTGAATGCATAGGGTTCTCGAACTAGCCGGATTCCTGGCTTGCTGATGGCTGTACACCTGCCTAAGCTGTGAACCATGTACAAGATCTTATACGAAGAGGGAGATGGAGACTGATTTTCTATGTTGCACTCGCCAGCACTTATAAGGTGATATTCATGCATTTATTTCATTTTTGGGGCCGGGCAGGCAGTGTGCCCGTTTACGGTAAATTGCTTTGAAGCCATGTGACCACGTGTATAGACTGTCTACAGGAGGGTTGAGCAGTGATCATGACTCTGAACACTATAATTTGAATTCAAGAACACTTTTATAACTCATTTACATAACACTAAATGCAATGCCTGTAAGTGTGTGCTGCACTGGGGGAGCGCGCCAGAGATATTTCACTCTTGTACCATTTTACAGTTGCATTTCATTTTCATTTAACTCTTTACAAAATTTATGTTACAGCTCAGTAGCTCTGTTCCGGCTGGAACAGCTGTGTATTAAATTTAATTTGACTATGGGTTTCACATTTAAGGGCTGGGGGCTTTCCTGGGTTTTTTTTGGGACGTTTTCAGGGGTTACAAAAGGGGACTTAGTTTTCTCTGACACACGCTGGTGCAACCTCAGACAGGTTGAATGCCTGTCAAAATTTGTCTACTACATGTGGGCGCGCTCCCACAGATGCCAGAGCACAACCACCTTATTGTATTCTTTTTTCTTTTAATTATTTTATATAGTCATTTGGGGCTAATAGAAATAATTTACTATTTGTCTGGAAATATTTTAGTTGATTTTGCCCCTTGCACAAGGGGTATACTGATAGTTTTTCTTAACTGGTAAACACATATGGATTGACTTCCAATTGTAGTATTTGCTGTTTAATTTTTGACTATAAAACATGTATTCAGCATTTTCTTTTTGGGTAAATCATATATTGTCAAAATTTTCTGAAATTGTAAAACCTCAAGCAATTAATTTCTGTTTATTAAAGTACATAAAGATTGTAATTCCTTTCGGAATTTTGTGAAGTCAAATAACTGTTTAGAATTCTATAAAAGCTGTTTGAAAGTAGATGATGTAGTTCTGTCAATTTTTACTTAAGGATGTGAAAGGAACTTAAGGTTCACACGCTCGTGAGGGGTCATTGATCAATGGAATGCTAGACACATGGGCGGTCTGGTTTTATTTATGCGTCATGAATTATCATCCTCCTTCCTGGGGTTTTGGCTTTTATGTAATTCTACTGAGCGGGTTGCCGACGGGCGTATATTTTATCACTGCTGGGTTATAAGATTGTAGTTACTCTACCTGGTAGGTGGGTGCATTCCAGGGGCATGCGTGTTAAAATTAATGTGATTGTGAGTTTGTGTACCTTATGTTCTGTGTGTGTTGTTATGTGTCTAGCTAGCCACGAGATGGGAGAGGATTCTATAATTATATATACATGTGTTCACTGATTTATATACACTTGTTGTGCTTAATATTTATACACATTTGTTATGCTTAAGATTTATACACACTTGTGATGTTTTATATTTATACACATTTGTTATGCCTAAGATTTATACACACTTGTCATGTTTTACCTTTATTCATACTTGTGATTGGGCACACATGTTGTTCTAAGTTAATAATATTAAAGCAGGGCATGAAATAAAATAAATTGTTATCGTTCTGTTACGGCTGAGTTTCATAGCAAGTCCCGTCATACTGGACCCAGCATAATTTTTGCTTCTCTAGGCTTCGGCATAGTCCTAATTAACTTGTGGCTTCTCTTTCAAAAAAAATATTAAAATAAATTAAGTTGTTTTTATACTCCTAAAAAAAAAGACATAAAAGGAAAGAGGGGTTACAGCCCTTGACTATCATCCAAGAGGGAAGAGAAGCGTAGGAAGACCCCGTAAGTGATGGTAGGTTGACTTCCATTGATACTGGAACCGGCTACTAGCCTAACCCGTAAAGAATGACGACGACGTCAAGTTCTATTATGTCAAACAAGATTGTTTTGAAATATTGATTAAGATTTGCAACAATACGGTTTTAAAGATATCTAATTTAAAAAGCAATATTTGAAATTTATTAGACAATCCAATAGATTGGATTTACAAAATAATGTTACAAAATCAAGTCTTAACAAAGAAGAAACAGAACAAAATCGGATACCATATTCAACAGCTTAACAAATGGCTTAAAATGCTTATTTGTTAAAGCGCAAACATACACTTTGTCAGTTTAATGTTCTGACTAACGGAAGTAAATTTTATTAGCCTATTTCACTGTGCAATGCATTCACATATCACGATGATTGTATGTGTTAAATCGCTTTCTCTTTCTTTAAAATTACATCGTACAGTTCTATTTTGTACATCTTGCGTTTGTGGTCTTCAAAAAAATTATTTGACGGCTTGGATAGAAACAATATTATGCAGGATAATGCAGAGAAGAGGATACGCCATTCATTTAATAAAGGTAATTAAAAGTTTATATAATGGAACGGAGATACGGATAAAAACTACTAGATTGTCAGAGCCCATTGGAATAAACCACGGCGTTCGGCAGGTTTGCAGTCTTTCTCCTATTTTATTTAATATCTATATAGATGATGTCATAAGGAAATATAAATTAGACACCCCAAAGGATTATACTTATGGAAAGGATTTTATTTAAATATTTTAATGTATGCAGACGATCTTGTGATCATCCAAGAGAATGAAAATGACCTCCAAAGATCGTTGTTTTATCTTACTGACATTTTAGCAGATTACAATCAAACCACTTACTTATCCAAAACTTTCCCCAGTTATGGCTTTTTTGGGGGGGGGGCAAATTATATTAGAACAAAGATTGTCATACAGGACTGGCTAATAGAACAGGTGCCAGATTTCAAGTATCTAGGGTGTAGCATTACATACCAAGAAGATGATGAGGTCGAAAGGAAAATTAGTTTCTTCCAGTCGCTTTGTAGATGTATCATTAAACATTTAAGGAAGAAAAAAAGGAAAGATACGCAATTGAAATATTATAATGTAATGGCCGTACCTCAGCTACTGTGTGGTAGTGAGACTTGGATGGATATAAATGCCAAAGCTATATATAGAGTACAAGGAGCGGAAATGTGGTGTATGAGGGGTGTAAAGGGTTGTACCGGGAGAGATCTATCAGAAATAACCATATTAGAATAGACAAGGCATACCTGAAAACTTAAATGAGAAAATCTCCCGGTACAAAACGGAGTGGCAGTTACACGTTGAGAGAACGGATGCAACTAGATTTTCAAGAAGAGCTCTTGACTATCATCCAAGTGGGAAGAGAAGTGTGGAAAGACCCCGTAAGCGATCGTTGGATGACTCCCATTGAGAATGGAACAGGCTACTGCCCTAAGCCGTAAAGATGCCGACGACGACAAATTGTATTTTGTCAAACAAGATTGTTCTGAAATAGGTAGTACATTTGCAGCAATACGGTTTAAAAAAATCTAATTTAGAAAGCAATATTAAACATTTATTATATAATTCAATAGATTGTATGTGCAAAATAACGTTAGAAAATGAAGCCTTAAAAAAGAGAAAACAGAACAAATTCGGATATCAAATTCAATAGTTAGCAAATGGCTTAAAATTCGTTAAAGCGCAAACATACATTTTGTCGGTTTAATGTTCTGACTAGCAGCAGTAAATTTTATTAGTCTATTTCACTGTGCAATGCATTCACATACTTTCTTATCTGAACCCACACAATCGGCCTTAATAAACACGGATATAATAATATATATCTTTCTCTTGAACATTAAAAGCAAATGGTCCCATAAAACATCAAAATGAATAAAACTCTGAAGCAAAGAGTAACAAAATTGAGAAAATTTTGTCTTTATTTCACCCTTCTTAAAATGTAGTTTTATAGGAAGATTATTGCAATCACCGGTATTTTTCAAATAGTAATATGAAAAACATTTTTCAAAGACTAGTTGCTACGAAAAAGGTAATAAATTATAAGTAACCTAATACAGGATAAGTAACTATAATCATTAGAGATGGCAGTTAGTCGTTATTAGATATCAATTATCTTTACTAGAAAGATGAGTGTTGCAGCATAATAACTAACGCTGTTAGTGTTATTACTTAATCAGTGAATTATTGACATTTCCAGATAATCAAGACGAGCTTTCTCACAAACCTAAAAAAATGTTCTTACCGATTGGTGTTTCATGATAACAGAATTACTTAAGTTTATTTCTGAAGCATCTATGACTACAGTGCATAGAACAGTAAAGAGAAAATTGGAAAATATCTCACGTGAAAGACTGTGCGCGTATGATTGCCAAAATTCGTAGAAACAAAGATCACAAGACATTCCAAGGTGATTATACTTGTGCAGAAACACATTAATCGATATTAAGCAGATTATGCTAGTGATTCCTTAAATTATATTTAACTGTCAAAGTAAAGTAAACAGTTGACAAAGCAGAGGTTCATAATATCAGTCAAGCTTTGAAAAAGTTCCTTGTATTATCAGTTTACTTCGGTTGTTCAAGTGTGATACATGTTGACCTCTTTGCAAATGATTAGTAAGGAGAAACTACCCTCAAGTCCGCAAATTGACTGTAATTGGAAGTTAACCAACTGTGATTGATAACCTCTCAATTGCACAAAACATTCTAACAATTGCACAATTTGACCGTAGACTAAAACGTGTGCTTTCCGTGTGGACGGAAGATGGTAAGCATAGGCTTTTTAGAAAAACTCTTTAAGAGTACTGGATTTGGTGTAAGCGTATAGACTACAACGGTAGATACAGGAGTTCGTACGGGTATAAAACCGAAAAATTCTGTACCCGCTAACAACCCGACCTTGAGACGATAAGCAAAATACGTTCTACAGGGTTACAACATGTCAATTGGAGGTCACAGGTCACCTGACTCCGAATACTGTCATCACTTCTTCAGCCTACACATTAAGAAAGTTCAATTACATTGAATTGTCAGTAATATTCAAACAACAAACTTTAAAGTAGTTGTAACGTTTAAAAAGGTTATAAATACACAAATGTAGAAAGCCAATTAATATTAGTTAGTTTGTTTGGTCAACAAACTAATCTGTAAATTAAATAAAAATTCAATAAATAATTCTAAAGGCCAGGCCTACAACCATAGATCCTCAATTACATTTGTAAATCGATAGTCAGAATTTCTAATTTTTAACAGTTGTTCAATTAGTGTTTAATAAATCATCATTGGATGCTGTTAAAACGGTCCCACGGATTGACGTGTTCAACGATGGAAACAGAATAACTGACACCAGATGAAGTCACTAACTGCAACTTTAATTACACTTAGAATATACAAAGACACTGTTATACAATTCTTCAACTTAAAATTCGTTACCACACAACAGTAAATGTCACCTTGTTATAGTTTTGCACTAAGTAACACACTAATCACAAAACCCCAATTACAGTAACAATCAATCCATACCGCACTATAATGTCGCTGATCCAAAAACTGAACTTGGCCGGCAGCTGGATGCTTATTTGAGAATAAGCCGCCTACTGAGGTTTGAGAAATGTCTGTCACTTTCCGGATACGTAGAGAAGAATTGGGTAGTTACAGCCGCTCTGTAACTTGCTAGATAGTGTGTCGATGTCCGACCTTGTACACACACTGGGCAGACTGAATACCGGTAGAATAAACGATGAAAGTCTGGAATGCGTGTCTGGAACATTCTCGAGCGTTGCCGCATGTTTAGTGTCACTTAGTCACGGTCGTCAACTATCCCCTCCACGTTTACATACATTTGTCCTCGCAGTATTCTTCATCATCATCTTTTTCACATCACTGCATAGGCAAGGCCTGTTCCACCTTCAAAGATCCACCAGTCACGTCTTCCTGGGTCTGCCCACATACCTATGTCCTATAGATTTATATTTCCAGACTTACTTGTCCAGTCTTGAATCTGACGTTATTTCTTAATGCTCTTTCCACCGTCGTCTATAAACTTTTAATCTTTCATTCAAGTTGAACACTTACGACTTCATTCTGTATATGGTCAAGTATGGAACATCTTTTAAGAACGACGTTTCGTGGGCCTAATTTTACTTTCTTGATTCTTGGTCGTCGTCTGTAGTTCACACCGATAACAATACAGGGACCACCATAACATTTTAGAACTTAATTTTGTCTCTCAACGTACCTTGTTTCTAAACATACGATTGATTGTCCCACAGACAGTCTGAAACTTATCTAACCTAACATCAATACGATGATTCTTTTCATAGCCGCTGTAACTTTCCAAATAATTAAAACAGCTCACCTGCTCTAGAATTTGATGATTAATTATTATTTTGTTCTTACTGGTTGGTTGCCTCAAAATTTCAGTATCTTTGTTTTTACAGTGTAAATTTTTATATTGTAGACTACTGTTGGTAAATTTGACAAAGCTTAAAACTTATTTTGTAACGGAGATTCTTTATTATGAATACAAGCAAGTCGACAGCAAACACCAGCACACTGGTGGGTGCGCTCGCGTACGCGTGAGAATGTAGGCTTATGTAGGCCTATTTGAGTGTACGTGATTTTGTGGTAACAAGTTAGATTAAACAAAGTTTATAATATACGAGAAATAAGTATTTACTTTAGTTACGTTCATTAAAAGCAATTATTTTCTTCAATCCAACATTAGTAGCTGCACTTGTTTGTGTCATGAAAACCTTATAAATTTGAAATTTATGTTAAATGTAACTATGAAAGCCGTTGTTAGTTGAGACTGCTCTTATTATAGGATGAAAGAAATTAACACGACATCAATAATAATAAACCCGTTCTGTACCAACTACTGCCAAATAATGGCACTTGGCTGTAGACAGGTTTACTTCTACAATTAGGATCCAGTGTGGAGTTACCGTAGTGAATACCCTTTCAGCGTATTTTCATGCTACATTGCTTCCTGAATGGAATAGCCACATTTGGTGGAGTCATTTATTGTCAGAAATTTTCCTCCTGAAAATATTTGTATAAGTATTACCGTATATTTCTTCTTTATGAATCCATCAGCGTAACGTTGACTGTACAGACCTTTTATGTTATATACTACTTAGGTAACTGCTTCTCACACAGCTTTGGTTGAATAACCAACTGCTTCTCATACTTGAATAACCAAGTTGAAAGACATCGCAAGTGAGGTATCCTAAATAGTAGGCTATATTAAAAGTTTATCTCTTGCAAATGTTACTAGATATTCTGGAAAACGTAATAAGAAAAACGTTTCTGTGTGAAAAGAGCCATTCTGTGCTATAGTTTAGGTCGTACCTCATTCAGAGATCTATAGTGAATATTAGTGTTTAATCTTCAGTTAAAGACACGTAACCAATCGAGTGCTTAATTGGCAAGGTGTGCATCCTCTAGTCAATTGAAAAAACAACGCTTAACAAAAGGTATTACACCCGCAGTCTTTTAGCAGAAGCTTTTAGACAGGTTGTCGTCAGTTAGAGATTCTTTGGGTGGTATGATGGAACCAAACATTTGTAGTATGTTGTTACGTTTTTATTTTCATTATATATTGTTTTAGTTAAAGTTTAGCTATGGTGAGTTTCTGTACAAACTATGTAGAGAGAGACTGTAATGAATTTATGAATATCAATTACCTGTAAGAAGCTACGCAGGTAGCAAAGCGTACGTATTCACACTATACAACGTTCCGCAGTGAACGAAGTTTATGTGATTTGACAGAAGGGGTTTACATTAATCAGGGTGTGCGCCAAGGCTCTACATGTCTCCAAAACTGTTTAATATCTATATTGGTGACATACCGTATTTAGAGAGTGAGGATTACGAGTGGATTCTTGAATAAAAATAAATAATTGAACGTACATGAGTACAATGTTGTTTGCGGATGATCAAGTTATCATCCAAAACAATGAATTCAAGCTCCAGAAATAGATGTTCCAGTTACAGAAAGTCTGTTCAAATGAAAACATGAAGATTTGTGTGCAGAAGACAAAACTATTGCATTTATGGGCTAATACCCCTTGCGAATAAATTTGTATTGGATAATAAGAGTATAGAGAAGGCTCGGCTAAGCCTTCTCTATAAGAGTAAGATTCCGTTGTCTTGGCTGTGTTCTCGCTTATGATGTGGATTGTGATGTTGATTACAAAATGGCTTTCAGTATGTGGCACAATTTTGTCCGGTGTTGTGAAGGATAACAAAGAAAGGGACTCGACTAGTTAATGACTGTACCAGTGTTAGTGTATATTCTGAAACTTGGGTTCCAGCAAAACAAATACATCTGAGTGGGATATAGGCTTAAGAGAAACTTTGGATCTGTTAAAGACTGCACACTAAGCGATAGACTCTTCAATGAAAACATTAGTAAAGAATTGAACATTTCTAAGATCATATTACAGAAAGCAAAGAAAGGTGAACTGCTTATTTGAACAGAATGCCAGACAGACGGCAGGTTTCCTAAAGAAGTTTGGAAATACAAGCCTGTTGAATGAACAACGAAGAATAGGAAGACCTAGGAAGCGTTTGTGAAATGGATATATTCCTTTGGGACCGGAACAGGTGATTCGCCTAGTCCCCAATGAAAGAAGAAGAAGAAGAAGAAGAAGAAGAAGAAGAAGAAGAAGAAGAAGAAGAAGAAGAAGAAGAAAAAGTAGTAGTAGTACTAGTAGAAGAAGAAGAACAAAAAGAAGAAGAAGGTATGGTTCCTGGTTTACATGGCTATATTCTACTTGTCTCATATTTCTTGTGAATATTTGTATTTCCGCTAGGCACGCATCCTCTACGTATAGAATAATAGCGATGAAAAACAACTTGAAAATCAGTATACGAATATTTTGTTTACAACATTTGTTTGATGTGCGTTTTGTTTTTAATTTTTACCTTAAAACGTGTGTTATTTATGAACTTATTTTTCCTAACTTTATGAATCAAGGTTTTTATTGCCTCTTTGGCGCTAATAAAAATTTTTGAAAGTTTACATCTCTATCAGCGTGTAACTGTTTGTTTTATATAATAAAGTTATTCATGTTACACGTTTGTCGTTTCAAATCTATTCAACCGGATAGAAGGCAGTAGGTAATTAGGCGGAAGACTAGTATGACATAACTTTCCTTTCTCTTACTCAAATAATAGAAGTTACTCAATCGTTTTACCTGAATACAATAGTCGCCATTAATCAGTAAATCGGTTGGGGAATATATTATCTAAAGGTTGAAAAGAAGGGTGCAAGTGTACACACTTTATTCTTCTCAAGCCAAATATTTACTGTACTGCAAAATATTATAACACGTTAGAAAGAAAACATTGCGTTTTCAACGATCGCATAAAGCAAAATGATATTGCGGGACTTGCTTAACTTTAACTGTTTCTTGTCTTCTGCAATGTTTGAGTTGGTATTTTATCAATGAAGCCTGCAATTTACTACACATAAATTGACAACAGACAACTTAATGAATTCATGTAGTTTTTACATTCCGAGCAAAAAACTCACTCATTTACACTATACAACAATGTTTCGTACTGGTAGAAATCAGTGTTTCATTAAATTCTTCCGACAAATTTAGCGCAAACCACACAGATTCATACAGAGAAAATGCTAAATTTTCAACTTGATAAAATCTTTCTTCGTGGTCGCGGATGGAGAATGACTCAAGTGTTGTGCAACACTAGTTCACTCTGTCATATTTCGTTCCTTAATAACGTTGAAAACATTATTCGTATACGAAAATGAATATAGGCTATATCTTATAGCTGTAAAATACTGTATTTGCAAAGTATTTTCTTCACTAATAGGCTTAAATTATTAATAAAGGCACTTAAAAACAAATTTGGTAACAAAATAAAACCAACTTCAAAGAGGAGAAAAGTATTTAACCTACATGAAATTATTTTATAAAAAGCTCTAAAAAGTGAAAAATTATTTTTACATTCAGTGCTATGCTTTATGGAAAACATGAAATTTTCTAAATTCATGAATCCATGGATCCATGAAATTTATTATGAATCCATGTACTTAGTACTTATGGTACTAGGTTAAAACACAAACTTTTACTTAACTTTACCCCAATACATTTTTTGAAATCGGTGCCAAGTTACATTTTTCAACCATACTAACTCGTCAAACGAAACACCAAAAACCTTTTACAAAATTAAAATTCAATTGACCAATATTTTACCCTCATAGAAATTACCTTAAACCTAAGGCAGAACAGATGAACTCACGTTTGTAGCTTCACATATGTGTACCCCACTGGTAACAATTCTCTTGCTCGTGCACGAACACACTTCACACTGTATGCGACTCCTTGCGGTTTCTATCGTAACTATGACTTGGCTTTTGTGTAGAAAGTTATTTCTACCAAGCCAGCGTTGAAAACTTGAATTGTTGTCTCGTGTTGATCTTCTACGTAATGATTTAGTTGAATTGTCTAATGCGGTGGTAAGCACTAGTTGCTCTAGCAATATAAAGAAACATAAAGTTCCTTCCGAAGCGTTTTAGTATAAAACGAACGTCGTGCCTGTACCGTACCGCCCAATCAAAATTTTCTTTTCTCACTGATTAATTTTTAGCACGTCTTTAAATGTTAGCAGAATCATTACCGACAAGATCAGTAATTATAAAGTTCAATAATACCCAAATTTTTAAATCTGAATTTAAATTATTTTAAATACAGTACTACATCATTTTAAATAAATAATTTTTGATTTTAATTTTTGGTAATTAAATGTCACTGATTTGTGACTTCCGTTTTCCGGACTTGCAGCTTCTGCTTTACGTTTTCAATTAGAAATATATATTTTAATATAGCAGATAAAGCTTAAGCCCAAACTCGAATAGACTGACTGACTTAAGATGTATCTAGTCAACAAATTCAAATTACGACTAGCAAAGTACGTCACATTTATACAATGTCATTCTTGAAAGAATTTCTACTTACGACTGTGAAAATACATTATAAAATTTAGGGGGGGGGGATTTTTTAAGGCCGTCGAGACTCTTTACTGGAAAGCATTGACTGAAATTTCGAGAAAACAAGAAACACAATGTTAGAGAACGTATCTGAGTCAGAGAGAATATTGTAGGTACTGCAGTTTCAAAGAGCCCTTATATGGTATGGGCAACTCTAGTAAATGCGACGACTAAAGACGGCCACAAAGGGCCTGGACGCCCAAAGGGAAAAGCAAGATTCGACTTCCTAGAAAGTCCAGAAATACTGACTTCGAAATAGGAAGAAAGGTTTCTCGCGCACTTGTGTATATCGTATGCATTATTTCTATATAAAATCATATCATTCTAATTTCATAGATACCCATTTAGGATGACCGTATCAAAGCACCGTCTTAAATGAATCCAAATAAAAATATTGTTCACTTTATATTCGTGAAGACTCACTTCCTACATATGAAATACTAGTTACTCATAATTTTATTTTGTAACTATTTTCAATTTTCGTCAAAATGATTAGTAACAGACCAATTTTTATTACTAAAGCCATAAAAGTTCCCGTGAACACTTTACATAACATATTGATTTTTTCCCTTTATAGTATCGTACGATTTCTTTTACTAAATGTATTACACTATATCTTTGTACAAAGGAAATGAAATTTAATTTTATTATTTACGAATGTAAAATTTTTGTACGAATATGGTTTCTATCGTAACATTTATGTAATAGCAGTACTCAAAATATATAGTTTCTCTTGCTCAGAAATAAAAAATTTGTTATTTATGCATGCTGAAATGTTATATAATGTTTTAGTGTGCCCTACGTTGGAGACCAGCTATGTAACATGAGTGAATGGTTAAGGCCTCTTCTACCTATGTCCATAATTTGGTAATAATAAACAATAAGGAGGAATGATAAAGTTGATAGTATTTTGTCATGCCAGTTACGTCCATAAACGACAGAGTTCATATTAGTGTATTAACAAGAAACAGACATTATATCTTTCTTTTAAACATAATAAAGCAACTGATATTTCACAAGTGTTGGCTTAGGCAAATATATTTAGGTATTAAGATTAATTTTGATAGATATAGAATTTGAGAAACCTTTATTATGATAAAAATTTTGATTATACGTTAGTTTCTATATTAACATAAAATTATTTCAATTGTTATTAACTTACTTACAAACCTTTGATGATGCTGATATTTTTCAGTCAAACTATATTGAATATTATTACAATATGATAAAAAATTATATATTTTAATTTTATGAAACATGATTTCTGATTAGACAATTTTTTATCTCTTTTATGTAATTTTGTAAGGAGATGAAAGATTACTGGCTACTTCATTTATAATTAACAGTTTATTTTTTAGTCAAACACGTTCTATAAGACACAGTAATAATATAGAAAATCTATATCTTTAAAATGACACAAAACTATGAGAATAATTAAAATAATAATAAACACCAATAGCAAATGTTCACATTTAATGGTCATAGTTTTCATTGTACTGCGCTTTACACTTATATTATTGTTGAGGAGGATCATATTAATGTTTATAAGGGCGGTCAATGCTGAGCAGACAAGTAGGTGCGATAAGTAGGGAAGCTATAAACAGAAATACTTGCACTACGTCAATTTAATGGTCCATCTTGCACGACAAATGTCGACACGGTAACTTACGGCTCCATCGCTATTCGTGAGTTTCTTAGACGGGCACAGTAGTATCTGCCATAAAGCAATACAATCCGAAATATTATTTCATTAAAGTGGCTCCTACTTGCCACAATTGTAGACATTTATCAAAGGACGCAACCTTTGTTCCCTTATTCTCATGACTTCCGGAAGCAATTGAAGCCATAATGTTTGTACACACATCACTCCATAAGAAAAGATACAGTATATTTGCTACTGAATTGCTCGTGTACCATAACTGTTGGTTCATGGAGCAAATGGACGTAATACGTGAATGAGAAATTCTTTCCACGATTAGTCTGCATAAAATCTGATAAACTGAAACAAATTTATACACGCGTACGTAGAAACAGCACAATTTACCACAAATTACACGGACATGTGTAATGCCAAAAGTACCGGTAATTAATAGTATTGCTTCTCTGTATTATCGTGTGATGCTCATGTGCAGTGTAACATAGTATTAAGTGTTTACCTGATATTAATGACGTTTTGGTAACTTATTATTCGTATAAAATTACGAAGACTGTGACTAATGAGTATTGCTTTACTGTTTTGTGAAGTTGTGGCTTATCGTTTAGTTGGATTACGTTGAACAAAATATTGTTTTGATGTGTCTAGATTGAATGTTCATTCACAGTTTCACTTAAAAAGTTTATATCCATATAATACTGAGAATGATTTAGTACTGATAAGGGATTAAGATGTCTTATTGCGTACTGTCGCAGCAGAACCTTTGCTACCGCGCAAGGAATGTGGTGACGTATGCTATTCCACTGCACGCATCACTGTAATACTACATATTAATAATATGTTTAACACAGTTTCGGTGTGACTTGACTCTCTCACACGGTATTTCTTGTAGCGAATAGGAAAACACACTTTAACAAAATATTCAAAAAATTACACCGACATACAATGTAATACGCACACTACATTACAACTAAATACGTCTTTTGAATTTCTGAACAATGTTTGCAGAACCAGTAATACCCCATCAACACAAGCACGCACTATCATTCAGTAGACCCCCGCTCCTCAGGCGTCTCGTCACCAAAACTGGTGCGCGTACAGTGTATTGTGTGTAATAATATAATTGTATAGAGTGTATCTGAAGGAAAGGGTAATATTTCAGGAGGCGATTCCAGACGTAAAAATAAAAAAGAAATGTTATATAAGCATGGGTCCGGAAATGCTTTGATTTAAAGTTATGGCCAGGTAACAATTTAATCCACATTTATATTCCACAGGAGTAAAAACACAATACAAAATTTTCTGGAAGATAAATTGTGGGGGAAATATGCTGGTGGTTCCATTTGTTGTTTGACCTAACATATAAAAAAAAAAGGATCTCAAAGCTCTACTTTTAGTATTTTGCAAAAATTACTAAGAAGTATAAACAACACATTTTTTAGGCTTAGAGTACAATAAAGTTGTTAAATTTCTAATAAACAATAAAAATTTTTTAGTTAGATTTGTTGAAAATGTTTTTCCAAAAAAAGATTGTTGTGAATAATGTCGAATAAAATCAAACACAAGTTTGAAATATTTTACTTGGATTAATAATTGTTACATGTTTAAATAAAACACAGAATATTGACTATGTTATTTACAAACCTGCTAAAAGTTATAAGTATTGTAAAAATTGTCTGCTAAATTTATTTCTTAGAGTAAGAAATATTCGTTCTGTAACTTGAATTTATTGTTAAGCGTAGTGCAATGTTTTCCTATAAAAAGACCATTTATCTGTTCATCAGTTTCCATTGATAAATAGCACACATTTACTGAAAACCTATGGAGAAAATTTGAATTCACAATAGCATGTTGATTATACTACCATAAATAAGTAATTAGTACAGCTAGATTATAAGGGCAAGAAATACGTACAATATAAATTACTACATTTCGCCTTGCTGGACACTTTGGACATATTTACCGGAAACAGTAAATTAGTATCGGTCTAGATACCCTCTCACATGTACGGAACTTCAAACAAACCGCCTTATTCATCCCATAAATTACTGGAACGGAAAACGTAAGTTATGGTTTACTACAGGCATCCGGTATCGAGATATATGACTTAATATATATGTATTGTAGATTTTCTAACCTCTAATGTTTTTATTGCGAGTCGCAGTGCGAGAGATTCCATTCTTCCTTTCACAAACGGTTCTCAAGCGTATTACGTAGAGCTTTGTCTTTATATACCAAAGTTTGTATTAATTCATTGCCGATATTAGTGTAGCTTTCATACTTAATTAATGACATGTAAATAATAAGCGCCTTATTTGTATATGCTAACAAAGTGCAAACTGACGTTAAGCGAAATGACACTCTTTTAAGAAACAAGCGGATTCCCTTTTGTCATGCATTTTTATAGTCACTGCATTCTCAAACTTTTCCATCTTACACTAATGTTATAGACATGTAACGCAGATGTAATCTCTTCAATTGTAGGCCAATAGTCAGACATCAATTAATTAGTCATAAAAAATTGTTTTCGTTATAGAAAATAACGTCAGTTAATTTAGCACAGTGAATTTAAACTAACTGTAGGGCTGTTTGGCCGTGGTCCAAGGTTTTCAATTAAACCAAACGTTTCAGCAGCACCACTAGTTGCCATCTTCAGCAAATGTAACGAGGTAAACCTAACGCGGGGTGTTGTACGTTAGGGCTATGGTTTAAATTCAAGTGACATCGGCCGTGAAAGCTTTCGAACAATAATAGTCTAGCACAGTGTTCCTCTTTTCAATTTATTTCAATTATGCACACTACATTACAATAATGTAAATGTAATCTGTATATATTACGTACTATTACAACTTCCATTAACATCTTTTGGTGACGCTATTATAATTTTTATAAAATCAAGCCACCATTCTTACTTTTATTAGGAAAAAGTATGAATGTAAGATTTGAAACAAGACGCCAATTCAGTATCAATATTCAGTTTTGCTGCAATTTACTAACTCGTTTTTATGTGACTGTAATTAAAATCCTAAATTTTAAAATATAAAACTAATCTGTCAACACTAATTTTATTAACCGTTATGTTAAATAAATACTGATAACTGTAAAGAACTAAATAAAGGACAAATACAAATGCACTGAAAAAAAGTAAAATGTCTTTTATGCACTGGCATAAAAGAAAATGTCGAGTAATTTGTAAGGGAAAACTCGTGTGTGTTAATTTACAAAAAGTAAATTTTGTTAATAGCCTAAAGTAAAATGATATTTCTAAGCTAAGGAAATAAATAGTTCCGGACCGCTAAGTGCGTATGTGATGCTTGACACGCCGCGCCCAGCAAGGCTGTTCCAGAGGTTTACAGATTAATCTTCGCAGCAAATAGCATCTGGGATTTCCTTGTTACACATGGCTTTAAAAACGTTTGTTCTCAGCTTTGTATGTAGTATGTTATACACTATGAAATGCTTCTTACGTAGACTTGTTAATGTATCAAGTATTTCTTGATTTAATTATTATTTCAACTTTACAGCAAAATTAGGCATGAAATATTTAAATTATATAACCAGTTACTTAATGTGAACAACATTTACGAGTACAACCAGTATTTATGTAACCAGTGCTTGACTACAAAAAGAGTTTCAATTTAAAAGATTATATTTGTATTACATCTGTTATTTAAATTTATTTCAAAGCAGTTGTTTCTTTGCCACTACAGAAAATGTATCTCATTACTTTATTATTTCAATATTGCCAGAAGTATTCTGTGCACTACAAGGAGATTTGATTTCCCCGAACTAGTTTGATTGCACTTTTAAAACTATATTAAAAAGACTTATTTAACTTATTTAATTGAAGTGCACTTTATTTATTTTAAGGTACTTCAGAAGACCTAAAAATTTCAATTAAAAATTTAATTACAATTTAGCTTTTGAGTTATTCAACATGTATTTTCAAACTAATGATTAATTCATTACATAATCCCAGACTGCAGTGTAAACTTTATTTTCAGATAACAACTTATTACTTATTGTTAGGTTCTGCTGTCTTTCAAATTTCCTTCCCGTTTAGGGAGATAATTAGAGTATCTAAAAACTCCTACATACAACTAAGAAGAAAACTGTATTTATTTACCAATAAGTACATTTTAAAGATTCCAAATTATTCAATTCTCTAAATTCTTGAAGTTATTATTTCAGGTTGGATGAATCCGTAGTTTTATAAATACGTTGATAACTTTCGTAAACTGTCAACACTACGTTACAAAATAATAGGCTAAATAAAAATATAAACTATCACAAAATTAATTTTTGTCAAGCGAATTATGGCTTACAATTTATTTATTCATTTTAATAAATTTATCATACAAAGACACACACACACACACACACACACACACACACACACACACACACACACACACACACACACACACACACACACACACACACACACACACACACACACACACACACACACACATTTTATTTTGTGCATTATTTTAGGAAAACATAAAAGTTTAACCTTTGTTGTATTAATTGATTATTGAGTGAATAAAAACTTGTTTGACGCATACGGCAGAAAACATTAAAATTCTATTACTTACACTTTATTTAAACATTCGTTTATAATGTGTAGATTTTATTAGCTCGAAATTTAACTTTTAAAAATGTCTATAGCCTATATAAATTGTAAATATATTTGTTTCAGCTGTATTTATATAAAAAGTCTGTATTACCTAGGCCAAGAAACCACAACAGATCAATACTTAGAGTGCTTACTTTTATCTCTTGTCGTTTCTGCATAGAAAACGATACAAACCTCAGACTTTATTACCCAATAATGCAGTATGTCGCCTGTATTTTACGACGATCACATAATTTATAAATGCTTTTCATTGGCACAGATATTTAAAGCCTTATGTTAACTATATGTGTACATTTCGTTCATTTTAAAGTACGTTTAAAATACTTTATTACTCAGTAATAAATCGTTGCAGCGAGACAGGAAGGAGCCACATTTCTTCAGTTTATTGTCGGTAATTGACACAAGTTAATATTGGTTTTGATAACTGAAGTAGTTTGTGCGCAACGAATGAAAACAAACACTGATGCAGTGTTTCAGTGCAATAAACATTATAGAAAAACAAGTAGTGGGTGTAAAGTAATGTGTATGTGTTGTAAAATGTCGGGCGTTACCTCCGCGCACTTTTGTTACTTACTCTGTTGACTGGATCCTCTGCAGCGATGTAGTCCTGTAACACAACTTAATACTATGCTTTTTGTGGGCGCCACTTGGAAACGTTTGTTCCAAGAAAAAAATATGTGATTGATAAAAAGTTTTAAATCTACGAAAAAATTTAAACAAGTCAGTTTAGCTTGGAAAAATCAGTTAAGTTTAATGATTCTTTAAAAACAAACAAATCGTCTGAAGGACTATCATTCATAAAAAATTATAAAATTGCAGAGAAAAAATTTTGCAAGTTATTATTATTGACAATTTTTTATATATCCAATCAAGTATCGGCTAGAGTTTTAAAAAAATTTGTACTCAGTTGAAAAGCATGAGTTTAATATGTGAAAAATCTTTACTCTCAGGACGTGACTCCTTTGAACTACCAAGACACATCAATTAGATGCCTTACAAGAAAAAACTAAGTGATTTGAAGGTGTATGTGTGGCGTGTGAAGTACAACTGTGTGATAAATGTAACCAGGTAACAAATGACTTTAATTTTGGTAACTCACGTTCCAATGGTTATTTATTCTCGCACTGGACACTCCTTTCGGGTAGTTTCTCGATCTCGCCTCTTCGGGTGTACACTGAATCTATTTAAAGTCAAATTTTGCGATCATTACTTTTTCCGCACTTTTTGTCAAAACGTTTGGCAGTAGAATATCGTTCAAACGCCGCCGCTACGAATCACCTGTTTAGCGTTGATTCAGAAATCGGCCACCGCAGCGCTGATTCCCATGCAGTGTTGAGGAAGGCTTTGTGTATTGTATGTTTACGTTAGGGGGAATTATTGTCACGTTAGTCAGTCAATGCGAAAACAGCAGAATTCGTTCTCTATTTAAATATTTGGTCCCTCCTGGGCCGCTTGACGTTCTGGCTGCGTGATTTCTATTAAAATTTGCCGTATCGCTGCTCTATTTCAGCGATACATTTGGCGAAGATTCTCGTTGAGGTTAAGTCAGTCGGTAGGTCTATGTACGGGAAAAGCCTTCCTGCCGTGTCTTGTCGATTTCTCGCCTCTTCAGTTTCGCTTGATCAGTGTTGTGTGAGATGCATCAGTTCTGGAGTTCAAGTTTCAAGTGTTTTTCGGTCGGATTTGGTCTCTCTTTTATACTAATTCAGGATGACTGTTTTCATCGACTTCCGGTATATTTGTGTAAAAATTCTTTCTAGATTGTTCGAGAATAAACGAAATGGAATGTCATAGAACAATTTTCACTTCCGTAGAAGCTTTTAGAACGAATTTCTTATTCTTCATACAAAGGATATTTCAAAATTTACTCTGGTATTTATCAAACAGTTTTACATTAGTACTCACAATTTGTATGCCATTAATACATTTAGATTCCCTGTTTTTAACTGAATCTAACGATACTAAATATGATTGGTTTCTAATTAACTTAAGTCTAATAAACAATACAATATACAACCCTCACCTTGAGTTGTTGTCATTGAAAACTCATTTTTTATAACAAAAATTGTTGTGGAGTTACTAAGTTCCTTCCACAAGCTGAACATCTAATACTACTACTTTCCTACAACAAAATAAACAAATTTTAACATAGATAAAACACAAATAAATACAGTTTTATATGGCCTCTGCTCATGGCCTAGATTCTTGTCAGTTTTCTAATACAATGATTAGTCTTTTTCTTTAATATATGTATTATTTCACTACTGTACACACAGAGTTTATTTTATTTTGTCTATCTTTTGTGATACCTGGTTACTCTGTACATATATTATATTTATCACAAGATGACATAGCATCATTGATTGGTCTTGAGATGTCCTTTTTTATGGCGTGAAAAATCTCACTCTAATTAGCTAAATTCTTTTAGAATTAACTTTACTTTCAACTGAGTTTGTTTCTTATTAAGGTATACTGATGTATTGTACCTTTCTATCTTATTTTTGTTAGTATTATGTAAGTATTCAGCCAGATATGATTATTTTTGTACTGGATGATTGGTTCCAGCCATACATGGTATAAGTAAATATTTTGCTAACTTGACTATTACAATGTTAAAGTTGGTCAGGTATATTAGTATAGTTGCTTTATATCATATTACAGCTTTCTAATGCAATTTGGTTGCATTTTGGCAACATTAAATTCATAAATTATACAATATTAGATGCCTATTACATGTTTTTAGTTAACACTGTTTTTGGCTATTTTGACTGCTTTTTATTCATTTGACAGTTTCTTTTGTTTATGATAAATTGTTCACTATTGTCTGCTTGACAATTACATATAGTTTTTATTTAAATCTGATAATAATTAATTTTTTCATGAAATCTTGGTGTATGGTCTCAAATCCAACACATTAATATTTTTTGTCATAACAAATATATCGTTTTTATTTTAACTTAAATTCTTTCTAATAATGTATTTAAATCATTTAATACATTTATTTTATTTACATCACATAATATTATAATGGATCATGCCCATTCATTCACAAAAAATAGTTTTTAATACTCTATTCATAGTTATAAAACTTAATAATTATTGACTTCATTCTGGTGGATTCTGACATTATTTCTCTCTCTTATAGTGTCTTATGGTTTTTTCACTCTTAATAATATATATGGGGTTTTGTCTTAGTCATAGTTTGGTCGTTTTTTCAAGTTGATAGAAATAATTATTATACAAAATTACACAATTTTTTGGGACTACTTGGGTTCGATACTGTTCACCTCACTTTCCTCTTATGCTAACTTACTATATAAATGATTTCTTTTATGGAACGTTATGTGACGTTACATATGCCTCTCCGTTAAAGTTGATAATTTTGGAGAAACATATCTTTGGTTTTGATGAAATTATCATCTCTATAATAACCCTTTATTAGCTTCTTTATATTTCATTCTTTTATCTTATAATTAAATTCCTGTACTACTCCTTTAATATATTAATCCAACTCAATATTCCTAGTTCGTTCTTTGTCGTATCACCTATTCCTTTCCTTTTTACCTTGATGTTTTATAATTAATCTTTGATATAATTCCCTATCAATTCCCTAACTTACATAGAGGGTTGGGAGTCAGAGTGGCTCGCTATGGCATACATTCTCTGTCCCTTCCTGTCTATAACTACTGAAATCAGAGGCAACACATCCCTGTTCAGAAAATAATAATTGCACCTTTGCAACAAATAATAATAATAATAATAAAAAAAATATAATATTCAAAGATCATAGGCTCCTACACATAAATTCCCTTTCTTAAACTCTTCTGATTAATTCACAATTATATTAATATATCGTTCTCCGCAGGTTAAATTATCGTTTAAAATCATTCAATGTTAATAGCTATATTCATATTCATCATTATCTCCTTATGTAACACACTGTTTTCCTCTTTTTTTTTTTCATTTATCATTTCCATTTAGTATCAAATATATGATAGCATTTCTCCTTCTTTTCTCCTTTACTAGGTGTCCTTCTCGTAATATTTATTAATAATAATAATCTCTCTCCTTCTATAAGTACGGGTAAGCTGGTAAATATACGTTGACATGGCTATTGGAAATAAATCTTGCCTATGATGGAATGTGTCCATCTCGTAATATTTATTAATAACAATCTCTCTCCTTCTCTAAGTACGGGTAAGCTGGTAAATATTCGTTGACATGGCTATTGGGAATAAATCTATATTTTATATATATATCATTATGCCTTTGGTGTAAGGTGTCCTTCTCGTAATATTTATTTATTAATAATCTCTATATAATAATATTTATATTTATTTAATAATCTCTACCTCCTTTCTAATTATGGCTAAGTTAAAAATTCACGTTAACATGTTTAGTCAAGGTACCTTCTCTATGATGCTGTATTTGACTTTGGTTTGGTTTGGTTTGGTTTGGTTTGGTCATGGTACTTGGTCACTGATTGATTATTTGGCTTGTGATTTTTTTTTTTTTTTTTTTAATCATGGTACTTTTTTAATGAAGTCTGGTTATACGTACCTTTTACCTTGTTCCTAATTGTGTCAGTTACCTCGTAGGTATTGTTTTTATTGTCTCTGGTTATCGTGAAAGGCCCTGTATATAAGAGTAGCAATTTCCTCGTTATGCCTTGTATAGCACTGGGCAATTCTCTATTTTTAACTAACACCTTTTCACCTACCTCATATTTAATTGCCTTAGGCTGTGATTTGATATATTTTTTCCGCTGCTGTTCCGTTTTTTCTAACACCTTATTATAAAATTTTGCCCCTTCAAATTGGTATGCGGGTTCGTCGGGAAAATTAATAATTTCTTTTATCTCTCGTGGTGGGGGTCTTTCGAACATAACCGTGTATGGCGACATCTCGATGGTATTGTGATGCGAGAAATTGAGAAAATCCTCGGTAGAGGCTACATATTCATGCCATCTTTTCTGCTCGTTATGGCAGTATGTTCTTAGTAACCGTCCTACCTCCCTTAACACTCTCTCGGCTGGGTTACTATTCGGGTGATATACAGACGTCTTGTACGTTTTTATTCCGTGTTCTCCCAAGCTTTCCTTCCAAAGTTTTCCCCTAAACTGAGTACCGTGGTCCGTAATTATAGAATACGGTCGGCCCACTTCCATTATATAACGCTTGATTATTATGTCTATTATTTTCCTGGTCGTTGCCCTAGTTATTGGGTATAGCTTTGTATACTTGCTAAAGTGGTCGAAAATGATTACGATAAATTTATATCGGTGTCTCCCAGCGCTGCGTGGAAAGGGTCCGCAGATATCGAGAAATACCTTTTCCAATTTTTCGGTAGATAATATGGGTATCATGACCCCTTCCTTCCTTTCGTTATCACACTTTACTTTTTGACAAATATCGCACGATCGTATCGCCAGTTGCACCTTCTTATTCATCCCCTTGATGTATGTTTGCTCTTCCAATGCCTTTCTTACTTTAAGGGCACCCATATGTCCGTACCTATCGTGATAGTCGATTATTAGCGGTCTCTCTATCGCTGGTGGAATCACTAATTTCCAATTTTCTTGTTGCGGGGTATTCCTAATAAACAAAGTGTCGTCGTGTATACAATAAAATCTGTTTATGACCTCATCGCCTTCCTGTACCCTTTTTCTAATATCTCCTAATTTCGGATCGGCCTCTTGTTGCGACTTTATTTCGTGCAAAATATCTTTTAAATCCTCCCTGCTCTTAATAATGTGGTAAACCTTGGCTAATTGTTCCTTTTCGCCGTCAAAGGTTTGGTCTGGTATATTGACGCGAGATAAGACGTCGGCGGCTACGTTCTGTTTGCCGGGTATATATTCCCATGTGATATTGTACTCTTGCAAAGGCCAAAACCCATCTAGTCAGCCTTCCGTGGTTCAGTTTACAATGCTTTAAAAATGATATAGATTTGTGGTCGCTTTTATGGGGTATCCTAATATATATGTCCTGAATTTACCGCATGCGAAAACTACACTCAACAGTTCTTTTTCGGTAGTATTGTAGTTTCGTTCGCAACTGTTCAGCACGCGGCTAGCAAAGCTAATTACTAAATGGTTACCGTCCTGATCTTCCTGATAGAGGGCTGCACCTAAACTCACGTTACTGGCATCGCAGTTTAGAAAAAATGGTTTTGTAAAGTCGGGATGATGCAACATTACGGTTTCTAAAAACTTTTCCTTTATGATATTGAGCACTCCATCTTGCTCTGGTCCCCAGGTCCATTTGTCTTTAGCTGATAACTGCTTTTGGAACCTGGCAGTTAGTTCTGAGTAATTGGACCGAAACTTTCTGTAATAGTTGCAGATTCCTAAAAATGACTGCAGTTGTTTCCTATTCTTTGGGGTGGGGAACTTCTGTATGGCCTCTACCTTTTCCTTGGATGGAGTAATCCCTTGTTCTGTTAAATTAAATCCTAAAAATTTCACCTCATTTGCAATGAATTGGGACTTGTCTAATTTGAGGGTGATATTATTCTCTGATAATTTCTGTAGCACCTGTTCAACCCTATTACAATGGTCGTCCCAATTCGCTGAAGTCACCAGTAGGTCGTCGACGTACACTGTCGTAAACTTCAGTACTTCCTGCCCCAATATTCTGTCCATTATCTTTACAAACACCGCCACAGAATTTATTAAGCCAAAAGGTAACCGCTTAAACTGATAGTTTCTGCCCTCGAATATGAATGCCATATATTTCCTACTATCAGGGTGGAGTTCTATCTGCCAGTATCCGCATACCGTATCCCATGAGCTTATATATCTGATTCCGTGGAACTTTTTTAATATCTCCTCTATCTCCCCAGGTGATGTGCGGTCGTTAACAATCATTTTGTTAATCTCCCTAGCATCGAGACATATACGTACCTTTCCGTTCTTTTTTGGAACCGCTATGATTGGGCTGGTAAAGGGCGAATGACTATACTCGATTATGTCGTCTTCTATCATCCTGTTCAATTCTTCCCTGACTTCGTTCTTTAGCGAGTATGCGATCGGGTACGATTTCCTGTTAAATTCCACCGGAGTTTTGAATTTTATGGTGCACTGATAATCTCTGGCTTTACCTGGAGCGTTCGAGAATATGTGTTTATAATGGTTGTATACCTCGATTAATTGTTCCGCCTGTTTTTCGCTGATCAGACCCCTTGCTTTCGTCCTTTGGAAATCCCGTATTTCTTCTAACTTTTCTAACCACAACTCTGGGTTTTCCTCCTGATATAATGGCATATTGATTGGACGATCGGTACAATAATAATGGTTCACTATCGCTTGATAAGGTGTATTGTCTGTACCACTTCCTTGGACATCGATTAAATTATTGGTCCAAATCCCCTTGTTAGTCTTAAAAGTTATCACCTTACTTTCCAAATCTATCACAGCATTGTATGGCCTAAGTATATCGCAGCCTATTAGTATACTCATGGGTAAATTACTCGCCACTAATAACCCTATTGGTATTGTTACCCCATTACTAGTCATCTCTAATGACACCTGTTTCTTTATTGATTTATTTTGCCTCCCCGTTGCTCCGACTAAAATAATGTTATTTATCGGTAGAGTGGGTATTGGTAAATTACTATTTTGTTTAATCCGCTCTAACTCAATGCTATCGATAAGTGACACATTTGACCCCGTGTCAATGAGTAGTATCGCTTCTATACCATTGATATATGCTTTAATCTGCACGATACTATTATTCCCTTGGTTACTATTTTTAATGATATTATCACCTTCTTCTAATAACTCCTCTCTAATATCCTTAAGGTAATTATTTATTCTTATCCTAGTCCCGTCTTTGTCCTGTCTATGTTCGTCATATGTCACCCCATAATATTGGTTCAGTGAAGGGCGGTTTTCCTTTTTCACTGCCGCGTTTAGTTTAAATGAGCCACTGTCTCATTGGTCCGGTCTCCCGGAACATTGGGTTGCTGACCCGTCTGTGTTTCCTGCCTGACCTCGGGATTACTGTTAATAGGTTGGCTATTCGCCGTGTTACCCTGGCTAGCTGGCGCCTGTTGTGGATAAAACATGTAAGTGGGTACATTAGGTGGATATGGCCGTCGGTTATTGGCCATTGTATAATTTACCTGGGGCCTATATTCATTTTGGTTTCTCCTATCGCCTCCTCCTTGGTTTCCCCCGTTGCGATAACCATTACGTTGACCATAATTACTTCCTCTATAATTATTCCCGCGATAACCGTTTCCCTGGTGGAAGTTCCTACTGTAGTTATTCCCGGTGTAATTACCTCTGTTTGGTCCCGGATAGTTGCGGTTAATCGGGCCCTGAGTGTTATCGTTTCGGCCATTTGGTGGGATATTATTATTCTGATTATTGGTGTTTAGATTATTACCGTTCCCACCTCCATTCCGGTTTGGTCCGTTATTATTGTTGTTGTACTCTACCTTACGATTGGGGGGTTGGTAGTCCTGGAACCTTCCTGTGGATTCGCAATTTTCCAATAATTTGGCCAGATCGGCTATTTTGCTAATTTGTTGGTATAATTGGGCATCCTTGATACCATAGCTGTAATGTCCAGCTAACTGCCTTACCAAACATTCTTCTGGGATCGGCGGTATCAACTTCCTTGCTAAACATACCTTTCCCAGGAAATAAGACGTCGGGGACTGTCCATAGGATGCGTCGTATTTGCCATAGAAAATGTCCATTCTTACCCTGTTTTGTGCGGTCTCTGACCAATACTTTTCCTTAAACTGGCGTTTAAACTCTGCTAAATTCGTTATTTCGGGTCGTACCGCTATCCACCAGTTATCCTTAGTATTTTTAAACGTCTCGTCAAGCATCTCTCTTATCCTGTCCCACCTTGTTTCTCTATTTCTCCCAATAAACTCCTCCATTCTTTCCAAAAATTCCATTGGGTTTCGTCGATAGTCCTGGAAGTTGATTACTTCCCTGTTTTCACCATGACACGTATGAGTGTTTAGTATTGGTGTGTCTCTCAGCGCCTCTCATCTTTCATGCAGGTTTTTCTCTCTTTTCTGGACTTCTCCCACCTCCTGCATGATGGCGTCTTGGTTCTGCCTTACCCTGTTTTCGAGATTTCTAACATCTTGTTTGGTCTCTACTGTTTGTTCCTCTATACTTTCGAAACGTGTATTATTTCCCTCCTGTAACCTTTCCAATTGTTTCTCCATATTTTCGACCTTCCTGTCACTTTCGATTTTATTGTCATCGATCTTTTTGTTTACTGTTTCGTACTTTATACTAATTTCTTTTTTCAGGGACTCTATACATTTTTTATTCTCCTCCTTCAGGGATTCTGTATTTTTGTTCATATCCTCCTTCAGGGATTTTATATTTCTGTTCATATTTTCTTCCATCCTTTGGAACATTTGCTCATTATTATTTTTATTCTCCTCCTTATCCTCCTGTCTGTTTTTATTCATAGATTCTATTATTTCCTCCTTATCTTCCTTCATTCTTTGGAGCATCATCATTATTATATTCGTGTCAACGCTCCCTGTTATTTTTTCTGGTTCGGGATTCTCTGTTTGTTCTACCATTTGTATGGGTTCTTCTCCCGTTTGTTCTTCTAATTCCTCTGCCGTCTGTACCGGTCTTTCCATTTTAGTGTGGGCGGTTCTAATTCCGTTTCCTCGACCTGTACTGTCTCTCCGTCTTCCACACTTAACTCGGGTTCCACCGTCTTCTTCACCTTTTTTCCCTTTGGTTGCGGCATTTTAATATGTTGGTAGTTGCCGGGCTTGTTCCGTCTTTTTCAAGCCTCACTAGTTGGGCTGCCAATTTATAGAAAAACAAGTAGTGGGTGTAAAGTAATGTGTATGTGTTGTAAAATGTCGGGCGTTACCTCCGCGCACTTTTGTTACTTACTCTGTTGACTGGATCCTCTGCAGCGATGTAGTCCTGTAACACAACTTAATACTATGCTTTTTGTGGGCGCCACTTGGAAATGTTTGTTCCAAGAAAAAAATATGTGATTGATAAAAATTTTTAAATCTACGAAAAAATTTAAACAAGTCAGTTTAGCTTGGAAAAATCAGTTAAGTTTAATGATTCTTTAAAAACAAACAAATCGTCTGAAGGACTATCATTCATAAAAAATTATAAAATTGCAGAGAAAAATTTTTACAAGTTATTATTATTGACAATTTTTTATATATCCAATCAAGTATCGGCTAGAGTTTAAAAAAAATTTGTACTCAGTTGAAAAGCATGAGTTTAATATGTGAAAAATCTTTACTCTCAGGACGTGACTCCTTTGAACTACCAAGACATATCAATTAGATGCCTTACAAGAAAAAACTAAGTGATTTGAAGGTGTATGTGTGGCGTGTGAAGTACAACTGTGTGATAAATGTAACCAGGTAACAAATGACTTTAATTTTGGTAACTCACGTTCCAATGGTTATTTATTCTCGCACTGGACACTCCTTTCGGGTAGATTCTCGATCTCGCCTCTTCGGGTGTACACTGAATCTATTTAAAGTCAAATTTTGCGATCATTACTTTTTCCGCACTTTTTGTCAAAACGTTTGGCAGTAGAATATCGTTCAAACGCCGCCGCTACGAATCATCTGTTTAGCGTTGATTCAGAAATCGGCCACCGCAGCGCTGATTCCCATGCAGTGTTGAGGAAGGCTTTGTGTATTGTATGTTTACGTTAGGGGGAATTATTGTCACGTTAGTCAGTCAATGCGAACACAGCAGAATTCGTTCTCTATTTAAATATTTGGTCCCTCCTGGGCCGCTTGACGTTCTGGCTGCGTGATTTCTATTAAAATTTGCCGTATCGCTGCTCTATTTCAGCGATACATTTGGCGAAGATTCTCGTTGAGGTTAAGTCAGTCGGTAGGTCTATGTACGGGAAAAGCCTTCCTGCCGTGTCTTGTCGATTTCTCGCCTCTTCAGTTTCGCTTGATCAGTGTTGTGTGAGATGCATCAGTTCTGGAGTTCAAGTTTCAAGTGTTTTTCGGTCGGATTTGGTCTCTCTTTTATACTAATTCAGGATGACTGTTTTCATCGACTTCCGGTATATTTGTGTAAAAATTCTTTCTAGATTGTTCGAGAATAAACGAAATGGAATGTCATAGAACAATTTTCACTTCCGTAGAAGCTTTTAGAACGAATTTCTTATTCTTCATACAAAGGATATTTCAAAATTTACTCTGGTATTTATCAAACAGTTTTACATTAGTACTCACAATTTGTATGCCATTAATACATTTAGATTCCCTGTTTTTAACTGAATCTAACGATACTAAATATGATTGGTTTCTAATTAACTTAAGTCTAATAAACAATACAATATACAACCATCACCTTGAGTTGTTGTCATTGAAAACTCATTTTTTATAACAAAAATTGTTGTGGAGTTACTAAGTTCCTTCCACAAGCTGAACATCTAATACTACTACTTTCCTACAACAAAATAAACAAATTTTAACATAGATAAAACACAAATAAATACAGTTTTATATGGCCTCTGCTCATGGCCTAAATTCTTGTCAGTTTTCTAATACAATGATTAGTCTTTTTCTTTAATATATGTATTATTTCACTACTGTACACACAGAGTTTATTATTTTGTCTATCTTTTGTGATACCTGGTTACTCTGTACATATATTATATTTATCACAAGATGACATAGCATCATTGATTGGTCTTGAGATGTCCTTTTTTATGGCGTGAAAAATCTCACTCTAATTAGCTAAATTCTTTTAGAATTAACTTTACTTTCAACTGAGTTTGTTTCTTATTAAGGTATACTGATGTATTGTACCTTTCTATCTTATTTTTGTTAGTATTATGTAAGTATTCAGCCAGATATGATTATTTTTGTACTGGATGATTGGTTCCAGCCATACATGGTATAAGTAAATATTTTGCTAACTTGACTATTACAATGTTAAAGTTGGTCAGGTATATTAGTATAGTTGCTTTATATCATATTACAGCTTTTTAATGCAATTTGGTTGCATTTTGGCAACATTAAATTCATAAATTATACAATATTAGATGCCTATTACATGTTTTTAGTTAACACTGTTTTTGGCTATTTTGACTGCTTTTTATTCATTTGACAGCTTCCTTTGTTTAAGATAAATTGTTCACTATTGTCTGCTTGACAATTACATATAGTTTTTATTTAAATGTGATAATAATTAATTTTTTCATGAAATCTTGGTGTATGGTCTCAAATCCAACACATTAATATTTTTTGTCATAACAAATATATCGTTTTTTATTTTAACTTAAATTCTTTCTAATAATGTATTTAAATCATTTAATACATTTATTTTATTTACATCACATAATATTATAATGGATCATGCCCATTCATTCACAAAAAATAGTTTTTAATACTCTATTCATAGTTATAAAACTTAATAATTATTGACTTCATTCTGGTGGATTCTGACATTATTTCTCTCTCTTATAGTGTCTTATGGTTTTTTCACTCTTAATAATATATATGGGGTTTTGTCTTAGTCATAGTTTGGTCGTTTTTTCAAGTTAATAGAAATAATTATTATACAAAATTACAGAATTTTTTGGGACTACTTGGGTTCGATACTGTTCACCTCACTTTCCTCTTATGCTAACTTACTATATAAATGATTTCTTTTATGGAACGTTCTGTGACGTTACAACATTGATTTTTTTACTCCAAATAAATACTTGAAATTTATTCACGCCAATTAAACATGAAACGACTTTCCAGGATATTAAAATCAAAAAGTGGGAGAATCCATAAATAACATTCGTATAATAGCTGTGAAGGATTTATTTTCTATAATTGTGATTATTGGGCGCCAAAAAAACTACGTTATATGAAATCTATCGTATATGAAACTTTGAAAAGTCAGTTCTGTTTATTACACTACAGTAATCCAGATAAACACTACTATTTATAAAACTAATATATTACAAGTCAGTTATTATTATTAATAATGGTTTTTAAGGATTTTCTTTTAGCTATCATAGGATTGTAAATCGTACACTCAAACTATGATTGTTTCTATATATTGTTGTAAAGCAAGAGATTTTTTAATTGAAAATAGTTACAAAGTATATTATTAAAAAGAAATTATAAAGAATTTTATTCTAACAACTATGTTAACAGTGAGTAAAACATGCTCCCGTTAGCGCAGTTCTGACAATAGTTAACGATGTGTAGATAATTCTTTAAAACTTCACTTTTCTACACTACTTCAAACGGTTTCCGTCTTTTCAATCACCGAATAAGTTTAGCATTATCAAGAACTTTTAGTACTTCATTATTTTTACGCGTACAAAGCCTTTGCTCACGTTTAGCTGCAACCCGTTCGATCTAATCAGTAACCGTAGATATTTTCAGGTCTCGATATATGGTACGCTGCACCTACCATACTGCGATGCACTTTACTTAAAACCTTTGGATTATTTTGATGCTGGATTTCATTGTGCAACCCCAAAGTTGCACACCATAAACCCACACAGGATTGAAAGCATGTTTCTATAATAACAGTTTTTTATGTAGTCATAGTTCATTCCAAATTCTTCAATTACTTTTTTGAGATTTTCATTTAATTGAATGTTAGATTAGTGTTGTTTCATGATTGATCTGATTATCTGTTGATTAAAATAAGTTCTATTTTCTTGTTGGTGAAGTTAACACGAGTAGATTTGGTCTCATTAGTTTAACACGTTTTTGTCCACCTAGTGACATTTTTAACTACTGTCGGGAGATTGCTTATCGCTGTTTCTGTATTGTTACTGGTTCAGTGTCATATATATAATAGTATCATATATCATATATGATAGTGCAGTAGATGGTGCAGTATCATATATAATAGTGCAGTGTCATCAGAAAATATAGCTTTTGCCACCCAATCACATTTTGGAATATCTTCCGCCTATAATACAAAACATTAATTTGCTTGTGTGTCTCTACTGTTTATAATTTCAGTATCAATGTTATCGAGATGTATAACTTAACCTAACCTAACAACTACTACCAGTTTATGGTTGAACCTAAGCTGATTGAGACTCAAATGTACTACTACTTTTCCTACTAACTCTCCGAAATCACTGCAAAGTTCTTTTAATTTACACAGAAGGACTGACTGCTCATCTCAACAGGATGCTCATTAGATACATTAGATACTGTCAACTGTAAAATTGGTCGCACCACTACGTGAGTCCTTGTTTTCAATGATTTCGTGGACAATTAAATAATTTTCTCTGTTCTTGTTAGTGCTGAAACGGAATTACGAAGAAACACGGAAACCAGTTTGTATATTAACTTTCCTAACACCGATTATCTACAGTCCATCACCAAATCCACCTTAGCAGACCACCTCATTGGGGCAAACAACACATACACAAACATAAACATAAAGAACACGGAAATTCTACAGGTACGCACAAAAGGTCGGAAACTAGAGACTCTTGAACAACTAGAAATATACAAACACATAAAAACGCATAGAAACGACATCCTAAACGAACAGACAATTTAAATCACACAACTATTTGAACATACACAACATCACATACACACAAAAATTGATCTTTTGAACAAAGGCGCCGTCACCAAAAACAGGACGGACAGCGCTCATAGCGGCAGCATCTGGCGAAGCTCCAACGGAGCGAAAACTCGTTGAGGCTATCAGGTAAAAGTTTATCATTTTTACCAATAGAAAATTAGTGATTTGAGTCAGTAGTGTTATATTTATACCTATATTTGTGACTCAAAATTCTTAATATTTGGAGTGGTCACATCTGACGCCATCAATAAATATCAAATTCCAAAAGCACTCCGCAGTATTCCAGTATTTCAGTAGGCCTGCAATAATCTGCCAGTGTTTGTTACCCTCAGACTCCTGCAGGCAATGTTTTGTATTGCACGAGGTACACGTAGTGGTGCTCATAGCTCAGTTGCTAAATCTTTAGCAAATTGGCATGCTATACGTGATGGACATTACCGGGCTTTAGCGTTCACATAGCCCACTATTGGGTCTGAACTATTTGTTCCTCCTCGCGTGCTCCTAATTTTAAAGTCTTTTAACGTCTGTGTAATCGGAATTTCTTTCTCAAATACATTTTTGAAACACACGGAAGGTAACTATTTTATTTCACATGCAGGTATCTCAGACCTGCTCATGCCTCCGTGTAACACACGGAGATCTTCACACACATAAGCTATATATTCATTAATCCATCTTCCATAACCTATAAACTCCTTGTTTTCAGCCTTTTTTATGCGGTTTCTCATTGGGTTCCTTCTCCATGCTACTAGTGAGCTTCTACAAACATTTCTTTTGTTCCTGTACTCTGTTCCTCTAAATCTTGCTTTTTTCTTCTGTTTCTTTATTCTTGCATTTACATTCATGAATGACGGACCAAAATTGGTATTTATCCTTCTCCTCCTCTTCCTATGGCGCTAACGCCCAAAATCAAGCCTTGGCCTTCTCAATCCTGACCCTCCACGTTTTTCTATCAATAGCAATGGTGTTCCATCCCCGCACTCCCAACATCTGTCTTGCATCCACAGCGACAGCATCTTCCCTTCCTTTCCTTGGACGGCCTTTTGGTGTTTTGCCAGCCATACTCACCATAAGGGCTTTTCATGTGTCCGTTTGTCATCCATTCTTACGACATGGCCAGCCCATTTCAGCCTCATCAGTTTTACGTACACTTCTACCGTTGGTTCGTTGAAGCGGCAATATATCTCAACATTATGACTATGCATGGGGCCCAGAATCAGTCTCAGGAGCTTCTTTTCAAATATGTTTAAGAGTCCAATTTCTCTTTGTATTATTATCTAGGTTTCAGAGCCTTAACACAGGATGGGTCGTATACTAGTTTTGTAACAAATTATAAAAGATTCTTGTTGTATTGTAAAGAAAAAAAATTTTTATTTTTTATTTATTATATTTTGTTTTCTTGTTTTATTTTCAATTAATTTAGTATTAAATATTTTAAACTCTTTCGTTGTATTTTGAACTTCTTATTAATTGGTTTTGTCGAATTATATCCTTTGGTGTATTTAGAATTCCTTTATTATGTTAATAGGATTGTCTCCAGGAACAACGGATTGGTGATCTTTCCTTATTTGCAGGTTATCTTCCTTTAAAGTTGTTAAATTCTGGTAGTTATGTCTCAACTAAGTTGTTATATTATTCTATTTATAATTGAGGAATAAATAGAATTCGAATTATAATATGCAATGATTTTTATTAACAATTAGTAAAGTAATCGATTTTATTGATGAATCGACTCTCTCAGGGCAAATCAATAGATTGTACAAGTTATTTATTCTCGGGTTCTTTGAACAGTTATTTTATATATAGTCAGAGAAAAGGGCAAAGTATAGAAAGTATAACATTACAAATTACAAACTTATTAATTAAAATACAAACATAATTCAATATATAATGATTAATAAAGAAATTATTCGAACCATTCGAAGGTATACTGGCCGTGGCGCTTGGAATTGTGGGAACTCAAAGATGGCCGCTCCGTATTCAGATGTAGTTGACGAATGCACCTCGAAGAATCTGCTTCAAATAAATTTTGCTTTTCCACTGGTTTCTCGTTCCTGCAGTTGTGATTATTCCTTCTGGTGTTAGTGGAGCGGTCCTGGTTCAGTGTTTGTGATTCACTTCGATAAAATGTGTTGGATAATGTTATAATTCACTTTTGTCAATAAGGTCGACAATTGCACTGTTCGTTTCTTTATTCGGAATTATTGGTTTTAAAAGGTTTAAATTATGAATTTGCTTATTTTCTGTTCTGTGTTCATTTAGTTTAATGTTTGTATGTTTTAATTCCACTGAATTTAAAGCTTAAATGAAATTTTACGAAACTCGCGATTTTCACAGTAGACTAGGCTTACTGGATGAACGCCATACTTGTCTTCGCTGTTAGGTTAATATTTAGCCAAAATCACGTTCAAGCGTGCTCGACAAAGTCTAATAATCAACTGTTCTAACTTCCTTCGTCATCTAAAAACGTCTTAGCCAATTTAATATTAGTAATACATTGTTTCAAATCTTTTTTGCTTCCGTTACATGTATGAAAATTACATTATATTACTGAATATATTTTTGCTATTATTTAAATTTATTAAATATTAAATACATAAACTGTTTCTTTAGTTCATTCTGCTTGATTATAGTATTATACTTTTATATATTATATTATAGTAAGATACTTTTACAAAGTTTTTTTTTATCTAAAATGCTATATTTACTTCATTTTTTAAAAAGTAGGCTTTAAAATTTACTTCCTGTTCTTCTCAAAATGTTTGCCATTTTATATGTTATATTTATGATTGTACTAAATCTCAGATTGACAAAAAAGATTTATCTTACCTGAAATTCTTGTAATTTTATTAATTGGTTTCTTTTTAAATATTATTCATTAATTTGTGACTCCCCACTTTGAATTTTCAGTTATTACATTTGCATTTTTTCCAATAATTCTTATATCTTTTTACAATATCTTTCTTAATTATAGTTCCAGTTATATGACTCTGTGACTGATTTACCTTATATAAATTTTATCAGTTTAACTATTTTACTATACTTAATTCATCAATTATAATGTTGTTTAGATTTACCATTTGGCCTAGATTTTATCTGTTTTTACATACAAAGTTTTTGAATAATACATCTTGTTTATACCCCTTCTGACTTTCTATTCTACTATAATATTAATTAACATTCCTTACTTGAACAATAGAACATTTAGTATATAATTCATACTATTTATCCTTAACAAATATTTGAAATTAGCAATGGTATTTAAACTCAGACATTTTAATCTTGATTATTACTATTAACACGTAATAAATATTTTATAATAAAAGAATGGTATTTAACTCTGATATTTCAGTCTTGAGTTATCTGAACTTATTATAAACAAAACATATCTGCCCTTCCATCATTTAACTATTTCTTATAACTAATTTTATTTTCAGTCTTAGCTGTTTTTGTTTGGTTTTTGGGTATCTATTTGGTCACTTCACTTTTTTATTGGCCTGCTCTAGTTTTATTACTGTCATTCTAATGAATGTTGTATATAAAGAGTGGCAGTTATTTAGAAACACTTGTACCTTATTTGTGATTATAATACTCTATTCAATATTATTTCTTGACACAATATAAAAACTTTAAAGTTGTATAAATGCACAATTTACTTAGTTTATGAACTCCAACATTGACACATTAAGTTTATTTAATATAATACAAAAACTTGCACTGGTCCTTTTATACTTTGATTTTTATTTCTAATCAGTTTTATAGTCTTATTAAAATCAAGAAATGTATTTATAGACGATAATGAAGGTTTATTTTTTCCATTATATAATTAATTCACATTGGTTCACTTTTAATTCTACTTTATACACTTTTGTTTATATCTATTGTACATGGTTTTCTAAATTTGGGTTTTTGCTATACTTTCAATGGTGATTTTTACTTTCTTTTGGGGTTTCGTTTCTGTTTCTTTCAAGAGCATTCCTTCTTATCGTGGATGTTGTCTTGTTCTTGGTTCTTCCTTAATTACTCCTATCCTCCTTGTTTCTTATAAAAGCATTTCCTCTTATTGTGGATGTTGTCTTGTTCTGGTTCCTTCCTTACTTACTCCTATCCTACCTGTTTCTTATAAAAGCATTTCCTCTTATTGTGGATGTTGTCTTGTTCTTGTTTCTTCCTTAATTACTCCTATCCTCCTTGTTTCTTATAAAAGCATTTCCTTTCATTGTGGATGTTGTCTTGTTCTGGTTTCTTCCTTACTTACTCCTATCCTACCTGGGTATTTCCTTACTTTATTTTTAGCTTTTTGGTTTATTTTGATTACTCATCATTCATTGTATATCTGGTTTTAATGAAATTCTTACTTCAAACTATGATTGTTCTTTACGGTGGTTCTTAATTAATTTTTAATGTTGCTTTCTTGGATTTAAATTTGTTTTTATTTTATTTTATGATCTTTCTTTCCATTCAGAACTATGGGCATTATCTGTCATGCTACAATAATTACACTCAGTAAGCATAAAAATTGTTATAGCTTAACATTCGAAGATAACTTGAAACATGTGAAGTAGATAAGTTTTAACTAAACAACAAGTAATAGGTGGGTATAATGAGACAAAATGATGTTTTAGTCGACTATGACATAAAATAGTAATGTCATCAACCTTAGATACTGTGTCAGCAATCGGCGTGTTTTACGATAGTTGGCGCCGTCAGTATCTTTTCGTTAACGCTACCAAAGCTTTTGCAATAGGTTTTTCCTTTTTTAAAATAAAATTCTAAAAAAAAATTAAAATCCGATGTAATTACTTACTTGATACATCACACTTGAACTCCGCCTTTATGAGCACTGCATACTGCGAGTGGTAGTAAATTTTATAGTACTCTTGAAGAACCCATTTAATTCGTTTGTATGTACACAGTATCTCTAACACTTAAATGACCTATTTAAATTTAATTGTGTTGTTGATTGTAATCCGCTTGCACTTGATAGGAACAGTACTGTGAAGGTACGAATCCTGTTGCCAGCAATCGCATTACTTTTTCCTTTGACTTTTACTGCATTTAGGAAAGTTTATTAACGTTTGTTGATGTGAAGTACGTTATAAAGATAATTAACAATTCCAACTTTGTCGTGTTTACTTGCTAAACTGCTACTTGTAATGTTCTGGACGAGGTCTTTCGGTGTCTCCACCATTATCAAGTCCTAAAACTTGACAAATTTGGAATTACAGAGATTGCTAAACCAAATAACAAGATGAATAATCACTGATTACAAAGTGTTTCATTTTTTGTGTGCGAGCGGACGAGAAAGCTAATGTGAAATGTTCGTTTATTTTATCAATATCTTTCCACCTTAACCGATTTCAATTGTAAACACTTCTTTTTAATTTATTCCAGATAAACCCGTTTAACAAGCTATAGTCTACGTCTATTTAATTTTAGAATCCAACAAATAAAAGTGCTTTTCTTATTTACTTTTAAACTTTGACACGGATCAGTACTAACTATACAGCATTTTCCTGTGCATATGCAGACATTATATTGCGTGTCTTTGTGTTCTTGAATGGTGCTCACATACAACATAAATTCGTTAGTTTAGCTTTAGGTATCCAGGATAACACTAGAAATACAAAATTTTAAACTTTTAAAGTACTTTTACTTTTTTCCTTACCTACTCGTACTTCATATAGATATTTCTACATTATTCCTTTAATGTATTACAAATAGGTTGAGGTATATGTTTTACTTTAAAGCGAGTGAGACTAAATAATATTTGAAGTTCCGTCAGGAGCGACTTCGTGCTCACGATAATCTCATGGATTTCTTTTCTCTATCTATTCGGTTTAGCCGAGTATGTTATAAAATAGAACCACTGTATGTACAAAATGTACATATGTGTAAAATTTTCATGTATCTTACGAAAGACATGTTATAAGAATTAATTTAAAGATCGTTCAAGTGGTAAAATCAAAGAATCAGATTAATAGAAAACTTGAAAATTTAAGGGAAAAATTTCCCTAAGGGAAAAATTAGGATGTCACTAATCGGAATAATTTTTCTATAGTGGTGTGCTACAAAGTTATTTCTGATTATTACTACTAATGGCTAACTGAGACGAATGACTTATTTTTACATAATACCTTTCAATTTTGATTATATGCTGGCTAAGAGACATCCAGTCATCCTTCGAAAAACTGACAAAAAAATTCGTTACACAACTAGGTGACTTCGTTACACTTAAAATTAGCGTTTCTCTGTGCTACATACTAATGTGTTTAGTATTAAACTTTGCTGATGATACCAAAACCAACTAAATGGGATTTAGATTCGTGTGATGTATCAAAACACAACGTCTTGTCAGCTATGTTGTAAATGACTGTCTGCCCTTAACGAATAAATGACTGACTTACAGCTTTCGATTCTTTTGCTGCATCATTAACAGCACCAATTCCTGTAGCTGCTGCAACCAGTTCTTAAACTTCGGATTACAAAGAAACCTTGAGTCTGTTTATTTATATTATTCTAGAACAAACTGTGTAATCTCTCGGCGTTGTCCATGCAGCATTTCATTTTTAACTTTACTTTTGAAAGCCATGTTTCACTTATAACGCCATATTCCAGACGATAAATCTGAAACCACCGACCGTTTAATGCTCTTCTCTAAATCCGTGAGGGTTTTAAAAGTATTTAAGTGTGTCACAGTCAGTGCCTCTAGACACTGTAGACAATTTTGTAAACCATGATTTACTTATGTACCAGCATATCTGGTTGCAGATATTCCAGGTGACAATTATGAAACCACTGACCGTTTAATACTTTTCTTGAAATCCATGAGTGCCTTAAAAAAGATTTAACTGTTTTACGGTCGGTGCCTATAACCACTGTAGACACATGTTAATCAAACAAGTAAAATGTTAAATAATATATAGTTAAAAAAAATTAAAAAAATCCTTTTTCTAATGGACTAAAAATATCAAAATAATTATGTTTTGGAAATACTTAAAACCCCTGAGACCAAATATCAGCTACAATGAAAAACTTGGGGCGCACTCCAGTAATTGTTTCTCTAATAGTATATTAAGAGGTATGCGCCCCACGTTTTTCATATGATATGATATGAGTAACGATCGTATTTTCTGAAATGCGCGCCACGTTTTTCATTGTAGCTGATCTTTGGTCTCAGGTGTTTTAAGTATTTCCAAAATATAATTATTTTGATATTTTTAGTCCATTAGAAAAAGTTTTTTTAATTTTTTTTAACTATATATTATTTTATCATTTTTAGTCTCTGAGTCCTGCAAATGTGCTCGACAAATATGTTCTGGAGTGCTGGAACGAGAGAGAGATAGATAGATAGATAGACTATATATTTACCCGTGGGGATTTACCCCATAGGGCTAATGCATAAGTATACAAAATTTAACATAATTACATAGAATGAGTAGCGCAATAGTACATCAGTTATAAACAAAAGCAAGATTAAAGAGCAGAGTAATTATAACCTCTCGAAACAATCTCTCGAAATTACTTCTGAGTACAATTCCTTCAACTTGGTTGAGGATCATCTGGAGGATTATATTTTCGCACTCTCTCCATCTCCTCAATGGCTTTTTCGTTGCAGGGTATCTTTCCCGAGAGCTTACTGCACTCCATATCCACGATTCGCACTCCATCCAGCGATCTCACTCTACTTAAAGCGACGTATGCTTGTCCCTTTTGGAATAAGCATTTTCCAAGGTACACGACACACGACTGCATAATCGACGGTGCAGCCTTGCATCTTATGAACTGTGCAAGCCCAACACAAGACAATGGGTAGCATTCGTCTCTCGATCGTTCCATAGTTGAATTTAGCAGGAAACTGAATAGATTGAGGTTCAATCAGATGAATGCCATCCCTACCGAAGTCTATGCGAACAGAGGGAACATCTGTGTCGTATATCTGGTCGCGACGGAAATACGGCCAAATTATCTCGGTGATATTGCCAAATGCGCCATTCACAAGACCCTTCTCGACATTGATTTGGATCGTAATATTACTTTTGCATCGATAAATATCTCCAAATCCTTGGGCAAGCCTTGGTCTTGTTGATGTTGGCTGGGATGATATTGTCCAAGTTGACATTTTCGACATTGCGCGTAGCATCGGCTACATGATCTTGCGCCTTTATTTTGTATATTCTCCCTCCCTGTGATCGGTAGTACTCAAGAACAGCATTATTGTGGGCACCTACTTGCGCTCTCAATGGATAGATGCGAATCGCCTTGTTCAAGGCGAATTCGCCTGTTGCATCCACCAACGTCTTCGACAGCAGCAAGTCAAAGTGAGGACCCTTGAGCTCACCAATTCGAAGAGCATTGAGGAGATCGGCAAAACACGTGTCGCCCTGCTGACGCATATTCTCGGTAAGCTCAACCAATCTGAAGTAGCGCCAGAGGTGTGGTGCTGGCAAGAATCGTACTGGTTGTTCAAAAACCTGAGCTCCTTTAACGGGTGGAAGCTGCATCAAGTCACCAAACAGCATGATGTTGAGACCTCCAAATGCTTCATCATCCTTATTCTTGAGCTGTCTTAATCGCGAGTCGATCATGCAAAGCGTCTCGTAAGGGACCATCGAAATTTCATCAATGAAGATGTATTCAATATCCTTCCACTGCTTTCGCATAATCTTTAAATAATATCCCGTCAACATTGGCATGTTGGAGACAATGAAGCCATCCTTTTGAACCGGTAACTTGAGCATAGTAGCATAGTATGTAGAGTTGATCCACCGACTAGTCTCGCAGCTACACCCGTTAAAGCTGCAACTTTCACTGCATTTTTGCCGAAGCAGCGATTGACTTGATTTTTCAGTGCATTAAAAGTGAAGGTCTTGCCGACTCCAGCTCCGCCAGTCACAAACAGCCTGAGGCGTTGTTTGCTTCCGCTCAGCTGCTCCTCAATGCTGCGAGTGACTGCAGAGAAGAGCTCTCGCTGCTTGATGTTCATCGCAGCACAAGCCGATTGGAATTGTTCATCAGTCATACCTTGGTCGGGAATTTCTTCCTCGAGCTCTTCTTCAAAAAACTCTTGGGATCGCTGCAGAATATCGAATGCATGAGCTTGGTTTAAAGCGATCTCAAGTTGGCGATCTATTTTGCGGAAAGCCTCCATGTGTTTGCTCTTCTCCTTCAATTCTTGTTCACGGGCAAGGAATGCATCTCGCGCATTATCAAACTCTCCGAGCAGAGCACTCTCAGATTTGTAAGGCTGATATTGAAGAAGAAGGCTATAGAAGTAGTTCTCGGGATCCGTGTGCATCATGAAGAATGACACTCGTACGACCGCTGGGAAATTTCGTACAACCATTTTTGATTTGTCTGTGAGAGTAATGAGCTTTCGCCTTTGTTGTGACTGTTCCGCATCGTCTTCATCAAGGCTTTCTTCAGTGTTGCCTTCGTTGGTGTAGTATGGCTCAAATTGCATTGCAAACTCAACCAAACTCATATCCTTGAAGTTGTATTCTGAATGATTTGTAGGGCGCTTCTCGTACCGCTCAAAGATGTTGGAGCACACTCCCATTGCCTGATTGCCGTCAAACTTCAGGACGTGATATCGTTGTTCAGGCTTACGCGTGTTCAAGAATACGCACTTTCTCGAATTTCCGCGGAATGGAAGGTGACATAACCGGAATACACATTCGCATGCAGAAATTTGACGCTCCTTCATAATTCTCATGCATATTTTAAACAACTTGCGAGCAACATTTGAATCTTCTTGACGAATTCGTCTGATCGTCTCTGCAATACCTGACTCAAGTTTACGGGCTCAGACTTTGCGATATATTTCTCAACGTAATGGGCGATTGCCTCGTTCGTTCCACATGGCTGAATGTCAATGTTGCCATCCCACAATTGAAGGATCGCGGAGCAGTAGTTATTTATCAATTTTTCCTCAGTTCGTCGCTTCAGAATGCAGAACCGTCCGCGATTTCTTATGAACTCGTCTGAAGTTTGAGCAACAATGCGAGTGTGCTGACACGGCTTACGCGGAAAGGCGAAGCGACATGTTTGAGAGTTGTTTTTGTAACATGTATGAGTGTGGTGATGCGTTTGATTGCGCTTATCCAAATTGTGCATATCAGGGTCTTCAGATTCAGATGAGAGTCGGCATGAGATTACTGCACCGATGAGTTCAATTCCTTCTTCGGTCTCGAATGAAGGTGCATTCTCAATCCAAACAAACATGTGGATGTACGGACTGCCTCGATTTTGAAATTCCACACGCCACCAGTAATCTCTAACTTTGCCACCTAAAATCTTCGCGTTGTTATTAATATATTTCATGAAGGCATTAAATCTCCTCATGAAATGACGGCTGACTACAACCGGGTATTGTTCAATAAGACGCTGAGATTCGTCAACACTGATATTTGTTGGGTTCTCATTCGATCGTTTGTCAGCAATCAAGAGAGCTCTTCGCATGTCTGGCCAGTTGATGTCATTGCAGCTCAATGTTAAGAACCAAGTTGGTGGTCCAAGGCAACGAATTTGCGCTATCAATTCGTTATGCGCCATTCGCCAGTATTCTGCAGACCCACGTAAGTTTCGCATGTAGAGGTAAAGATCTTCGACAGCTCCCTCTTGTCCTCTTACCTTCTTGCAGCAAGCAGAAATAGTGGACTGAATTTTGAGATATTCGTTCATCGAAAGCGCATAGAAGAGATAGTCATTGCGCTGGAACCGTGTATCGCAACCAAGGATTCTCGATTCAAAGTAATCTAATGGCGTAATAATCACTTCACGGTTCTCCTTCAAACCATTGTTTCCATACGGAAAAACATCCACCACGAATACTCTTCTGCTCTTAATTCGTGATTTATGTTAACAATATTGTCCTTCGTCTTACGTTTAATTTCGTTTAAATTTTCGCCATCAACAAATGCATCATCTAGTACTTCGTCAACATCTGGCTGAGCGACATCGATAGGAGCCATGACTGATGTCTGAACATGAATATGCTTTTCGGGTGTGGGATGTGTATCAACCATAGGATGTACATCAACCACGGGGTCATCATGAGTTGCTTGTGGTATATCATGCTGATGTTGTCGCAAAAATTCATCCATCTGAACCACAACGCCCTTCACACGCACGTCGATGAAGTAAATAACAAAAGGTTCATTTTTCGAGTGAACGGTGCGTCGAGAAATGCGAACAAATTCCTCAATCGTGTCGCATTCAATGATGCATGCTTTACCGTCACCACATCGTGCGCTTGCACCTTTGATGCCGCAAGCATGCGAGTCGGTAAAGTAATACTTGTCATTGAAGTGCATGAGGCCTAATGACTTTGACGCAACAACAAGAACGCCAGCTTGATGTTCTGCAAAAAAATGATTAATAGCATTTTGCAAAGTTCGGCCGATGAGTCCATCATTCATGCGATCCATCAAGCTACCCTGGCATAGCCAGTTGTCATCATAAAGGAGCTCGAACGAATTGTCAAACATTAGAATATCGTTCTTGACTACGTCCAGATTGCGTAGTTGCAGGTAGCCATCAGGGGGTACTGGAAACGCCTCCCCACCTCTTGTTTCAGTCTCAAAGTGAATTAGCGCACAAAAACCATCCGCTTCAATCATATTCTGGTTCAAGGTATTAGTGGTCCAACGACCAGGAGGAAGAATGGTGGCTCTAGTAATATTTGCTGTGACCATAGCAAAGCACTGCGAACCAGCGTAACTGGAATTGAAAATGTCACTCCGACCCTGATGCCAGGAAGCGCGAACAATCCTTGAAGCGTCACAAATTGGCATATATGCACTTTGCAACTGATCATCATTGGCAAAATTATCGTTGCTATGAGCCTCATTGCAATAAGTTTGCTTCTGTTGTGGCTTAGCTGGAACAACGTGAATCATGTCTTGTCGGTCGAGTCTTGCAAATTCGTTGATTGTCACGTCCTTATAAAGCGGATTGTTTGCCAAGAGCCAGCTAAGCGCAGCATGCACCCGTTCGCGTGAAATTGTGTATCCACGAGAGATATTTAAATTTTCGAGAGTCTCTGTGACTACAACCATTCCCGGATTATCACTGTCGCGAGGCAACATAGAAGGCAGCTTCTCGCGTACCTCGAAAATGTATAGTGCGAACAGCGTGGCCTGGCCTTTGAATCCGTATTGGCCATATCTGCCGTCGAATTTGACTATTTTAACGTAAGGTATCATGCGAGACAAGAGTTTTTGCTCAAACTGAGTGAGAACTTTAATTTCACTTGGAATGTCACCGGGCTCCATATTATTCCAGTACGCCTTTGATGGATGTTTAGTCTTGCGATTGTTTTTCAAATGACAATGACATCGATGGCAAACTTCCAATACATTTTTGTTCGTGAGTTCCGGAGGTAATGATTTGGCAGCAATCATATGATATTTTACCACTTGATTAGCGTAACACTGCTTTGTGCAGATATCACATGTCCTATCGCAGAAGTTGTTGATTTCCTTATGGAACTCTTGCGCATCAGCAGCACGCTGAGCACGAGCATCGCGGCGACATTGCTGTATATCCTTACGCTTTTGTTCTGTCTCATAGAGTCGTGCTTGAGAGGTGTATACTCTATCTCTTTCGTGTCGAGAAGAGCGTTGATCGTCATTTTCCATTGCACGAGCTTGAGAAGTGTATTCTCGATCTTTAGCAAGACGATAAGCGCTTTGGTCTTTAGTTTCAATAGCACGAGCTTGCGATTTGCGTTCTCGATCTTTAGCAAGACGATAAGCGTGTTGGTCGTCGGTTTCAAAAGCACGAGCTTGTGACACGCGTTTTTACGATTTACAAGTCGCTTTAATTTAACTTCAGTCGTTTCTTGCGAACGCTTGAGCCGATAGTGTTGTCGCTTCTTCTCCAATCGTCGCTTCTTTTGAGTCGCCCTCTCCTTCATCATTACAAAGAAGCGGCTCTTACAAAGAAGTACTTAAAGCACAACTGTCCTTTGTAACCACACAAGTGCACGAACACGCGAGTTAGGCATCTTTCAGAATACGTTAATATTACACTAGCATACACTTTTGCTTCACTTAACAAACACTAGCATACACTTTTGTTTTTATATGCTAGCAAATTGCGTTTTAATTTTTATATTTTTCTTTACACTTTTCTGAATAAAATGCTATAAAAATCATGAAAATCGGATAACTATATGTATTACTTCCATATCCCTTAAGGAAATGGAAGTATGGTGATGGCAAAAAAAATCGTGTTCGAGATTATTGCAGATTCTGATTGTACTACACTCAAAACATGAAAAAGTCGTTTTTCGAAAAGTGTCTGTGTGTGTGTGTGTGTGTGTGTGTGTCTGTCTGTCTGTGTGTCTGTGTCTGTAGATTTTTTTCTATGGCAAACGATAACAGCCGAAAATTCAAACAGAATCAAATAATTTTTTGCATACAGCCCTGATTTGTAGAGTACTCACGACCACGACCTATTGTTTTTGGTGAAGATCGGTTAAGGGAAAGGGGTAGTTTACCTGCAACGTTTTATGTTTTAACAAGGGTAATTTGTTCTATGACGAACGATAACTGCCGCATATTCAAACGGAATCAAATAATGTTTTGCATACATCCCTGAATTGTAGAGAACTCAAGGTCTTTTGATTTCGGTGAAGATCGGTTAAGGGGAAGGGGTAGTTTACCTGCAACCTTTTACGTTTTAACAACAGTAAAGTACTTGAAAATTCATTAAAATTTTTTCAAACAATGGTAATTGTTAAAAATAAAATAATTTTGTTGCCACGCAATAAAATTATAATTTTTTCATTTTAATGTAAATCATGTATGAGAGAAAATATATCGTTCGTGGCAGGCAAGCATATCTCAGTTATGTAATGTTTACGTTTCCATTTTATTATTATGACTACCACAATAAAAAGGCAGGGAAGACACACACACACACAGTTCGCGTTATTTCTGGCCTCATTCATGTTTATTTTCTTACATTTGCACGCTTTTTAAATGGAAAGTGCCGAAACCTATACCAACATAACGCGTGCAAGCCGAAAAAGTGTCCAGCGTGGATAGTGATTTGCTTCCTGTGGATCGCTGGGCAGTGTAACTGCACGTGTTTACAGAGGAACGATTCATAGACAGACTTTTCGTCTTTAGGGAATGAACCCTCTGCAAGATGCTGAGGGTCCATGAGTGACTTCGGAGCGCTCCTTCTTTTCCGCGTGTTTGTTCTGTGAAACGTACACTGTAGATTCGCAGCTTTACTCTAAGCAACGCTCAATAGGAAATGTTGAAAATTTTTGTCCACGGTGTACCCTCATACACACTAAACCTGCTCTGATGTTTTCATTACGGACATCATCATATTAAAACTTTGGAAACTTGAGCACTACTTAATGGAGATCAATCATTAACTTATTCAAGCCATTAATTTTATGCATATTTTTTATATATATGTGTACAACGTTATCGGTAACAAAGAAGTAGTTTTTGTTCAAATTCCTTCCCGGGCTATTTGGCCGTAGTCCAATGTTTTCTACAAAACCAGACGTTTCGGCAATGCCATCGACTTCCATCATCAGTGAAAATCGAATGGGATAACGTGAGCTGGTATATGTTAGTGACCACAATACTGTGGTTAAGGCTGAAGCAGTAAGTAGAAAGAAGTAGTTTCTATGGTAATATTTCATTTCGAAAATGATTTTAAATATAAATCTTAGAATATGGAAGTCATGTATGGTTCTCCATAACGATATTTTTTAATATTTTTTTGTTTGACTCAATATAGCGTTGATTTTTTTTCCATAGTAACGCAAAATGTAAATAGTATCTTTTATACATTCACGCTTATTTATACCTCTATAATGTTTCTTTCCAATGCTGGTACACTTGTTAAACAGCTGAAAAACATGTGTACTACTGCAGAAATATTGTTTACTGTTATTGTTTTGATGTGTGAAGTTTTATATTACATTTTGAATTGTGTTTTCAGAGAGTAGATTGATACTTTGTTGAAAGTGGTTTCAAAATGCCAAAGTGTGCACAATTTCAAATTTTCATAATTTTGCAAAATTGACAATTTTCTTGATTTTTTATTAAAATTGATTTTACATTTTCATCAATGGATTACTGTGTTGTTGTCATCTGAGATACACAAGTGTGCAAAATTTTAAATTTTCACAGTTTTGCAAAATTCACAATTTTCACAATTTTTTCAATGGATGATTGTGTTGTCATCGGAGATACATAAGTGTGCCAAATTTCAAAGCTCTAGCTAGTTTGTAAGGTAGTTAAAAATCAATCGCAGGATTCCACCCGGACAGACAGACACCACAGCGAGTGGAGAAAAACGTTTTAAAAAGTGCAAACTTTGTCTTTATGTACCATTCAACAGTACCGATAACAGAAAAGAGAAGATGTCTGTAATTTTTGTTATACTCACGCTTACTTATATCAAAACAAAGCTTCCGCTCAAAGGAAAAAAGACCAAACTACGCAATCAAGTTCAAACCATACTCAACTTTGTGTGCACTAGGCTATCCTGATTACACAAACCTATAATTAAACCTGAAGGTTAACAAAACATTTTAAAGTATGATAATCAAATATTTGTACTTGGTAGAGTTTCCATAGACTAATTGGCACAATATCACATTTCATTTAAATGATAATATACTGTAATTATTAAATAATTTTTGCTGCCTGATTTTTGGATTTTATACAATTTTTATTATTTATTAATCTTTGTGCACTTCGTTTCATCCAGTATTGTTAATTGTCAGACGAGAATCTAATTTTGGCATATTAGTCGTGTCTTTATATAACATTATCCGTAATACGTTAATTGTATTTTACTCCGTCTCTACTTTAGTTTCCTAACACTTGTGGCTGAGTGAGACGTAGACCACGTCTAGCCGTAAGTGCTCCCAGGTAGTGAGACGCACAACAAGCAAACGCGTATAGTCTGTGTGTGCTCCACGTGTGTGTGCCTCTAGTTCTGCCAACCACAGCTATTGACTTTGTTTGAGGTGTAGTTTGGCTCCAGCAGACGTATGTCAAATTATTTTCTGTAAATAAATTTTTTATACTACTTCAGTGAAAAAATGTATAAAAATTTTACAGGTTTTCTATATTACAAAGATGTCAAGTCTTGTGGTGATGACGCATAATAAATGTACAATACTATAAACAATAATATATATATAATTATAAATTATACGTAGTAAATTATATAATTTCTACAACAAAAATGACATACTAAACCATGTAATACTTAATATTTTGTAATAAAATTAGATACTTGTTGCATGACGCATGATTGTTCATACGTGATGCTGAAATTTTACGCTTGACACTTGAGTTGAATAAATCTGAGCTCAAAACTCAGCCTATTTTCAAATATACTCAAGTTAAACAAAATTTGTATACTGAAACAAACCAAATCGTAAGGGCTTGGAAGGTTGTAGACATAAGCAACGAAATAAATAAACCTAATGTATCTTTAAACAGTAGTGAACACTATTAAAGATCTAATTAGTGTGTAATTTATTTACGAGTATGAATAAACATGGAGGAACGGAAAATAAGAGAAAATTAACGACATCTATACCGTAATGCTGATAGTTGTAAAAACGGATGTGACTACAGTCAGAACTTACAGGTCTCAGTTGAATAAACGTACTTAATCATCGAGAAGAAATATTAGGGAAACAAAAATGAAACGCATATACCAAAAAGCTAAGAAATAGCAAGAGCACAGATTATTTTTTTTAGAAAATAACCAAAATAATCAAATAACTAATAGGACAAGCTCTTCTTAAAAGAAAGAAAAACTAGTCAGGAACAGCGAAAAAAGATTAAATATTTCTGAACAATATTATAAAACGTATGATTCCGTATATAAGTGATACCTTCTTCATCATTGGCTATCACCACTTGATCATCTGCGAATAAAAGTGTGTATAAACACTTCTCTTCTAATTCTATTTCCATTCTGCTGCACTTGTTTTTCCATGTCTCCAGTGTTCCTTGTATATATACTTGAAATAAAGTGGGAGACAAACAGCATCCTTGTTTCAGTCCCTTACTAATATTAAACGACTCGGACACTTCTCGTCCTATTTTTACTCTGGCTTGAACGTTTTTGTATATGTTATATATATACTTCCTACGTATATGGGGTTAATTCCACTACTTTCTAAAGTTTCAAATAATTTGACTAGTACGACATTGTCATAAGCCTTTTCGAAGTCTATAAATACCAAATGCGTTTCTACATTCCTTTCCGTTTGTTTCTCAATTATTTGTCCCACCGAAAATATGTTGCCGATACAGGATCTTCCCGCTCTAAATCCACTCTGTTCTTCCATATTACAAATTTCTCCTTCAATTCTGTTTTTTAGGATTCGACCATACAGCCTTCCTATTGAACTAGTTACACTAATCCCCCTGTAGTTATTACAATCTTGCCTATTCCCTTTTTGTATATAGAACTAATCCAAGAGATGTTAAAATCTTGTGGTAATAACGAAAAGAACCGCAGGAAGATTGAAGCTGTAGAAATGGACTATCTTAGAAGAGCTTCCAGAGTTTCTCGTCTGGAACGTGTAAGGAATGACGTAATAAGGGAAAGAACAAATAGAAAAGAAACTGTAATAGAAGATATAAATAGTAAACAGCTTTCCTGGTATAGACACCTGATGAGAATGAGAGAAGAAAGAATACCTGTGAGTGTGTTAAAATACAGACCTAGCAACAGAAGAAAAAGGGGCAGACGTAGATTAACATGGATAGAAGGGATCGAAAGGAGTAAGGAAGAAAATAATCTGAAGAATGAAGATACACAGAATAAGTTGTTATGGAAACTGAGATGCGGGATGCGGCAGTAGCTGTGGGATCCCCGCCAATATATATATATTTCTCGTTATGACCTAAACGTTTTCTCTTGGGATTATGTGTTAAGAATTATTTATTAAAAAAATTAATTCGTATTTGTTTTATTTGTTTACTAAGATTCATTTAAAAAATTATTTTGAATAGCGAAAGTGGTTTTTGTTGATGTTTGCGATCGATCGTGATATCGAATTGGCTATTGTAGGTTATCTGATACTTCCTTGTTTGCTACGAAGTTCAAATCACCAATATGTATTCACTCTTCTTTATTACCTAAAAAATCCTTTAACCTTAGCTTAATTTATCAATAAAACTCTTTTAATACCAATTGATTAGTTTATTAACTTTTATTTTAATCACATTCAGTTTGCCAACCTTAGGTGGAAATAAATTATTGCCGTATCGATTCTTTTACTTAATTCGACTCTTAAAATATTTTTATTTTTATAATGTTATTTCGTCAGTTCGTGGGTTCTTTTATACTGTTAGGAAAAGTCAGAAATGCGTACGGAAAGTACCATACATTACAATTATTCCAAAATCTTAATTACTAATACTAGAGAGAGTTAATTTTATTTAAATGTAACAAAAATTAATTTTCTTCAACCTTCCACAAACAACTGTAATGGGGTCTATACAAAACACAAAATGGCCGCTTGTTAACCCAAACTAACGATATGTGAAAATGTATTCACTGTCAGTTTTACAAATAAAATAATTTACATGAGTTGTTCACTGTTTTTATATTATATATTGTTTTCTTTCACTTGTGTTGTTAGTGGAAAGTGTTAGTTAATGTATCTTGGTGTTGTGAAGTTGAACTGTAATGTTACAAAAGGTTAACCTCACCCAATTTGAGAATCAGTTATTCACTTTGGTATCTTCTTAAATATATTATTATTACTTAAGTTTTTCTTCTTTAGATTATTATGATTTTATTTCAATTTAATTTCTTCCACTTCATTTAAAATCTGGTGTATTATAATTTTTCATTTTTATTTTTTTTCTTCAAGATTTGATTCCGTTATACTTTCGTTACTCTAGACAGCACATCGGCGACCTTCATAGTTTGGTGTCTAACAATAGAGTGAATATTATTTCTTCTGTTCTCAACGATATTGACTAAAATTTAACTGATTTCCTAGTGGTCAAACGCCGGGTCAACGGGTCATGGAACCAAAATTATTTAAAATTTACAATTTTTTACCTTCCACTCCAACTTGTGCCCTATTTAGTATTTAATAAATCTTAGTTTGGTTAAAATAATGACATTCCTTGCAAAAATACAAATATTTTGACATCTCATATGCTATATGTGAGTGCCTTAATAATTAATTTAGGAATTTACAAAATTCCATCTTTTTGGCCATTATACTTAAGTTCTGACACTTTAATTATTCTAATACTATTATATTAAACTATTAACCTGTTGTGGTTAACATTTAATTTATGCCTACTTTGGCATTTATATCGTCTCTTACTAATTTACTTGACTGTTGTTGTTTACTGGAGGTTTACTATACTTGTTAGGCAGAACTTGGCCTATTACTAATTACTGTCTCATATTACAATGTTTCACTTTCTGATATTAAGTAGCCTTTTGGCCCTTTACATTTTGGCTATTTATAATTAATTCATAACAAAACATAAATATTAAATACTGTTCTGCCTATATAATATGACGCACTTTTCTTTCATTTCCTTGTGACCATATTTTGTTCACTAGCACTGACACTAAACTTACAGTCCTGTTTGTCTATAGTGACTGTTGTTTTACAATTATTTCCTCTGTATTTTTATCACAGATTGCCTTTATAACACTTACTTATTACTAACATAATTAGTCTATTCTCATTATCTTAATTTAAATTTTATTTTACCCTACCTTGTATGGTACTTGTTGTATTCATTTGTCATTCTCAAATTACCTAGGAGTTTTATGTTAGTTTTATGTAACGTATTGAGTCCTTCAATTTGTTATTGAAAATATATATATATATATATATATATTGCAACAGAACACAGGATGATAAGATATGCTGTTTATATCAGAGTACATGAATGACGAGCATTTACTTGTTTAAATTTGTTTTGTGTAATATTTTGTCTTTTAGTCATAAGTTTTGTATTTAAAAATTGATAAGCATATAGGTTACACCAAACTCTTCATAAAAAGATGTACTATATTGTCATGGATTTTTTGTATGAATTGGTGCGCGTGTGCGGGTGTGATAATCTACGATCGCTATAGCGGCAGTGGTAGTTAACCGATTTACATGAAAATTTGACAAGGAATTATTTAAGTAAATAGCTTCGATATGTGTATACTCTGAGGTTTGTAACTATTTTAAAAATATGGTTTTTTAAGTAAAGCAAAACTCAAGTGTAACTCTTATCAATGATAGGGTAATAAAAATTGTAGATAATTTCCATGCAGGACTATGCAAAATTATACAAAGTTTTTCATGAAATTTGTGTATCTGGTTGTTCCATCAATCATGTGACTTGGGCTTGGCCTATCAAAATACACCAAATTCAGTGAGATTCATACGTTGCAGAGCTAGGATGGACACAGTCTGTCTGTCGACGTTGCTAAGGGAAGTTGTGCCCGGTGAAGAGAGTTGTTCTCTTACAAACGTAGAAATATCTTATATAAAATAAACTATAAACCTTGAAATTCTTAACGAAGTTTTGCGATAAGAACCGAGAGGGTAAATAATTAAATAAAATTTAAAATATAATACAGTGCTGTCTCGTGTAAGATAAAATATCCGCTTAGGGAACTTAAAGACACTACAAGATATCGTTGGAAGGTGTACATTAAACGCACCGCATTAGTAAATACCCAGTTAAATCCTGAGATTAAGAAATTATAAAATATAAATTAATAATAAACTGAATGAATGAAATTCATAATCATTATGAGTGAACAATTTATCAAGAAACTAATCAATGTTAGCAGTCAAACATAACTACGAGACTCTGTGAAATATCGCCGCCGGAGCCGCTTGCTGTAGAAGAGGACGACGAGACGAAGAGGACGCCAGGACGAAGAGGACACCAGGAAGGAGGGGACAGGAAGAAGAGGACGCCAAGACGGGACCAACGAGACGAGAGGAGGACGTTGCAGCAAACAAGTAAAATCGTTTTATATTATCGAACAATACAAACAATTAAATATATTATCAATACATGACAATTTAAAATACATTATACATCTTTATAAACAATATTGGTATATAATAAATAATAAATCATCTCCTCCATAATAGACTTGTATCGATTTTTACACACTCACAATATCCTTATTAGAATAATAAAGTTTGATCTGTTGCAATATATATATATATATATATATATATTGCAACGGTACAACCATTAATGGTACTGTGCATTGCGAAAATAAATGAAATAAATATAAAAATAAATAAATATGAATTAATAAACATGATTCAGATTGCATAAGCTGTATCATAGTTAAAAATAGGGAGCGCAGAATTCATGCATGGACACGCATTCCGACGCACCTGTCGCTAGCGTTGTGTACACTCGTAATTTGTTTGTGTGTGTGAAGCCTGTCCGTTCCTGAAATGTAACCAACCCTTTTCAAGTAGAATAGTTTTATATTTTATTTTAATTATATGGAAAATATGTACGATAGGGTAAAACAAAAGACACCGAACTGTATAGAAATTAAAGGTGAATAAAGGGTTAAAAGACCGTGCCGAATGACGAAAAGTGCAATTACTGTAAGTAAAACGTGAATAGCTCTTTTTGTAATTGCAATAAAGAAGTGTAATTTACGTAGAGTAAACATATAAAAATTAGTGATCGATTGAGAATCGAGTGATGTGAAACAATCTTCGTAATTCGCGAAAATAGGCGAAAATAGTGAATTGAACCAGAGTGGGGGAAGTGACGCTTCAACAAAATCTGACAAGTTAAAAATTGTTCAGACATGAGTTTTTGCACGACCTGACTATAAATATCAGGTCGCACTAATAAAGTTTCTTCTTCTCGATTCAACCGTTGCCACAGGAGGCTATGTCAGTCGACTACGCTAATTCACATTTACAGTAAGAGTCACAGGACAAACTAGATGTCCAACCAGAGCAGCAGAGTACATACGATGAGGTCTATGGACATACCGGCAGCATATGATGTGAGGCGTGTCGACTCGTAACCGTACATGCAGTAGAATCCGACCAGAGGACCAAGAAGACACGGAGGACACAGACTGAGGACCAAGGGAGGACGTACGGATGATTAACCACGTCAAACGAGGTGATAAAAAACCAATGTAATTACAGACATTTGAAGGATGCTAATTAAATTCAGAATGCAAGACATTCAACCTGTATTAAAATAACTAATAGTACACACATGTAAAATCAGAGTAAAATTTAGAATAATAACTCTTGTATAAAATTTAGTAATTTAGAGTAACATAAATGATAAGAGAAACATTTAATTTTTTGAGTTAACGTAATTAATAAATTCTTGGTTGATAAAGGAGAATGCATGTACAGTAGAAATTTTAAAAACTAATTAATATTAAAGAAATTGGAATACAAGTAACTTTATTATTAAAGTAAATTTATCAGAAATCAAAAAAAAAAAGATGATCACACAATGAGTAAGCCAAGAGCAAAATGAATATTCAATTAATTAAAATTAGTTAATAAGATTTATGTACAACCTGTGTATGGAAATTGTTAGCTATAAGTTGTGTACGAAGGAGTCGTACAAACGATATAATAATCAGTAGTATTTCTATATGCGAAATGAAAAATTTTGTTTAATAAAAATAAATAACGGAACAATTTCAAACCTAAATAACGTATCATCTTCCTATTACGATTACACCCATGAATTCAAAACATTATATAATTTGTTATGTTATATAAATTCGCCCTAAACTTGGGGCTACACAAATTAAATTTTATATCAATGTTTGTGTTGTTATAGAAATTGGTGATCCAAAAGCGTGTGGCTAGACAAATTAAATTACATTAAATTTGTAATTTGTATTGTTATAGAAATTGGCGCTCCAAAATCGTGGGGGTACAAAATCAAATTACACTCAATTTGTAGTGTTATAATATATATGATTCCGTATAGAAGACTTTATGATTGCGTATAGAAATTTATTACGCAAAATTTACAGAAAAATAAAGAAATGTAATTCGATTTATATAACACTCGATGTAGTGAAGGCTAACATATTACGTAAATTCTAAAATGCTTTAACCTGTTGGCTGGAAAAATATCACGCTATTGTTAGATACCAAATCTCATAGAGACTTTACTGAAATATGTGCTTGTACTGTGTATATTAACAAAGGTTGTATACAGAATAAAGTAAAAGAACTACATTTTATAGATACATTTTATTGCTAATAACTGTGTCTATTCTCAGAAAAATGGATAGCCAACATTTTGAAATAAAAAGTCTTACACCCAACCAAAAGCAACCAGCGTACCGCGTGCGTCATTTAATTGTGCGAGGTGTGTGCAAGGCTCCCAGTAGGCTGCGCCATTATTCTCAGCGCATGGCCCAGAATGCAGTAGATTTTTCTCAAACCTCGGCAGCATATAAATGTAAGCGGCCAGCAGCCGGTCAGAGCAGTTTTGGATATACGATATTTGAGTGCATCATTAGTGTTGTTATTGTTCCCTAATATTTGGGAAAAAATTATTATTCTACAATCTTATTGTATTTTACGCAAGATTTTAAATACTTTAATATGTGGAAATGAAGTGAAAGTTATAGGTGATCAGACGTGTTAATAAAGGGGTAAGTCAAAGTAAAACAAAAAGGCGTCTAATACCCTGGACTAGGAAAATCTAGGTGGAAGCACCTAACGGAAGCATTTTCGGGAAACTCACTACGTCTGTGTAGCTGTGACCTTCTACGTTTTCTCTAAGAGTCTGTAATATCGTTCATTGCATAAACAAAATTAAAACACATGTAGACATATGATATCAATCGTTGAGGTGGACAATTGTTGTGTATTCAGGATTTCATAAATAAAATATCAATAAACATTGTTGTGCAGATGAACACAGACGTCTACAGAAGTCTTGAAATAGGAAAGTATGCAACGAAATCCAACAGATATAAACTAAGTTTGGTGATTACAAAGAAGCCTCTACCACCTTACAAACTTTAAAGTGATCCAAAAAGTTTAAAATCCCAGACGTGATATCAAGGCTCATATTTGTTAACGAATATACTTAACAAGTTAGATTATAACCTTATAATAACAGATTTTCGTAATCGTTTCTTAAAAAATAAGTCATAAGCAAAAGTGAAACTTATGTGCAGGAATATGTATTCGAGAGTATAATAAAATTTTACCATAGTCGTAAAAAAAATTTGTTTTGTTATTTACTAAAATGATCTTAGATTTGACTTCTTCCTGCTTTGGCGATCACAGTTTTGCAACAGTACGTAGCTGTAACCAGGCTAGACGCCAGTCCTTATTAACCAGACTGGAAAATGTGTTAAACGTTACGAGGTGCTGCTGGTGTCTGACAGCTTTGTCTGCGACATTTGGAGCTTCTTGTTCTATGTGCAAACACTTTACAACGAACAAACGTAATCTCTTACTGTGTATAAAAGGTCGATTAAAGGTGAGACAATTATGTATATATGTGCACTATAAATAATGCTGCTTTAAATAATATATGGTATCCGCTACCAGTGTACAGCAAGTAAAGAACTGAAAAACGTTTAAAAACTTTTAGAAAACTTTTGTTGTAGAAAAAGCGAACAGTCAAGAATTTCTAGTATCAGTAAACAAAAGCTGTATCATTGTACATTTAATTTATATATACGTTTAGAGGTTTCAACGCACTTTTCATCCTTAGCTTGTGTCAACGTAATAATAGATAAATCCTCAGACTAATTTGTATCAAATCGCTAAAATGATCGTAATTTTTACCGTTAGGTAAAATATAATGTTTAAACATTTGATTACTTGGAATTTCGTGTAATTATAAAACAGACTTTAACCTAACTTTATTTCTTACTACAAATTATTTTTTATTATTACAACTACTATGATAGCTTAATGTAAAATAAACTTGCTTAACGTTTTCTTATATAACAAATGAATTACAGTAGCACATCAATTCGATATATTAGCGATTAACCGTTTCCATAACCCTGATTTACTTGTTACTAATAGTATCCTTTACATTGCAATGAACTGAAATGTTGAATTGCCAAAAGTTTTTAAAACAAAAGTGTCTGATAATTATACAATTTTCGGGCAATAATTTATTTTATTCACTATTTTTAAACACTTTTTGCACTATTCATGCACTAAAAATATTTTCTCGTTTAATATTTTTTTGTTTAATTGTAACTTTAAATTTATCTTTGTGTTTTCTATATTACCTTAGATAAGAAAAGAAACTTGAACCAGGAGAAATGAATGATAGTTATCAATGTAACTTATTATGGGTTTACAGTACTAATACCATTTAAAAATAGTATTTTTAAAATGATAGGTGATATAAACAATGCAATTGCGTATTCCTATTTCTGAAATAGTCCGAAGCCTATGTCTTCAGTGAAAATAATAAACCAACCAATTTAGTTATCTCATTACGTACAATTCGTATTTCGGTACTTACTATTGCTTTGTACGCGGCAACTAATTACGGTACATCACAGCTGGTAAGCACAGCGAGACAGTTTAGAAGGAAGTACCAGAATCTTCGCTAAACCACCACAGTTTCATGTACGGTACATGTTTTGTGTAACGAACTGTGCAAAGTGCGTAGGGACAGAGTTATCTAACTTTATAATAGCAGCACTCTACAGCGCAGCAGTCCTGTTGTTAATAGTTTTAAAGCAGTCCGTGTTAGCTGTGAGACAAACGGCTAACATTCATTGTCCATTTCCTTACAGCACACAGTTTGCGGTAATTAGTGCTGTTTTCAAAACAACTTGAACAATAATACAAACTAAAAACAAGTTAAACTTGTTGGCACAGCACTCGCTTATAATGTGGGATATCGTGTGTGAAAGTTCTCTATTGGCAATAATGTGTTTGATTAGTTGCAGGCAATTTGACGTTTATGGAGTGACAAACATTCGCAAATTTTGCAAATATACAGAAGGATTGTAATCTAATATGTACTGTCACCCACATTTGCTTATAACAAATATCTGAAAATATATGCACTAACATAGTAAAACTATAATTTCATAAACCTAATACACAAAAAAGCAATTAAAATATTAAATGGATCTTCATGAAGACTAAATTAAACAATTTATTATTGAAATGCAAAGGAACCTGGTATTACCTTCCGTATTTTAAAACTTCTCTGCAAAGGAATCTATCTTGTAATCATCTTTATTCTCCATGTGTCTCCAACGTTTCATGTATGTCTTTTGCAAATAGTTTTGTAAAGTTATTTGTCTCATACTTATACGTGAAAGATACCTAATGTTTAAGAAGCGCTAAATGCATTCTTAGTACTTTATTCATAATGCGACGTAAATGAAAATGCTATAAATATTATTATGGAACTTCATAATACTGAAAAGCGTAGTTAAATTGTTTAATCAAGAAAGCTATATTTTGTGCTTTATAATCGGGTATTGACATTTATTTTGCGGTACGTTATAGTTAAAAATATTGTAACGATGTAAATCAATCGAAGAGAAGAGTCGAAAGCGTTTCTCTGCTAGTCGAGCAGCTGCAGCGTTTCATTCAAAGCCGCACTCAAGTACCGTCCAGATTACCCTGGAGAGCACTTGAAATACACATTATGCTGGCATGCCGCAGTAAGGATGGAAAGTTATTCTGGAGCACCTGCGCTATCTATATAACCCACGGCAGCTGGCTATGTCAGTTCAGTAATAGTGAGCAATATGGATCGAGTCATTAGTGAAAAGTGATTGTTGTGTTATAAGTAGTGCGGAATTCTTAATAGTTGGCATTATTAACAAATTAATAATTAGTTAAATTAGTTTGCATGTGGACAAATTTAACTTGAATTATTGTACGTGTTGGTTACAAATGGTTATTTGTGATTAATTAAGGCTGGTAATTAGTGACTTCGTTGGTGTCTGTATTTCGTTCCCACTGTACCATACGACGATCAGTGAGACCGTCGTAACAATATTTTTACCTTCTAATAGAGAAGTTCGTATAATACTTTTCTGTGAAGTTACATTTCTATTGCAAATTTATATAATTTGTAGTTATTTGTTTGTCATAATGGAAATAAATTTATCATTAACTGGCTAAAGACATTTATTGGCATCTAGTAAACCTTTATTCTGGTCTACTTCCTACCTTTTCATGTTCATATAAAATAGTGAGCATGTTAATAAAATTTTCCTGTAATATTTTTGAAAAAAACACTTGGCGAACTACATTCCTAACAGATTCTAACTCCGATTTTAAACGGTATTTTAAGTCGATATATACAGCCTTTTGAAAGCATTCATATTTACACACGTACCTTTGGTAAGCATAAAAGCTTATTTTTCTGTTTACTTATTTGTTTAAAAATATCATTAAACTTCAGAAAATACACATGCACTATTCAAGCCCTCTCAAATATTTTTCTACACATTGCTTGATCTGATTTTATTATTAAAAAATTTCTTTCCCTACCACACTTCACCAAGGCCATTCCTAGCTTATTTATACATTTCTCACAATTACACAGAATTGTTTAGATCATTGTTTGTTTAACGTCGGCTGTTTCTTTAACATAAATTGTCTTAAGTCTAAATCATTTAACGCAATTAATTTTGGGACGATACAAAAGTTCAAAGGAATCTTATACTTTTGCTTACAATTTTTATGCAAGAGACTATCGGCGTAACAAATAGGCATCCCTACTTTCAAAGTACATCCGGTAATAATATTTATTATTTAAAGTTAGAGTATAAATAAATACAAACTGAAATGTCTTGCAAAAAAACATAGGTGTAAATATTTTGTTGCAATGACGTTTGTACGCTTCAAAACTTTTGCTATTCTTAACTTCTTCAACAACAGTTTTAAATTAAAATACAGTTTACAACAAGAGCAATACAACAAGAGTAATTTTGTCTTTTCGAGTTCCGACAAATTCAAGTTTATTGTAATCTATATGTATGTTTTTCTCTATCTCATCAGCATTCTTCAACTTAACCATAATCAAAAGTCACATTTAAAATGTATTAGAAAACTTAGCTTCACCACTGAGACACTTCTGTTTTGTATATATGTTATCAGTGTATCAACTAAAACATGGTTATTATTGAAAGGTTTCGGAGAGATCTAGGTCACTTAGTATCATGAATAGAAAATTGATTTCAAATTTTTCGTTGACTATGCAGACAGGAATAATATTGCAATTGGATTTCCACATTTCCACAGCCACGAAAGTTGCATAAAACTCGCATCTTATTTTCATTTGTAGTTTTATTTGAAACCGTGTAAAGAGCAGACTTCTGCGCTCTTGTTCTTTCTTGTGATACTTTCAGATGAACATAATATTATCCTTTCCTTGATAAACAAATTTAAGTTAGAGTCTGTGCCCGTATCTTGTATACTCTACGTGTGCACCACAGTGTCGTTGTATCTGATTACCTTTAATCAGATTTCCTCTTATTGAAATACATTTGTTAAATCAGTCTGCAATTTTAAAATCTGTCTGCCTTAAATGTACATTTCTTTACAGTCGTTTACAATGTTTTCTGCTGTTCTATTAATTTAATTCAAACACTTTTTGCTACGGTCTATTTCTTGATGCATATGTAATATATTTAATATTTATAATGACTTTACCTCAAGATTTTTTTCCCTTATTTGGAACATGCTTCGGGAAACTTATTGTTCCCATCCTCAGCCTTCTTAATTTAAAATCTTGTGGAATACTTGTGTTTTGGTAGAGTATATAACAACAACCAACCAAAATACAAGTACTCCACAAGATTTAAAATTAAGAAGGCTGAGGATGGGAACAATAAGTTTCCCGAAATATGTTCCAAATAAGGGAAAAAACATTTTGAGGTAATGTTATTATAAATATTAAATGTATTAATTATTTATTCAAAAACGTTTTGATACAGTCTATTTCTTGATGTATATAATATATTTAATAATAAAATTTATTTATAATATTCATAGTTATATTTATTTATAATAATAATAATAATAATAATATTACAATATTTAATAATAATAAAACAGCAACCAACCAACACACAAATACTTTACAAGAGTCAAAATTAGGAAGGCTGAGGATGGAAACACAAAGCGTCCCGAAACATGTTCCAAATAAAGGAAAAACATCTTGAGTTAATGTCATAATAAATATTAAATATATTAATTATTTCATAAATGATTTTTCCTATTTGTCTACTTTATTTTAACTTGGTATTCACTTCAATGTGCAGAATAAAAGTTACTTTAATTATTATTAAAATAACATACACAAAACTAATAGCGTACGAAGCGTTTATGTGATTACATTTGGTTACGGTGAAGAAGGAAATTCACACGTGTGTATTTTGTTATTTATATTCTTAAACAACTTTTTTTACGTTTGTCTGTTATGTTTGACATAGCAGCTTTCATGATTCTGTATCCTGTAAATCAGGTTGTATAATATGAAGAAATTTTAAAATTAGTGCACGGTTGGATTTTTACTTATGAACATTATTAATGGTATTACTCAGGAAAGCTTTTAATAGAGCGATAAGACCAAAGTTATGGGACATACGTAAAAATAAAAGTATATCACAACACCTAGTTCAGGCTATAACACCTGGTTCAGGTTATAAACAGTTTATATAGACACACCGCGATAATCATAGACGACGGAGAAGAGTCTATCCCAATTGAAACAAACCAAGGCGTAAGACAAGGTTATTGTCTGTCACCATTACTTTTTAACCTTTATCTGGATGATATCCTTAAAAAATGGAAAGAACAATCCCCTGACGGTATTAAAATCCACCGAAATAAAAGCTTGAAAACCATTTTCTTCGCGGATGACCAAGCTATATTCGCCATTTCAGAAGATGATCTCCGGCGAGCATATGTATCTTACATAAAATAGGAAAAGAATATAACTGTAATATATCTGAATCAAAGACAAATGTAATAGACTTTATAGGAGATGAACCGGTTCGAACCAAAATATGCATAGAGAACACATGCGTAGAACAAGTAAGACATTTCAACTAACTTGGACGTGACGTTACTTATGATCAAGATACAGATATAGAAAATAAAGTAACGAATTTCACAAGAATGTGTGGAACGATTTGGACAACTTTGAGAAATAAATGTGGAAAAGAAACCCAAATAAAATTTTATAAAACAATGGCAATACCTACACTACTGTATGGTTCTGTAACTTGGGTTATAAAAAAAAAAAAAAAAAAAAAAAAAAAAAAAAAAAAAAAACAGAAGATACAAACAGCAGAAATGAAATTCATGAGATCAGTTAAAAAGTGTAATAGAAGAAATCATATAGATATGAAGTGAGGAGATAAGAAGTAATTTAGATATTTTTCAGTTAATGAAATGATTAAAGAATACACAGGAAAAAGGATTCAACACATCATTAGAATGGAAGAACCTAGAATGCAATACCGAAGATGGCGAAAGATTACAACCCTAGAGCCAGAAGAAAAGTTGGTAGACCTAAGGAAAAGTGGACTGTGGAATAAGAACAGGCTGCTAAAGCCTAAAACCGTTAAGAAGAAGATGATGATGATGATTCAGGAAATCCTTTTAAAATTCATTGTTGTGTGGGAAAACAATTAATTACGCATCCTGATGGTTGTGTTTGGTTTGAAAGTTAACCATTGTTTTCGTGTACATTTTCTCGTCATATATTTTAGTCGGCAAGTCCCCATATTTCGTAATGTACCTGTTCTGGTTCTGGAACAAGTTAGTTGTTTAAATGTTAAGCGTGTGTTCTGTCACTACGTTCTTTAAAAAAACGACTGTTTACAGTAATACCTTCCACTTTCCTTAGTTCTGTAATTTATGGTCAGTAGCCTATATAGTAAAGGTACCTGTATAATCAACAGGTTCGTGGACCTCATTCACCGTGTTCCTTCTCAATAAAACCGTTATTTTTTCATTACAATAACATTAAAAAAGGATAATCATCTGTTTTCCCACATTTTATGTGTAAATTGATTTTTCTAGTAACTATTTATTATGTTATTTATAACTGTTTGTCGCACAAAATATTGTTACAACGGTCTCACGGATCGTCGTATGGTACAGTGGAAACAAAATACAGACACCGATAAAGTCGCTAATTACCACCTTTAATTAATCACAAATAACAATTTGTAATCAACAAGGTACTCTCGTACAATTATACAAGATAAAATTGTCCACACGCAATAATAATGTCTCCTATAAGAGTTCCGAACTAATTATAACTCAATAGTCAATTTTTATTGATCACTTGCTCGGCACTAAAAAAATTGTCTACCGTATCTGATTCACTAAGCCGGCCATTGTTGCTTACATAGGTCCAGCAGATGTTCCAGAATAATTTTCAAATCTTTTGGCGGCGTGCCAGCATAATTTGCATAGTTAAAAGTGCTCTCGAACAGTCTGGAACGTTTTTTCAGTGTCCGAGACGCTGCACCTGCTCAGCTAGCCGAGAAACAGGTGGAAACATGTTCTCGACTCTTCGAGAGAGTTCCGTAATTGTCGCAGCAATATATACAATTGACCATGGTTTTTTACACAGTAAGATGAGAAGAGTGAGAAATTTACACTTCAAACGTTTATCCTGGAATACAAACGGAAAAACCTAATTCGTTTCACTGTATTACTTTATACAATGGGGAAGTCTGTTCTTTAAACAGAACAGATGTAACTAGAATAAGCCTCAACAACCACGGGGTCGATTATGAACCTAGTCTCGGGACGTTTTGTGTTCAAGACATAACATTTCTTCAAGTTCAAGAGTCATGTAAATTGTAATGCAGAGTTTCAATTAATTAATTAAGACAGTGATTCTTTATTATTTAAATATTATTGTTTATCACAGGATACGTTAAACAACGGCTCGAAAAATCTTCTCCCTTTTCCTATTTCACATTTTTTTAAATTGTTTTAAAACCCAGACGTTTTTGGAACTTGTTTCGACTTCTAAACACACACTTATAGTAATCTCCAAGTATCAATGGGCACTGGCACTCCAGCCGCACAGACACTTTTTAAACACAACCTACAGTTTACAAACACCGAGCTACTATCTCGAACACATACAAATTGGTATGTGTAAAGAGTAAAGAGTGTCAAAGACAGTACTTATCACTAAATGCCAATTTATGGATGCGACAGAAGCAAACTTACTGTACTGTAATTACAGTACATACATGGTACATTGACGGATTCAGTACCAGATTGTGTACACACTTGGTACGGGTAAGTAACTTACAATTTCAAAAAGACTCATTACACTACACAAGTTAAATAACAACTTTTTGTTTTAACTATATAATAGTTTTTTGTTTATTTTACCATATCGGGTTTGTTTTGTCTGTATGAAGAAAGAATACTTATGTGTTAAAAAAATGCTACTATACTATCATGAAGATTCCCGTAATTATTTATGATTAGGTCTCAGTAAAATTATCCGTAATGTAATCAGGACTCAGTAGTTTATCTTACTTTACCGATACGTTTCGAACACAATGACGTCACTTGTTGCAACCTTCTTACTACAGGCTAGTTTACTTCTTAAATGTCTCGCAATTGTGTTAGTGTATGTTAAAAAATGTAGCTTTAATACTAATGTTTTACTAATCATAACAATATTTGGGGAACTAAATATAAATTCATTTGCAAAAATTAAAATATAAAACAGGGCGGGATTTGAGAAACAACCTAAGAATAATTAAAAATACAAAATTTGCTCTATCGTTTCCGTATTCCGTCTCTCCTATGTTCTTTCTTTTCTCTTAGTGAATGAGCGCGGGCTCCTCAAAACGAGGGGTTTGATGAGATCGTACCTATCCTATACTCCTAGGGGGTATTTTTGGATAGTAACAGAATCAGCGACTTGAATTACAACTAAAATTAAATAAACGATTCTAATTGTGGAGAGTTAAACAGATGAAGACGAACCCTGTAACATACATAAGAAAATATGAAAGAAAATTAGTATGTGATTACGAGCAGTTTTTCATGTCACGTAAACCACCGATAGGGGTTTTAAGATTGAATTGTATACGACAGATCTGGTAGGCTCCACAGTATAGGTACCATTAATATATAACGATAACACCAATTTCAGTGGTTTTGGCCTACTAGTCGGCAGTGGAAGAATGCGAACGCTTCATACTCAGTGAGAGAGCATGAAAATTCTACATAACTTATATATTCCTAACGTAATATGTCATATGATTTAAATCACATTAAATTTGAAAATATCTTACTGAAACAGTACGGCTTGAATTGTTTTATCTGTAATAGTTACGTCAGTAAAAATGTAGCTATAATTCCTTTCTTACGTAAAAGTACCAATACTTTTACAATGAAACTAATACATATATATTGTTTACATTGTAAGTACAGATTGCCACTTAATGTTATTGAAACTATATTTATTACTTTGTTTGTAATCGCAATGTACATTGACAGCTTTATTTATACTTTTACATGGCGTCATTTACACTAGCAAGAAGAAAAGACTAGTAAACTGGAAAACTTGTTTCCTTAAAACCGAACATTATATTCATGAAAGAGAACAGAAAATCTTATTCCTCGTAATAAATTCCCCTAGTTACAAGCATCTAGTGTTTGTGAACACAAAAGTTTTTTTAACATTGTCTTCATTCTTTTTGACCAAACAAAAATTTATATACCGTACATAAATCTATTAAATTCAACCACACAATAAACCACACAATTTAAATATAAACGATTAAGAATAGGGAAATGGTTTACAAAGCTAGTATCAAGGTGTTGTTGTCCAAGTTATAAGGATGTTTAGATTATTTACGTTTTAAAGTAAACTGAATAAAAACTAATAGTGAAATAATTTTTTAAGTCACAATTATATTTTTTAACCAAAAGTATCTGTCTTATAAGCCGCAAGGTTACCTTTTGACATACATACAGAAAATGGAACTTTTGTAGTACTCTTAAAGCAAAAACAAACTATAGTGTATTTTTAGTATGACAAGGGAGTATGTGAAGAAAAAGGTGAGTTATAGGTGAGCCTGTCGGACAAATGTAAACGATTCACAGCCATGACGGTGACGATAAGGTTGTTAATGATGTGATACCTTTTATTAGAGAGTTAGTATTCATGTAGATAAAAGTTCAAATATGGTCTAGGTTGTAAGACTATCTTACCAAACTACGTCTCACACACTGACAGATGACTGAAAAAGTTGCAAAACTGGCAAATTACTTGTTTTCATAATCAAAACAACTGTCATGAAGACAAAAGCAGAGCTAAGTCAGTGCTTTATATTTATAAAAGTTAAGAGTAAACTTACGAACGATTAGTTTCTTCGCTCTCATTGTGGTGGCTACAAAGAAGAAATCGAAACTATGATGGTTGCTGTTATCTGTTAATTATTATTTACTGTTATGTGCTTTAAGTGAACGTTTCTCAGTGTGGACACTTGACGCAACTGTCAGACAGTGCACAGACCAGGTCAAAACAATTTACACGCTTAATTTTTTATCAACGATTTACCTCAATGTTTATGGCACTCTACAAAGCTCAAACTTACACATTTTTGTGGCAAAACGTTCAGATTATACGAGAATAATATTTGTATAATTGTACTTGAATAATTTATGTAAAGCTAGTGAAGCAATTTAAATAAACGTTTCAAATTATTTATACAGTATTTGTATTACGTCAGTGCTCTATTGTGACTCAGTACAGAAATCAAAAAGGTTTAAAAAATATTTCTGTCTACCTGAACTGTGTGTGTGTGTGTGTGTGTGTGTGTGTGTGTGTGTGTGTGTGTGTGTGTGTGTGTGTGTGTGTGTGTGTGTGTGTGTGAAGTGATGAAAATGTGATATAAAAATTACTAAACATATAATACTAAAAACATTAAGAACATATTTGAGACATAGGCCTAAGTTTATTAGAATTTACAAAATTAATTTTCTTATTGTGGAATATGGTTCAATTTTTTTATCAAAAAAATAGTAAAAAACCAATAGTAACAAGGAATTACTGTCGGCATTGATAATGCTGCCATTTCATAACTGAATTTGTTAAAAATTAATTTCTACCATGTACCTCGTTTCTGTGTTCTCTCGATATATATAATGAAGAATTCAATTCAATTTTGAGATTTATTTTTTAGACATAAAGTGTTTTTTTATAAGAACTTTGTAAAGTAAAACTTGCCTTATAATTTTTCAATTGTTCATAAACAAAGAATATGTTTGTTATTAAAAAGTGCAAAATTTGGTGTGCCTCAAATATAATATTTTATGTTCTTATCAAATAAAAATTACATATTATTGTGTTTAAATGCGCACAATATCGAAACATGAGGTTCGGCATCGACACCACAGTCGCTAAAGTAATCAACACAAACAGCCCCTAAAGCAGTCATAGAAAACCTTTGAATTTATGGGGACATATATAACTGAGGACCAGTTTGATGGGCGCACCTCTCGCAACCCCAGTAATGGAAAATAGGAAGATGGGGAGTTCAAAAACTGGACGTTACAAACATTAACTGTCGCTTAAACGATTTCTGTATATATATTGCGACAACACAAATTACTAAACTATTGGCGCATAGAATATGGTAGTATGTGTATCTTAAATCAAAAGTCTATATTGGAGGGTTTAAGATTATTTATTGCAGAAGACATATGTAATTGTTTATATGGTATATTTGATAAGTATAATAATGGTAGTGTTTGATAGAGAGTCTTTTAAAATGTTAATTACTGTTCATACACGTGATGTGATACGTTACAGTGAGGAGTTAAGTGATGATTCCCACGATGATGTTGCTGAAGAGAAGGGGGGGGGCTTTGCTGCGTTGTTGAGTCGTCAGGCGTGGCTTATAGATGATAGACGGTTCACCCTGGAAACGCTTTCAGCTGGGCTGGTGTCCTGTAATTCCCACGATGACTCTGACGCTTCGCACACCACAACGGTTCTATGGATCTTACTATTCGTTAAATTAATATAGAGCTTATAACTAACAAGTATCTCAGGTAACAGTGAGTTTTATATAACAACGGTATATTGAACTTATACCACTCCAGACTCTTCAAGTGTTCACGCGAATCACAGGGTCTACCGCGATCAGCAGACCTCCCTATGCGGAAATCTTCCACTAACGCGGAAACTTCTTGATGATAAAACTTACTATTGCGTAATTATTAAATTTTACTGACACTGCAGAAAATCTCACACAGTTATACAGTTCACACTCACTTATTACACACGTAATGCTTTAGTAATAACGCCGTGTGTAAAGAGGTAATATTCAACTGTTCTGAGTCTTCACACGCGTTACTATCGCCGAATAGTCTTTACAGATTCTTGCAAGCGGACAATTCTTGAACAAGAACTGCGCGACCCGATCGTGATAGATGGTAGAGAAGAACTCTCGTAATTATGCAAGCAATGGTATAATAACAATACAGTGTGTAGATGTAAAACTCGAATAACTCTGAGTCTTCACACGCGTTACTACTGCCGAACAGTCTTTACAAAATCTTGCAAGCGGCAGAATCTTGAACAAGAATTGTACGTCCCGATCGCGATAGCTGGCTGAGAAGAACTGCCTGTGCAACAACAGGCTTAAGAAAATTTCGGACTACCTTCCAGCATTTAATTGGTGGAAGGAAGTCACATGGTTACATACAACATGACAAGCAACTTTTCATGCTGTAAAGTGCATTAACTATGTAAGAGCATGCATAGCGGTAATCAGAATACCCTTATCTCATGCATAACTGCATACTTTAATAATATCATATATGAATGTCAAATAATAGCCAGAAATATACAGGGATTGTAGCGAATACATTTGTCTATGTTCAGTTCAGTGTCATAACACAACGATAATTTATTCACGCACAGCCAGGGAAACGTTTACCACTCGCGCACGCGCGCACATTTCCACAAACACAGTACATGAATAAACAATAAATAAATAACACACAGTTTTACTAAACTTAAATCCTTATCCTTACTAAAATACAACTGATATCATAACCAAATCTAACAACTATCAATTTAAACATGAATGTTCATAGTCTGTGTATTATATGAGCTTGCCCCACATATCAGGATCCTGTGATTCATTGCAATATAAAAAAGCCAAATATAACTCACTCATTCATACACGCACTCATCACGAAATCTCCATAAATATAAAGCCTACAAATTTGAAATTCGGCACGTATGTTCCTCTTGGCTCCAAGGTGCTCGCTAAGAAAGGGTTTTGAAAACTTTAACGCCTAACCGCGAAAAAAAAGCGAAAACCCGCTAAACACCGTGACACCGATAGTGCAGATTTTTTCAACTGTCCGCTTCATGAAAGTCTAATGTTTATTTTTTACATTCCTTTAGGCTTTTGGGGAGTTACCAAAACAGTATTTTTTTCATCTAACCTATAGCCACGAGGAGGGGCGAAAATAACCGCGAAACAGTTTACCCTGTCCCTCTGTTCCTTGCTATGTGACGCTGAGGGTTTATTTTGAGTTATAAGTTCGGCACATATATTCCAAACAGGGTACGGAGACACTGTTTGGCCAGTTGCATACGAAAATCGTTCAAGAAACAAAAAATCCTGTTTCGATTGTACTACAAATTATTAAATGTTGGTGAAACACGGCACCTATAAGTAGGCCTATCTCTCTCTCTCTCTCTCTCTCTCTCTCTCTCTCTCTCTCTCTATATATATATATATATATATATATATATAATATGTAACGGTACATATCTTCACCGTACATTTGAAAACAACTATAAGGAATAAAACACTCATTAATTAACACCAGAACACCGAAGAGATGGATAATAGATGAATCATTGTGTACTAAGTATGATATCCGGTCCGCGAGCTAATTAAAACAATAAATGAAGAATCGTAAACAATATTGAAGAATAAAATATAGAAAAAACATAATAATGTGATTAACCAATAACCCAATAGATATGGTAAGTGAGAGGACAAAACCATATACCAACAACAAACACCAACAAGATACAGAAGGTAACATGAATAAACGCAAATAAATTGATAAGCGAGGAAGAGTTAACAAATCTACTCTACAATGTGCCAATATGTGTACCAAGATATAATGAAACAAATAAACCAAGGAGTCTGCAGAGTTAAGAAACCAGTAAAGACACACAGACATAGACAAACTATTACTAAAGACTTGACCATAACTAAAACTCTTTATTCTAAGATAAAAATATAATTAATCAACAATAAAAACAATGAAATAAGATATGGAAATATAAGAATGAGTTAATTATCGTAGCAATAACAGAGTACCATGCCTCCTTTTAATGCAAGTAAACCCAATTAAAATATATAAAAGAAAACCTGCCAATCACCAGTAAACATATAAAAATAGTGTTAAAAAATAATAAATAATGGTTAACAAGAACAGAAGTGTAAAATAATAACCTTAAAACATTGAGATCAGGGATAAAAGCATAGACCATTGTTGTCAGACAAGGGGGTCCCAAATAACCTCAATCCTGGTACAAAGTCACTTGTAATTAGAATAATCTAAGAGTAAAACATTGTAAAACTAGTTTAGGTTATGCAATAATGAAAATAGACATTATAAAGACAAACTTAGTGCTATGATTTAGTAATTAAGAGTGACATGAGTTGTGTTTAATGTAATTACACAGACTGAAACGGACAGAAAGATGTACCCATTAAACACACTCAGAATTCCCACAATATTGTAAACCAAAAAAGGACAGTGACATAAATGTGTACTGCAATATGTAATACTACTATTATAGTATAAAATAATGATAATGAACTATTAATTAAACCATAATTATGAAAAATTAAGGTAACTGTCTAACTACACTAGATGCAAGAAGTATTAGTGAATTATTCACAATATCACATACAATAATGGGAGGCTAACCATTATAAAACACTCTTTTGACTATAAAGACCATTTGTACAAAAAAGAACTACTTAAAATTGAGTATATCATTAACCATGGACCGAATCATAATGACACATGGCATACTAAAATTATGAATAACTAATAAAACTAAAAACAAGAAATTAATCTTATATTTAAAGAAAAGCTGAGATATCCAGAAGTTGTAATGGACATTTCAGAATGACTATATCACAGTAAAAAATGGACAGAGCCAATTAAATAAAAAAAAGTGAATCAAATTAACTATGCTCTAGGCCAAAGAAAGCATAGACCAAATATTGTAATTTTATTAATTTTAGACCATTATTGTAGTAGAGATTATCAAAAAAGGACTTGGGAAGAAACATATGGATGAAATGTAATCACCAGAATGTTCAATTTCCATAATTAAACCTGTAAAATCATAAGAAATATGTCATAGTCGTAAGTGAAAAACATTAACTTTTTAATTAAAGCACCAACATATGTCTTGTGAGGACTTGTTTTAAAGAGCAAATGAATTGTAATAACATGGTGTGGCTATATCAAGTATTACTAGTAACGCAAGGACGTTAAACCAATTTAAAACATATTCTGTTTATTTTGGGCCAAAATATAGTGTCATAACGCTACTCTCCACCCTAAAGTCATTAACAATTTTATACAAATTAATTATTTCGCCGAGGGAGTGATCTCGTTCTAAGGAACGGCAGCAATCTCTAAGCCAATGAAATCGATCAAAATCAATAGGGTTTGTATGTAATCCCAAAATTGGAACAGCGGAGAGAAGCAAATTTCTTCACACTTCATATCTGGCGAGCGAAGCAGTACGACGGCCATTTCTGTGCGCGAATAAGTCGAATTCGGAATCGAATCAGCTGTTCGGGTATAAATGTAAACATTTGGTCAACATAACCAAAAATTTTTTAAGTGTCGAGTTTAATGCATAAAGGCAACTGCAATAGTGACACAACATTGCAGAAGGTGCAGTAGGCTGTAATAAAGTGAATTACAGGAAGTATAGTGTTTTATTATACTTATTGAATTTTAACTTGGAAACATAAATTTTTATGATTTTGACATTGAGTCATGGAAGCAACCATGAAATCTCATAGCTTTTAAACGTGAATAAATAAATTGATTGACATTAATTCACGAACGTTAATGAACATTATTTGAATTTTTATAGAAAAATAAATATTTTTAACCTACATTATGAAGGTTAACCAACTTAGTGAGATAGACAATGAGTTAATATGAACTCGAGTAGAGGTTATCTAACTTTAGGATTATTATTGTTCCAATTCATAAACGATTATTGAATATTTTAACCAAATCTATTTGAGCAATATACTGTAATTGTTTACCTGACAAGTGTTCAGCATTCAGTGGACATAATAATTTGTAACGAACATTAGATGAACTTATAATTCCAACTATTTATGTATTTTGTTATGTATAGGTTAAGGAATTACATTATTTTTAATTAGATAATACTTTGTATCAACTCAGCATGCCTGAAGTAACCTTAATTTTGACGATAGTCGAATTTATAATTCTATGTTAATAATTTAAAAACTTTTAATGTCGTTTTATTTATACAAATCAGTTCCAACTACACAGTTTAAATAGCAGTGCAGACATTTTCTGTTATGTATCTTGCAGTCTCAAAGGAACCACGAAAAAATTGTAAAAATAATGAAAAAGACTCCACGTTATATTTTAAATTTCTTTTAAACCAAAATAGTTTAACTACCCTGAAAGTAAGAGTTAATAAGAAATAATGTCAATGATTAATGAGGGAAACAGCCAGTTATAAATATCAACTAAAAATTTCCAATTTTTTAAAATATGTTAATAATTCAAATTGTGTAACAGAAAAAAGAGTTGACGACATTCATTTAATAGACAATACTGGTACGTGTTAGGTAACCATTAGTACTTCCACAAGTGGCACCATTTAACTCTGATATATTAAAATCGAGTTATCTATTCGCTTGTTAACGTGTTTGTTAACGAACTAGACCTTCAAACTCAGTAAGTACATGGTGAGTACATAACTTGTGTTTATTTCAGCAATAATTGAACCTACGGCTTTGAAAGCTTTAACGCCTATCCGCGAAAAAACGCGAAAACCGCAACACTGCTAATGCCGCTTTTTTAGTTGTATCCTTCCTGCAGTACTTTTTTCCACCACCTTCACGAGAGCAAGTAGCCGTTGTCGCCAACCGTGAACAACTGAGGGAACTGTCTCATGATACCGTTCAGCTGTCCGAAACAGTTGCTGTGAATGTTTCAAAATTAAATCAAGAACAGAGGAAAGCCTACGATGAAATCATGCCCACCATTGCTTCTGATTCTGGGCAGTTGTTCTTTCTTGACGCTCCTGGTGGTACTGGCAAAACGTTTTTGATCAATCTATCGCTAGCCACAATTAGTGGCGAAAGGAACATTGCCGTTGCCGTTGCTTCCTCAGGTATTGCAGCTACCTTGATCGACGGAGGCAGGACGGCTCACTCCGCCTTCAAGTTACCTCTCAACCTGAATCATTCTGAGAGAACACCGCTCTTTGTAACATCTCTAAGCAGAGTGACATGGCTGAGGTGCTTCGAGAAGCCAAAGATTTTGTGTGGGATGAGTGAACCATGGCCACAAGCGAGGTACTGAGGCTCTGAACAGGAGGCTTCATGACATTAGGGGCCGCAACCGTCTTATGGGTGGAGTTACGGTGTTTTGGCTGGTGGCTTCAGACAGACCTTGCCTGTTGTGCCACCGTGGACACGTGCAGATGAAGTCAAGGCCTGTCTTAAATCAACTCTCTTATGACCTAATGTAAAAGTCCTGTCCTTGAGAGTTAACATGCGTGTCCACCTCCAACACGACTTATGGGCAGAGGAGTTTTCTAACTTATTGCTTGATATTGGTGATGGCAAGATTTTGGAAGGGAGGGAAGAATAAATATTCCTGGTAACCTTTGCGATGTAGTGGGAGATCTAATCAGCTTCAGTGACAGAATATACCCCAACATTCATCAGGTTAGAGAGGATTGCACTTCATGGCTGAGGGAAAGAGCTATTGTCACTCCAACAAACGACTCAGCCAACAGCATCAACAATTTTCTGTTGGAGAAGCTGCCGACTGAGCATATGAGGTATGAGTCTGTGGACTCTGTGGTGGAGGTCGAGGATGCTGTACATTATCCTGTGGAGTTCTTGCATACTCTTGACCCACCAGTAGTACTACCTCACGTCCTCTACCTCAAGGTTGGGGCTCCAATAATGCTGTTGCGCAATCTAAACCCTCCGAAACTGTGAAATGGCATCGGATTTCTGCACAAACATGTCATCGAATCCACGATTTTCACAGGCGTCGGTAAGGGAGAAACCGTCATCATCCCCCGAATTCCTCTGATCCCATCAGACTACCACTTTCAGTTCAAACGTCTGCAGTTTCCCATTAAGGTGCGCTACGCCATGATCATCCATAAGGTACAAGGGCAGAGTTTCATAGTTTCATAGTGGCTGGTGTGGATCTGAGGAGTGACTGTTTCTCCCATGGGCAGTTGTACGTGGCGTACTCCAGATTCAGTTCACCTGACAGCCTGGTCATCCTCCAGGCAGAGAGCAAAACCAGGAATGTTGTTTACAGTGAGGTCCTGAGCACTTAATCTTAGGGAGCAACTGAAAGTATATGCTAAGCAAGTTATTAGCCTGGCTACGTAGACCAAAAAAACAGGGGTGGTGGTGGGATCAAGGGCTTGTGCCCATCTATTTTATTGTTGTTAGACTTACAATAAAGGACTGTCTTAATCTCTAACAGAAACTTAGCTTACTCTCTCTAACTAAATAATACAGCGTTATTTTTAACAACTTATTAATTTTCAAGCTTTAATAGTTGATTGATCAAGTTTTATCAAATTGATCATATTGTAACTTGATTATCTTCAAATTGATCGAGCTTAAATAGCTTAAATAGTTTCTCTTAGTTTCTTAGTTTCAAAATACCGGTATCTAAGCTTCACAAATAACCTATTTCTATTTTCTGATTTTAAATTCTGTTTTCTTTCTGATAATGACCGTAGCGAAGCACGGGTATCCAGCTAGTAAGGATATAAGCGTAATACCCTTGCGCTTATATTTTGCGACGTAGAACACCGAATAAAAAAAAAGTTTGCAGTATTTTTCATTTTAATTTGTGAACATTTTTCATCATGCACACCCACGTTAAAAATAACAAAACTTTAAACAAAAAAAATGGTTACATAGAAACAAATTTTAATAAAAATAAATTAAAGAACTTACCACAATAACACTATTTTTTTATAAAGTGCACAGAAATCTACAACTTGAAAAAATCACATTTAAAACATAAATGAAGGTTTCAGTTCCTTTTCTTGAAAAACTAACTTACAGTAATTATTGTATAAAAAAGCAAAATTTGAAACGGCTTGAACTATTTTATAATAATTTCACATGACAACTCCGGTCGCCAATCTTCCCTATCCCCTCCTCGGTATTTCCCACTCTCTGTGGACAATATATGTCGTCATACCGAGCCGAGCCGTCGTGCATTGGCCATCACGGAGTCTGTCGAGAGTCAACGTAAAACTGAATTATGGGTCCGACAGTGTTTCCTAAACAGTCATCTGCGCCGATCTGTGCATTGCATGAATTACCTCCATCACAAGTATAGCTAAGTTGGCTACAGAGGAGAGAGGGGAGACAACGCGATATCAGCACACCGTCCCGCTCATGTATTACCCCTTACACTGTCGTCACACACGTGCTTCCATTGTTGTCGCCAGTCTTGCTGTAGCCGATGTTCACACTCTGAAATACTGTACAAGACTGTTGTGCGCATGTGCGAAATGAATGACAATTTTGTTCGCCTCGTAACGAGCTGTTTGTACACTGCGCATCTCTAAGCCACTGTTCAATTTCTATCGTCAGGTTTCTAACAGTTTCAGATAATTTTAAGTATTGCAAGTCCAAGTGTATGCGGAGCGGTTAAATGAAGTGGAGGTGTAAAAGAAATATGCAGCGCTAGAATTTATTCAGTCGGAACAGCAGAAGAAAGGATAATTTCAAGAAGAGAAGGTAACCGTAGTCATCCTGCAGTAAGCCACCAAGACTGCCGCGAAACGAAAAGCAGAAGTAACTATGCATGAAAGACCAACAGAAACTTTCCGTTCCGAAGCTGAAAATTTGGATTCCAGCAGCCGCAGAAACATTTTGCCACACCTACCAAAAGTGAGGACTAAGTCTTACAAACACTTGAACCAAAAAATGGGGAAAATTTCTGCACGTAGTTGACAGACAGAAACATATTAGTATTTGTACATGGGACAAAAAAAAATTCTTATCCGATTCACTTACTGTTCGTATGGACGGAACATTTCAATTTTGCTCTACTTTTTCACAACTTTTTACAATCCACGGTTTTCGAAATAATCATTACTTACTACTCGCTTACTACCTGTGTTTTGTGTTTAGCATATAAGACAACTGAAGCTTACAATTAGATATTTTATTTAATCAAAGAGGTGAGACATGCAAACGGTTTACTTTGGAATCCCAGAATATGATAATTGATATTGGAAAGCGATACATCGGGCACGTCTACCTCATGCCCGGTTTTTACACATGTGATTGGTTTCCGTTTTTACTTAACACAATCTTGGTAGAGAAAAACACAGAATTTAGGTTTGGTTTGTGGATATAAAAATAGGGATTTTGAAATCGTGAAATGGCTAAAATTAACATTTGGCGTGATCTTTTTACAACCTGATAAAGTAAGAGATTTTTTCGCCATGCTATTTAGCTAGACGTAATGACTGTAGAGTTAACGCTTATGAGATTATTTGGTTAAAATGTATGTAGATTAAGAAGACATAAAATGTATGTCTCGATTAGTGTCGTTGCGGACGCGTGACAAGTGTCACGTAATTGTCATTCATCTCAAAGTAGCAGCAATGTGTACGCACCACAGATACACTACAGCTAGGATAGCCGAGATACTTGCAGAACTTTCCGTACTGCGTAACAATATGAAATGAAGGAACTGATTTTTAAACTCTTGTAATTAAACTTTCAAATAACGAGCACTCGGTTGCAACGAGCAAGTGACCTTGGACTTTTCCGGTTCGTTTAAAGTAAATCCGACTGAAAGCACATTATTGTATACAGTAATATTTTTATAATTAGGTAGTTGAGTATATAATACAATGTTAAAAAGATAAATTTTTGTTAATCAGAAAAATGAAAAAATCTTGTATTTATAAAGTTATGAAGAAAAATAAATGTTTTAATAAACATTTTTAAATACACGTTTAAATTCAGAATTAACAAATAACAGTAAAATTTTCATGTTGCTGTAGGGTAGTAGACTAACCACTAGTTGAATCCCATGTCCCCTTTTAAGGGCCAAGGTCAGGCTCGTTACTCTGCGTTCTTGTGCCTGTACAGTGTATCTCATATTCCAGCCCCCTTCCACAAGCCAACTATGAGTAGAATCGTATTTCCAGTAAAAACCCTACGGCCATCGTAATTAGTCAACCTGACCGTAAAGTCTGTAGGCTATATTCTCATGTTTCGCTGCAATTAGCCTACTGTCCACGGTAAACTTAAAATACTTATACTCGTATTTAAAGTGCGTTTAGGGTCCTATTCTAATTCAGGTATTTGTAAGTCTCTTCTATTCCACTAAATTGTAACGATGAGTAATTTATATGCGAAGTATTTAAATATGCTCCTTTCTCACACTCTGTCTGTCTGTCTATCTATCTATCTGTCTCTCCCCCCGCTCTCTCTAGTCTTTTTCTCATTCTTACTTTATTTCTTTCCTTATATAAGATTGATCTTATATTTAGCTGACATTACTTAAAAACATTTGAATATAACTAAACCACTTTGAACGCATTCTACCAATGCGGAACTTAGTTAAAGATAAGTAAGTAGAAATTTGTGAAATACTTCAGTCCATACATTTATAGGGGGATTACCTTAAAAGATTTACAAGCATGTATTGGGGTGTAACGTTCCTCAAAATTATATAAATTTTACGTTACATTAGCATTAATGTGCATAAGCAGTGACAGCTATACAACAAGACATCGTACAATGTCCGTATATTAACCAATGGGGGTTAACACACAATATATCTTGACGTCATGAATCAAACATCAATGGTGGGATAAGGACTGTGAATTTCATATAATTTATTACTCGGAATACATAATCGGGATTACGGACATGAGTAACGTTAAATTCACATCCGTGTTGGGCTACTTATTAGGCCTACTCAACGTCCTAAATCAAGGATAGTAAATATAATAGTTAATTAAAATTTAATGAAATAAATGCATTGAAAGTATTAAATGTTGACGTAAAATATAAAAGTATATTCTTTCAGTTAATAAATTTGTAAAGACAGAGTTTGTACAGTTTTATATGTTGTGGTAAATTAAACGAGCTTTCTCCACTACCAACGCATTACTTCATTCAAAAAACATTCAGCGAATGAAAATTTCATAATGCACTTTTTTATTTATGCAAATTTTATAAGTAATAGATTAGTACTCAACGTATTAAAACTTAAGTCTTGTTTGGACCTAAGTGTCTACGTGGCTTGAGAGAAAATCGTCTTATTATTTACTCGCCAGCATTTTTAACTTTAAAGACGCACGTCTTTAAAATAAATAAACATTTCACTACAAGCGTTGTAGTGAAGGCACATGTGGTAAAATGACATCTTAGGTTTATTAAGAGACATGGATCGTCCTTGTGATACATCAACAGATACAATTGTTTTTGTTAATCATTGTAAATATTTTTGTTCTGGCTTTCATGCAGACGAGAACATCCTTTCCACAAGAAATATTACTTCAAAGGGATAAAGTTCCATATGAGGTATTACAACCCAGGTAATTAAATGACTAACCTGATCCAAAATCTGATTATTCACGGCTGTCTTATAGGATACCTGCCCTGAAATGCCATAGTTTTAGCAACTATCTTTAGCAAAGATCTTTAGCCCATAGTCTTGCAAGGAAGACCCATAATCTTGCTCATAGGTTGTTCTCTCTTGGATCGGAGAAGGGACGAGGATATTAGACGCGATTTAAACATTGTATCATTGCATCAGAAGATTGAAGACCACAGAAAGAGATATTGTAAACACTTGAATTGCATGCCTGAATTGTCTACCTGTGGCTGCCTTGGGTTATCATCCTTCTGGGAATAGAGATGTCGGTAGACCGAGGAGGGTTTGGAACAGGTCTAAGGCCTAGTCCTTGGAGTGGTGATGATGATGATGATGATGATGATGATGATGATGAAGCGATAAAGTTAAGAGATGTTTGAGAACAGCTGTAGGCTCTAAAGATTATCCTAAAACTTTTCATAATTTAAGCGTATATGCGTGGATATGCGGGCTTTATAGTACGTACCATAAAAATCATAAAGATATAACGGCCTTCTGTTATATCGTATGAACGCAGTTACTGTACACTTCAAACAATTAATGTAAGAAAATTTGATAAAATTCAACATTTAGTTTGTAACATTGAATAGATTTCTCATGAATTTTTTATAGTACAAGACATAATTTTCTATTGCCCTTTTAGACAGTAAAATGGACAAAGTCTTGTTATGGTTGATTATTTATTTTTATCTGTATTACTCTCACTATTTTCAGGTCTTCTGCAAAAAACATTTATGCATTAGTACGACAGTCAATATTGTTGTCACCATAATTATTTCAAGCATATCTCTGGGCACTTCAGCCTTACCTATTCTGTTTCTACTTTCCTATCTAACTGCCCTTGTCAAACACCACTTAACGTACAATAAATATACAGTTCCTTCTTCAGACGACCTACAAATACAACAGCTTCTATGGATTATACAGTCATATATTTAGTGTTGTTGATCATTTGTGTGTCTTTGATCTACAAGTAAAGTTGTAAGATGTTACAATAAATATTCAAAGTTAATTAAAAGTTACATTAATCGTCTCTGTCGTCTTTCATAACAAACACGTTCTGTCTTCACTGCAAACTCCCTATGGGCTTGCAGCCTCAAATCCTGCATCCTGTAAATACACTCTATCAACTGTCGTTTTTCTCACTACATTTAGTTTGGTCCTAACATCATCTTTACATTATATTTCTTGTTTTATAGTTTTATTGTTTTATTTCACTGGTATTCCGTTCAGTTTTAATTGTTTTCACCGTTTGTGGTTGTGATATTCACTGAAGTTAGCTTTAAGTTAAAATTTTCCGTAACTCTCGACTGTTTTAATGTAATATAGGCTCAACCGTTATACGCCATTAACGTATTCGCTATCCGTGTTATTAGCGCGAGCTTAATTGAACTGATCACTCTCAATGTTAAATAAGAACTGTTTTACTTCCTTCGTCTCCTGAAATATCTTGCCAAGTTAATATTAGAAAAGTATTGTTTCAATTATTATTCACTTCCTATGCATGTGATTTAAAGTACATTATATTCAGAATATATTTTGGTTATTGATTACTTTCGTGAACTAGTAATTACATAATTGGTTTCTTTAACTCTTTCTGCTTAATTTGACATACAATAGTCCATCTTTATAAAGTTTTTTGTCAAAATTACTATATTTCTGTCATTTTGGAAATATAGGCTCAATATCTGCTTCCTGTTCTTGTCCAAATTTTAGCCATCTTATGTGTTATAAATATGATTATAATAAATTTCCGATTGATATAAATGTTTAACCTTCCTCAATTCCTTACAAATTTATCAATTGATCATTCTTTTAGTTATAATTCATGAATTTACTATTCCTCCTCTGAAATTGTTAGGTATTACATTTTGCAAATTTTTTAATAATTTTATACATCTTTTTATATTATTCTTTTAAAGTATAGTTTAAGTTATAGTAATTGGTGATTGATTCACCTTATATAAATCTCATTAGTTTACTTGGTTTATTTAACTTCCTTACTCAATTATAATGTTATTTGGAGTTTCCCTATTTGGCCTAGATTTTATAGTTTTACATATACTGTTTTTCGAATAATGTTATTTCTATACCCCTTCTGACTTTCTAAAGTTAACACAATATTAAATAAAATTTCCTTATATAACTATTGGTACATGTAGCATTGTATTCATGCTCATAATACAAAAACAATATTGAAAATTAATTACTAGTCTTTAAAGTTAGACATTTTAGTTTTAACTATTTTTGAAAATACATAACAAACATTTTATAAACTAGTATAGTATACATACATAGACATTTTAGGCTGTATGAACACTGTTATATTAATAAACATTCTTATCTTAATCATAATCCTTATTCTATATACCACCTTGAAATGTGGAGTTCATAGGCTTTAAACACTGTTGGGTCTGATTTATATTTGAGTTTTACAATATTCTAAGACCAAACCTTTAGTTATAATGGACTGTGAAGATTTGTTTATTTTATTATATAATAACTTTAGTCGGTGCACTTCTATTCACATTACTAAACACTTTTGTTTATAATTATTTTACATTTCTATGAGGTTTTGGAGTGTTATACTTTCTTGGGTGACATTAAAATTTGGTTCGGGGTTTGTTATTGTTAGTATTAGGTTTTTTCATGGGTATTCCTCGTAGTTCTCCCATCCTACATCTTCTTTTCTTCACTTCTTCCTTCTTGGGTTTTCCAAGGTAAGTTGGTTTTATTATGTCCGTTGGTTGGTTCGGGGTATCTTCTTTATTACCTGCTCCTATCCTACCTGGGTATTATCCTGATTTTATTTTAGTTTCTTCGGAATCAATTTTCTTGATACATTTTTGTTGCATTTTTATGATTTAATTTTCTTTTTCCTTTATGGTGTTATTTTCCTTTGACATTTAATTATTTTCCTTTGAATTTTCTTTTGAGTTAATGTAATTTAAATTTATTTATGATTATAATGGAATTATTACTTAGTGTCATGCTACAGATTGCCCTCCTCCAGAAGTGATTAGTTCAGACTATACATGGTTTGTCTGAAATAATTGCTTATGATAATTATTATATTTTTTATTATTCTTGACTTCCTTCCATTTCTAAATTTTTTCTTCTCCATATTCGAGCTTACATTATTTTGTTCTTACTTGATCTTCCTTGATAGTAATAGTCATCTGAGTTTCATTTTCATTATTTTATTTTCATTTTTTTAACTTGGTGTTTTATCCCTGGGATATTTATTCCCTATTATTCCCTAACACGTGAGCTGGGGCAGTTCAGAGAGGCACTGTAGGCTACATACTCTGCTGGTCAATACTTCACTTCTACTTGAGTACAGAGGCAAATATTCTCTGCTCAAAAAACATATTAATACTGTTGGATTTATCTACAGACAGTTATTAAAAAAATTATATAAGAATCCTTGTATTACTTCAAAGTGTTATTATTTTTATTTCAACACAAGTTTATTCATTTAATCGTATCACTGGTTTTTACTTCCTTTTATTTAATTTCATAGAATGTTTTTATAAATCATTGGTTGTAATTTGACATTACTATATATTTTAGAATTGATTTGTTTTACATTTCTAAATTCTTTTTCTTTTATTTATCATAAATATTTTTCATTAATACTTTGTTTGTAATTTGATATTATCATATATTTGAATTTTGTTGACTTTAACAAAATTCTTTTTTTTTTGTTCCAAAATATATTTTTTTCATAAGTATGTTGTAGTAAGGTGATCTTACTTTACTTTAGACTTTTGTTGACTTAACAAAATTTTTTCTTTTTGTTCCAAAATAGTTTTTTCATAAATAGTTGTTTAGTAAGTTGTGCTTACAATATGTTTATAATTTTTTGTTGATTTAACAAAATTCTTTCTTTTTATTCCAAAATAGTTTTTCATAAATACTGGTAGTAAGTTGTTCTTACAATATTTTTGGATTTTGTGGTTTTATTTTATTCAAAATTCTTTCCTTTTATTCCACAATAGTTTTTTCGTAAATAGTTTGTCAGTAAGGTGTTCTTACTAAATTTTTGAACTTATTTGTTTATTCTAAATTTCTTTTCTTTTTAATTCCATAATATGTTTCATAAATTGTTTGGTGTAAGGTGTGCTTACGATATATTTTGAATTTAGTTTTTTTTTTATCTTCTAAATTCTCCTTTTTTATATATTCCATTTTTTTTTCCTTAAATACTTGTTTGTAAGGTGAAGTTACTTTATTTTAGAATTTTGTTGTTTTTATATTCAAAATTCTCCTTTTTTATATTTCAAAAGCACTTTCATAAATCATTGGTAGTAAGTTGTTCTTACTTTGTTTTTTGAATTTAGTTGTCTTAACCAAATTCTTTTCTTTTTCTTCTCCTTCAAAATTAACTTCCATAAATAATTAGTTGTAAGTTGATCTTACTTTATTTTAGAATTTTGCGGGGACTCCTTCTACCTCCGCATTGATATGTATTATTTCATTATTTATATTATTGTTGGGGCTAGTATCATCCTCCTCCAATAACTCGTCTCGAAGGTTTTTTAAATAATTGCAACCTATTATTGTAATACTATTTGTATCAGTTGCTCTCTGCAACTCGTTTATATACCCAGGAGATAGGAGCAGTAATGGGCCTAGGTTATTTATTACTGCCTCCTCCCGTTTAAATGTTCGATATCATCATTAGTATGTGTCGCACTGATTGAGGCATCAGTCGGGAGACCTTGAGTGGGTCCCTGCCGTTCTGCGCGATGATCCAACGGTGGTTCGCGGATTGTTTGCCGTTCCGTATTGTCTAGACTGGTACTCCGTCTAGTCTGACTATACCTTGGATCGTCCCGTTCTCGGCTCCTCCGCCTATCCTCATATTCATGGTAGCTGTTGCGTCGCTGATGGTAGTACCTTCGTTGGCGACCGTCTTCAGCTCGTATGAAGTTCACTTTCGGTCTGGAAAACCTATTACTACTACTGTTATTATTTGGTTGATACCCACGATTATTATTATAATAACGTTCAGTGTTATTATAGTTGGGGTTTCTCTGACTATTAACGTTGGGGTTTGGGTAATATTGGTTTCTATTACCCTGATAAACATTATTCGTTCTATTATTATTTTGGTGATTTTGTACGTGGTTTCAGTTATTATTATTATTATTATTATAATTATTATTATTATCGTTGTTGCTGTTAATATTTGGTGGATTGGCGCGGTTTCCCTGGTAGCCATGGTTGTTGTTGTTGGTACCGTTGCTGGTATACGGATGGTTCCTGGGTTCTGGCCGATCATTCCTCCTCCGGCTTTGTCGGTAATACTCCTCGTTCTCGTAATTTTCGAGAAGTTCAGTCATGGCCTGTATGGTCTTGATTTGGCTACCTCTCCTTGCTCGAATTACCTCTTCATCATAGTGATATGATAATTTATTAATGAGGCATTCTTCTGGTATGGCTGGTTCCAAATATTTAGCCATACATACTCCATCGAGCTACCCACCTGTTGTTTGTAACGGCCGTGACAGATGTTGTCACATATTAAATATTGGGTAGTCTCAGACCAGTATTTCGCTTTAAATAAGCTCTTGAACTGCTGGTAATCCTCGATGTCACTACGGTTGGCCATCGACCAATGTTCTGTCATTTCACGGAATGACTCATCTAATAACTCCCGGTTGTTGACCCATCTGTTGCCCCTGTGTTTGGCGATATATTCTTCTATCCGGGCCAAGAACTCCATGGGTTTCCTTTTGTATTGGCGAAAGTTTAGCGATTCTCTATTCTCATTCATGGGGAAATTAGTGAAGTTAGTCCGTCGGTTTCGGATTACCTCCATCTTCTCCTGGCTCTGCACTTGTCCGGTGACATTCGTCATCACCGCTTCCATTCCGTCGCACCTTTCTGTGACTTGGTTACGCACCTTACTTATTTCCTCCTGTCTTTCTTTTCGGTTTTCTTCCAACCTTGTCTTATGGTGTTCTTTGATCTGGGTAATTTCGGTATTTATTTCTTCCTTGACTTCCTGTACTTCACTCTCAGTTTGGCGACATCTTTCGTCAACTTCCCTGATTTGTTGGTTTATTATTATTGTTTCTTGTTCCAATTTTGTATTTATAGCTTTCTTATTGTTGTTGATTTTCCTGTTCAATTCTTCCTTCGCCAAATCTATTCTCTCGTCTACCTTGTTCATGTTTTCCTGGTTGACTTCCCTTAATTCTTCTCTCAGCAGTTGGTTATCCTCTCTCAATTCTTCTAACTTCTCCCCCATCTTCTCTTCCATTTTCTTGTTATTTTCTTCAATCCTCTTATTTGTATCCTCAATTTTATTACGCAATTCTTCCTTGCTTGTTTTGAATTCTTCCTTTAACAACTGGTTGTCTTCCTTCAATTCACCTAACCTTTTCCCATTCCTTCTTCCATCTTCTTGCTGTTTTCTTTCATATCCTTTCTTAATCCTTCTTTCGTGGATTCTATGCTCTTATTTTTTCACTCAATGCTTCCTTCAAGGACTGTTTGTCTTCCTTCCTTTCTTTACTCGATTTTTCTTTAGTAGAGTCCATTTTCTTACTTAATTCTTCCTTTGTTGATTCCTTCTCCAATTTCTTACTATTTTCTTCCATTTTCTTATTTGTGGATTCTATGTTTTTATTTATCTCCATTATCATTTCATTAGGGTTTCCTGGAATGTAACCTCCCCGGTTTGTGTTGGTACTTCTGTTTGTACATCTATTAGTGCGGGTTGTTTCGGTTCCCCTGGGGGTAATATCATTTCTATATCTTCCACGGCTGTTGCTTCCTTGCCCCCCATATCGACTTCCTTTTCGGGCTCTGCCGCCCTTTTCTTAGTAGTCGCACGACGTTGCATGTTGTTTCCTTCTTTGACTGTATAACCGCTGCCAAGCTTAATTAGTAATTGGGCAAGTTACTGTAGTCCTTCAATCGCTAATTAAAGCCCTTCAGTTGGACGCCAATTTGTAACAAATACAAATAATAGTGTTTCGTTCGTGTACAAAAAAAAAAAAAAAATTTATTTTATTTTAAATAATTTTCAAAAAAATTTTAATGTCTGTTGTTATGTTTAATAATTTAAATAATAATCCTTGTAATAGTGTCGTGTGAAAATTTTGTTTTAATCTGTGTTAATTATGTCAATACATTCGCTTCTTTTTCTCTGTAAATAAATTTAGAGTTAATAGGATTGTCTCATTTCGCTAATCGATCGGCTATCTTTCTTCTTTCTCAAGTATATTACTCCCACTTGAGTAATGTCGCCTTTTTCTTTGATCCTGTTGTGAATTAACTCTTTATTTATAAAAATTCAAAAATAAAAATTAAACCAAAGCGTATAATTAATATATTTTATTGACAAATTTAATAATATCGGTTTAAAATCGATTATCACATATAGAACACTCGACTTTTGCACAGGGGTAATCGATTGTTAATATAGAAATATTTTTGACTGGTTCTTTGAACGGTTATAATTATAATAGTCAGAGAAGGGGCATGTATAGAAAGTATAACATTCACAAAATATATCTTAATAATTAATAATTACAAAATGAACTAATGATATATAATATTTATAAAGTTGAATCGTTTTACCAACAGCGAACGACGAATTCAATCAGTGTAGGTGGTGTTGCATGATGGGATTTTTCAAAATGGCCGACACTTCTTATTTGCAGTAAAACTGGAATGATGACGCTGAATTTTCTGCTAATAAAGCTGCCTTCTCAAATGCTTCCTTGGTTCTGCAATATTGGATAATGTCTATTGTGTTGTGAGAGGTGTCCTGGTTAAGTGTTCCGTGTTCACTGATTAAATGTTTTGTATTAGGTGTGTTCACTTCTGTTGTGTGTATGTAGAAAAATGTGATGTTTGTTTGGTTAAGTTATATTTCTTGTTTTATAGTTTTAATGTTTTATTTCACTGGTATTCAGTTCAGTTTTAATTGTTTTCACCGTTTGTGGTTGTGATATTCACTGAAGTTAGCTTTAAGTTAAAATTTTCTGTAACTCTCGACTGTTTTAATGTAAGATAGGCTCAACCGTTATACGCCATTAACGTATTCGCTATCCGTGTTATTAGCGCGAGCTTAATTGAACTGATCACTCTCAATGTTAAATAAGAACTGTTTTACTTCCTTCGTCTCCTGAAATATCTTGCCAAGTTAATATTAGAAAAGTATTGTTTCAATTATTATTCACTTCCTATGCATGTGATTTAAAGTACATTATATTCAGAATATATTTTGGTTATTGATTACTTTCGTGAACTAGTAATTACATAATTGGTTTCTTTAACTCTTTCTGCTTAATTTGACATACAATAGTCCATCTTTATAAAGTTTGTTGTCAAAATTGCTATATTTCTGTCATTTTGGAAACATAGGCTCAATATCTCCTTCCTGTTCTTGTCCAAAATTTTAGCCATCTTATGTGTTATAAATATGATTATAATAAATTTCCGAATGATATAAATGTTTAACCTTCCTTAATTTCTTACAAATTTATCAATTGATCATTCTTTTAGTTATAATTCATGAATTTACTATTCCTCCTCTGAAATTGTTAGGTATTATATTTTGCAAATTTTTTAATAATTTTATACATCTTTTTATATTATTCTTTTAAAGTATAGTTTCAGTTATAGTAATTGGTGATTGATTCACCTTATATAAATCTCATTAGTTTACTTGGTTTATTTAACTTCCTTACTCAATTATAATGTTATTTGGAATTTCCTATTTGGCCTAGATTTTATAGTTTTACATATACTGTTTTTCGAATAATGTTATTTCTATACCCCTTCTGACTTTCTAAAGTTAACACAATATTATATAAAATTTCCTTATATAACTATTGGTACATGTAGCATTGTATTCATGCTCATAATACAAAAACAATTTTGAAAATTAATTACTAGTCTTTAAAGTTAGACATTTTAGTTTTAACTGTTTTTGAAAATACATAACAAACATTTTATAAACTAGTATAGTATACATACATAGACATTTTAGGCTGTATGAACACTGTTATAGTAATAAACATTCTTATCTTAATCATAATCCTTATTCTATATACCACCTTGAAATGTGGAGTTCATAGGCTTTAAACACAAAACTAATTAGCCATTTATTTTATTTATTTTTTGTTAAACTTAAATTGATTGCAGTCCTTTATGTTTATATTGTGTATTATATTTTAATCCCGTGTCACAGTAATTATTCCCCACCTGCTCTCTTTATCATTTACATTTCAAAGAATGTTTTTTGATAAAAAATGGCCTCTTCTATGAAACATTATAAATATTTTCATAATAATATTTCATGTCATATCATCTCTGTATTTATATAAAATATTAAAGTTATTTAATAGTACATAGTTAAAGTAACAGTTACACCTTTACTTGAAGTTTATTATATTTAAATCACTTACACTGTTGGGTCTGATTTATATTTGAGTTTTACAATATTCTAAGACCAAACCTTTAGTTATAATGGAATGTGAAGATTTGTTTATTTTATTATATAATAACTTCTGTCGGTGCACTTCTATTCACACTACTAAACACTTTTGTTTATAATTATTTTATATTTCTATGAGGTTTTGGAGTGTTATACTTTCTTGGGTGACATTAAAATTTGGTTCGGGGTTTGTTATTGTTAGTATTAGGTTTTTTCATGGGTATTCCTCGTAGTTCTCCCATCCTACATCTTCTTTTCTTCACTTCTTCCTTCTTGGGTTTTCCAAGGTAAGTTGGTTTTATTATGTCCGTTGGTTGGTTCGGGGTATCTTCTTTATTACCTGCTCCTATCCTACTTGGGTATTATCCTGATTTTATTTTGGTTTCTTCGGATTTAATTTTCTTGATAAATTTTTGTTGCATTTTTATGATTTAATTTTCTTTTTCCTTTATGGTGTTATTTTCCTTTGACATTTAATTATTTTCCTTTGAATTTTCTTTTGAGTTAATGTAATTTAAATTTATTTATGATTATAATGGAATTATTACTTAGTGGATTATCTGTCATGCTACAGATTGCCCTCCTCCAGAAGTGATTAGTTCAGACTATACATGGTTTGTCTGAAATAATTGCTTATGATAATTATTATATTTTTTATTATTCTTGACTTCCTTCCATTTCTAAATTTTTTCTTCTCCATATTCGAGCTTACATTTATTTTGTTCTTACTTGATCTTCCTTGATAGTAATAGTCATCTGAGTTTCATTTTTATTATTTTATTTTCATTTTCTTAACTTGGTGTTTTATCCCTGGGATATTTATTCCCTATTATTCCCTAACACGTGAGCTGGGGCAGTTGAGAGAGACTGTAGGCTACATACTCTGCTGGTCAATACTTCACTTCTATTTGAGTACAGAGGCAAATCATCTCTGCTCAAAAAACATATTAATACTGCTGGATTTATCTACAGACAGTTATTAAAAAAATTATTTAAGAATAGTCCGCTTTATGACTATTTAAAAAAAATATCTTTGGATACTTCACTTCGTATATTGCTCAGAGATTTTAATATTCCTATCTCAGTTATTCTTCTGACTTGATAGCTTTATTGTTATCTCAATTCTTATTATGGTGGGAAGGTCTTTTATTAATATAATTATCATTGTTTATTCTAATATAAAGTTTTTGTTATTAATTCTTTATTCTTCTCTGATTTTTATTACATTCTGCTTCTGTTTATTGGTAGCATATATTTTCTGATATTTTTTGTTTGTTTGGCAGCTTTTATTTATTCCACTAGTTCCATGTTCTAGCACTTTCTTCTAATTGTCTTTATTACACTCGACACTTATTTCATGATCATACTCATTAGTGATTTATTTAATTACATTTATTTTTTGTTCCTTTTCTCAAATTACTTCTCTCTGATTTTTTATTCAAACGAATTCTTTAATTAATTTTTAATGATTTCATTGTTTCTCCTTCAAAGTGTTATTATTTTTATTTCAACACAAGTTTATTCATTTAATCGTATCACTGGTTTTTACTTCCTTTAATTTAATTTCATAGAATGTTTTTATAAATCATTGGTTGTAATTTGACATTACTATATATTTTAGAATTGATTTGTTTTACAACTCTAATTTCTTTTTCTTTTATTTATCATAAATATTTTTCATTAATACTTTGTTTGTAATTTGATATTATCATATATTTGAATTTTGTTGACTTTAACAAAATTCTTTTTTTTTTTTGTTCCAAAATATATTTTTTTCATAAGTATGTTGTAGTAAGGTGATCTTACTTTACTTTAGACTTTTGTTGACTTAACAAAATTCTTTCTTTTTGTTCCAAAATAGTTTTTTCATAAATAGTTGGTTAGTAAGTTGTGCTTACAATATTTTTATAATTTTTTGTTGATTTAACAAAATTCTTTCTTTTTATTCCAAAATAGTTTTTCATAAATACTGGTAGTAAGTTGTTCTTACAATATTTTTGGATTTTGTGGTTTTATTTTATTCAAAATTCTTTCCTTTTATTGCACAATAGTTTTTTCGTAAATAGTTTGTCAGTAAGGTGTTCTTACTTAATATTTGAACTTATTTGTTTATTCTAAATTTCTTTTCTTTTTAATTCCATAATATGTTTCATAAATTGTTTGGTGTAAGGTGTGCTTACGATATATTTTGAATTTAGTTTTTTTTTATCTTCTAAATTCTCCTTTTTTATATATTCCATTTTGTTTTCCTTAAATACTTGTTTGTAAGGTGAAGTTACTTTATTTTAGAATTTTGTTGTTTTTATATTCAAAATTCTCCTTTTTTATATTTCAAAAGCACTTTCATAAATCATTGGTAGTAAGTTGTTTTACTTTGTTTTTTGAATTTAGTTGTCTTAACCAAATTCTTTTCTTTTTCTTCTCCTTCAAAATTAACTTCCATAAATAATTAGTTGTAAGTTGATCTTACTTTATTTTAGAATTTTGCGGGGACTCCTTCTACCTCCGCATTGATATGTATTATTTCATTATTTATATTATTGTTGGGGCTAGTATCATCCTCCTCCAATAACTCGTCTCGAAGGTTTTTTAAATAATTGCAACCTATTATTGTAATACTATTTGTATCAGTTGCTCTCTGCAACTCGTTTATATACCCAGGAGATAGGAGCAGTAATGGGCCTAGGTTATTTATTACTGCCTCCTCCCGTTTAAATGTTCGATATCATCATTAGTATGTGTCGCACTGATTGAGGCACCAGTCGGGAGACCTTGAGTGGGTCCCTGCCGTTCTGCGCGATGATCCAACGGTGGTTCGCGGATTGTTTGCCGTTCCGTAGACTGGTACTCCGTCTAGTCTGACTATACCTTGGATCGTTCCGTTCTCGGCTCCTCCGCCTATCCTCATATTCATGGTAGCTGTTGCGTCGCTGATGGTAGTACCTTCGTTGGCGACCGTCTTCAGCTCGTATGAAGTTCACTCTCGGTCTGGAAAACCTACTACTACTACTGTTATTATTTGGTTGATACCCACGATTATTATTATAATAACGTTCAGTGTTATTATAGTTGGGGTTTCTCTGACTATTAACGTTGGGGTTTGGGTAATATTGGTTTCTATTACCCTGATAACCATTATTCGTTCTATTATTATTTTGGTGATTTTGTACGTGGTTTGTGTTATTATTATTATTATTATTATTATTATTATTATTATTATCGTTGTTGCTGTTATTATTTGGTGGATTGGCGCGGTTTCCCTGGTAGCCATGGTTGTTGTTGTTGGTACCGTTGTTGGTATACGGATGGTTCCTGGGTTCTGGCCGATCATTCCTCCTCCGGCTTTGTCGGTAATACTCCTCGTTCTCGTAATTTTCGAGAAGTTCAGTCATGGCCTGTATGGTCTTGATTTGGCTGCCTCTCCTTGCTCGAATTACCTCTTCATCATAGTGATATGATAATTTATTAATGAGGCATTCTTCTGGTATGGCTGGTTCCAAATGTTTAGCCATACATACTCTGCCGAGGAAGTATGCTGTTATTGAGCTACCCACCTGTTGTTTGTAACGGCCGTGACAGATGTTGTCACGTATTAAATTTTGGGTAGTCTCAGACCAGTATTTCGCTTTAAATAAGCTCTTGAACTGCTGATAATCCTCGATGTCACTACGGTTGGCCATCCACCAATGATCTGTCATTTCACGGAATGACTCATTTAATAACTCCCGGTTGTTGACCCATCTGTTGCCCCTGAGTTTGGCGATATGTTCTTCTATCCGGGCCAAGGACTTCATGGGTTTCCTTTTGTATTGGCGAAAGTTTAGCGATTCTCTATTCTCATTCATGGGGAAATTAGTGAAGTTAGCCGGTTGGTTTCGGATTACCTCCATCTCCTCCTGGCGTAAGGTTATCTTACAATATTTTTAGCATTTAATTGTCTTTTCACCTCTAAATTCTTTTTCTTTTACTTTATATATCTCATAAATAGTTTTCATAAATACTGGTAGTAATGTGTGCTTACTATATTTTTAGAATTTAGTTTTTTTTTTTTCTAAATTCTCTTCTTTATATATCTCATAAATCGTTTTTATAAATACTGGTTTGTAAGGTGAATTTACTTTATTTTTTGAATTTTGTGGTTTTTAAATTCAAAATTCTCTTTCTGTTTTTTCCTTAATATTTTCATTATTTCAAATATATTTCTTATTATTATATTTTCTTTTATACCCAGTGTGGATGATTTTCTTAAGTCTCTCATTTGCTCATATTTCCTTTGTAAGGTTTAATTTCTTAAATAATTTTCTTTCCAAATCCCCGTTTTGTTTCTTTGTTCCTTATTCTTCTCGTTTCTCCTCAATGGTCTTTATTTTCCTTCTCCCTTGTAATGGTTTCCTGCCGTCGTCGGTTATCCTAACGTCCGTCCCTTTTTCTTGATTGTGTATGGTATTTTATTTAACCGTGGTCCATCATCTCAGTTGCTCTCATTGTCCGGATGACCATTGTCTCCACAATTATTCCTGTACTGGTGACATCTCTTGCCTTCGCCTTGTATTTCATTTTTCTTGCTGTTATTCCCTTCTTGGCGGTAAAATTTATTCGAGTCCCTCTATCATATTGGTTCTCACACCAATGTGTCACAGGTCCATCAATGACTAATGATATCATTGAAAATCTATTATATATTTCTACATGCGTCGTATTCCATTTACCTCTGGTCCTTTCTCAGTGGTAAACTACTGATTTGTGGTAAATCATTTCGGAAATTACCTTTAATTTCCTCCCATAATCTCTGGAATTCATGATTCCTTTGTCATTGGTAATTGGAATATTATTGTCATCCATTAAACCATGGTTCATCATCTCCATTTCCTCCTGCGTTCTTCTGATTTTCCTATTCCTTTGTTTAATATTTTCCTTGTTTCTGTTTTTTTTTTTTCAGAGAATACTACTGCTTGTTCCTTTGTTTTATCGTTTGGTATTTCTTCTGTTTCTGGTTTGTTATAATTTTTTATTTCCTTGGTCCTATTCTTTCTTAATTCTTCTCTTAATAATCTGTCCTCCCTCATTTTCTTAATGTCCTCGTCCATTTTCTTATTGATATTGTTCAGGATATTGTCCACTCCCTCCTTTCCCTTCTTTCCTCTTCCATGTTCTCCTTCATTTCATCCCTCATTAATCTGAACATTTCCATCATCTTATTCATCATCTCTTCTCGTGTAAGTTCTGCCATTTTTGTTGGTCGTTGTTGCCTTTTTATTGTCCTTCTCTGACTTTATGACCGCTGCCAAGCTTGAACTAGTAATTAGGCAAGTTACTGTAGCCTTTCGATCGCTAATTGAAGCCCTTCAGTTGGACGCCAATTTGTAACGATTCGTTTGTCAACGTTAAGCCCCACTGTTGGGTTCGCCAATTTGTAACGGTACGTTTGTCAACGTTAAGCCCCACTGTTGGTTTCGCCAATTTGTAACGAAAACGTTGTTACAAATTAAAACTGTGTTATTTAATTTGTTATTGAAAATTAAATATTTTGTTTCGAAAATAAAAAGAAATTTTATGTTTTATGTTTTATGTTTTAATGTTCAATAATTTAGGAAATAATTCTTGTAAGGGTGTAGTGTAGAAATTTTAAGTTTGTTGGAGTTATTTGTGTCAATAATCTAGCTTATGGTTTTCTGTAACTAAATTCCAGTTAACAGGATTGTCTCAATTCACTAATCGATTGGCGATATTTCTTTTCCTCCGTAGATATTACCTTCCCTTGAGTAACGGTCGCCTTTTTGTTAGTCCTGTTGTTAACTAAAACTCTTTTATTAAATTGAGAAATAAATTTAAAACCGAATTGTTGAAATATTTTTTTTTATTGACAATTATTCAAAAGATCGATTGAAAATCGATTATCATATATAGCTCGACTCTTTCACAGGGCAATCGATTGTTCATACATCTGTTATTTCATATAAATATTTTCGAAAGGTTTCTTTTAACGGTTATAATTAATAGTCAGAGAAGGGGCAAGTATAGAAAGCATAACAGTCACAATAAAATATCTTAATAGTTAATAAATACACATTTTGATAATAATATATAATGTTTATTAAATAAGAGTTTATACCCAATGAGTCGTTGAATATTATTCGACGTAGGTGCTAGGCATGACGGGAGTTCCAAAATGGCCGCTTGCTCACTGCTGAAGATAAACAGGAATGGTGTCGCAGGATTTTTCTGTTAATAAAGATGCCTTCTCAACTGTTTCCTTGTCTCCGCGATAGTGATTAATGTCTCTGGTGTTGTTAGGGTTGTCCCGGTTAAGTGTTCTGTGTTCACTTCGATTAAATGTTTTGTGTTAGGTGTATTCACTTCTGTCTCTGTGTGTGTCGAAAATTGTGAAGTTCGTTTGGTTATGTATAATTAGTGTTTTATAGTTTTATTTCCTTATTTCACTTGTATTCGGTTTAATATTAATTGTTTTCACTGTTTGTAGTGTTTGTATTTACTGAATTTAGTTTAAGGTAAAATTTCTGTAACTCTCGGTTTTGTATGGTAGGCTATGCTCATTTCTGATTCGCCATTTTTGGTTCCGTTATATGTTTTATTATCGTGAGCTTAATTCAACCGTACACTTCGAATGTTAATTAAGAACTGTTTTACTTCCTTCGTTTCTGAAATCTCTTAGCCGATTTAATATTAGAAAATTATTGTTTCAATTTTTATTCACTTCCGATGCATGTAATTAAAGTACATTATATCACAGAATATATTTTGGTTATTAATTAATTTCATGTAATAGTAAATACATAATCGGTTTCTTTAACTCCTTCTGCTTAATTTGATATACAATAATCCATCTTTATAAAGTTTTTTATCAAAATTGCTATATTTCTGTCATTTTGGAAAAGTAGGCTTAATATTCTGTTTCCTGTCCTTGCCCAAATTTAGCCATCTTATGTGTTATAATTATGATTATAATAAATCTCCGATTGACATAAATGTTTACCTTTCCTTAATTTCTTGCAAATTTATCCATTGATCATCCTTTTAAATATAATTCATGAATTTATTGTTTCCCCTCTGAAATTGTTAGATATTACATTTGCAAATTTTTTTAAATAATTTTATACATCTTTTTAATTTATCCTTTTAAAGTATAGTTTTAGTTATAGTATTTGGTGATTAATTCACCTTAGATAAATCTCATCAATTTACTTGGTTCATTTAACTTAATTACTCAATTATAATGTTATTGAAGTTTCCTATTTGGCCTAGATTTTATGGTTTTACATATACTGTTTTTTGAATTATACTATGTCTATACCCCTTCTGACTTTCTGAAGTTAATATAATATTAAATAAAATCTCCTTAAATAACTATTAGAACATGTAGCATCTTATTCATGCTCATAATACAAAAACAATATTTAAAATTAACTATTGGTCTTTAAAGTCAGACATTTTAGTTTTAACTATTACTAGTAACACATAACAAACATTTTATAAAATTGTATGGTATTCATACTGAGACACTTTAGTCTGTATTAACCCTGTGAGACATAATAAACATTTTTATAATAATAATAAATCTTATTCTATACACCACCTTGAAATATGGAGTTCATAGGCTTTAACACAAACAGAATTAGCCATGTATTTTTATTTTTCTTAAATTTAATTTCGTTGCAGTCCTTTCTGTTTATATCTTAGTATTACATTTCAATCCCTTGTCACTGTATTTATTCCCCACCTGGTCTCTTTATCATTCACATTTTAAAGAATGTTTTTTGATAAAAAGTGGCATCCTCTTTGAAACGTTAGTAATGTTTTCATAAGAATACTTCATAACATTTTATCTCTGTATTTATAGAAAACATCAAAGTTGTTTAATTGTACATAGTTGAAGCATCAGTTACACTTTTACTTGAAGTTTATTGAATATATTAAAATAACTTGCACTGGTACACTTATACCTTTGGGTATTATTTATACTTGAGTTTTACAATATTCCAAAATCAACATCTTAAATTATAAGGGATTATGAAGATGTGTCTATTTCATTACATAATAACTTTAGTGGGTGCACTTCTATTTACAACTCGTTTTACACTTTTACACTTTTACACTTTTGTTTCTAACTATTTTACATTTTTATATGAGGTTTTGGGTGTTATACTTTCTTTGGTGATTTTAAATCTTTTTCGGGGTTTGTCATTCTTTGTAATAGGTTTTCCTTGGTTATTTCTTGTAGTACTCCTATCCTATATTTCCGTTTCTTCACACGTCTTCCTTTTCGGGCTCTCCAAGGTAATCTGGTTTTATCATGTCCGTTGGTTTATTCGGGGTATCTTCTTTATCTACTCCTATCCTACCTGGGTTTTACCTTATTTTATCTTAGTTGTTTAGGATTTATTTTCCTTGATACATTTTTGTTGCATTGTGATTATTTAATTTTACTTTTTCCTTTTATGGTGGTATTTTATTTCGATATTTATTTATTTTTCATTTGAATTTTCTTGTTATCTAATGTAATTTATATTGAATTATGATCAGATTGGAATTATTATTTAGTGGATTATCTGTCATGCTACAGTGTGTATGTGTGTTTCTATACAGTTTAACCTAAATTTAAATTTAAATGTTCCTTTTACGAATAAAACATAATAACGTACGTCAGACTTGTTGGAATTTCGCCACAATACGCAGATTACATTTCTTTGCAAGTATCATTATCTGGTATTGTGCTGCTTACTCTGTCGCAAGTCCTGAAAAACAGGAATGTTAGCTTGTTACTATTCTGTACGCATCGTTAACTGCAGGAAGCAACTGTAAAGAAGCACGTTGAAACGGACGTTCGTTTGATTCTTTGTCTGCCTTCAGGGATGGAAGAAAAACAATTTAATATAAATTTTCGAATTAAGCAATTTCTTCTACTAGATAAATTTAACTCAAATAATGTATTATTTCTCCTTACGATTCTCCTCCTTTATATAAACAATAATTTCAAGTTGAAAGAATTTAATGAATTATGCACGCCTGCTTTTGTTATATATCTTTTATAATACAATAAATTTTAATCATTTTAATTCAGTAACATCTGTATTAATACCTGAAGTAATTTTATACTTCTTAATTTAATCAGGTACAATTAATTTAATCACTGTTATTTAATATATATATACTTCATTTACCAAATCTTCTTCATAAGTTGTCAGAGTAAGTTACTACTAAAGGTATATACGCTGCTTATTTTTGTATTCTCTTTTGCGTAACATTTTTTACCATTACTTGCGTAGATAAGATAATATTATATCGAATATCTCTATGATATTTTAGTAATACATATGAATTACGTAGAAAATGTAATACAAATGAATACAACCGTTTCTTAAAGGATCTTAAGAGTTTTTAATTTACGAGAATGGGACTGTGTTAGTGCCTGTTAGGTGGTCTGAAAATACAAGTAATATAAAATATTCTCGCTGACCACCGACGGGAGTTCATATTGTTCTAAAGAGCCACGCGAACGAGGGTAAAGTGATAATCATTTTTCTCACCGACTGACTTCCAATATGTACGTAAATCTGTTTACCTTTGTGTTTACCTTTGGTCTTTAAACAAAAACCAAACTTTAAACTAATCTACTTTAAACCGAAAATATAGGCTTCTAGCATTGACCCATAAACCTGACGTATTTACCTCTGGCATTAAATTTTCACAGAAGCAGTTTAATAAAAGTACCTTTAAAAATGTTTGCTTCTATTCAATTTTTGAAAAACTGACTGAAATAAAATTGTTTTCACGATTAAATCTTTAGATTTATATGGCGTACGTTTATCGTTTTATTAAAAATAGTTTTAAAATGCCATATTGGTGAGTGACGTCTATACTACAATTCATGTAGTAACAATAATATAATTAATTATATAATCATATAATTATTTAAATTTTGCTCACTAAAATGTTGTAACAGTAAGTTTATAAGATGCGGTTTTCTTTAAAATATTAAATCGCGTTTACTTTATCTAGGAGCAGTTTACCCGAATCGTTACCTTCAAGTTTTGGAATTCGTAATGAACGGGTTAGTCTCATGGAAATTTCCTTTTTTCGGATTCCATGTAGGTTTTAATCAAGGAAGGTAAGATTTATAAAATACTGATTAATTGTTATGCCTTTGAACTTTATTTTGTCTTTTGTTAACCATTCTAATATCTAGGTGATGAAACCTTTTTGTCAGAGATTCTTAACAATTTCGTACGTAGAAATCAAAATTGTTATGTTATAGTTACAGTAAAGAGCTAAAACTTTTTTAGAATTTTAGCTTAGACAATATGTTACATGTAATAATATAATGAAGTTACTTTGATTGGATCCAAGTTAACAGGAGCCACAAAATTTTTTTTGTAACATATTATATTTATGTTTTCTCTGAAAACGAGAATTTGAAATAGTCATTTTAAAATTGTAGTTAAAAATGATAATTAATAAATAGTGTTTTATTATAGTTATTTTAAGCCAAACAAAATTTATCAATATGATATTTACAATTGCACCAATGAAATTAGTAGGGGCATATAATTTACTTGTTTTGTCATATGACACTTTCTGTTATTTGTGTTACGAAAGTGAGTCGTGAATATCTTCCAGAAATTTCTTGGAATTACATAATGTCAAGAAAATATATATGAAGAATAAACATAAGAATTTGGATTGAAAAGTTTTAAGAGAAAAGGTAGATTAATCCACAAGATAATTTTTATCTACATTAATAATTTGTGACTGACTAATTGTTTCCTTACATCCTTTGTTTATCTGAATGTTGTAGATCAAATGTTTATCTTTTAGATAAAAATGCAAGGTACCTTCCAAACTCTTAAATCTTAGTCGTTTTTAGGCGTGAAACTACACTTCTCTAGTTTTATTCTACTTCACATAGGCAAAATCACCAGTTTATTTATTATTATTAGCTGCGAAAACAAAATTAAAACATTAACTGTCATGTCTAATCACTTAATTTGTTTAAAAGCATCAATATCGTATAGTTTAAAAAAAAAATGTGAGAACATTATAGACTTTTGAGATGATAACTGAAGGAAACAAAATGATCTACGTAATCTTGAATAACCAAGCCGATTCAACTTTCCTTCTGTTAGTAATGCCAATACCTAACTTAGCAAGTAGTGGAAACAATTAAAATTAACAATTTAATAAGCAGGAAAAATATACGAGTGTATGGTATGGTGGCAAGTCACTTCCTGTTTTTAAAATTGTATTGACTGGCATTGTCTCCAATAATGGTACATTGTTCGAATCACAAAATTAGAATTGCAACAAAGAGAACAAACATACCAGCAAGCACTGATGAATAAATTACACACTTTATTGTGTCATATACAAACAAGCACCTGTTCAATCATTAAACAGTTACTGTATACTGTAGTTGACTGTTAAATTTTATTCACATAAAACAGGAACAACAGGAGTAGAGGTAAACAATAACAATTCACAGGCAAATAAATTGTACGTATTAAGCTGTTATTGTTAATCCACCTGGCACAAGGATTGGGTTGCCAATTGTCAGTAAAATTCATTTATTAGTCGAATAGGCTATACAAGAACCTATAAAATATCAATGTTTTATATCCTGTTTCAATACACGACAGCTTAAATCATCTGTTCACTTATACGAATTGTTACGGCATTGTATAACTGTGTTACAATATACAAGATATTGTACACATGTTTATTAAACGAGCAAAGCGATGTTTCAGTTTTAACTCGACCGTTTGGGGTTTCTCCGTCTGTCTGTCTGTCTATTTGGGGTGTGTCTCACGATAACGTCGACCTATTTTCGTAAACCTTGGCATGAGTTTCCATACATTATAACGAAAAGAATAAAGAGTGGTGTTGTGTGTTGTAAAATGTCGGGCGTTACCTCCGCGCACTTTTGTTACTTACTCTGTTGACTGGATCCTCTGCAGTGATGTAGTCCTGTAACACAACTTAATACTATGCTTTTTGTGGGCGCCACTTGGAATCGTTTGTTCCAAGAAATAAAATGTGATTGATACAATTTTTAAATCTACGAAAAAAAATTCAAACAAGTCAGTTTAGCTTGGAAAAATCAGTTAAGTTTAATGATTCTTCAAAAACAAACAAATCGTCTGAAGGACTAACATTCATAGAAAAAAATTATAAAATTGCAGAGAAAAATTTTACAAGTTATTATTATTGACAATTTTTTATATATCCAATCAAGTATCGGCTAGTATATTTCAGATTTTGACTCAGTTGAAAAGCATGAGTTTAATACGTGAAAAATCTTTACTCTCAGGACGTGACTCCTTTGAACTACCAAGACATATCAATTAGATGCCTTACAAGAAAAAAACTAAGTGATTTGAAGGTGTATGTGTGGCGTGTAAAGTACAACTGCGTGATAAAATGTAACCAGGTAACAAATGACTTTAATTTTGGTAACTCACGTTCCAATGGTTATTTATTCTCGCACTGGACACTCCTTTCGGGTAGTTTCTCAATCTCGCCTCTTCGGTTGTACACTGAATCTATTTAAAGTAAAATTTTGCGATCGTTTACTTTTTCCGCACTTTTGTAAAAACGTTTGGCAGTAGAATCTCGTTCAAACGCCGCCAAAAGCTCGTCAGCTGCTCCGCGTTAATTCAAAAATTATCCGCCGCAGCGCTGATTCCCATTCAGTCGAGAAGAAAGGCTTGTTGGGTATATGTTTGTTTACGTTAGGGGGAATTATTGTCACGTTAGTCAGTCTATGCGAACACAGCAGAATTCGTTCTCTATTTAAATTTTTGGTCCCTCCTGGGCCGCTTGACGTTCTGGCTGCGTGATTTCTATTAAAATTTGCCGTATCGCTGCTCTATTTCAGCGATACATTTGGCGTAGATCTCGTTGAGGTTAAGTCAGTCGGTTATGTCTATGTACGGGAAAAGCCTTTCTCCGTGTCTTGTCGATTTCTCGCCTCTTCGGTTTCGCCTTAGCTGCGTTGGTCAGTGTTGTGGGTGATGCATCAGTTCTGGAGTTCAAGTTTCAAGTGTTTTTCGGTCGGATTTGGTCTCTCTTTTATACTAATTCAGGATGACTGTTTTCATCAACTTCCGGTATATTTGTGTAAAACTTCTTTCTAGAATGTTCGAGAATAAACGAAATGGAATGTCATGGAACAATTTTCACTTCCGTAGAAGCTTTTAGAACGAATTTCTTATTCTTCATACAAAGGATATTTCAAAAATTACTCTGGTATTTATCAAACAGTTTTACATTAGTACTCACAATTTGTATGCCATTAATACATTTAGATTCCCTGTTTTTAACTGAATCTAGCGATACTAAATATGATTGGTTTCTTATTAACTTAAGTCTAATAAACAATACAATATACAACCCTCACCTTGAGTTGTTGTCATTGAAAACTCAATTTTTATAACAAAAATTGTTGTGGAGTTACTAAGTTCCTTCCACAAGCTAAACATCTAATACTTCTACCTTCCTACAACAAAATAAACAAATTTTAACATAGATAAAACTCAAATAAATACAATTTTACATGGCCTCTGCTCATGGCCTAGATTCTTGTCAGTTTTCTAATACAATGATTAGTCTTTTTCTTTAATATATGTATTATTTCACTACTGTACACACAGAGTTTATTATTTTGTCTATCTTTTGTGATACCTGGTTACTCTGTACATATATTATATTTATCACAAGATGACATAGCATCATTGATTGGTCTTGAGATGCCCTTTTTTATGGCGTGACAAATCTCACTCTTATTAGCTAAATTCTTTTAGAATTGACTTTACTTTCAACTGAGTTTGTTTCGTATTAAGGTATACTGATGTGTTGTACCTTTCTATCTTATTTTTGTTAGCATTATGTAAGTATTTAGCCAGATATGATTATTTTTGTACTGGATGATTGGTTCCAGCCATACATGGTATAAGTAAATATTTTGCTAACTTGACTATTACAATGTTAAAGTTAGTCAGGTATATTAGTATAGTTGCTTTATATCATATTACAGCTTTCTAATGCAATTTGGTTGCATTTTGGCAACATTAAATTCATAAATTATACAATATTAGATGCCTATTACATGTTTTTAGTTAACACTGTTTTTGGCTATTTTGGCTGCTTTTTGTTCATTTGACAGCTTCCTTTATTTAAGATAAATTGTTCACCATTGTCCGTTTGACAATTACATATAGTTTTTATTTAAATCTGATAATAATTAATTTTTTCATGAAATCTTGGTGTATGGTCTCAAATTCAACACATTAATATTTTTTGTCATTGCAAATATACAATTTTTATTTTAACTTAGATTCTTTCTAATAATGTATTTAAGTCATTAATACATTTATTTTATTTACATCACATAATATAATAATGGATCATGTCCATTTATCCACAAAAAATAGTTTTTAATACTCTATTCATAGTTATAAAACTTAATAATTATTGACTTCATTTTGGTTGATTCTGACATTATTTCTCTCTCTTATAGTGTCTTATGGTTTTTTCACTCTTATTCACTTTAATAATATATATGGGGTTTTGTCTTAGTCATAGTTTGGTCGTTTTTTCAAGTTGATAGAAATAATTATTATACAAAATTACACAATTTTTTGGGACTACTTGGGTTCGATACTGTTCACCTCACTTTCCTCTTATGCTAACTTACTATATAAATGATTTCCTTTATGGAACGTTCTGTGACGTTACAACATTTACCCTACAGAACCCTACCTTGTTTTCGAATTGATCCGGTCAAAAATAGAAGGAGAGGAGACAAAGCTGTAGGGGACAAAACAGTAAAGAATCGCAAAAGTTAAAGAGAATCAAGGGATATCAAGTAAAAGAGGATGTTAACCAACTTCTGAATATAGTAGGCCTATACACTTTTAGGAATTCGGAGTATTTGGAATTTACCCAAGGCCCTGCTACAAAAGTTTTTAGAAGTGGGCTTTCTCAGACAAAATACATAGCCTCTAAGTCATCTCTAGGGTGAATTGGCGGACACCGTGCCAGTCTTAGCCACACTGATGATGGCCTCTGATGGTAGGTCCAAAACGTTTGTCAACAGCGACAACTATGGATCACGGCCTACCAGCCCAGCTAACAATAGACATTTCAACAAAGTTTACTGGTATTGAAAATTTATGTAATTTGATATTGCAAACCAACATAAAAAAAGATCAAGAAAATTTTCATCATCATCACCACTCCAAGGACCTGTTCCGGAACGCATCTCCTCTTCGGTCTACCGACATCTCTCTTTCCAGTAGGGTGATAAGACAAGGCAGCCACAGGTAGACGGATATCAGGCATACGGTTCAAGTGTTCACGCCATCTCCTTCTGTGGTCTTTGATCTTCTGGTGGAATGATATAATGTTTAAATCAAGATTACAAAGTATCATAAAAACAAAATTATAATTATAATTAATCGGTACTCAATCCATTACTATGTAAACTATATTCGTATGAATACCGCACAAAAGTGAATTATAAAATTTTATACTGTCAATGAGAAACTGGTTTAATTTATTCGTGGACAATATTTCCTCATAAACTGCCTAGACTTTTGAACATGGTATTGAAATAGTATTTACTGCTGAATGATTAGCGCATTTACTGTTGAATGTGTGTGTGTGTGTTTGTGCGTGTGTTCACTCTGATACACCATCATAAATCTACAAAGTTTGCTGGTAACAGTCAGTTTACTTATGCCAGCGGCTGGTTCAAATACTGATTTTATTTGAAAATTCAAACATAAAACAACGTGATCTGCATAACAACCATTAAATAACCAAGCAATTTTTATTAAAAAACGCAGTTAATTATTTTTCAAAAACAACGGTCTTTTATTTCGAGGCGTGCACAGTAGCTACTTTTATGAGTTAGTTCATCCTGTTTGTTCCGTAACAGGTCTAAGGTCTATTCCTTGGAGTGGTGATGATGATGATGATGAAAAATTTCTTGATTTCTTTTCATGTTGGATTGCAATACCAAATTACGTAATTTTTCAATACCAGAAACCTTTCTTGAAATTGCCATTGTTAGCCGTCCTTTTAGCCGTGATCTACAGATGTTGCTGTTGACAAACTTTTCGGACCCACCACCGGAGGCCATCGTCAGTGTCTAAGATTGTCACAGTGTCCACCAATTCACACCAGAGATGAGGTAGAAACTATGTATTTTTCCTGAGAAGGCCCACTTACATAAACTTTTGTACCACCACGATCTAAGCCGGTAAGTAGCATCAACCAATCAGATTTGTTGGTTTACCAACCAAGTTGTATCTGACTGGATTAGGAGCACTTCATGCCAAATGCAATTTAATAGGAGGCTTTCTCCTCTTCGGTTCATAACGACGAAACCGTGTTTCCAAGGACTTCATGTGGAGTCGAGGGTAGTAGACACTCTCCGAGGATGAGATAGAGAACGCTATGTTCAGCGTAGAAGAGTGCATGCTCGGCCACCGCAGACTTCTCCGGCTGCCCCACAAGCGACAACAGCGGCAGTGTTCAGCAACCCGTGTGCGGACGCTGTGCTTCGTGGCGCCGATATACACTCTACCACACAAGCAAGGCACACTGTGTACGCCTTCCATCCAGAGCGGATCCGGGAACTGATGATTGTGAGTCTGTTGGGGATACAGCGGTTCAGAATTTGCTTTTCCGGGTACGATGTTTCTGATACACCTGGAGAACTGAAGTTACTCTCTCTCCTTCAGCCTAATCTAAAAAATACATTCCAACAGTTTTAAAAGTAGATAACAAATCAGCGTATAAAATGCTCACAGATACAAAAAGACACAGTGAAGTGACAACAGGTACCGATAGTGAATCAACAACACTTCCACTTTAACACAGAAAGTCAGATGATATTAAATCAAATAAAAATAATTAAAACAAGGAAAATTCAAACGCTTAAACAAGGCAGCGCTTAAATATGTGCCAACTGTTTTAACATAAACGTTTCTTAGCACAGTAGTTGATGGTAAATAGTATCAACACCACCAATCTAACATTAGCCACATGCGAACTGAGCTATTGAACCAAGCACTTAAGCGAAGTGAGAGCAAATAGCTTCACGAAGTGAAGCCTGAACAATCTTGTTCTAATGGAATCCCAAATAGTCTTTTTCTGAAAGTGGATGGACTATGTCGTTTATATCATGAATACAACAAGACAGGGCCCAAGTTGCTATGAACTGAGCAGGCTGATGAAGAGACTGAAGAAGTTAGCTCAAAGGCCCCAACTACAGCCTACACCGTGACAAGAGAGACAGAGGTGATGGTTTTTGCAAGTGTAAATTTTCACATCTGTATACATTTTCTTATGTTTGCATATTATTATATTGTAAAATATTTGGAACAGTTCTTCAAATATTAACATTTTTTCAGTAATTGTATTGTATTATCACCTTACGCACGTTTCACGGATTAACCTCTGGTGATGCTGATTTAATCAGGGAAACGTGCGTAAGACAATAATACAATATAATTTTACTTGCAAAAATAGTTAATATTTAAAGAACTGTTCACAATATAAAAACCTGCAAGAAATACTTAAGAGTTACTTCCAAAATAAAGATGAATGTAAGATGTTTATATTGTATTCAATTATCATTATGTGCATTGATATAAATTCTAAATTACGTGTATGTATAATTGACTATGATAATATTATAAGACACTGAAGGGACATGGAGGGGTTTTTAAGGGGGTTGAGTCCTGACGGTGGAACTAGAATTTACGTTTCTTGACAAACACAAGGGTTTTGTTAAATGAGTAGCTGCTAAAATCATTTTATTGGTCTGTGATTTCATGAAATTAACAGTTGCTGTAGGAGGAGCAATTAAATTAACATTTTATTATTTATCATGCGCCTACCGGTTTTAAACGCTGATCAAGAGTCGTCTCGTGCAATTCACCAACAGGGTGATAGTTTCTGCCGAACTCCCTGATTCTAATTAAGTAATATTCTTTAAAAGATTGCAACAAACGAGCGAGTTATTTGCGATTGAATCGTATTACACTGTACACTGTACCCTGTACATCGTATAAAATGTATGTGTGGAGTGTACTCTATGGAGTGCGATTAACAACTAGACTGTCTGTAAATTAGCCCTATTGCAATATGCACACATTAACAGGATGCACAAATGCACAAAGCCTAGCACAGAATGTAACGTAAATGTGGCCGCGTTTACAACGTGGAACGCTGCACAAAGCACACTATATTGGACTGATATTGTCGTGCATATTGCCAGAATTACAGCTCGCAGTTCACTGACGTGTGTAGACTATTTCGTTTGTGGTTTAACTGTGATTTACACTTCACAGAAATTGCTTGTACACTAAAAACGTTTCAGAATCCAATGCACTTACGTTACCTGTCTGATTTACATTGTAGTTCATAGAAAATTACAATTAATTTTTTCGTTTCATTAAATTTATCTCCTTTGGAATATATGCTTTTTAAGGCAACTTACATACGCAAGACACTCAAAAGTGCTTTCAAAAGATTTTATTCGGTTTTAGGTTTTTATAAATTACATTGTAATACATAATTTATTAAATATAAAAACAAAACTCTAGATTCAATTACATCATTATTCTAAAATTCAGCAACTAATTTAATCAACACTTTTATGTTAAAACTCTGCCAGAAGTACTAGATCTCCCCTTTATATAACAGAACGGGCATAACAGTAGTACAGTAATTTAAATGCCGGTTATAAATAATAATAAATAAACCTCTGCTCAACAGTCCCTAAAGGACCAAGGCATACCCTGCGGCTTTTGTGTTCAGTGTGACGGTTGCATGGCCAGTACAACGCGCCGCTAGCCGCTAGCTGTGGTTCAAATGCCGGTTACCATTTGATAATATAACGTAACTTATACCACATTGGTCACATTCGGTAACGTCTACGTGTACAGCTGTCTTAAATAACTTGATAGATTTAGAATTTGCGTAGTTTTGTACCTTTAATATATATTACATTAATATATAATAATTAAATACTTCATAAAAGAAGCAAAAACTAGGGTTTACTAAAGTACAATACGACCTGTCCTGTGTATCAGAGACCAAGTCAGATACACCGACAGCTCAAAGAAAACGACAAAGTATGGAAATGACTATATTACGGAGGTTACTAGGAAAGGCAAGAATCGATAGGTTGCCAAACAACAGTATAAGAGAAACGTGTAATGTAACAGATATTAATTCTTTGATTGTAGAGAGAAGAAGGGTATGAAATGAACACTTATCGAGAATGGATGACACAAGACTAGTGAAAAAAGGACCAAGAGGAGCATTGGTCGGCCAAGGAAGAAGTAGAGTGACAGCGCGTAGGACCGTTGTTATAAAACAGGACAGAGTCCTAACAAGGAAGTTAAAAAAGAAGAAGAATATATAATAAGTTTAAGTGTAAAATTAAATGCAAAGTATATCAGGTGTATGTGGGGTCGCAGGATGCTTGGAGAGGTAGTACCTTTGTACCGGGTGGACTGGGCACTGGTCCTCACAAGTGTCCAGGGCTGGATGAAGTGAAGTTAGCTCCCAATGGAGCCCTTAATCTCTCTTCAGCCAAGACCGTACTGCGTGGTGAAGAGCCACATCCTACAAGAGGTGACCCTGTTGGCGCAGAACAGTACGGATCTAGACCGGAAGGTCGATAAACATTCCTGGTGGAGAGCAACGGTACCCACCAGTACCAAGTTAGGGCTTATAGGGAATGATCCTGGACCGGCTTAACTTTGGAATATCACAGACGACAATCGGACTGCTGTGATACTGCGACTTTTGGAGAAGGAAACCCCAATGGAGAAAGACCACAACGGCGGTGAAGGCGGGGAAGAGGATCTTCGGTACGGCGGATCCGGCGGAAGTGGCAACCCTTGTTTCTGTGGGTTAATGCAGAAATGACACACGGTTAATGGTCTCAACGGTGGAAGAGGACTATGATCCCAACGGCGGAGAGAGCAAAAGAACCTAGGAGGTGGGACTCTGAATGAACCCCAGAGCAGGTCTGGAGGCTCTAAGGTGGCAACCCCACCACTGGACGTACCTTAAAAGACGCTGGTAACGTCTTTAGGGGACATGAATTATACTCGCAATCTTCACAAAGGAACAGGAAAGCATGACGGATTTAACGGGTTAATGACCAGGCCGGGAAAGGACAAGATTCACGGCATATCGAGAATATTAAACATAGGAACCTGGAATGTAAGAGGGCTCGGTAATAAAGAGACTGAACTTAATAATGAGCTAGCTAATAAAAAAGTTAATGTAGCTGTAGTCATAGAGACGAAGAAGAAATTAAGTGGTACGAAAGAATTGGAAAATTATGTCATGGTTTATAGTAGTGTTCCCCAGTATTAAAGGGCGGCTTGTGGGGTTGCAATCCTCCTGCATAACCAATGGAAATCAAAAATAGTAAGCTACAGTTACATTGAGGATGAAAACAGAGAGAGGTCACTTAACAGTAGTCGGGGTCTATGTACCCGAAGAAGGGAAGTACGATGAAAGTCTCTTAGTTTATCAGTCACTTCAGAAGGTATTGAATACACATAGGCTATAAGAACTGATTATGTGATTGTAGCTGGAGACTTGAACGCTAGGGTTGGTTCAACTCCAATACCAGGAGTCGTAGGCTATTTTGGAGAAGATGTGATAAATAGGAATGGGCAAGAACTAAGGCAGTTCGCATCTTTTAATAAACTAAAAATAACGAAAACCTTTTTCAGGAAAAAGGGCATCTATAAATATACATGGATTGCTAGAGGCTATCGCTCACTAATTGATTACGTTATAGTCAATGAAAAGATGAAGAACTTAATACAGGACACAAGGATTTACAGGGGACCAGAAATAGGCTCAGATCATTACCTAGTTATATCAGAAATAAAACTTCTACGAAGGTGGAAAAAATTTAAAACAAAGACTATCAACTCAGAGGAAGTATATAAGGTTTATCTGCTCCAAGACGACGGTATAAAATATCTGTACCAACAAAGATTGGGAGCATATTTAGCAAACATCAATACAGAAAATGATATTAATAGGGAATGGGAAAATATACGAGAATGTATAGAGAAAAGTGCACATGGGGTAATAGGTTGGAGGAAGAAATTTAGGAAAAGAAAAGGGTTGAAAATTTGGACGGAGGACCTTAAACAGGCTTTAAAAGATAAAAAGATAGCGTATCATAAATACTTACAAACGCCAAGTGTACAAAATGAGGAAACTTGTAAGTCAAAAAGAAATACCGCAAAACCTATAGCCAGGAGAGCCCATCAACAATACTGGGATATATTTGTAAGCAACATGGAACATGACCTGCATGGACGGCAGGAAGTAGCCTATAAAATCATTAAACTTCTAAACTCTCAGGAAAGAGACACAGCTAGACTAAACGTGATCGAAGATGAAGAATGGAAAAGGCACTACCAAGAATTATGGTGTCAAGCAGAAGTAAACAGGGACGAAGGAAGCGACATAAGTGCTTGCGTGGATATGATTACTTTAGATGAGCTGCAACAGGCACTAAGAGACTCTAAAAATAGGAAAACAAGTGGACTGGATAAGATAAACATGGAATTGCTAAAACACGGAGGGCCTCTTTTTGAACTGCGATTTCTTCATTTGATTAATGAATGTTGGAGAGCAAATGATGTGCCATCAGCATGGAACAAAGCGGAGGTAATATCCCTTTTTAAGAAGAGTGACAGACATAGGTGTGATAACTATAGGGGAATCAGTCTATTTAACTCAGCTTATAAGGTCTATTCACGGATAATACTGTAAACAGTAGATTGAAAATTATTACTGACGCATTGCTATGTGAAGAACAGTCAGGTTTTAGAAAGGGACGCTCTTGCATTGACAATGTTTTTATAATACAACAACTAATTGAAAAAAGAAGAGAGTTCAATCTTGAAACACACATAGCATTTATAGATTTTACGAAGGCGTTTGACAAAGTAAATAGACAAAAGCTGTGGGAAATTATGAATATAAGAGGGTACCATCGACGCTTGATCCAGGCATTGAAAGGACTATATAAACGAGCAGAAATAGTGATAAATACGGGACAAAGTATAAGCACAGAGCTAGTAACAACACAGGGTGTGCGACAGGGTTGTAGCATATCTCCAACTTTGTTGAAGATATACATACACATAGATCACATAGATATATACATAGATCACATAATCAGGATATGGAAGGAAGAAGTCCGTGGAGGTATTAAAATAAACAGCAACACCACTTTAAATTCATTACTTTTTGCAGATGATTTAGCAATAATTCAAACGACTGAAGATGGCCTGCAAAGATCGGTGTACACATTAGAAACCATAGCTAAGGAATATTCCCTAGAAATATCGGCACAAAAAACTAAAATTATGGCATTCAAAGGGAAGAATCCAGTACGCTAAAAAATAATGGTCTATGGGCATCCTGTAGAACAAGTATCACATTTTTGCTATTTAGGATCGGATGTCAGCTATCTAAAAGGACATGATATAGAAAGAAAACTTCAGAGATTTGAATACATAGGGGGCACGATAAATAGAACTTTGGGAAATAAAACGCGTAAGGAGACAAGATTAAAGTTATATAAAACTATGGTTGTCCCAATTCTGACGTACGGCAGTGAGACCTGGGTTCCTTCAAAGCTAGATAGATCAAAGATTCAGGCAGCTGAAATGCGCTTTCTAAGAAGAGTCAAGGGCTGTACACGATTAGATAGAATACGTAATGACGACGTCCGGAATGCGCTAAGCATTTACAATTTGGATCATCGAATAGATGATTACAAACGGAAATGGCGGGAACAAATCGACCGCATGGACAAATGTAGACTACCACAACAAATAAGATCTTATAAACCAACGGGCAAGCGTAGCGTTGGAAGACCTTTTTCAAGATGGGACCAACTATGACATTGTGGAGACGGAACAGGCATTTCTGCCTATACCATGAAGTGTAGAAGAAGAAGATATCAGGTGTATGCATTAACATATAATGTGTAAACAAAAGAAAAACTTTTAGCTTTAAAAACCAAATTATTATTAGGTAACTTTATGACTCTACTAAAGAATTAATCTTTAAAAACAATCTAACGTAGTATAGGCCTACTGTTAAATGAAAGGGATGCTTGATCTCATACTGGTGCTTGTAAACAGGCCTGTCGACTCCAATATGACTGCATTCAAAAACGCTCTTAATTATGTCCACATGAACGCATTAACATTATATTATTAGCTATAGGCCTACACGATACGTGTCATTTAATAATATTAACAAATGGCACTACATAAATAGTGAATGACTATTAGATTGTAAGCAAAAAAAGTATTATAATGAAACTTTTTTAAGGTGTTTGAAATTTGAAAAACATGTTTGAATTGGTATCCAAGTCACTTATTGGCAAAATCTGTATAATATTTATCGTATTTTATCCGTCATGTGACTTCGTGTTACGTTCGATTGGTTTACGCGTTTCGAAACATATGTTTCGTCTTCAGAAATAAAAAATCACTCAAAGTGAGGTCGTTAAATATTAAAATTGCAAATATTGAAAACAATTCTGCACATAACCGCGTTACATGAGTGCCCACTCGACTCGGACCGATCGGACACTCAAGTATACTGCACTATGAGTGTCCGATCGGTCCGACTCGAGTGCGCACTCATGTAACGCGGTTATGTGCAGAATTGTTTTCAATATTTGCAATTTTAATATTTAACGACCTCACTTTGAGTGATTTTTTATTTCTGAAGACGAAACATATGTTTCGAAACGCGTAAACCAATCGAACGCAACAGGAAGTCACACGACGGATAAAATACGGTAAATATTATACAGAGTTTGTTTAAAATTGATGTACAAATGTGTAAGAAGATCAGTGACCAATAATGTTACAGGTTGTTGACTGCAGAGAATTAGTAAATATACTCTCATTAACTTTTATATTTTGAAAGCTTACGAATAAACCTGAAACGTGCTACAAAGATGCAGACGAACTTTTAATTATGATAACTAACGTTGAAAACTGACACATTTTAATGTGTATCATAAACACCTAATTTCTGTTGGACAGTATCGAACAATGACGTAAAGTTAATTATTCAAATAAAAAATGTATTTTACATGTTACAAAAATTAACGTTTAAGCTCCTGTAAAATAAAAAAGAGCAAAGAATACCGACAACCTTACTTAATTCGTTTTGGAGATATGTAAAAACCACGTTGATCTGAGTTTATCAAACCAATTATATCAATTTCTTTCACCGACGTATTCCGACGTAGGAAATAAGTATAGGAGGGAAGGAAAAGTGAGAACAATTAGGAAAAACTCTGTGTTAACAAACACCAGGGCCAACCACTAGAGTGAAAGTCGGTCTCTGAATAAGGGATGTAGGCCTATATTCACCGCAGTATTCTATGTTAATTAATTACCGTTGGTTTATTATGTTATGTTGCTTACCAGATATTTGCTTCTGCAAATATTATAAATCAAAATTTTCTAAAATTACTAGACCTATATAATAAAATGATTTATAGTAATACTGATTATACATATTTCAACAGCACGTCTGCGTACGTTACTGTGCATTGTCGCAATTAGTTAAAAAACTGCTAAATTAGTATGAATAATTAATATTTTCAATGTTTAAAAAATGCGTATTGAAAGCTGTCAGTAACCAGTGAACGGGAACACCTAATGTACAGGTCGGTACAGGCATATGACGCCACACACAAGCTAAGAGTGTGTATAGTGTAAGTGATATGTATGTAAGTGTATGTGTGTGTGAAATAAGTAGAAACCGGCGTGGCGTCATCCCTGAATAAATGTGGCTTAAGTAACTAATTTATTTAAATTTTGGTAAGCGCGCGAAAGATATGACAAAACAAATTACACCACGTTATTAATAATATAAAGACGCACACATGTGCAAAATTTAGTGCGAAACAAATAATACATTTTTATGCAGTGTAAATAAAAGGGAATAGTAATCAGAATAATTAAAATATGAAAACACACTATTAATATACAATTATACATTAATAAATTACCGATCGTTCTCTGATACTTGTCGCATCCACCATCCCCTCAGATATTGTACCTACACTTATACACATCATACCATATCAATTTTGGATAATTAAATATTTTTGCTCTAAGTATTTCGTTATGATAAGATCATTCAGAAATATTTGATCCACAATCTCAACAGTTTTAACTTAACCTCATTAATGAAGTTATTTTCACAATTAATTGTAAATAATATTTTAAAGTGTGAATTAACCTTAGCGTGTCATGCTTAGCTTCATTACAGTTTGCTGATGACCAATTACTTTTGGCTGAAGGTTTTGAAAACATACTGTAGAGTACATGACTAGAAAAGTGATACAGGAATATCAGAAATGGGGACTAAAAGTAAATATGATTAAAACAAAATACATGGCAATAGATGACTTTCATGCAGACTTGATATTGGAGGAAGACTTGGAGAAGATTTCATGTACAGAGGAATACAAGTATTTAAGGGTAACAATTACGGCCTATTGGAAGCAAGGCAGAGAAATAAAATCTAGAATTAATTTGGGAAAGATGGCTACTTTAAATGGAATCCTGGAATTTGGGAAATGGAATTAAATGGAATTTGGGATAAGCAAATTACAGCATAAACGAAATCTAAAATATTTAAAACCATTGTTAGAAGTATCATGACTTACGGCTCAGACGTTTGGACTACTAATATACACACAAGAACAAAATTAATGACAGCAGAGATGGACTTTTGGAGACGTTCTGCAAGAGTATCCATACGTGAGAAAATTGGAAAGAAGTCATTAAGCACAGAATGAATGTAAAAAATTCAATTGTTGAGCTTATCCAAACAAAAAATTACAAAGGTATTTTCACACACGAGAAGAATGACACAGGAAAGGTTGACCAAGGAGAGTTATGGAAAGGACCCTACCAGGAAGAAGAAAAAGAGGAAGACCACCTATCACCTGGATAGAAGAAATTCAGACTATATTGAGGGAACGAGGAATTGAAGAAGACCTTTGGATGGACAACCAGAAGTGGAAGATGAGAATTCAATCACTTCTGTAATCTTTGGTTCCGGAAAGCGTGTTAACATTGTACAGCCGGAATAAGAATAATAAAAAATACATATAAATTATGCTTCTCTGTTTTACCAAATACTATAGCATATTTATTTAATGCTCTTAATGAAGCGATTTTTTTTAGTGATGATGAATATGTAATTTCGCCACTTGTACAAAAGTTTAAAAAGTAGTTTTCATTTTGTTTGTGTTTGTGTTTGTGAAGATTACGATGATAAATATTTTTTTAAGTTGTCATAAAATTGTAAACAAACAGGTTGTTATTCACTAATAACAATAGCTGACACGCATACAGGCGTTTTAAATTGAAGAGACAAGAATATGTTACCCACGTTCAGAAATACCTTTGATTGCACAACTGATCGTTTTCTCTATAATCAATGTGAGAATTGGGTCAACAAGCAAACCAAAAAAGAAATGACAGTTTATTTACGAATACCTCCGTTATTTGCCTAATATGTAATAACTACAATTTGACATCAGCATGAGATTAAGGAAGCATCCGGCCAATCTGTTATTGTGTAAATATTTGAATATTTGGATAACCGTCTTCTTGATTGTGTTTGCCAGGGTGAGTCTACCGTCTGACCCTGCAAACTCTCCAAATGTTTCTGCCTTTGTTTACTTTACTGTTTAAATGGAATCCGCTTTCAGTTGGTTTTGGATTTTGACTAGAGTCAGCTAAAGATAGCAGGTTCTCCTAAGAAGATTGGCCGCATATGCACAAAATGAAATGCAAATTAGATGATTGCGTATGACTTGGCTACTATATAAGTGTTAAAAATTAATAAAGCCTTACATTTCTGTATCCAGCCAAATTAATGGAATTTTCATGAACTGTCACCAAACAACTTTAAATTGTTATTTCTGGGTCTCAAACACTGTATTATACAGCTCCCTTCAATTATTTATTCTCTGTACAGCGTTATCCACTTCCCTTTCTGAATTTAATCGGCTTTCGTCTTTTCCTGCTGCCACACTGTCCATTCGCTGACTCATTTACTTTCTGCTCTTCTAATGTGCCTAACCTATAGGAATCGTCTGATTTTCTCTGTATACTATAAATAATCAAATTATTATTTCACTAATTGTAGTGAATATAAGATTATTTTCTAAAAGCAATTAACACTATTTACAAATAATATTTAAAAAATAATACAAACAATATTTACAAAGAAAACAAATATAAAAAAATTGACATTATAATGACTTTTCAAATTTATTATTATTAATCATGGAACTTAATTTTTAACCTGATTGACAACTAAAATTGATTCCGACATTAAAAACTTTAACAATCCTAATTCAGTTTAGTCATTGGTAAACTGAGTTGTGTACATGCCAGAAATCACGAACTAACATTGAATATATAAACAGGTGGCATAGCTGACTCATTGCTGGTGTTCTCAATAATTTGTCATCGTCAGTCGGTCTTTATCAGCGTATCAATATTTATCAGTCTTTATACGAAAGTATTACGGGTGCGCGAGTGTGTATACTGTGTATATGTTACTGTAAAAGTGCGAAGTAAGGAAATCTTAAGATTTACCAGTATATCTTAAGATTTACCGTTTTATGATGGTAAATGTCCGAAGGTCCTTTTCAAATGTTTGCGTTTCGGGGTTTTACCAACAGTTAGTGGTAAATGTCAAGATTTACCGCTGCATTGTGGTAAAGCGTAATACTTTAAAATTTAAAGAAATTTATAGTTACTAATTTAATAAAAAAAGTTTCCATAAAAACGCATGAAGAAATAGGACAAAAAAATAACGCATTACACTACTCCTTGTTTCTGAAATAATATTTATTTAGCGATGTACAATGAATTGTTGTAAAACTACTAAAAAACGTACAGGCAAAAATATAAAAATTGATAAAATTAACAAAAAAAATTTAAAAATATTTTAATCATTTTGTGAAAAAATAAAATTGAAAAGCTTTTTAACCATTTTGTATAGTTTATAAATAATTCATCAAAACAAACTTACTAAAGGATCTCTGCTCGTCCCGCATAAACAGGTGCTATGAGTGTATCTTCACCACCGATGTTAAGAAAATCATAAATTTTCAAATGCCTGTACTGCACAGATTGTTCATAAATCACAGTTTTTGCCGTTTTTACTTCAGCTAACGAAGTATGATATTTTTCTTTGGATAAATAAAAGTTGTCCTTTTTATTTCGCACCGATTCCCCTAAAAGTTCATAAAATCTTTTACTCATTATGTCACTCATTTTTCTGGACCGAAAACCAAATATAATATTAATAAAGTAAAGATACAAAGACATACGTACCCGCACAAGGACAGATTGAAATTGACCTTTGCGATATAAAACACATTGACAATGAATGTGACTAACAAACACATTGGAACATGTTTGGACAGGCCGGCAAGCCAAAGAAAACCTCCGAGTGCAGCTTTTACCACAACGCAGCGGTTAATCTTTACATTTACCACTCACTGTTGGCAAAAGTCGAAAATATAAACATTTTAAAAGGATCTTCGGACATTTACCATCATAAAACGTCTTAGGATATATCTGTAAATCTTAAGATTTACCTTACTTCGCACTTTTACAGTAACATATACATATATGATTACGAGCAAGTTCACTCTGTGTCTGTTTGTATATCTGTCTTTCTCTCTGTCTGTCTGTCTGTCTCTCTCTCTCTCTCTCTCTCTCTCTCTCTCTCTCTCTCTCTCTCTCTCTCTCTCGTCTTTATTCAAAATATGCCGGCTTTAAATGAGGGAAAATTGTCTTCGAGAGTTTCTTGCGTAGCATCAACATCACTACATCGTCCCGTAACATCTTCAGTAGAAGTAGCCGACTAGCAATAACAAAGCAGCAACGGTAACAGCAGCAATAATAACACCAGTACTAATAGAAGTTATCCGGATTGTGTTATCTTCCATTGTACGCACTGATTCACGCTTTCTGTATTACAGGCAACAACTTTGGTCTTTATTTACTTACTTCGTTTCTTTCAGAAATTCTTCTTCAAAACATTTTGTCCACTAAGACGGCTTGATTTCTGTAGACATTATTTATTACTGCGTGTTATGTTCCTTGTATGTTCGTCTACTGGCGAATGATCTTCTTTCATAAACGATTTCCTGTAATCAAAGACAATCAGTACAGATCAGTGTACTTTTCTATTAATTTCTTGAGCAAAATAAAAAATAATAATTTTGCTCCTTGTTACATACAGTAGAATTAGGTAATGATTTCTATATTTTGTATTATTAATATTAACATTACTGTTAGTATGAATTGATGACGTATAAATGTAGTACTATATATTCTTACTACATATTGAGGTATAGATGTTTATGTTCTTTGTCCTTGCATGTATGGAAGTTTAGTATTTGTAAGACACTTCTTATTACTTTTTAATTTTACTTATTATCACTAATAAGAACATAATCACGTAAAAACTACACATATACAAATATACACTAAAAAAACTACTACACTACAAAAAAGACTACGACATATGGATTACAATTTGTTTCTATTAAAATATGGTGTACATAAAGTAAATTTATTTTCCAAATACCAGATTAAGTCTACCTAAAAGTGTTTAAAATATATTTTTGGGAATGAGCAATTATTTTTAACATATTATTAGCAGCGCAGAAAGTTCGCCTCAGAGTTTCTATCGTGGTTCATGTGGAAAGCAAGTTTTATACTTTTCGTTTTCAAGTTAGCAATTTTAACTAATACTGGTGTAACTACTACTGGTGTAATTATTTTACTTAATATTTTTTCTCCTATACATTGGATTAAAAATTAGGAACGTTCTTGTTACGATTTTTTACTACATTCTCTCAAGGCTAGAGTTTTTATGTGATCTAAAAAAAAGGAAGACCATCTAAAACAGGAAACTTTAAAAACTGCTCAATAACTAAAATTTATTAAAGAATTTCTATAAAATTCGTAGAAAACATTCTCCGGATAGAACAATAATTTTCGAGACAAATTGTACAACAGACTAAAATAGTAAGTTTAGCGCCAATAGATCTTGATTTCTTTTAAAAATTGGTTAAACGATTATTCAAAATTTTACATTTTGCCCAGAGAAATGGGTGTTCAAAATATAATTTCTTTACTTGCTTTAAGGTGGTTGAGACATAAAAGTCAAACTTCGTGTTAAACTTAATTTTTTGTTCTTTTCTTTAAATCTGTGAGCGTAGGCTTGACTCAAATGAAGCAGAAGTTACCAGTATTTCGTTGTAAAAAACAGCAGATGTTTGGGTGTAAGGAACTGAAATAGCAGATAAGCAGATGTTTGGGTGTAAGGAATTGAAACAGCAAATAAGCAAATGTTTGGGTGTAAGGAACTGAAACAACAGATAACCAGATGTTTGTGTATAATGAATTGAAAATCCTCATATCTTTTTGGTTTACAATGACTTACAATTACATACACACCAAAGGACCAGCACATTTATATGAAGACATAAGATACTTGTATATACTTGAGTCAATCTTGAATACATAATTTAAGTTGCATTAATATAGGTCTTTTATATTCATTAAGATTGTTGAACTAGAAATTACTAAAACTTTATCTAAAATTTTACTTTTTTACTTTTCTGTTTTTGAATTACTTTGTTTTAAAATATTTTTCCAAACTTCATAAGTAATATAGCATTATTAAACTGGCTTAACCCATGCATACAGATAAAATAGCAAATGACTGATACACAGCAACTCAAATTATAAAAAAATTAAAACGAATGTTTTAAACATCAATCTCCACGTGTTATGTTTTAAGCCCAATGATGTTACACTGTGGAGGACACATGTTTGATAAGAGAGGACGTGATTTTGACTTCTAACAAAATTTACTTTGTCTACGTATGTTTTAATTTACGTAGACACGGTACATGAAAAATCATACAAAACTCTGTTGCATTCCAATGTATTGTTGCTGCATTGAATAGAGATGCAATAAATCTCCAGCTGCTACCGTCAGGGAAAACTTTATTAAAAAAAAAATTACACTATAAGGTTTCGTAGGGAACACATCATGAAATACAACCCATTCTTATTGCATCCAGTTTGCATAGGTTTATTACACATTTATGTGCAGAATTCATTACAGCTTACCACAGAAAGAAAACAAAACGACGTTTAATAACATAGGCTCTCATGTTCTGCGGCACGATCTACAACTCTACCTACACAAACAGAACTATATTATATAAGCCTACTGCAGTGACAGAATTAGGTGTTTCGAATTTGTTAAACTAAATACACGACCAAATTTGGAAGCAGAAATAACACTGTTGTACACCACTATAGAATGTTTTCCGTTTACCGCTTCCAAGGTTCACAGCTCATCATCATATCGGAAATATTTGACATTTCCGATCTGATGATAAACTGTGAAGTTTGAAAGGGATAATCGGAAAACATGTTTTCTATAGTGGTGTGCAACAGTGTTATTTCTCTTTGTGATTATAACCACTAATACAATTTTATTAAGGGGCATTAACATACAGCGTCGCAAAATTACACATTTTTTTTAATTTGTCTAAAAAATACGATTTTATTGCTATCTTAATGAAAGTTGGTATACATGCTTAGTATATTCTGGTCTTAGAAGAGCACACAAAAAGAACACTTTTTTTCAATATTTGGTCTCCATAAATGTTTATATATTTTTATAAATAATTTAATACATTATCATGAACAATGTACCTTTCCTCATTAATTTGTCATCATATTACCCTGAATTTTGTACTTTTTGTAGACAAGAACTATAGTGACAAACTGAATTAATCAGATATTTGATAGCATGTTATATTTCAAAATGAAAAATTCTAATACATGAAATAATATTTTTCAGTTATTCCTTAGGCTTTCACGGCCGGTGTCATTTGAATTATGAAAGATATCCGGGCTGTTTGGCCGTGGTCCCTGGTTAAAAACAAAACCAACGTTGTTGGTTTTGTTTTTAATTAGGGACCACGGCCAAAAAGCCCGGATATCTTTCATAATTCAAATATTTTTCAATATTTCTGTCTTATTATAATTTTTAAAATAAATATGTTATTCAATAAGACATTTCTAAATGATTCAGAACATGTATGAAAATGAACCACAAATAATTTCATGTTATTAGGTTGATTAGTTTATGCGGAAAGGTACATTGAATTAATAAAACTGACGATTGCGGAAAACGGCAAAAAACAAATATGCTGCATAATTGTAACATAGTTCTGCTTTCTGACCTGTTTTATTGTAATGTTAATGCTCTCCTTCTCCATAATCAGCTACCTTTTGTTTTTCTTCATCATGTTTGCTCTTAGCTGCTCTTCTTTTAAGCCTTCTTTCTTGTTAGACACTGCTTTTAACCCTGAAATTTGTCTGCTGAATCCTGGCTTTATCGAGCTTCTGCAGTGTAGTCACACACCAAGATCCAGGAACAATTCCCAACTTGCTAACCACTTTACTCCTTGTAATATTGACATATTTAAACAAGCTACTGCATCTTTTACAGCTGTTTCAACAATAGATCTGGATGCAAAATATATCTTGGGGCATCGCTCCCAAATCATTGCATTTAACACCTCATTTACATTTTGAGTTCTTCCATGCAAACACTTTTTAAGAAGCTCTGGACAGGAAAGATCTTTATAAATGAGTTTAATAGCTTCAATTATTGCTACTTTTCTCCTTTCGGACACAAGAAATGTTGCGGATTATCATCGGATGAAGCTTTATGCACGAAAGTGGCCCATACTGCTTTCTTCATGTTATCTAGATTATTAACATTATCCCTGATGGCTTTTCCGTAATAACTGCAGAGAATCTAACTGTTTGTCAGTAAGTAAACCTTTCCCTAATAAGGCCCTACCATCATCAAGTTTTTCTCCCTTCATATCATTTTTTTTAAATTTCTTAGCCTGCTACTCATCCTATTCTGGATATGTCCAATGCACTCTAATTTTGTTATTTCTGTGTTCCCATATGGCTTCATTTCAGTGACAGCTTTGTAGGCTCTGCTGTTACCATCACCAATAAACTTGATGTACTTCAAACCGTGTTTTGATTCACAAACATAAAATCAAGACCTGTAAAAGTGTGTGAGGCTCTCTAGCCCAGACATTTAAAAGCGTAGTACTTTAAATTTAAATGCCACAAAGACAGTGTAAAACTTGGAATTTTTCAAAAAAAATGTGCATGCATATTCTATGAACTATTATTAATTCAAAAACATAAAAACAGTCTTTTGAAAAATTTCCAGATTTTCCATGTAAATCTAATTCTAATCTTAATCTAATTTGGAAGTTTAAGAATACATGCTGCTATGGGAGAGGAGAAAACGTTTTCTTAATATAACAATTTAATATTATCTAAGAAACAAACAATATCAAAAATGACTAGAGAACACACAAAACTACTCTCCACCGAAAGAGCTGTTAAATTCGCGTCAGAAACCAACAAAAAAAGAAAAGTTGTCTTGCGGTTTACAAATTTTAACAATTTTCCTTACCACGAAGGAAAATTTGTTGTTTCGTAGAAATAAGAAGAGAAGGAAACGAAATAAAGTATATTTTGGAGAAAGCGGTGCTCACAGAAGGCTGCAGCTACCACGGTAACAATGAACTCAACGGAGTATTACCTATAGCTAGCCGTTTTACAACCCTAACACCGTCTACTCAGGTACAACTTCATTATACTTTCTGCCTCCAACAACAGCTAAAGTTATCGTAATTTAATAAACCTTATTGAAAAATTGTCCACTACAGATTAACGGAGCATAACAGATTTGTATATAAAAATTTCTTAATGATGAAAATATGACCTCCTATTGACTAGCAAATTATTATTCAATTTTAATTACAAGACTTTTTTTGGCTTTATAAATAGACCGTCATCATTTACTACGGTTTTTAATTATATAACCATTCTGTGGCCGACCAATCAAAAAAGGAATGTTTAAGATGGTACCCGAAACATGTTCCAAATAAGTAGAAAATATCTTGAGGTAAAGTGATTATAAATATTAAATATATATTATTTATATTGAAATTTCCTCAAGATATTTTATTTTCCTTACTAGGAACATGTTTCGAGAGCTATTGTGCTCTCATCTTCAGCCTTCGCGATTCTGCTTCTAGTGAAATACCTATGTGTTGGTCTGTCGCCATTGTGGTCTCCTGTTGGTTTCTGGTATCTCAAAATGGTATTTTGTGTGTGATTGTGGTATGTGTATTAGTATTTTGTGTATTTTCGATGTACTAATGCTACATCGATGTAAAATACTAATAGCAAAAAGAGTTAGATTATATATATTGCGACAATACAAGCATAGGCTGTAATGCGCATACGTATATGAAATAAAATAAATATTTAAATTAATTTTAGTAATATATAATAGACGAGCAGGTGTGAAATTGGAAGCTGGCTTATAAACAGGAATCAACAAGAAATATCACGCGATTACCGCTGTATGCGTGTACACAAGTAAAAAGAGTGTGTGCGTGAATCCTGTTCGAGCCTGAAAGTTTGCAACCTCACTCCAAATAAATGCTAAATTAAGATTGTATTTAATTTTAAGCAAACCATGAATATTAGAAAGAGTGTAAAAATTCTAAAAATGCGTAAATATCAGACACATGTGCAGTGCGAATTCTACGTAATTCTGACAATCAGTGCGAATTCTGTGCGATTTTTAAAGCATAATAATTACACTAATGATGCGATCATTATAATAATTACATATCATGTGTGTAATTAAATTAGACAATATTAGATCACCTTGAAATCCGCAGTAAACAGTGCGATTGGCGAAAAAGTGCGAATATGTGAAATGAGACGAGAGTGGGGACAGTTTTTGACATGCATATTCCTGAGCCAACAGGTGTGGTTTTCTTGGTGAATATAAATACGAGCCCAGGAGAGCCAAACTCTCTCTTCAAACAGTCTTCAGTCGTGGCGGTACGGTATGTCCGTCTGCGACGCGAATTTTTAATTACTTCGGACAAAGTTAGACGCTATTTCTAACAGCAACAAGATTTTTATATCATAAACTGTAAAGTATTATGGAAAATGTTTTATTTCAAGTAGTATTAAAAAAATAAAATAAAAAGTACCGTAACTAAAATCGTCGGATGTCTACGAACAGTCTACAACTACGAACATCAACTCTAGACAGATGGCGAGAGAACATCTAGCAGAGGAACGATACGCAGAGCAATAGAGACTGTTTCTATCACAACAGCAACACGTCATTACAATATACAGCAGCCGATGGACCATGAAGGACGAGAGACAGGAGGACAACCAGTGAAACAAAAAAAAGGCAAGATGACATCCAGTAGGAGAGGACCGACAGATCACTGGAGGACATGGGACAATCTACAGAATTTGAGGTGACGAAAAACCAATTTATAATTATCACAGAATAAATTTTAATATAAACGTTTAGAGATCAGAGAATGTAATTCAATTATAATCAGATTTTTTTTATGATTTTTTTTCTGTAATGAACGAACAGTTAATGTAAAGATAATTTAAATTCTTGCTTGGAGTATTAATCATTGATTTAATAAGTTAAATTTTTTTATTGAAAGCACATAAAGTAAAGTAATTGAAATTGAAATAATCAATTAGTTTTGTTAAAACGATTATAAAGCCGTAAAAAGTATGTCAAGTAAAGAATAAGAAGGTAAATATTACCAATTATAAATCACACATTCAGACTGAGTAGTCGAGAATTTATGTTATGAATCAGTAATGTTTTATATAGAATTGATAATATAAGACATAAGAGATAAAATTTATTTTTATGATGATGTACGGCAATCAAAGAAACATTGAAACGATAGATAATGAATTTCGTATGGCGAAGTAAATATTACTATTATATTATTATTTTTATTATGTTTGTTTGATGTAATAAATGAAAACATATTACGATTCCTAAAAGGACTACACTTATTATAATTACACCTGAACTCCAATTATACATACACGTTGTTAGTAATGTTATATGAGTGTAAACACAGCACCAAGTTAAATTACATGAAATACAGCAATGTGTGCGGTTGTATAATTTTGCCGCTCCAAACACAAATGGATTTGTATATGTATGTGTATTGCTACAATTTTGTCGCCCGTTAACTTGGGGCACGACACGCCTACATTTAATAAATAAATGTATGCTCTATGGTTAAATGTGTGCATAAGATTTTATGTATAATAAGTGATGTTTATTAATGAATAATTTTATATATGTGTTCATTTTGTTGCGTGTATTGTATTGTAATAACGCAACTGGCGCCCACTCCAACAAACAGGTGTAATTGTAATATAAGTAGATAAGAATAAATAAATAATAATAATTAAACAATAAATAAATAAAATTAATAAGTCGGTTCCATAAGAATAATATTCTAAAACATAATAAAAAAAATACTAATTATTCAACATGGCAGAACCAGGAGGTTTGAATCTAGAAGCTTTTAAAAATTCGATACTGGCCATGATGGACGAATTAGTCATAAAACAAGCTGAAAAATTTAAAGAAGAGTTGAAAGAGGAGAATGTCAAAAAAATAAAAAAAATAGATGAAATAAATACCAAACAAACAGAAAGTTTAGAAAATAAATTAAAGCAACAGACTGAAAATTTTAAACAGGACACCATAAAAATAACAGAAAGCTAGAAGAGTTAACAGAAAAATTGTTGACACCAACCTACGTATTGATACTTTAGAGAGTAAATTTAAACAACCATTACATGAACAAGCAGTGAGGATTGAAAATAAACAAAAAGAATTACGTCTCGAGTGGAGAAAAGATATAAAAGAATCGCATAAACAAATAAATGATAATTTAAATGATACTTTAACTACTATAACGCGAGAACAGGATGTGAAATTCAAACTGTTAATAATATGTCGCAAGCAAATACCAGTAAAATTAGAGAAATAGAAACACGTACAGTAGTCATGGAAAATAGAATTGAAGAAACTACGAAGGACCATTCAGGAGACGTATCCCATATGAAAGAGGAAATCCAAGAGGAAATGAACCAGCTACGAGGTGAGTTGAGAAGACGACAGAATCAAATGACAATGTTTCCTACACCGATGGACGAAAGGAGCAGAATAAAGTTCTCAGGTGGTAAATGGGAGAACAGTATGTAATTCCTAGCTAGAGTGGAGAAGGAAATAGAGAAGATTGGCAGTGCAATAAATGACGACGAGAAGATAGACTTCGTCACGCGATATCTTAAAGATTCAGCCAGTCAATGGTACTCTATTATTAGAGATAACGTCAGTACATATCAGCAGTTTCGTGAGGTATTCGAGAACAGATACTGGAACATACATACCCAACGACAGGTACGGGATCAACTCTAGTATGGAAAGTTCAACGTACAAGGACAACAGAGTATCGAACAGTACACAATTGCGCAAATAGAACGCGTAAAGCATCTTAAATCTAAATTCTCAGAGTACGAAATTGTTTCAAATTTATCTTACCATTTCCAGCGAGATATTCAGTTAGCAGTTTATACGCAGGGAATTAAAACCATAGAAGAATTTTTAATCCTTGTGACACAGTCGGAGAATACCAATAAAGGTAAGAACACACAACACTGGGAACCAAAACAGTTATAATTAGTGTAACCAAAACCCGTAAATAATTAGTGTAATCACCACTATAATTATCACCGTGATGACAAGAAATCAATAAAAAACACTACACACCACCGTGATAATTACAAAATAAATTATACGCCACCAATACACAACACTACGACGCGCACAGCTACAGAGACTGAACGAATAAATACGGCTAAACAACAAGGAGGTGTTGTGTGGTCGTCTAATCGTAAAGGTTTTTTAAAAGCACATGACAAAAGCGTTGCCGCAGTACGGAAAGACGACGAGGGGACAACAAAGAGAGATAGTGATAAAATGAATGAGAGGGAAAAAGCGACATTCCACAGTCGGCCTTCTACGTCAAAAGCGTCACAATGACTGAATAAACGGAAACAAACTTATACGATAAATAACATATACCCATACGATATTAGAGAGGACGTATTAAGCACCGAGCAGGATATAAAGCGAGACGAACAACAAACACAATGTCCTTTTGTGACCGTGAGAATCAACGGGTGTAATATACGGATGTTAGTTGACACAGACAGCCACCTGTCAGTGCTTAACGCTGCTTGGGTTCAATGCAACAAGAAATATTTTAAGAATGCAATTTTGCCCGTAAATAATTTAAATATCACAACAGCTACCAATAAAAAAGAAAGGCTTAAGCAACAAGCATATATAACTCTAACATATAAAAATCTAGAATTGGAATACCCCATGATCATTATGCATAAATTGATCTATGATGGAATTCTAGGTATTGATGTATTAAATGCAATAAATTCTAAGATTAATGTTAATGATAATACAATTGTGTGTAATTATAAAGATGTTCAATATGAGTTAAATATGAATGGTGATGAAGAAGATTGTTAGGTAAGTGAAATACTTATTACTTTGTCGAAGCCACAAATACATTATGGTCCAACTCTACATGTGAATACAGCAGATGAAGGAATGACGACACAAGAAGAAGAGTGGTGAGATACGTCTATGCCTTGACATGAGGGAGCTGAACAGCATTGTGTTAAAAGAGTATGACTGTGCGCCTACTGCGGAATTGTTTGGAATTATTTACCAAGTGTGAAGGAGCGAGGTATCTGACGAAGCTGGATTTACGCTCAAGTTTCTGGCAGATTCCAATTCGTGAAGAGAATAGAAAGTACACAGCCTCCCTGTATAAAAGTAAATGCTACCAACACAGGGTAGTACCCTTAGGACTAAGCACGAGTTTAGCAGCCATCATAAAGTGCCTAGAAAAAGCCCTAGGACCTGAGGTGGAACCATACACCATAGTATTTGTAGACGATATCTTAGTTGTATCTAAAACACTAGACGAACATATAAAACATCTAAGCACGATATTCCACAAGTTTAGGCAAGCGAACATATCCCTTAACCTAGACAAATGTGAATTTATCAAATCCTCTATCCAATTCCTAGGCCACATTATTTCTTCCTCTGGTATTCAAACCGATCCTATCAAAATATCCAGCATAACTAATTTTCCTATACCCGGAAATCTCAAAGGGTTAAGAGCATTATTAGGACTAACGGGATACTACAGAAGATTCTCACCATTATATGCAGAGTATACGCAACCGCTACTGGAGCTGACGAAGAAAGGACAGAAGTGGAAATGGGAGAAGAAACATCAAGATGCCTTCAACCAAGTGAAAACGTTATTCATCGAAAATATTATGTTACATCATCCTCAACGTGAAGGAAAATTCGTAATCTACTCTGATGCCAGTGACTACGCAGTAGGGAGTGTACTGTATCAACAAGATACTACGGGAGAACATCGAGTCATCGCCTACGCCAGTAGAGTCTTCAAAGGAGCTGAAAGACACTACTCCATATCAGAAAAAGAAATACTCGCTATAGTATATGCTCTTAAGCAATTCAGATATTATGTTTATGGTACTCATTTTTAGATACATACGGACAATCAAGCATTATCCTTTCTATTGAAATGCAAAGTAACAAATGCCCGATTATTAAGATGGATTTTAGCCATTGGCGAATACTCGTTCACCATTAAATACTGTAAAGGTAAAGACAATATTATAGCTGATACACTAAGCCGATACATCACAGAAGAATGTGAATAAGTCTATGAAAGCGAAAAAAAAGAAGTACAATTGCTATCAATTAAATTTAAAACGAACGATGAAGTAAAACAAATGCTAAAAAATTTAGCACAACTACAAACTTTGGACGTTACAATAAGGGAGATGAAAGACCGAGAACAGCTATCGAATCACTATAAGGTACTTAATGGAATTCTTTTCAGGTTAGTAAGACAAGACTGGAAGATATTACTAACTAACGCAATGTTACAGAAATTAATCCAACCAGCACACGAGAGCTTAGCGCATGCTGCTGCTCTGAAATGTTACCTGAGTCTGCGAGAAGATTTTACTATTAATAATATGTTTCGAAAAGTCAAGCAGGAGGTGAAGAAGTGCTATGAGTGTCAAACGGCGAAAGGACCGAATTTACACACGTACGTAGAAATACAGAGCATCCAGAAAGAAAATAAGGGAGAGCTAATTGCAGTGGATTTCTGGGACCACTACCACGATCAAGTCGAGGTGTGAAACACATATTGGTATGCATCGATGTGTTTTCCCAGGCAGTCCGACTGTACCCAATTATGCGACCCTCAACCAAGGTTGTTCTAAAGATACTACTGCAGAACTATATTCCAACATATGGAAAAATGAAGAAAGTACTTAGTGACCAAGGTGTACAATTCCAAAGTGAGAAATGGAAAAGGTCGTTAAGAGAAAATGGAATACAACCTGTACTCACATCCATAAGACATCCTCAAGGAAACCTTGCTGAAAGAGTTAACAAAGAACTAGGTAAATATTTACGGATATACTACCATGATCAGCACAATAAATGGGCAGAATATTTACCATTTCTTGAGAAAGCCATCAACGAAAATTACAGTGAAGCAACTGGGTATACTCCAATAGAATTAGAAGAAGATAAAAAGCCGAACAGATTTTGGACAAAGTACATAAACAAACCTAACAATCAGAATGTACCTGTACCAGTAAGTGTAAAAACTGAATACGCAAAGCAACGGATCATAGAAAAAGGTAACAAGAGAGTGGAAAGTTTTAACAGGACACACAATACTAACATTTATTTAAATAAAATGTATTATTATTATCATTGACCTTGATTCAAACAATTATATATTTATTTTATTTGACCATGTTTGACTCACATACTTTATTGGCTCAAACTATTATTTCTTTATGGGTCAATATTTTGTCTTGGCTTCCTCCTATGGGAACATAGCTTATATAGCTTACCGTCGTATATAGAAACTCCCGGTTTGGTGTTGGTAACTGCACTCCTCCAAGCTACACTAATCCTAGGGTCTTGTTGCTGATGAGTCCCTATTTCCTTAAGTCGTCTAACTACTTCAGGTTTTGTTATATGCTTTACCGCGTAAATACCAATATCATTGCTACTACATTTAATGTTATCTGTCTCCATGTTGTTTTGTGATGGTGGATTTCTACTGAGTACATCTGCTACCAAGTTGTCTTTCGCTTTACAATATTGTATTTCAAATTGATACTCTTGTATAGCCAAGATCCAACGAGTCAGACGAGCACCTAGCAATTTACACTTTAATAAAAATACTAACGCCTTATTGTTGGTGATTATAGTAAGTTTAGCACCCAGAATATAACTTCTAAACTTTGACAGGCTATGCACTATCGCTAATAGCTCTTTTTCTGTCGTAAAATAGGTTAATTCTGCCCCTTTAAGTGTGCGACTTACAAATCCTAATACCGCTTTTTGGCCCTTCTCATCAATCTGATACAAGTGTGCTCCAATAGCAATATTGCTGGCGTCTGTTTCCAAGTAAAATCTTTCTCCTATTCTTGGATGATTTAATACAACAGTATTTATAAAAAGACTTTTCACTTGTTGCAGCGCTTCATCGTTGTCCTTTGTCCACTTCCATTTAATCCCTTTGTTTAACAACTTTAACAATGGAACAGTACTTTCCGCGTATTTACTTGTAAACTTCTGATAGTAGTTAGCTAAACCTAGAAATGACTTTAGCTGCTAACAGTTCTTTATTACACTTACCGATTTCCAATGCTTATATTCTTTAATGTTTACATTTATTTTATTTGTATTAATTTCCATCGTAATGGTATTTCTTTTAAAATTTACTTCTGCCTTCCATTCAAGTAACGTATCTACCCCAATAATACAATCACGAACGAGTTTCGGGACTATTAGAGCTACAATTTGGGTTTGGTTACCATTTAAATTGACAGGTAAATATATTTGTTCAGTTATCTTTTGCATTTTGGCTCCAGTGGCTCCCTGTACATTACAATGTTTTACGGGTAGTCTGGGACAATTTCGCAACTGACAATTATCTACAAACTTTGAGCTGACACAGGTAACTTCACTGCCGGTGTCTATAAGCGCTCTTACTAGTAGATTACTTATTTTACAAATTATTTCCGGACATTCAGGATAATGGTTTCTACCCACTTCTTGCTCCTCTTTTAACAAGAACTCCCTTTCGCTCACTTGTTTTATATTATTAGTTACGTTCTTTTTACCTGTTTTCTTTGGTTGTTTCACTGCAGGTAATGTAGGTTTAGTTTTGTTTCTTTTCTACCTGCAGTGGTTTCCCGTATTCATTTTACTAGTCGACGGTTGCTGCTCGGTAGAGGTTATAGTTGTTTTACATACTTTATACCCTTTATTTGGTTTGTTCTCTACACTCCTACTTCTACCCTTCTCCTCCAATTCCGGCCTATTTTGGGGTTTATTACCCGGATATGGGTTAAACCTTTTTTCTTTCGGGCGATCATTGTCTCTCCTCTTAGTTGAGTAGAAAGTTGGTTCTTGATGATCGCCTCTAGAGTAGTTACTCGGCTGATTACTTACACGCTGATTACTTACAATCTTGACACTCATCTACAACCAATATGAACTTTTCTAGAGTATCCACTCCTGTAGTAGTGGTTGCTACTCTAGTGCGTTCTGAGAAATGACGCGCTAGCTTATATACTAGGTCTCTCTCTTCTGTTGGTGGTGTTAGATGTTTAACTTGCGCCATTACGTTAAGCACATAATTGGTGGTTGTCATATTCATTGACGGGTGATATTTACCAAATTCTAGATGATCGCGTACCCTTCTTTGTATCTGAACGTTCCAGTACTGAGCAAGGAATTTTTCTCTGAAGTCTGAGTAGGTTTGGACTCTGTCCGAGATGACTTTCCACCACGTACCTGCCCAATTCTTGAGAAATCGACCTAACATGTCCTTCTTGTCCTCGTCGTCCATCAGTGGATTTACACGAGTTACATAAGCTTCAAACAGCTTTAGGAATTCCACAGGATTCTCATGTGGGTTTCCTGAAAATGCAAGGTTTTCCGGTTCTTCCTTATAGCCGCCACACCTCACTACTTTGGTTTGCTGTGACTTCATTGCTTTAGTCAGGGTCAGGTCCTCCCGCATTACCTTCAATTGCTGTTCCACCTTTTGATGCACTTCGTCACTGTTAGCCTTACACTCTACCTGTTTCTTAACTTCTTTAATATTCTCTCCCAGTTGGGTACACTCTTCCCTAGTATTCTAGATTTCTTCTTTATTTAGAAGCGATTGTGTTTTTAATTCAGCTGTTACTTCGCTGAATTGTTGATTAATGAGGGTTACTTTTTGTTCTAACCTTCCATGAAATTCGTTTCCAAACTTATTTAGTTTTTCGTCTTGACGGCGAAAATTAGTGTTTACTTGTTTTCTAAATTCCTCTAACGTAGTTTTAACCTCTTCGGTATGCTTATCAAACCTAATATTACTCTCATCTATTTTATTATTAGTACTATCTAATTTACTAGCTAGATTAGATATTTCTTCATCTATTTTAAATGTAGCTTCTTTACTACTTTATTCTATTTGGCTAGATAAATTTTCATTTATTTGTTTCATTTCGCTAGACAAGTATTTATTAGTTTGCTCAATTTTATTATTAACATCAGTTATCAATTTTTGTTTACTTTCTTCTAAACTTTTATTATTTTCTTCAATTTTCTTTGATAATTCACTATTTGTACTTTCGATTTTATTATTTGTATCATCAATTTTACTTTCAATTTTAGTGGTCAACTGCTTAAACATTTGCTCAATTGCTGCCATATCTACTGCTGTTGATTTAGCCATTTTTAAAATTTATTATTTTTAACAAATTAATTTAACAATTATTTAACAGTTATTTGTAACCTTGAATTCCACTTCGTTTCTAATCAATTAATATTACAATTTAACTAATCACTTGTGTAAAAGCAACGCCAAATTATATAACTTTCTTTTGTGCTAAATTTGGTGATTTAATCGAGCTTCTTAGTTGGCCGCGCCAAATTTATACAAAACTTATTTCTATATATAAATTTGGTGATTTACTCGTGCCCCTTAGTTGCGTCGACAAATGTATACCACGCTCCCTTTTATCTAACACAATTATCTAATATTTGTATGTTATATAAAATGTTACTTACCCGTGATATTACTTTACCTGGGCGCCAGAACAAATCCCAGATACAAATGACACGGTTTCAGCTTAGCTCAGCACATGGAGACACTCTTTCTCAGGATTCGTTCAGTGATTGTGGTTTTCAAGGGGAATCGTTACAAATAACACTTTAATATTTGCTTGATTATTTTAATTAACGTTTTAGTCAATTATTTTTAAACTTGAAATGCTAATGGTAGGACTTATTTCTACCCTAACACTTATAATTACTGAGTGAGTGTGAAAAGTAACGATTAAGACGTTCAAACGACCTATGGCTGTTATCTGGTTTGATTAAGAGATTGCTATCTCCCAAACCAGTGCTAAAGAACAGGTCTGCAATAATTTGCACGTCCAATACTACACCCCACTTTCCATTCAACACTCCTATACTATGTTACAGCTAATCTTATAATTAAAATACAAAGTGTGATATTCTTCGTGTCTTTTAAAAATTGTTTATTGCTTTTATTATTTGTTTAGTGCTTATTTCATTGATCAATGAATCTATTTCTTACTGTTTGATGCGTTGACCGAAGAAAGGAATCCGTAGGGGTCCTCCTTTTGATGGTTTTGCACAGAAGAATTGATGTTGATCAATGCTGTAGAAGATGCCCTGGCAATTACAGATGCTGTACTTCTGTCGCATAGGTCCTTCACGGCTGATGATTAATTAATTAATAATTTAATTAATTAACGTTGTTTTACGCAACGAGAGTTGTTGAACGGCACTAGTTCATCTTCACTGCGGACTACTTCTCGAATTTGATCTTAATTACACTTTTGTGTGATTGAAAACATTTCTGTACGTATTTATACACGACTAGCGCGTTTAAGATCCGAACGAAGAGTGATGCTACCCCTCGCTTTTAGTTGGCGTCTGTTTTAAATACGGGATGCTGATTGGTTGTTCAAATAAATCATGCGTTTTTCCAGTTTTGACAATCTCGAACAGGTCGACGAAACACCCCGTGACAGGTTTAAAACTGCATAGAATTTCTAGTTAAAATCGTACTTCCTGTGTTTGCAAATCGATTGATTACAGGTATTTGCAAACGTGTTTTCAAAGATCTGACCACAGAATGTTGTTGCTTAGGTCTTTATCTGTGTGTGTGTGAAAACACCTAATTCCTACGTAGCACAATTCTCTCGTTATTCCTTTTGGCGTTCGTCTTCCGTATAACTTCTTCAATTATTAATTATATTAACTGAGATTGCGGCTACTTATAAAGCTTCACTTACTGAATACAATGCTGTTTTCAGAATTGCCGTATATTTATTAGTTTTTAAGTTATCACAGGGTGAACTGATAATTTGTATTGAGTAAAATTTCATGTTCGTACCGTTATCGGATGTTGCTGTGACGAGGTTAGAGTGATATGGCTGCGATTGTACGCTCTCTCTCTTGCTTACGCTGCTCTACTCCCTCCGTCAGACACTTTCATATAACGCTCAGATAGGACGCTAATATGAATCGTTATAATATATATATATATATATATATATATATATATATATATATATATCCACGTTTCTTATTTTTAAAACTGATTTATCACATTTTGTAAAGAAGGTCCTAAAGTTAGTTTTTTAGTCAAGTAAATTAAGTTACATTTCATATACGCGGAACGTTACTATCTTTATGTATTTCAAAATCGTATATTTTCAATTCAAATTACTATATCTATAGAACTTTATACATACTCACAGACACGCTTGAGCGAGCGAGTATGTGTATGTGTATGTGAGTATTTTGTGTATTTGCTTTTAGTTAATTACATTTATATACCCATGGACACAGTTTTCTTTCTTATTTTCCCGAAAGAGCCATTTCTTCTGCTACGATTCTGTTTAGTATAATGCTATACACCATCTTATAGCCGAATTCTACTCGGATGTACCCGGTAGTCTAGGAAACAGCACATTCTTGGGAGGAGAGACGTATATAAACATTCATAAATATAAGATGTAATGAGATCTGTTAAGAAACTGGTTTACCTGAAGTAATGAAAATGCTTTACGAGTAATTAAATGCGTGTGGATGCAATAATGTTATAATGGTTTTCTTACATTACATTATCTATTTTTGTATTCTTATCTCTTTCCTTTCTTTTAATCATACAATAAATAATTTCCTTGATTTGTCAAAATAAAAATACTTAATACTATTATTTCAACAATAATGCTACTATATTCTTTAGTAGCTTTTGTGACAATCATTCAGTCCTTTATTACATTTTCACCGAAACTGATAACACCATAATCCTATCAGAAAATTTTGTCCAATGAAATCCTTGTTTTATTTCTGCGTTTTCCTTATCCTCTTTACCAATAACGTCTTTCTAGTGAAACCGTTATACCGTATAAAGGCCTAAGTCCGTCTTTATTTTGTTCAATTTTATGAACACGTGCGTGGCAAGTGACTAAAGGCTGATACGCCTACATAAAGTGTAAAATAAATAAATTTACAAAATTTTAAAGCTACAATTATATAAAGTTTTACAAATTTGATTTATGTTAAGATTAAGATCACTTTTAGTAAAATATTTTTAAATCAGTGTATCAGTTCTGTACTTATTGGTTTACTTTTCATTTTAATTTATCAACATGTCTCTGTGAGCATTATAGGACTTTATAATAGCTCTGTAGTTACTTTCAGCAACTATAATGTAATAGTTGGGGATCATTTACGCACAGACGTACGTATAATAATTCGTCTTAAATTATAGTTTCAATTAAATCGTTTTCTTGAATTTGTTTTATTGTTAATATGTATAGAGTTCTATTGACATATAATATCAATCTAGTGATACTGTTAATATCTGCTACGTAAATACATAAAGTTTGGTACTAGCATACACGATAAACCAATAAGCTCACAAAGTACAATAGCCTTCCAACATTAACATTTTATATTTAATTGTTAAACACATATTTTGCTTGATTAAATACAGAATATGACATTTGGTCTGATTCTTATAAAACTATTACTGAATGAATATTTCATTATAATATTGTTACGACTTCTACTGATCGTCGTATGGTACAGTGGAAAACAAAATACAAGACACCAATTAAGCCACTAATCACCAGCTTTAATTATCCCAGTTAAACAGTGTGTAATTAACAAGATAGTCTCTTACAATAAATCAAATAAAAATTGCTCACACGCAATGAAAATGTCTACTAATAGAGTGCCGCACAATTATAAAACACATAATACTTCGCACAGAACACTTCGAACCGCACCGTGTAAATCGCCACTTAAACGCACTGTGTAATTACCCGACAATAACTGACTTGCCCGTCGCTGAATGGCTGTATTTATTCCCCGCTGATTTCCAGAATAATCTGTCACTTTGGATGACTTGTTAAACAATCGAGAATCCACTAGAAAGTGTCGTTGAACACATTGCGCTGACCGGTATGGTCTGGTATAGACCCGATAGTTGACGCGTAATAAAATTGTATTTCACCGCAAAGTAGCAGCATTATGTACGCACACACACATTACAGCTGGAATATTCGAGAAACTTGTAGAACGTTCCGTATTACGTAACAATATACTTACTATATCTCTTATTTTATACATTCGTTTTATATATTTTTGACGATGTACGATGTACTCGTATATTACTAAAATTGCTTTCTAATCTGCAACTTCTATGTAACAATCTGTATTTAATAAAGCAATAAAGCTATTAATAATTAGAACAGATCCTAAAAAAATGTTATGCATCTTTTTTTATCTGTACAGTAGTAAACATGACAATTTAGTTGTTTAAATTTAACGTAGACCTATATTATTTCTTTACTCTGTAAAGGTTTTTTATTTATTTTATATTAAAAGACAATTTTAATGTAAATCCGTTGTTCTGATAAAGGTTTCTGAAAATAACTAGACGCATTTTTTGTTGCATGTAACGAAGTATCGTTACCTTACAGTCGCATTTTAGTTGTAACAGCAGAATTATTTGATATTGCTTTGTGTGACTTATCAGTGTGGGAAAGCCCCATGGAATATCTTGCAAGCTTTTTTAACAAATCAGTAAAAAATATCATAAACAGATTGTACACAGTAGAAAACGAACAATATCAGAGGAGTTTAACAAGCTGATATGACAAAGCTATGGGACAGAAATAAAAAAAATATTACGTTCTACTACCCATTTGTATAAAATTATGCTTAAAACCTGTGTGTGACTGGTATTATATAGGCCTAATAAAATATAATACAAAATGGGTGTCTGTATAAAATCTATGCTAGAAGGAACATTTCATGAATGTTCCTAATATATTTCAGGAACATTTTCTAAGGAGAGAATAGAAATGACAGTAGGAATGAGAGAATTGTTGTTAGAAGTAAAAGAGCACCGGCAGGAAAAAAGAGAACGAGAGACAGAAGAAGTAAAAATAAGGCACGAGGCACGTAGGTAGGTAACACAGTAAGAATACCTTGTTGATCTACTGAAACATAAATGCAGGAATATACCACTGAAGACGTGTAAAAATCTACCATGTGGTAACAAGAGTTAATAATAATATTCGAAGTAGACGAGGAAAAGTGAAATATTTTATTTAATTTCAAGTGTGAAAGATCAGTTGTAAATATTAAAAAAATTTCAAATTTTAATCGAGATTGAACAGTTATTAAAAGTGAGTTAAATAAAGGCATGCACTCAACAACAAATGGTTGAAAAACAAAGTTGAAAAACGAAAAGTGATAAGAAAATATGGGCAAGGAAAAAGAATGGTTTGCTAGACGTTACAAGATTTTTGTTGATAAGAGAAGAGTTAGAAGTTTTTAATTTGAATGAAAACTTAAAAGATTACAAAAACGGTGGAAAGGACACTTGGGAAGAATGGTAGATTCCAGAGTGGCCAAGAAATACAAACCTATACGACACGGGTGTGTGGGTAGACCCAGGAAGACATGGCTGGAGGATCTTTGAAGGCGGAACAGGCAGCTACTATGCCGTTTTGTGAAGATGATGATGACAGACGTTTTCTTCAACGTTTTTGCATATTCACTCCGTTGTTTCCTAATAGATTTTTTTTAAAGATAGTCCATACATAAAAAAAAGAAATGAAAAGTTGCCAATTTGTATTGTGTTTGAATGAATGGGTATTATGAAACTGGTACTAGTGGGTTTCCTGTATTACTTTTGGCCGAGATTAGTAAACTAGTTTTGTTAGTTCTTTCTTTCCTTCAAAAGAGGACTAAACCACCTCTGGCTCAAAGTTATCCACTTACATTGAAAAACATATAACAAACATAGGATATATACAGCATGCAAAGTAAGTGAAGACAAATATTTCAAGAGGTGTTTCGCAAGCTAAAATAAAGAAAACCTGTAGTATAAACATAAGCGGAGGTATTCTTATGCGAGAGATAAGGTATACGCAATACCTGTATAACTTTAAATTTAATGCATAATCCTGTTCCTCTGGGGTAATAATGCGATATAGAAATTCCTGAAAGATTAATTCTGGAGCACAATTAGTGGTTCTACGCAATGTTTAGCCTCAGGTATTACGAGAAAAGGATCTCGGAGTGTTTAGTATGTTGCCAGAAAATTACTAAAAAGTCAGTATCAGTCAGTATTTGAGTTCAAAAACACAAGTTAAGTTTAGTGTAAAATAACTTTGTTAAACTGCTAGTAAGTATTAAACGTTACTTAGTTTGGTTTGCATTGTAGGTAATTGAATTATAAAAAAATATTTACATTACGTGGATTTAAATCAATCAAAAGTTTAAAAAAGATTACTGGGATTAAAAACGTTACGTGTCTAAACGAAACAAAAAAAATCAGCTATTTTGTTTACAAAACAGATAAAACTTACACAAATGTTTAACTAAATGTTATTTTTAACGTATAAAATAGACGTTCGGCAAATTTTAATTTTTTGCTGTGTAGTGCAATGTTTTAATATGAAGTGTCAATTGTCTGTTTATCTTTAATATCATTGTAAAAATTTATTGAAAATTTCTGCTGAAAATGTGAATCCTCAGTATGATGTAGACTATAGACTTCCATTTAATATTGATCTGTAAGGATTTAATTCTGATTTAAAAAGTTTATTTGTATTTAAAATTGAAATTTAATTTGTATGTGTAAGAACTAAAATGTTTATTTCAAATATCTTTTAAATCTCTCACTTATTTATCCATTCGTATTATTCTGATACGTATTAAGTGCATAGATTTTGCAATGGAAGTAGAAGAGATTGAGTTACAAAATAACGACTTAGTTACTCTACGCGCACAGTTCTAGTCAGTAAGGTACTTTGTAGAGATGTTAAGAACTTGCGTCAGAGTTGCACGAACCCTGGGATTCATATTTCACCTGAACGCTAACTTGACAATGAAGGAGAAATTGCAAGTATTCTTCAATTAGTGGAACATATAAAAAGTTTGCAAATAATGTATAGTGAACTTAATGCACTACAAACTGGTGTGTAATAAACACTAAGTTTTCATGAACTGCGTATTTAATGTAAGTGAATTTCAGCATCATTGATTTTATGCTGTATTGAATCTTTGACTTGTGTGAATTGATTAACGCAGAACACTGCATATTTTTACAACTACTAATTACTTATGAAACAAGTATTACCTGTGTTGGTATCAACGCAAATAATTTTTGGAGCTACAATGGATTCAAAATGTTGGCAGACGTCTAAAAGTTAGTCAATATGTAAGCCTAATAGGTAACTAGTTAATTAGGCTTTTCTTATTAAAATATTGTACTACACGACAAAGATATATAACATTTTACAAAACAACGTTTTCCTCTTCTAAAAAGTAAAATAAAAATAAAAATGCTTCATAAGATTTTACCTGTTTTTTAAATAATACATCTGCTAATTTGAATTTCATTCAGAACATAACGTTTTTATACCACGTCGTTATTGAATAGAAGTCGAATTTCTTAAATATCGGTTCCATTTTAATTGACAATATTTACTCAGGTAAATTATCTTCATAATAAAATTGTCCACAACCTAAGTAAAAAAGTGTTGTCTTTTACGAACAACTTAACAATGTTGTTGTACGGTAAACCTAAAAAATTGTGTTTTCAACTCAAATTTGTTACACATTTCACTAAGTTTCTTGCAAGTTTCTTGAGGATTCTATGATCCTTTTCTTTTAACACCTGCCGTCAAGCAACATACGAAACTATTACTTTTTCCCACTTATTTGTCTTCCAGCAATTTTCATCTTACATTATTAATTCTTTGGAACAGGAAGGCCTATGCTTAAAATTTTTACTTGGCCATAACTCGAAAATCAAGGATCTCTGGACCTACGTTTGTATGGTTATAACATTTTTTTCTTATTTTTAGTTCTAGAAATACCTCTTAAAATATTTCTCTTTCCTCCTGGGACACTGCTTATAACATTTACTATTACCGATGTTAATAAACATGACCGTTTCTTACTATAAAACTGATGTAAATTATACAACAATTTTATATATTTAAGAACACTCTCAGGAAATTGAAACAACATTCAAATGCAGTATGTAATACCAATTCTAACCCAAATTATCAATTTAAGAGACCCACAATTCAGTAAGAAACAATAGTACCTAGCTAATTTCTAAGTAATGTATATTTAAAGTACATTTTCTCTCTCTCTCTCTCTCTCTCAAATTATTTAAATAAACGGGTTGATATATTTCTCGTGTTGTATGCAACCATGTTGCTTTGCGTTGCCGAGATTTATAAATATCTTCTTTCCGAACGCACAGACTTCTTCGTTTCCGTGACAGTGTCATGAATATGACGTCTGATAATATTTTACTGTCCTTCCGCATCGGTTACAGATATTTAATATTAAACTCGGTTTACTTATATAGATAATACGTTTACAGTATTCACAACGGAGACATTCTGAACGAGTAGAACTACAACAGTATATCATTTGGCTGCTCGGTCGAAAACGAGACAGTTTGGCACTGAAATCAACCGGAAATCAATAAATTTACGACAGTTGAGAAAAGGTTACACATTCACCATATTAAATCAAAACGTCTTTCCGTAAGTTACATAAAGACAATAAGTAACGGTTAAAGGAACATTTGTAAGACATAAGACAGAAATGACGACGTAGTAGACGAGCTGAAATGACTTCATCTGTGTGCACAAACGCAAAACAATCAAATTTGTTTTCATCACGCCTTGTCATTTTAAATCTACAAAAAACAAATAGACATAAAAGTCGGCGATTGTCAGAAGTGTCTACAGTTGTTGATGATTCGTGTTGCAGATTTTTGAAAATTGAAACAACGTAAATGCCTAGGCAATAAAATAATTCAAGAAATGAACTTCCGAAAAATAAACATGAGTTTTACTAAATATTTAATAGAAAAAGCTAGTCCAGACGAAGAGGTAAAAAGCAAAGGCTTATCAGCTCTTTAATAATGTACTATCACCTTAATGTTACCTTATGAATCAGGATTTTACAGTCATTGTATAGAACTGTTTCGAGTTGGAAAATTACAAAGATCTGTTGCGGTTTAAAAAAGAACTACTGAATAAACAAACAGTTTTAGAAGATTTTTATATGTTTATTAAATGCAACGTATAATGTTGTTACACCATTGCAGAACGTTCTACATGTTTCTCGTGTATCCCAGCAGACCCCAGCTGTAATGTTGCGTGCGTACCTGACTCTTAACGTGCGTGAACAAAGCCATTCCAGACCATACCGGTCGGCGCGCTTTGTTCAAGGTCGCAATCAATTACGTTCTAGCGTTTCGAGTAGTTGTGACGCGTATTGTGGATTATTCTGGAACATTGGTGCTATCTATTTAGACAAAAACGTCGGTCTTACGTCGGCGATTACTCAGTTGAGCTATTGTCGGCGATTTGCGCAGTGCGTCTCAAGCGGTGTAATAGTTGAAAATAATTATAGTGCGGAATACTTTATAGTTGACAGTATTATTTGTGTTGACAGGTTGACTTGAATTATTGTACGAGTATAATCTTGTTGAATAACTTGTAGATTACAAACTGTTTAATTGTGATAATTAAAGCTTGTTTTTAGTGACTTCATTAGTGTCTTGTATTTTGTTTTCCACTGTACCATACGACGATCAAGGAGACCATCAGAACAATATGTACAGTAAAATGATTTTATTATAGCTCCGGGTCTTTATCATTATACTGGTAAAGGAACAAGTTGTTTTCAGAATAGGCTCATCCTAACCTGATGATGTGTTCGTATCCGAACATTCAATTTAGAAAAAGAAGAGATCCAGTATATATGAATTCTAGAAACTAGAATACGATTTCAGATTTGTGTGGCACCAGAAGACACGGAAAACTAAAAAACGATTACATGGTAAAGTTTTAGCCGTTATTTCTAACAGCTGTTGAGTGCATTATAGAAGACACATTGACACGTTACAAATGAAAGTAAGCTTCATGACAGTCTCAGAATTCCTTAACCTTTCACGGCCGGGGCCGACAAAAGTTTTAACAATTAAGTCTCAGAATTTTTTACTTGGATGAAGTGGGAACTGATTGTCGAAAAATAATAAACCAAATGCTCTAGATTGTTTAATAAAACTCATTACATTAAATAGCTACATTAATTAAATATATAACAAGTTCATATTGTAAACACGGTTGTGTGACTGCGCTTCACCTCTTGTAAAGTTAGTGTAACTATACGCAATTCCTTACACGAAGAAAATTTTCCATCGTAGAAACATTTTTACTTTACTGAATGGAAAAAAAGAATTTCGTAGCTACCACAGTGACGAAGTGAAGGGGAGTGTTTCAGAAACTGGATTCAATAAGTTCATTCAGGAAGTGGGATGAAACTTTTACAGATGTGATTCACCGGGATATTACTACGTATGCTCCCTATTATTGCTGTAATGCTGTACTGCTATACTCTTATGCTGTTGTACTGTTTGCCATTATAAAGCTTAAACGTCTGATCAAACTAAAGTATAAGACTATTTGACACACATATTGTTATTGGTATCCCAAGTCACTTCGTTATTTATAAATTAACAAATTACCTTTTATCCGTCGTGTGACTTCGATTTTTGTTTAGAATGACCCGTTTCGGAACATATGTTCCATCGTCAGATTAATTCACTCAGTTGAGATCGTTAAATGACACATCCATACTGACGGGTGTAAGTACGAAGTAATGCGATTTTAACTTGTAACGATCTAAGGACGGATCTAAGGTAATTTATTAATTTATAATAGACTGTGTTGACGGCACAGTTGTATCTCTGGTTTTATTGAATTCTCAGAATTGCTAAGAATTTCTTAAATGAGCGAAGCGTAATCTTAGTTTTAACTCGACCGTTTGGCGTTTGACTGTCTGTACTTTCATCTATCTATCCATCTATTTGGTGTATGTCTCACCAGATAACTTCTGAAGCCATCGACCTATTTTCGTGAAACTTCCATTATGTCCAAACATTTATCCTAAAGAACCCTATTGTTTTTGAGATCAATCCCCAAAAAGTAGTGGGACCAAGGAGGGGTAAACATTGTGAAAACTCGCAAAAGCCCATGTGGTTTATCAAAGCAAATGGACTTTAATCATTTCTCCAGTTATTCATCTCATACGCTATTGCACCTCTGGTTCCTGGAAATGTCACTATTTCATGTTTGTGCCACTGTGGAAAAACAGAGTGACACAGAGTGTATTTGTTTTAGGACTTGTATGATTACGTTTCCAAGTTACATAAAATAAATTTATAATGAGGAAGTATCCAGCCAGTACTGCATGCACGAAATACGAGTTTACGGTAAATAAATTTTCAGTAGAATATTAATTATTATGTTCGAAACGCGGTAGCGTTAGTTACCAATACTTGTAATTAACTTCGTAAATCATATAGATTTTTAGATGTTTCTTATGCTATTATTATTAACTGTTATTTTTAAATTTTATGAAAATTTGGAGATTAAATTCAAGCTGTCAGGTGTGTTCTTTAAACTGATTTACTTGTGTAAATCTTTAACTGATTTACGTAAACAAAAGGTTCCTTCATACCACTGGAGATGGAAGTTATAGCCTTAGATGAACAACATTTGCACACTTGCGCACCAGCATTGTTTATGGTCTTCAGTATTTAACATAGGTCGCAAGTTTAAATCTTCACAAGGTAATGTAAATGAAGGGTATACACAAAGTTTTACATTTTCCTTGTAGTTTTCCAGAACCTTTTAGAGATATAATTTTAAAAGAGCTAATTACGCATCCTCAGCCTTCCGGTTTTTGTGTCTGGTGAAGTACATATGTGTTGGTGGGTTATTATTGTGGCTTCCTGTTGTCTTCTGGTTCTTGAAATTAGTTTTATTGTGTGTGATTGTGGTGTATATGTTAGTATTTCGTGTATTATCGATGTTGAGTGCTTTGAAAATTGTGTCATGTTTTGTATTGACTTGTATTTGTTCAGGTATTAATTTGTTTGGTGTTTTATGTTTGTATATTTGTAAGTTTCCCAAATGTTCATTATGGTGCCTTTGTGTGGTATGTGTTTTATTAGTGTCATGTCGGTTATGTTTGGGAATTCATGTGCAGTGTTTATTGCATGTGTGGCTAAATTAGACTTGTATATTTCTGGTTTTTGTATGCGTTTAGGTGTTCAAAATAACGTTTTCCAGTTGTTTTTTTTTGTTTTTCCTATGTAACATTTATTGCAATCTTGGCATTCAATTTTGTATTGGTTTTTGTATAATCTTTGTTGTGTGGGTTATTTAGTTTTTTTAGATTATTTTTGTTAGTTTTGTATGCTATTTTAATGTATGTGTTCTTAAACAGTTTTGTTAGCTTTGCCATTTTATTATTTATTTATGTGAATGTGGCCCATTTTATATTGTTGTTATTGTTTTTGTTTTGTTCATTTTGATAAATTCTTAATTGTTTAGTTTTTATTTTATATTTGATTTTATTTTATATTTTGTTTACAATGTTTTTATTATATCCATTTTTACAAGCAATTTGGTATATTATATTTCTTTCTTTGTCTGTTTCTTGTTTTTTTAGGGGTATTTTGTACATTCTGTTAAATAGTGAATAGAATGCTGGTATTTTGTGTTGTGGTGGGTGCTCAGAAAGGTTAGGTATTATGATGTTAGTGGAAGTTGGTTTTCTGTATATTGCATATTGTAGGTGGTTATTGTATCTTGTGATGGTTATGTCTAAGTAGTTGATTTTGTTGTGATTTTATTTTTCTTCTGTGAATTGTATTTTTGGATGTATGTTATTGATTTGTTTTAATATGTTATCTGTATTTGTATTTTTGTTACTTGATATATCGAAGTAATTACATGATATGTCTTCTGTAGAAGACATCATCTACATATCTTATCCAAATGCCATTTGGATCAAAGGATTTTATAATATTTTGTATTTTAGTGTCTATATGTTGTAAGAATATTTCTGCTATTATGCTAGATAATGGCGATCTCATTGCCAATCCTTCTTGTTGTTGATAAATTTTGCTATTGAATTCAAAGTAATTTTGTTTTAGTATTAGTTGGAGGCTATTTTTATTTCAGTTATATATTGTGTCTTCGTTTTGTTCTTTAAGTTTGTTTATTATTATGTCTATTGTTTCATCAATTGGTGTATATATTTGTCATGTCATATGATGTGAAATATGTGTTTTCATCTATATTTATTACTTTTAGTTCGTCTATTAATTCGTACGTATTTTTTATGTTGTCATAATTATTGACAAAACAGACTACATCAGAAAAACTGAAGACTTCATCAACAATAATGATTGCATACAATTAAATAAAGACCCAACAGAAAAATATTTCAAACAAACAGTAAAACTAATAAAAACAGCAAAAACATTTTCAACAATAAAAATACAGACATATATATAAATAATAATCCAGCACCACCTAAAATGAATAGCTTAATAAAAATACACAATTTAAACAACCCAATACGACCATTAATCAACTTCAAAAAGGCACCTACATACAAAATAGCAAAACTAATAGCACAAAAACTAAAAAATAACCATCTACCAAATAATTATCACATCATAAAAAATACGTAACTGCCATAACCAACACAATAAATGGGCAGAATATTTACAATTCATTGAAAAAGCCATTAATGATAATTATAGCGAAGCAATGAGCTACACGCCGACAGAGATTGAACAATATCGTTAAACCGACAGATTTTGGAAGCGGTATGTTCACAAACCTGCTAATCAGAACTTACCGGTACCTTTAAGCATTAAGATTGAACATGCTAAAAGAAGAAGAATTGAAAAAGGTAATAAGAGAATAGAAAGATTGAACAGAACTCACAAGTTGCAGACATTTAATGTTGGAAGAGAGTATTATTAAAAACAAATCCAGTTGGAAAACGTATTGACAATACTGGTAAAAATTCTTCGGATTGTATGATGGACCTTACACTTTGCTAAGACAAGTTGGCAAACAAAGTTTCATTGTATATGTTGGCACAAGACAGAGAGAAATAGGCAAGTACCATGCGAGCTCTTTAAGGAAACTCTAAGAATGAATAAATAGGTCACTGTGACAGTTAAATGTGAACGCACTACTACGTTGATAGTGAATATTGACAGAGGATACTACGGAACCACGCAGCAAGTCAGCGTGTATGGGAGGGGAATATTTTGTTCACCCCACCTCACATAAGGATAATGGTAAAGTTATTATTCGCATTGAAAAGCATTATTCATTATTATGAGCGTAATTAATGTAAATAAATAGTGTATTAGTAAAATATACTGTAAAATTTTGTCTAATGTAAAAAGCACAAGTTTAATAAACAAGTTTATTAAATTTTTTTTTATTAGGCCTAAGCAGGGAAATAATGCAATAGTACGGATGTGTATATAGTACTGTGCATTGCACAATTAGTTAAGATAATTAATGTCAATTAAAATAAATAATCAATATTGTCAGTAGTATAATAATTCAAATAGAAAACTGTAAAGGGGAACAACGAATTTGTCTGTTTGAACAGGGAAGTCACGCCACACACAGCTGCGTCTGTGTACCCGTGTACCTTACGTGTGTGAGTGCGGCCAGTTAATTCCTGCAAAGCGTCACCCCTAAATAAACGTTAAACAATAAATAAATTATTTAAATTGTGACAAGTGTGTGTAAAGTATCACAAAACAAAATACGCCACACTGTGAATAATATAAAGACGTCAAACAGAATATGTAGCGTGTACAGAATATTGTGCGAAAACAATAAAAAGTGTAAATACAGGGCAAATAAATGTAAATAAAATCTATAATAATTAAAATAGAGCAAAGCGGTTAACACACAGTTGTACATATAAAAATTACCGATCAGATGAATATCGGGTAATTTGCAAAAACTTCGCATGTTGCGGAGACCAGTGAAATAAGTGTGTAAATAATCGTGTTTATAAACGGACGGTACGACAGACTGATTCATGCAGAGAATTGTCGAGACATGATTTTTGCGCCCTAGAGTATAAATACGCGAGACACACCAGCTTTTTTCTCTTTCTCGTTCAACTACAGCGGCAGCCCCATGCCCGACTACTTTCTCTTTCTCGTTCAACCACAGCGGCAGCCGGAGGCTATGCCCTAAAACTTAATCACTTTCGTGAGATCACCGCTGCAGCCAGAGTCTATTACTGGAGACGAGGGAGCATCCAACTACATGGTATAGATTCCAGCCTTACGGTACGAGTCATCGGACTACCGAGAGGATCCGGAGGACGGAAAGCGGACTCCAGGACTACAACGACTACGAAGGATGAACCAGGATCAAGGATTCAGGACCAGAAGAGGATACGCTGAGGAATTACCGCCACGATTAAGGTGAAATAAATCCATGTATTCATCAAAACAAAAGACTCAATTAAAGACAATAAAACAATGTAAAAGAAAGACAATATAATTTCAAAAAGTAAAATTAATAATTTGTAAATGTAACGGTTTATTGTAAAATAATTTATAGTAATACTTGAATTTATGAAAGGATATTTTTGAAATGATAATTTATCGAAGATATTTAAATTAATTTTAAAAGTAAATAGTAATTTTTTTAAAGTAATTAATATGTCATAAATAAGAGATGCGTATGCAACAACAATAATAATTTAAAAAGAAAGATTACAGAATTTAATAAGAATTAAAGAAATTGAGCAAGTCGAGAGCAATATTATATCATAATCAATGTTGTTTATAGTTATAAGTGTATTTTATGTTTCTATGCTTAATATAAGATATTACTTATATTTTATTAACAAGTATGTGTACTACAAAGACACACATGCAAATAATAATAAAGTTTTTAACTCGCAATATTTTTGAGATTTTTAATTATTAAATGTTTGAAAGATTCTAAACAATTCACGTTGTTATTATTATTACGTTTACACCCGTTATAAAGTTTATAACGTAAGTATCGTTGCAAATAAATTGTGCTACCAAACGTGTGGCTCGTTAACGGTATAAACAAAAAAAAGTCGTTATAAAAATAAATGGCTACCAAACGTGTGGCTCGTTAACGATACAGACAGAAAAAAAACGTTTATAATATATATTCCTTCAATTAATTTACATGTTGGACACGATGAGGCAAAAATCTCAACACGCCATCTCCTGTTCCTTACGTTCCTGTGCTAAACCTGGGTGTTGGTGGACTGTCATCCGTCAGTCTTGCCTCTATCCTCTGTCAGGTCCGGCAGCAATAATACGGAAAATATCTTACAATTGTCACGGTTCTATACAAACTTGTACGGATTAAGAAGTGATTGTCTGTTGCTTAACAACGCCTTTGTCTTTTCAGACACAGAGAGAGACACATTTCGACGTTAGAAATTGGGCAGTTTCTAGGCTATCGATCTTTCCATCTATATCCCGAGTCTTGATTTACGTCTGTCGTGGAGAGCGCTCACAGACCTTCATGGGAGGAACCATTTCCCTGTGCTGACAGCAACGCGAACGCCAAAGAGCACACCGAAAATTTGGCGTGTGGACTGGTCAGACTTCAAGGCTGCTTGTACACCTACGGATGTCTGTGGAAATAAAAAAGAAGACATAAAATGTTTCACAGCTGTTATCAGTTCAACAGCTACGGAGTACCTATATTCCGCGGACCGTTGTTCGTTCACCTAGACCACCGATACCGTGGTGGAACACCGCTGTGAAAGACACAATAAGAGAGAAGCGATGAGCCCTATACAGGTAAAAAACAAGCGCCGACCGAAGATAATCGCATCGCTTTGAACGAACTCGTGCCGCCGCTCGTAGAGCAATACTCGCTGCAAAACGATCCAGCTGGGAGACTTTCGTCTCCACTATAACACGGTCGACCTCAGTGACAGAGGTATGGAAGAAGTTCAGAGCGATCGCTGGCACATCTCACGCATACAGCACGAAGTGAATTGATTTGCAACCCCGATGAAATTGATGACGCCTTGTCTGCAAGGTATGCCGATGCCAGTTACCCTCTACATACAAAAAGTTACCCTCTCAATATTGTTCTAAGGCTTTCACGGCCGGTGTCAATTGTATTAGAAGCAAGTACCGGGCTGTTTGGCCGTGGTCCAGGGTTTACAAACAAACCAAATTTTCAGCAGAACCACTGGCTGCCATGTTCAATGGAATTCGAGTCTACCTGAACGCGTGTTGTTAAACGTCAGGCCTACAGCACTGTGGTGAAGGCTGAATTCGAGTCTACCTGAACGCGTGTTGTTAAACGTCAGGCCTACAGCACTGTGGTGAAGGCTGAATTCGAGTCTACATGAACGCGTGTTGTTAAACGTCAGGCCTACAGCACTGTGGTGAAGGCTGAATACGAGTCTACCTGAACGCGTGTTGTTAAACGTCAGGCCTACAGCACTGTGGTGAAGGCTGAATTCGAGTCTACCTGAACGCGTGTTGTTAAACGTCAGGCCTACAGCACTGTGGTGAAGGCTGAATTCGAGTCTACCTGAACGCGTGTTGTTAAACGTCAGGCCTACAGCACTGTGGTGAAGGCTGAATTCGAGTCTACCTGAACGCGTGTTGTTAAACGTCAGGCCTACAGCACTGTGGTGAAGGCTGAATTCGAGTCTACATGAACGCGTGTTGTTAAACGTCAGGCCTACAGCACTGTGGTGAAGGCTGAATTCGAGTTTACCTGAACGCGTGTTGTTAAACGTCAGGCCTACAGCACTGTGGTGAAGGCTCAATTCGAGTCTACATGAACATCGGTTGTTAAACGTCAGTCCTACAGTACTGTGGTGAAGGCTGAATTCGAGTCTACCTGAACACCGGTTGTTAAACGTCAGGCCTACAGCACTGTGGTGAAGGCTGAATTCGAGTCTACCTGAACGCGAGTTGTTAAACGTCAGGCCCACAGTACTGTGGTGAAGGCTCAAAAAAAGCTCAAAAACCTTCACTACAGTACTGTGAGCCTGACGTTTAACAACCCACGTTAAGGTAGACTCGAATTCCTAGAATTCCACTGAAGATGGCAGCCAGTGGTGTTGGTGAAACGTTTGGTTTGTTTGTACACCCTGGACCACGGCCAAACAGCCCTGCACATACTTCTTATACAATTACCCTCTCAATTTCTTCGTAAAGAAAGACCAAGTTGAACACGATATTGAGTCTGTAACTAAATAGTTCAGAACCTACAATCTGCCTTTCACGATGAAGGAATTACAGTCCGCTAACCGCGCTGCCGGCAACACTGCGACGGGAGCGGAGGATATTCATTACAGCATCTCGTACGTCAACTGCCGGGTGTAGCTGAGGCTACACTACTATAACGCTATAATTTTAGAACAATGGGACTACTACTGATCAGCGGTTCCCGACTGCACAATGGCTCGTAATAAAAAATACGGGCCTAACTTTCGACAATTAACATGAAATGGGCATGTGGACGACCTTTCTGCGAGGTGCAAATTCTTGTTAAAAGCTATCAGTTGCATCTCCGGTATGACCTGGTGAGCAGATAGAGAAATTTTATTTAGCTTGTGCGAAGCGTTAGTTCTATCCAAAATGGATTATTGGTGCGCGGTGCACTCTTCAGCCAGAGGGTTGTGCTTGAAAAAGCTAATTCTGTTCACAACGCAGGTGTGTGCTACACCACAGGGGAGTTCCGCAGTACCCCTGCACAATGCTTATATTGTAAAGCAGGAATGACGTTCTTACATCCGCAACGTCAAATACCGTTGCTGAGATATACGGCAAAAGCCATGATTTAGCACTACCGATCCATATAGTGAACAACACCACATACCGAACCATAAACCGTACACGATCGCTGTTCTACGTTCACTGGACAACCCGGTATTCGTGCGCTCCAAATAACCCGGGGCTACAACATCCAGGCGCCGGCCGCTTGTCCAAGCGTACGTTCGATGCGAAGTGCCCTTCTGGCTGCTCCGCAAACCAAATTCCGGGCTGGACGTTGAGTGTAGAAGCAAGAAAGAGTGCCACCCAAATGAATTAAACTCATGTTTGGATCAGTCCTGGAGGAATACGTTGAGGAACACACCACTGTGTACACTGATAGGTCGAAGACAGAGAGCGGAGTGTGTGGTGCGTTTGTCATCGAGGGCGCCTCCCACTCCTGGACACTGTCCGAGGTGGCAAGTGTATACATCGCTGAACTGTATGCGGTGTGAAGGGTTTTTCGGTTCTGTGAACACCGAGGCGAAATAAAATGTGTAACCTGTGCGAATTCACCGAGTTTTCTGTGTGCTTTAGACAATCCGAGTACAGTGGGTGCGTTATTACAGCAGTTAATGGCGTTAAATTTTGATTCATCTTTTACTTTTGTTCGGTGTCCGGGTCTGAAAAGATAAATTCTCCTGACTTCTCATGGAAGGGGTAAGTGTCAGGGAAGCAATCCTCACTGACGGCTATTATCCAGGATATGATTGTCCGATAGCAATTGTCGCAGCGGTGTTAAGAACACACAGCAGAGATTATTAAAATTCAAACTTTGTCATGGTGTAATTAATAAAAAAATATAAAGCAAATAAAAAAAGTATAATCCGTACAAATCTTATAGTTGTTAAAAGAATTTGAAGTAATGCCAATATTTGAAATTGTATACTGAAACAGAGGAATATAAACTTATCAGAAAACTAAATAAACGCTGTGAAGTCATATTTTATCAGAAACATTAGTTACGGTTTTAGCAAAGTTACTGTCAGGTAGCTCTCTAAAAAAAAATTGCCTCAGACCAACAAGATGCCATTTTCGGAATTCTGTAACCAATTTAAAACGTGATACTAGCTTTTTTCTGGCAAAAGTCTCTTAAACCTACTGAATATTCGCTGTTTTTAGAGTACAGAAGCCAATAATAATTGGGTATGTTATGGACGAATGCATTGGAAATATATTAACCTGATGAAATTGGATTTGAAAACACTGCAAAAAACTCAACTAAAAGCGTATTTTAGTATTTGATTCGCATAAATCTACTTGTAACTTGCCGACTAGCAATAAAAAAAAATCTTCAAAAATTGGTTCTTAAAGGAATTAATAAAACGTAACTGGTGAATAAAATAAATAACATTCGTAAAAAAACTTAACAATTTAACACCTTATATTTTTACTGTTTGACAAGAAATAAAAAAATTAAAAGGACGGTATGTAAAAAATCTACAAAGGACGTTACCATTCCAAACAATATAAAAGAAGACGTGATAGTTTCATTTTGAATATATTTATATATATTTGTAAATTCTTAATTTATAAGTGAATATTGTACGTGAGTATTTTGAAAAATAAATTAAATTTCATTCTTCGAAAGATGAATATTTCAAAGAAAATACTGGTCAGCCGTCTTCAGTATGTGCTTAGAAGTATAGTACAATTTCAACCTAGAGATTTATGGCATACTAAGCTTCGGAGTTCCCTATTACGGAAGTGAATGCAAAGTCTTTGGAGCCACTCCATGAATAGTTACGTACACATAACAACAGCAATCACCGCGCGAAATGTATTTTGTCTGGAATTTTGTTATCACATAACCCAGTTTCAAGTAGCGTATACTGACTGTTCACGTCTTTTCTTGGAATTTATTTTCACGATCTACAGAAATATACGGAATTGGCGACCTACTTCAATTCAAAGGCAAAATTACTGGTAACTCTGACTATAAGAATCACAACCCAAAATTTGGGTGGATCATCGATTGTAAAAGGAGTAAGTTAAAATTCTTAATATCTTACAAGTTGCGTATTTATTTCTCATATTCTTAGTTCTTTCTTTTCTTATTTGAACGTAACCCTATGTTTCCCTCAGAGTTGTGTTTGGTAGGTATTTTGTGTGTGTGTGTGTGTGTGTGTGTGTGTGTGTTGGGGAGGGGGTTTGACCGCTGGAGCCTTATCCTATGAATCGCTTTATCTGTTGAGTCGATTGTAATTTGTTATAGATTCATCTTCTACCATTTCAGAGTCGTATTTTAGTAAAAAAATGCCTAAATTTTGTTATTTTCGTAATTAGCAATCTGTAATTTAACTTACTAATTAATGTTTTTAATGCTAATCTTCAAATTAATAAACACGATTTGCCTCCAAAGATTGCTGAATACTATGTTGGTTCTGTAAGTTCACAATATTCATTACTTTCCATTAAACCTATCGTGTGCCAGATAAACGATTTAGTTTAATGCTACTCAGTAGTCGTCTGTGTTAGTCTAATTAGACTACTTTTTGTAAATTTTACTTACAAAATAATGCTACTAGTAATGTTTTACAAACCACTATGTTGTCTTTGGTATTTTGACGAGCGCTTTCGGCAGTCAAGCCAGTCAATTTGGTTGGTAAATGACCTGAAGATGGCTTGACTGCCGAAAACGCTCGTCAATACTAAAGACAACATAGTGGTGTGTACAAATTACTAGTATAAATATTTGAGACCACTAACACTCCAATACAACAATAAATTTATACAAAATAATGTTGGAGCTGAGCTGGTACTGTGGTCACACAGAAAGCAGTCACCTGCTAGCGGTCGCATGATTCAGTCATACTGTCTGCTCTGTCTTGGTTTGCAACATTACTATTTGAAAGTTGCTACTAAGTGAAAGTTCCCCTTTTTTACTATAAACAGACACTCAACGAGCATGGACGCATCTAATAAATTTACAACGAAATGAACTTGATGACTTTTATCATCTCTATCATCAATTCAGGAACGATCAATAAACGTTTTTCGAGTATTTGCGCATGTCTGTTAGAACATGCACAAAACTTTTAGAAAAACTGCATCTTACGATACAAAAATACCTCATCCCAGCCAGCAGCTGACACTTTTTTGTCCTTAAAATATTTGATACATCCCACAGTACTCCACAGTACTGTAAGTATGAACACAGCTGATACTAAGGCCTCGTAATCGAACGTCATGATAACAGATTTCAAAAACTTTACGAAATGACAACACTGAAGCGAGCGTGTAAGCGGGTAAAATCATACTTGTTTGTTTTTCAGCATGTTCCAGCAGTAAGCAGTTGAGCTGCACACCAGTTGCTGCTCTTGGTATGGCCACGCCCATTAACAAACATTGTTTGCGTCAGCCTGCTTACAAGCCCATTGCTGCTTCAACCAGCTTACTGCTTGAAACTGTTTCCAGTATGGTCTCAGTCTTAAAGAGCAGCCTGGAAGGAGTAGAAGAAGAAGAAGAAGAAGAAGAAGAAGAAGAAGAAGAAGAAGAAGAAGAAGAAGAAGAAGAAGAAGAAGAAGAAGAAGAAGAAGAAGAAGAAGAAGAAGAAGAAGAAAGAGTGTAAGCGACATGATAATGATAATGAGAGTATAATAATGATTTATTCCGGTGACGAAGTCGTCAACTCATTTACTTTAAAAGTGGACTGGAGATTCTTTGGCAAGGTAGATCGTTCTTCATGATGTCCAGCCCTCAACAGTATGGGACAGTAAAGGTGTAGATACCTAAAAATAATGGAATACACATAACCTTACCTGTACGTTGTCCAACTAAAATACCGTGGCTTAGTATACTACAGTTCTTAACAGTGTACATAAAGAGTAATTTATAATTTATGATTAAGAGTTTATGAGCGGTTAAAACGTAAGGTACGAGATAATTATTTTACTATTTGAAGACTGATCCGTCATTGGCAGTGACAATTTCATGCAGTTTAACCATAAAATTATGATACTGAAACAACTAGTCTTCATGAAGAGGAGCCTGTTTTAATTATAATTGTCTACTGAATTGTTTGTATGCCTTATTGTAGGTTTTAGTGAAAAGAAAGTACGAGTATTCAACGTTACAGTAATTGCAATATCAGCAATAAAACTATTTAAAACTCCGTAGGCTGTGTTGAAGCAGTTTCCATTGTGTCATTAATATGTTGTGTCAACGTTATGTTTGGTAGGAAAACAAATTTCACTGCGTTAACAGGAAAACGGGCTTGCATGTACAGGTTTGCGAGATTGTAATCCGTCTTGCCAATTGTCACTAAACTACACACTGTTGTTCTTAAGTTCTTCATATTTGTAAAATTAACAATATGGGTAATGTGTGCACTTGGAACCAGAGTCAAGACACAGTAGAGAGTAAGATTACTTGAAGTCGGAGTGCAATGTTATACACAATTACGTGTTGCTCAATCTATTCTCAAAATACAGCTTGATTCCCTAATTTAATAACTGGCTTCGCGACTTACAGGACTACACCTAAACATTACATGTTTCTCCAAAAATTGTAGAAAGTTTAATTTAATGAGTTCATTTTTATTTATTAATTAATTATTTATTTTATTTGTTTATTAATGGGATTCCAATGTTGAACATTAAATAGTTTCTTAATTAATGTAAAAAATAAATGCTCTTCAATACTTTATCATAAACCATTGTACCCATACAACCAAAACAACCAAAAACATTTTCCGTTGCAAATTGTGTGCAAAATCGTAAACATAACTTAATACAGAACTTCTATAAACTTCTAATAATAAGGTATAGTAATACAAGAATGTATATATACCTATGGACGTTAGGATATTAATTATATTAAGACGAGAATGCAACAATCATTTATAGTAATTTTTCTATATTTCATAACAGACATAACATAACAGACGTAACATAATAGACCGTAATCTGCGTTTGCGCCACTCACCCCCCCCCCAAACGTACGCAGCGCTAAAAACATCAACGTACCCTTTCGTAAACAAGATGCTGCATGCAAACTGCGATGTTGGTTAGAGACTGAATACGATGGTTCTGTAAGTCGTACACTGAATCGGAAGCTTCTGGGACTGAAAAGAATTTTGTCAGTACAGCGTGTCAAAACTGGGAGTCAGAATTAGTGTCAATCTGTAAACATCAACCAGAGAGGGTACATCACTGTCGATAATGATTGGTTGAAGAAGAAGCATAGGTAGTTGCTTTCTCCTTTGTTGTGCATAAAAAAGAAGAGGCAGAAGCTTATTAAAAAATCTTTGTGTGCAATGCAGCAAGGAAAACAGACGTGAAGGGTTACCCTTTATTCCGCATTTTGAAAAAGCGCACAGTCACAAACACATTGATACGTACATCACCGTTGAGATGAGACCTCTGCGCCCCCCCCCCCACTTACACACAGCATGCGCATCCTTTGGAACCCGTGAAAATATACCGTGACTGGCAAACGGATTTGTTCCAATACAAACCGATTCAGTGTGTGAGCCCCACCGAAATGAGTTTTATCGAAAAAATCCTGTTTATTCTATTCCGATAGTTCGGTTCCAATTCAATTCCGTGTCCGACCCATATGCCGTTATGGGATGATTAAATTTACCACGCAGAACAGTCCACTCTATTTCCGTAGCCAAATTTTTACAAAAGCCAGTTACAGTATAAATAACTGGGTACTCGGAAAACTCCGACAATGCCTCTCCACCACCTGTTTAAGGGAATGGTAGAGAGATCCAACACATCACAGAGACCAGAATCAGGCAAAAGTAGTCAATACTTTTGTTTGAAACCTGAATGAAAAATTAAAAATAAAATCGGTTCAGTAAAATCCATTATTACTACAGTTTTTTAAAATTATTACAGTTAGAGTTTGAGATTATTCCTGAGTAAATCGTCTTCTTGGGGGACACGGTGTTAGATCACTTAAAGTCAACTTCAAGAACTGCGTAATTGTTTGTAGTATTTGGCGCACGAAAAAGTAAATTGAATTAGTTTATTAAATGACAAGAACACTAAAAAACACAGAGATTAAGTAAATAAGTAAATCTGATAATAAGAAATAAAAAGTTTTTAAAGAAATTAATAACGCATAGAATTCAGTATGTTAGATAAAATAAGTTTTATCATTAATATTAAACATATAGTAATATTAGTTTTATTGTAATTTTGTTGTAATTTTGTATTCATCAAAGTTCAAAATAAAAGATGATTTACAAATATTTTATAAAAAAATTAATATTCTTTTTGGCCTCTACATCCATATTGCGTTGCCAGACATTAGCATGTATAGAGCTAATGCTGTAAAGTCACAATAATCCACTTGCTTTTGTGAGTCAAATTCTAACAGCACTTTTACCTACTGCGCAGCAACTTGGTGCGAGACTTTTATTACATCAAACTGTCGAAGTGAAAACGTTTGTGCAATAACGTTAAACTCTTTTATTGCACACTTAACGTAGAAGGCAGTAAACTGTGAACCGATAATGAGCTACTGCGAGCGCAACCCCAGATTGTGTTTACATAAGCTTTACTGCCACGATGGAAATAAAGGGTGTTAACGAAAGTGAAATTAAATAGACTTGCTGTTTCCTAATTCAAAGCACACGGTTTTTACTGTACAAGTACAGGAACAATTAGAAATACACGACAAGAGACATTAATATACTCAGACAATTTTGTTGTACAACGACATATATTGAAAAGAGAATTGATCAAACAAAACTTTCTATTCGTACGAATTATCATCATCATCATCATCATCATCATCATCATCATCATCATCATCATCATCATCATCATCATCATCATCACCATCACCATCACCATCACCTTCTTCTTCTTCTTCTTCTTCTTCTTCTTCTTCTTCTTCTTCTTCTTCTTCTTCTTCTTCTTCTTCTTCTTCTTCTTCTTCTTCTTCTTCTTCTTCTTCTTCTTCTTCTTCTTCTTCTTCTTCTTCTTCTTAACGGTTTGAAGCTTTAGCGGCCTGTTCCTATTCTACAGTCCACCTTTTCTTAGGTCTACCAACTTTTCTTTTGCCTCTAGGGTTGTAATCTTTCACCATATTCGGTATCCTACTTTCTTCCATTCTATTGATGTGTTTCTTTCTTCTGTATTCTGTAATCCTTTCATTACCTGCAAAATAACTAAATCACTTCTTATCTCTTCATTTCTTATATGACCTCGTCTATTACACCTTTAACTGACCTCAAAAATTTCATTCATGCTGTTTGTATCGGTTCGTTTTTGTTCATGTTTTTTCTGTATGACCCAAGTTTCACAACCATACAATAATTTAGGTATTCCCATTGTTTTACACAATTTTATTTGGGTTTCTTTTGTAGTCGTTATTACCTCGGTATTATTATCTTCTCTCTCTCTCTCTCTCTCTCTCTCTCTCTCTCTCTCTCTCTCTCTCTCTCTCTCTCTCTTCTCTCTCCTATGGCACTACAGCCCTTGTTGGGACCTGGCGTCCTTCAATTCCCCCCCATTTTTTCTATCGCTAGCTATCCTCCTCCAGGAACGCACTTTCATATTTCTTTCGCATCCCTCATCCACCGCGTCCTCCTATCTTCTCCTCGGTCTTTCCACTGGCCTTTTTCCTTGAATTCTGGTATTCAATAGTTTTCGTGGTATTCTGTCTTCCAGACGGAGAAACAGGAAATCAGATAGACCACGTTCTGATAGGGAAAAGGGCAGCAAAAAGTATAGCCTATTAAATGTAAGAAGCAGAAGAGATGCATGCTGTAACTCAGATTATATGCTAGTGAAAACTACCTTTAGGTGCAAAATTAACCAGAACAAAAACAGTAAAACAGATAGAAAAGAAATATTAAACATAGATAAACTGAAAGACCAAGACATCCGGGATAAACTTGAAAAAGAAATCAGCAAAAAACTTCAACAGCAAGAAAACCCAACATTAGAATCACACTGGGAAAACATTATAAAATTCTACAAAAAGAGCGGAAAAATAAACATTAGGAATAAACAAAGGAAAAGAAACGAACCAATGGTTCGACGAAGAGTGCAAAAGGGCAATTGGAGAAAGAAACAAAACACACAGATTGTATATGACAAGACGGACACGAGAAAGAAAAGACGAGTTCAGAATGAAATGAAGCTGGCAGATAAGTTTTTCAGACGGAAAAGAGAAAGTTCGAGAATGACAAAATGGAAAAAGACTTTATAGAAAATACAATCAGAATGATCAATATTGCACACCACTATATAAAAATTATTCCGATTAGCGCTTTCAAGCTTCATTAAGCATAATACAAATGATGCATAATACAAAAACTAGGAAATGAAAATGATAAAAAAAGAATAAGGTGGGAAGTAGGGAATGTAGTAGATAAAATATTTAAGAAAAGTTTGTATAATTCAAAGAATGAACAAAAAATCAAAGCAACTGTAACTAAACTAAAGAATAAAATAAAGAAGAATGATATTATAGTTACGAAGGCGGATAAAGGAAATACAATGGTACTAATGAGAAAGGAAGAATACATAAAGAAAACGGAAGAATTTATAAGGGAAGGACCATACGAGGAAATAAAGTATGATTATACAAGTAAGTACCAGTCAAGGATAAAACAAATGATGAAACAGATAACATTTATAGAAGAAAATAAGAAAAAGTATTTATTGGAAAGTAATCCAACAGCACCAACTTTTAAAAGTCAGGTTAAGATACATAAAGAAGGAAAACCAATTAGACCGATTGTTTCTTTTATTAATGCACCTATTTATAAACTATCAAAGGAAGTTAGCAGAGTACTGAAAGAGAAATATGAATTTGGGACAAAATACAACATAGAGAATAATATAAAATTGATAGAAAAATTAGAAAATATTAGGATTAATGTAAATACAAAATTGATATCACTGGATGTTAAGGACATGTTTACTAATATCACAGTAAATAAAGTTATTAAGTTAATAAACGATAATAATATGGGAGAATACAGGTATAAAAAGCAGTTGATGAAAGTAATTAAAGAATGTGTAAATCAGAACTATTTTAGGTTTAATAACAAGTTTTATATACAGAAAAAAGGTTTACCTATGGGGTCATCATTATCCCCTATTCTTGCTGAAATATACATGAATGATTTTGAAAAGCAATTAATAACTTCCACTAAGTATAAAGACAATATAAAATTATGGTCTAGATACGTTGATGATGTATTAGTAGTTTGGGAAGGAAGCATAGAAGAAGTGCATGAGTTTATAAAGGAGGTAAATAATAAGGATAAAAACTTACAATTTAAGGAAGAGATAGGAGGTAAGCAAATAAATTACTTAGATTTAAACATAGAAATTAAAGATAATGAGAAACTACAGTTTGGGATATTTAGGAAAGAGTCGTATTCTGATATAATTATACCAAGATAGTCGTACCACCCATACAGATATAAAATGGCGGCAATCAATTCCTTTTGTTACAGAGCTCAGAAGTGTTTAAAAGAGACCGAATCAAAAGATAGGGAGTTAAAAACGATAAAGGGAATTGTAAGGAATAATAATTATAGCACCAACATAGTGGATAAAGTTATGAAAAGGGTCAACATACAAAAAGCTAAAATAGAACCAGAACAAAAGAATTATGCAGGGTCATTGACATACATAGGTTCACATACTAGAAAAATTATAAAATGTTTTAATAAATATGGAGTAGATATAGCTATTAAAAAATGTGAAACGGTATTTGATAAGATAAGGAATAAGAATATAGAAAAAAATTCCAGTATTACAGAAAAGCGGAATTTATAAATGAAAATGTAAAGACTGCAACAAAGTGTACCTAGGGGAGACAGGACGAAAATTCGCATGCAGGTTGTCTGACCACAAACGTGGGGAAGGTAATAGAACAACCAATTCGTTATATGCAAGACATTTCATAGAAGACAACCACAAGTTTGTTAATCCTTTGGTAGAATACGAAATTGTAAAAGTAGTAAATAACACAGTTGAAAGGAAGTTTAGAGAGGAGTTAGAAATATTGAAAGAAAGAGAAAAAGGGTTAGACAATTTAATTAATATTAAAATTAAATTTGATAATGAAGAAATATTTTATAACATGATTAAGAAGTAAATGAGAGAGGGCAGATAGATAAGATTAAAAATAATATTTCATAGTACTAATTGGTTGTTTTAAAATAAGGGTGTGTGACTGACCCACGTGTGTGGAGAGGAAGAGGGTAGTTTAAAGGGATGCACACACACACACACACACACACACACACACACACACACACACACACACACACACACACACACACACACTGAAACACAAGGAATTTACTAGAAAAATATGTAACTGTACAGATGGTGAGACAGAGTTTAGGGGGTGGGGCAGGGTCATTAATTTTTAGTTTGTTGTGGGTGAGCAGGGTGGGGAGAGGGGTGAAGGGTTGGGTATTACATATTTTCTGCCTATTCCTGATCTGACGATGAGGTGTGAAGCTTGAAAGCGCTAATCGGAATAATTTTTATATAGTGGTGTGCAATATTGATCATTCTGATTGTGATTTCAACCACTAACACAAATTTCTTCATTAAACGTCTGTTATAGAAAATAACTCACGAGATTATTATCATCTACGTAGTGCAAATCGCCTTTTTTCGTTACATTATCAGAGTCCTCGAAAATTAGAGGACATATGTATCACACCTTCCGCTTATTAAAATGCAACTTCTCCAATCGAAAAATAAAACGTTTCATCCTTCTCCGCCTCGCACGCTAATTAGCGTAAAGGAGACCAGCTACGCACCTTCAACTTCCTTGTGCTGCAAACATGTGACCGCGCAGTACCGGCAGATACTGGTGCTCAACCCGAATAGCGCACACAATTCCTAATGGTAAGATACCACGTACATATCCCGTATGCCTAATTCCTTCTGTTCTGTGTGCACAGGAGATTACACAATATGAGCTCTACGAGAGGATTACGGCACTCAATCTTTTGTTATGCGCAAACAAAATTATCCTCTTGTACCTTTCAATATCTGTAATTTTTATATCACGCTTATGTACATCAAAGAAAGCTTCATTGTAAAGAATGAAAAATCAAACTACGGAATCAACCTCCAAACGATCTTCTGTATTTGAACTATTCACTTTAAACTGGTAATTTAATCACTTTCCAAATTTAATTTAATTATATAATATATTTAATTAACCGCTTACTTTTGTTGTTTTCAGGCCATAAAAATTTTCAATTTGTTAGTAGGCCTATCGTCATGTGTCAGACAAGTGAGTTGTAACTTTATGTAACATTATCCGTAATACATCAATTGTGTTTTACTCCAGCTCTACTTTGGGTTCCTAATACTTGTGGCTGAGTGACACGTAGACCACGTCTAGCCGTAAGTGCTCCCAGGTAATGGGACGCGTGTCGTCTGTGCCTGTTCCACGTTTGTGCGCCTCTAGTCCTGACAACCACAGCTATTGCCTTTATTTTAGGTGTCGTTTGCTTCAGCACACAGACGTCGAATTCTATTCTGTAAATAAACTTTTTACTATACTAATGATGAATTTTACAAAGGTATTACACGACATGCTCCTGTTGCATAATGAATACACATTACGTACAAGCGACAACCTATAAATATATAACGTCATTATAACAAATATGGCATACGGAACCATACAATACTTAATACTAATATTAGTTAATTGACGCATGATGCTGGACCCTTCATGTTTGAGCTTGAGACTGAGAGTTGGCACTTGATTTGAATAAATCATAACACGGATTTCAGTCATTTCTTGAATGATACTTAAGTTGTAAACTTTTTCAATGGTTTGAAACAATAAAGAACAATATAAAACTCAACGTGTTATAAAACGTAAACGACATTGTTAAGGAATTACTCAGTTTGTAATTTGTATATCCTGTATCTAAACGTGGAAGCACGCCCTCTTATGACCTAATTCACTGCTGTCGGTTGCGTCTGAAATCTTAGATAAATTAATACTTATTGAAGACAGAACATTAAAAACAGACACCTAATATTAATCCAACAGTTTAAAATAAACGGTCTAAAGTGAATCAGGCTACATTATGACTAATAATAAAAAAATATTAGGAAATGCAAATTACTGTTTTAAAATCTTCTTGGATAGGACGCAACATCGTAAACAGTTTAACATTTAAAATGGAACTAAAAGTAAAAGATGATCTTTCGATAAAAGATATCCGTCATATATAGTAAAAATATAATTCCAGGTAAAACAAGTAGGCGCCGGTCCTGGGCTGCAAAATCAAGTTGGAAGTGCTTGAAGGAAATACACTTATGGAATGCTATAACTTCTGTATCCTAGTATTCTTTTCTGAGTTTACCTAACAACGTTTATCGCACGCAAAGTTCAGACACATATAGATTGAATTACATCTATCTTTGAGACAGGCAAAGTTCAGCGTTTCAAAAATAAAATATTCATGAATAATTTGGGGCTGTTGTTTCACCGTGAACAGAGACTTTCACAAGGGTCTTGAAGTGTAGCATATAAGTAAGAAAATCTTGTCGATTACAAGAAAGTATGATGCAAGTCTAACCCACCATAAACTTGTTAAAATTATCCAGCTGATTAGATATCGTAGGCATGGTACAAAGTGTCAAAAGTCTTTTAAAGTGTTATTAACAACAAATTGTCCTGTAATCATAACAATAACAGATTTTCATAAGAGGTAGTTAAAAAGTAAATAATATGCAAATGCCAAACTATGTGGAGGCTGTTTATTAAAGACTGGTATAAATTATAATTTTAGCATTGTCAGAAAACAAAATTTTCGTTCTTTTATTTACGAAAATGATCTTAGATTTAACTTCTTCCTGCTACGTTGAACACAGTTTTGCAACAGTACTTAGTTGTAACCTGGCTAGACACCAGTGCGTAATAACCAGACTGGAAAATGTGCTAAACGTTACGAGGTGCTGCTAGTGTCTGACAGCTTTGTTTGTGACATTTGCAGTGTCCTGTAGTTCCAAACACGTTACAACGGACAAATGTAATCTCTTACTGTGAACACGGCACAAGTGTTAAACGCACTTTAAAACACTAAGTATGCACATAAACGTAACTTTTAAAAGTTGTGTAAAGATTACAGCGATATAGTTAAATATAATGTAGAATAAAATTATAACATATTACTTTTTGAATGAACTTAACAAGGAAACTTCTAGAGTGCAGTTTATTTTTAAGGAAATTCCAGCAATCCCGTATTCAATGAACCTAATAAACTAATTATAATATACTGAAGAGTAAACATTTGTTTACCACTTAATATGTTTATATGAAAGAAGTTTAAAAAAAATTATATTTCTTATTTGTAACGCATGTAAGATTACATTTCTGTGGGGTGAAACTGAAAAAAGTGCAAAGTTCAAATAACTTTAACAAACGCAATCTTTGACATCGTGTTTTATTTTGTTTAATTTTATTAGTTTTATAAGTGTATTTATTTTATGTTTATTATTAGTTTATTTTAATTGTATTTATTATTAGTTTATAGATTTTTGCTACAACGAAATTTTATCAACATAAAGAAGTCATCTCTAAAACCAAATAAACATTAAACTATACAACAAAAATACTAAATATAAAATTTCTAAACCTACCGTATTTTATTTATTATCGTGTTCTACTTATTAGTTTATTTATTTTATTATTTTATTAGTTCATACAGCATAGAATATTTAATACAAAATATTAAAAAAAATTTGTTTTATATTGCTTGATACATTAATGAAAAACTAAATGTTTAATCTGTTACACTATTACAAACTACCAAAACATTATACAGTAAAATGTTTAATATGTCTCTAAAAACACTTCAAAACCTATAACTCATTACGAATTTTGTTAGTTTTTTATAATAATTGTTTGACAACCGAAGAGAGTTCTCAGGTGTAACTTGACCGTTTGGCATTTATCTCTCTGTGTGTCTGTTTCTCTGTACACGTGTTTGCTCACGATAACGTTTGAGTGTATCAACCGATTTTAGTAAAGCTTAGAATGGATGCCCTTACTTTTGATGCCCCTACAGGCTCCTATTTTTTTCAGATTGGTCCTCCAAAAATAAGGGGCAGGAGGAACATGTGAGAGGTCAAATTTGAAAGAAAAGTCGTAAAAATCCATCTACGGTTTCAAATTAAACAGAAGTTAATCCAAAAACTGAATAATACTAAGAACAAAAGAATCAAATTTTTTTAAAAATTATAAAAGTGTAATAGTTGTTGTGAGGGTTGCTGTGAGTTTTTTTACTCCTCATATGTGTATTTGCAACACCGATAAATCCTAGAGTTTTGCTGAACAACTGATTAACGTTGTTTAACCTGAAGCCAGCAAGTACGTCTCTTTTGATGAAAAAGTAGTAAGCTATTTACTATTTACACTCTCCGTGCGAACTGGGTCTCCCAATTAAACCTTTTAAGGTTAGTAAAGTCAAGGAAATAATCCATTATAATTTAAAAAATAAACGGCTCCCGGCATTGATTGTTATCGGGGAAAATTCTAAAGGAGCTTTCTCACAAGGACTTCTTACTAATAACATACATTTTCAACACCATTATCAGACTTGAGTACTTTCTTCTTCTCTGAAATCCAGCTCAAGTAATCAAGGTCTTAATCCATGTTTACCAGTAAACCTAGTAAAAATCCTCAAGGATCTTCTTCCTATCGACCTATAAGCCTTCTGCTGGTAATTGGTAAGCTCTTTGAGAGTGTACTCGAAAAACGAGTTATGGAAACAAATGTAGAAAACAACGCAATTCAGAACCATCAATTTGCCTTTCGAGAAAAACACTCAACGGTGGATCAAATGCAGAGAATAACAAATGCTATCAGTGGATTGCTGGAATCGAAGATGTTCTTATGTTCCTAGGCGTTTTTTAGGCATTCCATAAAGTCTGCCACCTTGGACTCTTACACAAAATTAAAAAAAATTGGCCGTCACGGGACGCCCGGGAGATGTGAAACATCAAAGTTGATGGTAGAATTTATAATTAATGAAAACCAATAAAGAAATATGGAGTAAAATAAATTTAAAAAACATAGAGTTTCGTTAATAAAATCAATATATTTTTCTTATTATTCTAATTATAATAATAATTACAGAATATAAATACAATAGAAGTAAATATTTTTAATATAGACGGTTTTACAATGCAGTTACGGAATATTATTTGACGTATCTTCTGTGATTTCTGTAATAGTAGCTGTTGAAGGTGTTTTAGACGGTATTAAAGAAATGATTGGCCGATGATAACTGAAGTATGTAACAAAAGTAGTAGACGTGATGTTATCAAGGTATCTTGAAAATACAGCATCGATTGTCGTTCCATATCTAGTTGTTGGTTCAGTTGGCTTATTATTGATTTCCAAATCAAATGTTTTCTCAAGGAATGTTGTCAAAGGGGTTGAATCGTTTGTTGCAAAATTAACATTAAAATCTCCTGCTAAAATCATCGGAAGTTCGTCTAAATTATCTCCTAAAATCATTGAACCTTCGCGACTATATATGAGTAAACGACGGTGTAATATTTTGGTCATTGTTAGTTTCAATTATAATATCACCTATCTCTTGCGTTGTTTGTGTACTGAAAAAATAAAGTAAAATTTTATTAGTTTTAAATTTTTATAAAAATAGAAGCCACACACACAGAGAAAGGAGTTAAAACACGTGGATGTATATATCTCGCGTTTTGTGTACGCATGCGCAGAAAATAAACCGCTTGTTGATATCAGTAAACACATTTCTAACCTCAAAATGAACAAATAAAATAGAATAGTAATAAAATAATATATTAACAGATGATTTACTAACCTTTGGTTTGAATCGGTAGATTGTGTTTCGTAAAGCAAACGTTGTGCACACGTATTAGACATTTTACTGCAGCCTGCACTTTGATCATCATTAATTATTTGTTTCTTTTTGGTCACTTGATCGTCACTGTCACTCATATTTCGATTCAATAATATTGTCACTGATTCGAAAACTTTTAAGCACTTAACAATGTCCTTTCAAAAACAATAATATTAAGGCCAAAGAAATACAAAGTGTGTATACAAGCGGTGAACGCGTCAAGTATACTATAGTCGAATAGAAAGGCACACGCAGTACACAACTCACACAGAGAAGCAACGAAGTGTATAGTATACGCACACGCACACACAAGGGAGTCGAGACGGTGGCGTAGAGGGGGCATGACGGCATAAGAGAGCGTCATGCCGTTTGCCGTCACGGCATACGAGTCGGTTTTACTGCCAAGGCGCGCCAATAGATGTTTCACATCAAAAAAATCTGCCACATAATTTTTATTATATTCTACATTCTACAGTGGGCAGAGTATTTCAAGTCAAGTGCTCGGATGCTACTTTCGTTTACTACCAATGGGGTCAGGTGTACCGCAGGGTGTGTCCTGGCCCCACTACTATACCTCTCGTTCACCTCGAACTTACCGTCAGTGACGTCACTGTTGCTACCTACGCCGATGACACAGCAATACTAGCGTCACATTGTAACCCCTTAGTGGTGTGTTTTATTCTCCAATAATCACTAAACGGCGTTCAGTTACGAATTCATAACTGCCACATAAAAATCAAATCGTTCAAAGCAGTACACGTTACCTTCACCAGAGTTAAAGCTAACTGCCTCCAGTAACAATTACTGGTCAGCCAATTCCTCAAGCTGGAAGTGTTAAATACCTTGAGATACACTTGGACAGGAGACTCGCGTGGAAGAAACATATAACTTCCAAGTGGACTGAACTTAACGTCAAGGTCAGAAATATCTATTGTTTGATAGGTAGAAATTCGCGGTTGTGTCTCATGAACCAACTTTTAATATACAAAGCAGTTGTCAAGCTGGTGTGGACTTATAGTATTTAACTTTGGGGTACTGCTAGTACGAACAACATAGAAATTCTACAGCGCTTTTAGTCCAAACCTCTAAGTAAACGTTCCATGGTTTGTTTCCAACTCAATACATCGAGACCTGAAATTTCCTACTGTAAGAGAAGAAATTATGCGCCATATCAGGAAACACATGTCTAAATTAGAATACCATCATAACCTCCTAGTTATTAATTTGTAGGATAATAGTGAAGACATTTACAAATTAATAAGATATAATAAATTGTTAGATGCACCCTACTAGTCCAATTAATAACTGGTTCAATAAAATTATATATATTATCTGTATTGTAATGCCTGTGCTATGTGTACTGTATTCTCAGTATCATTTGTGTTCATGTCGACATTAAGTGTTAAAAGTAATATTTCTGCATACGGGCTCAGTGTTTAGTATAGTGACGTAAATTTTCTCAGTTCATGACAGCAGTAAGTGGTATTGTCATTTTTTTAAATGTTCAGACAATTAGACTTTAATTTAAGTTTTTATATATGTGTTTACTCTGTGAACAATAATAAGAAGAGCGGTCAGTGGTCAACCATTTCTAGAATCGTGTATCATTCAATCTGCTTATTGTTCGCATGACGAACTGATTTAATATTTACAATATTTTTTAAAATAAATGCCTGTAGAATACCTTATGGTATCTCTTATGGAATTGTTAGGAATATTTGGATCTTGTTGAACAGTGAGTGTGATTAAACAATTAATAGAATTAGTAAAATTAAAATTGACCCCGGACCACTGGTAGAGTATTTTGAAACCAGGTAATAAATAAAGCAGAAAAATTGCTTTATAATCACAGATGGATGGCGCTCTAATTCAGAATTTTTTTTTAATTTGTGTTAAACGATTATGTTATTATTTTGACCTAACTAAAGTTATTGACAACTGAACTGGATGTTATCAGACTGGGAATTCAGAGTAAAGCATATGGAAACATAAGTAATAAATGTATATTGCAACGATACTCTTAACAACTCACTTTTGCACATATGCTATGTGCACTTACCCACGTCTCGAAGGTATACTCTTCTTCTGCAGTATTTACCTTGATGTTTCCCAGCTAGGTCGCAGGCTTTGGTATTTAACTGAGGGTGGATAAGCACGTGAATATCGTTACAAGTAAAGAGTACAGAGGATTTAGTACTGGTTGTGAAATTAGTACGACTTTGTTAATAAAATTATACTCATTTTGTTTATTAATTAAAAACTGCAAATTGTCATGTTATTAACTAGTGTGTGGGTTAACTAATATTGAAATCCTTATATTCACTTATACGAATATCGTATAATTATAACGTGGCAAAATCTTAGCTCTTATAGTCTAAGACACATTATACACAAAAATAAGACATATATGACCTGGAATATTTACCCAGACATATAATACAAAACACATACGTATATTATTACAATGCGTGATTAAAACGTACGAAATTGAATATTAATATTGTAAATAAACGGATTTACAAATAATTAATTATAATAATAATTGGTTAATGAAATTTTTATTATGGATTTTAATTTTTCTATTATATTTAATTAATTTAATTTTTAAATTTACTTTAATTGGTTTTATTGTTTTATTGTCAGTGTTCAATTAATAAAAATACTCATTAATAACTGTGTATGCTCTGATGAAGAATTATTGGTCTTTTCACGTTAAATAGATTGTCTTGGCCACATCGATTGCATGTAGCGGCCGATTCAGTATCTGTACTTCTTCTTCTGCTCGTTCGTTCCTTCAGGAGTTTACGTTTAGCTTTTAGTAATTAATGTAAATTAAATTACTAGTCAAATAATCAATAAAACAATGTTTAAAACAATAATTAAGTTTATTAAGTTTAAAGTAATTATTTGAATTGCTGCGACTAACTAGAGTCTGATTCGAGGCTAGTTTCCAGGTCGATTATTACATATATAAAAGTATTCAAGTTAAATTATTATAGTATAAGGGTTCTTTTAACTGTAGAAATAGTCAGGAAAGGCAAGAGAATTCAGTACTTACAAATTATTAAAAACTTATTCATTAAACAGACAAAAATATAATAAAGTATATTGTATAATATAGTTGATAATCGAACCAGCTGATGTCTCAGACGTCACTCGTTCCTCTCCCGTCAGCCAGTGCGAATTACAAGATGCCCGTCTTCATGAATCGTTCTGCGATGTGAATTCAGCTACAAGATTTTCCTTCAAATAAACGTATTAGTTGTTTAATTCCTCCTCTGTGATGCCGCTATTGGAATATCCACAAGTTGTAGTGTGTAGTTATATTCATCCACTGGATTTTGTTCGGTAATAGTTGTGTTGTGTCAAATGGTTCCCTTCAATCAGTTCTGGTTATAGGAGTTTAATTTCGTTCTTCAGTCGTGGCCATACGCAGTGACAGCTTGATTTAGTATTGTTTAATTTAGTTTACGGTTTCAATGACCGTTATTTTAGTATTCTTTACTTTAATTTATGTTCTTTTATCTTTTATAAGTTCATCATATATCTTGGTTTGTGATAGTTAAAAATTTCCGTTCATAATTCTCTGAAAATGTATTCCGACACGTCTGTCCTGTTTGGCGCTTAACAATCAACTAAACTCTATTTGTTCCTTCATATAGAAAATTCTATAAGAGTTTGGTCTCATTTCTCATTGTTCCCGGATCAGCTGTTTCATATCTAATAATTCAATCTTATAGAAAAAATGACATATTTTATATTTAATTGGCTATAAATTATTTGTTTAGTACTTTTATGTAATTCTAATTATAGAACAATATTCCTGCTTTTATTTTATACAAGTTAATACTGAATTTGACCTATTTTGGTTTGCATTAAGCTTCAGAATTACATCCTTTAAAATTTACTTCTAGGCCTTATTTTGATTCACATAATTACCTATTAAATGGTTTACAATATGTTTTATGTTACAATTTTACTCACACTTGATTAATAATTAAACCCTTGTAATTTACTTTTTATATCTGGCTATTATTCTAAAAATTTAACAAATTATTTTCATTTTACTAGTCCTGGCTTTCTGCTTTTGGCATTTTCTTGTACAATCACCATTTAAGTCAATTTTACACTTTGATTCTTTGAATCATTATTATAGGTTGTTGTTATCATTATGATAAAGTATTTGTATTCTGAATGGGATAATTTATATCAATTTGGCCTAGGTTCTATTAATTTATATTCTCTGATTTGATTTATATGGTCAAAGTTGAATTTGTCTTGGTCATTAATTTTCAATTTTCCTAGCAATGTTATTATTAATTCATCTTATTAGTTTTATATTTTTTGATTCACTATTTATTGGTCGTTTGAATTATTATTTTGCCTTTCCTTACTTCACAAAATTACAACATTAATTAACATGATTCAAATACAATAAACTCTTACATATAAACATCTAGTATTTCCTACTATCAACATATTTTGTATGGTATACACAAAAAATAATAACACATAATAATTATATAAATAAACACATTAAACTTTATATTAATGATTGTCTTTCGTTGTCCTGTTTAAAACTGGTTTGGGGTGTTCCCCTCAATTACACACTTATTTTATTTATAATTAATTTTACATCATCTCTGGTTATTCGTATTGGATTCTCTTTTTTGGCTAGTAGTTTTTATCTACGTTGGTATAGCTAATATTGTTTAATTTCTTTTCAATTATGTGATTTGCTGCTATAGAGGTTTCTGTCTTTTAAATAGGTTTATGGGTATCTTGATATTATTTCCTTTTAATTTATTTGTACTTGGCTGTTACTACTTACTGCTCTGTATCTTGAGAATTGTCCTTTTAATTTATTTGTTCTGGGTTTCTTACTCCTTACTACTCCGTACCTTACTGGGTCTACTAATTATTTTACTGAGATGATACTCATACTATTTGTTTTTTAACACATTTTGGCTATAAATTGACTATATGTAATTTCTTTGAAACGATTTTTCTAGTTCTGTTAAGCCCTTTTATTGATGATTGTAATTACTTTTTCCTGTTACTTTTATTTAAGTTGATATTACTCCTTCCAGATGACTTCTTCCCTTCTTTTCCCATATGATCTTAATTTGTAGAATAAGGTAAAAACTTCGTTGTGCTACAATATTGACTTAGCAAGTGTGGTTTTTCTTATTATGTACCACTTAATTAAACAAATAAATAATTAAACATTTATAAAAATTCTAATAGAGACCATTCTATTACTTTATTTAACTATACTCCTAAAGTCTCAATTAATTAAAATCTACAATTGAATTAAACTTTCGTACTTGATTTTACGTTACAGTTACTTGATTTTAATTATTTAATTATAATATAAAAATATAATAAAATATGGTTTCTCTAATTACCATTTATTTATGAGATTAACAAATTTTATGTTATTTGTTATAAATTATTATTCTCTGAACTTTTATTAATTATTCATTATGCAAATAAAAATAATAAAGTTTATGTAAACTTGGATATGGAATCTAGAGGCTTCTTTTGATAGACCTCAGGGTCATTTATAAGATTGAATAAATGTCTGACTTCACCTGCATATTTCTGTAACCATTTAACTGTGTTGTTACCGTCACCTGGACTCTCGAGTTTTGGGATCCCCTTCCGGTATCACCTTCTCTGTCTCTGCGTCGTTTGGAATTACTCTCTCCGTGTAATGGATGCTGAGTTCTGCCATGGACCTCTGGCCTCGTGATGATGTACGGATGGCTGTAGCTCCGTGTGGCTGTCCCTGCGTCCTCTAGTATATTGCTCTGTTTCCTCTCCTCTCCTCGTCTTTTCCCTCGTGGATGTCTCGAAGTTCTACGTGGACTTCTTGAAGTTTATCGACGACGTTTCGACTCCTCGTAGTTTACGGTATTATTGTCTTTTTACTAACTCGTGTATATCACTAATTACTTTCACCGACGTACTGCCGGTTCCATCGCACTTTAGTTTACGTAATACGATTTAAAACATTACTTAAAATTTGTAAAATTTGCGGTGGCGAGATGCGTGGACTTCACGTGCTGTCTGTTGATGATCTGAGTAAGAGTGTGTCGCTCGCTGGGGTTTTATACTTCTGCCGGCGTTCACCTCCTGTTGAAAACTGTTCGGACAGAGTTGAACAAGTCAGCGCGTCGGTTTATTAACTAATTACAACCTACGCGTCTTTCTATGAAGGGCACACTTTTTTATAAAATTTATATTTATATTTAATATTATTTGACAAATCGTTAGGTACATTAATAAACTTAACCTATGCAAATTATGAACATTAAGGTGTGTACACTATGGAAGTTATGGCAAAATTTCAGACGGTAGCTGAACGGTTCCCACGATCATAGACCTCTTAGTATCGAATTGTAGCGCCGGGCGCCAGCTGTGTTTCTACATATGTCTCTGATTCGTGTGACTTCTGGTTTTCGTTCAGCACTAAAAAACTGTGTAAAATTTTCCATAATCGTATACATAATTCAACTTGTTCTTCATTTACACACTAACACTAATACACACACACAAACTGATACCAAACGGTTGCCTGCAGCAATGACGTCACAGCTGCCGGTCGAGGCGTGTTTCGTCTTCCTTCGCTGCGTTTAAAACCAACAAGGCTTGGCAATTCCATATGCATGTTCACTTACAATTATTTCCTTATTTAAAATTAATTAATACGTTTGTTTCTTTTATTTATGTCTTATACCTAACGCTTAATTATTACATTATTTTCATTATTTACATCTTTCACACGACTCATACGTGAGTTCGTATGTTTTCATACCGCAGTCAGGGGTTGATACGGAGACTTATGCTAAACGTATCGTTGCAATAAGTTATGCATCGATTTATTGAACGCGGGTTTTAAAATTCCTGTTCAAGAATATACAATATGGAAAATTTAAACAGCACAGAGGTTTATATTAAACATCTGTTTAAAATAAAGAAATATGTAAATTAAACAATGTTTTTTAAAAGTCTTCCAGCTATTTACGTAACTTACTAACAGTCTAATCTAGATGGAAAAGTAGCTCTACCAGTACTGATGCTCCCCTAGTGGATTTCAAGGTGGTAAACCAAGCATAAGAAAAAGGCATAAAACTTTGTTTAGGTAGATTAATGTAAATAAATATACGAATAGTTTCTATACTTTATTTGTATACACAACACACTAGACATTATAAATTAAACGATTCTCATGATTCTGCTTTAAAATGTTGATGTGTGGTTATTACGGTTGAAAGAAAATAACAAATGATGAACCATTCTTTAAAATTAATTACGTAAGTTCCATTTCTTTAACAGAAATCTTCCTTAAATAAGGTGAGACAAGAGAAAATTGATTCCACAAATATAAATTTTGTTAGATGAATTCTTTCTTTTTATGCTGTTAATTACATCTTTAAAAAGCGTGATGCTTACCCTTTTGTTTCTAAGTTTAACAATAACAGAGTTAATTTACATCTATATAGCACAAAAGTTTGCAATGCTTCTTTAACTTTTCAATTTACCGTTATTCTCATAACAAAGACCTTAAACTAAAATGAAAGTTTTAATTATTATATCTCAAATATTTCAAGTCCTTATTACTGAATTAATTTTGAATTAAAAATTAACTATATTTGTGACTTGCAAGGAATTCTGTTGTTACTTTAAATTATATTTTTGCAATTTTAAAAATTAAATAATTTCACTAAGAATGCGTTCAAAACCACACAGCGAGCATGAGCAGTTACTCAATTATATGACTGTACAGCAGAATTTATAGGGTTTTTTTCAGGTGACATTTTTTTCGAGCACTCGTAAATAAATCTTAAAACAAAAAACTTCTAAAGTGTCCGTTAAATTGTATAGAATTACTTTTAATCATTATAATGTATTTACTGTATTTAATTTTGTAAGTAGCCTAGTCTAGTAATCGGCAATAACTTTGTACAAACAATATTTGAGTCGGTTAATCCAAAAGATTGACAGAACAAAGAATGCTTTATGCCTGTAACAAAACGAAACTAGTTTTATTCCTATAACGAAGTGAAACATTAAATGTTAAACCAATACTTTCTCATTGACAGAAAGTAAAGGTATTTCTCTCTACAACATTACATTATGCTATACATGTTTTCTTTGTTTACAACCTTAAATAAGTTTACTTTAAAATTCTAGACAAACTTGGGAGTTATTGTCTTCGGTGATGAGTCAATTGTTGTTAGCGTGCGATCAGTCGAAACTACACTCGTATAAGCGGGAGCGTGTGGCAAACCTGTTGATTGTCGACAACAGTTCTTCGGGTCTTCTCTACCAGGTCCTGGTATTGAATTTATCGATATTGTTACTATATCTACATCGAGGCGAACTGTTAACGACTCCATGTACTAAGACCCTCCAGACTCAATGTATTAAGACTAAGAATCTATGTAGAGGAAAATCCAGTACTAAGCGACTACTGAAAGGTTATGAAAATTGGCTACAAATATCCAAACCCTACAAACTTTACGTAAAATTATATTGAAAAAATCAATTCTTGGTATAGGTAGACATCAACCTTTTATTCTGTACCGTACGTTCTGTCAAAGTTGGAACGAAACTAAATGTAATTATCAGCAAAACTAAATACATGCTAATTTTGCATCGGCGAAGAAATATGTATAATTTTACATAGAGTGTAATTCATTTGATGTGGTAAATAAATTTATATACGTGAGCAACATGATAGATAATGAAGGGTGCTTAAACACGGCATACATGACAGAATGCAAATAGGAAATAGGGCATACTATGCTAACAGTAGACTATTGTGAAGCAAATTGATAAGTTACAACACAAAAATGAAAATATATAGGACACTTATTACACCAGTAGTTTTTATGGAGTTGAGACGTGGAAATTAGTAAAAAAAGGACAATAAACTTCGGGAAAGTTTGAAAGAAAGACTGTACAACGTATTTTTGGACTGGTTAAGGAAGATGATAAATATTTAATAAGAAATAACTAAGTGATAGATGAGCTACTGAAGTATGAAGACATTTTAAGATTCGTAAAGGCTCATCAAATGCAATCACCTAGAGCAGATGGTTATCAGCTTATACCAAAGAAAGCCTTAAGGGCATAGGTGTACAGAAAGCAGAAAGAGGGGTTGACCTAGGATAAGATGGTTGGGTGATATGCTGGAAGATCTCAGAAAAATCGATGTGAGGGGTTACGCTGAGATGGCAATGGATAGGAGACATTGGAGAAGATTGGTTTTGGAAGGGTTTTGGAAGATAGCGCTCAGGTTGTGTTGTAGTGCTAAAGAAGATGAAGGTAAAAGTGGATGATCTATCAAACTAGTTGTTTCATTTTCCCTTTTTTACCATTTTAACGTAGAATACGTCTTACCTTTCAGGCCAGCAATAGGCACCCCAATCAGAAAATCGAGCGTTACGTTTTCACGTCACGTTTGAAATTGAAATATTATCTAAACGGCAAAAGATTCACGCTTATATGAGATACCATTCGGCAGATAAAGGAACAAAGATAATAAATAGCACAATATAAACGGGCTATTGCATCATCCAACGCGGAGTGAGCGGGGGAGAAATAGAAATGTTTTGCGCCGCTCGGTGCGCACTAAAATTAGTATTTCTCCGGTTTCCGATGCGATAGAACGTTGAGTGAGGTGTCGTTAAAATTGTCTCATCGAGTACTATCTACATAGTGTACCGTAATAACGGTGATATTATTAAGAGGTTTGAATAATCGTAATTCAAGTTGTAAAAATCGTGTGTTCGGACAAAATGTCGCGGTATATGGATGCTAAACGTGCTCAAAAGTATCGTAAACGCATACAGGAGAGTAGAGAAAATCATGGAGAATGCAGAAAACTAAAATGACCAATGCCGAACGTCAGAGGATTTACCGACAACGCTTAAAAACAAGGAAATAAATTCTGAAGTCGAGTTGGATGAGGAAGAGCGCCCGACTTCGCAAGTGTATCAGCCGATCGAATTCAGCAAAACGTGGCAGTTAGCTACAAAGCACATCCACAAAACATTCTTTAATAATGAATTTGGATACGTGTGTGACGTTTGTGACAGACTGTGGTTCCAGATGGACGTAAAGTTAGTGGCTGTTAAAGTGATGCCGTTGCAACACCATGGAGACCAGAATTAATTACCATAGTAACAAGTAAATAAACAAATGATATTTAGCGGCATCGGAACTACACTTTTATTAATGTTTTTACTATGCGATTGTATTGATATATTTTGTAATTTTTGTACAGATACGTCTATATATTTTGAAATTGTCTTAAGCGATTATAAAATGTATGTTTATATGTATTTCTGATGATACAATGAATAAGTAACGAAATATATTAAATACTACTACTAAAGATGACAACAAGACCAGAATTAATTACCATTGTAACAAGTAAATAAACAAAAGCTATTTAGAAGCATTTAAACTGTACATTTATCCATTCCTGCAGTACATTTTTGATGTTTTATTCATAACACATTAGCAACCCTAAAGCACACAGACGTATTCTACGCTCTGAAGATTTGCTCCCGTGGTACTGACAGAGCCCCGCCGATTTTTGTCTATATTTTAACTTACAGTTAAACGATTACGCGTAAATAATTGTACAGCAAACTAATATCTTTAGCGTAAGAGAAAGTTTATCTACTTTTAGAATTATCATTCAGTGTTCTCCGGCTGCATGTCCTAACTGACAGTAAAAAATATAAACTTCTAATATAATGAGATCAAACATAATTTTACGCTTCTGTAAAAGTAGGTTATACTAATCGAATCTCATAATACAATAAAATTATTTTTCTGTGTGAAATATATTACCTGTTATGTTCAATAAGTAAGTGCTTTACCTTGGAACGGTATTGACCACCTTTGCATAGACTTTTATTCTTGCTTTCATCAGTACGGAAAATATCGGTTGATTTTTGTAACAGTTTAAAAGCCTTTACGCCATATTTTACAATTTTTTGCTCAGAAATCATAAATATGCTTTATGTTGCAATCACTTATTTTTTTACTCCCTTTATCATAATGTGAATACTGATCCTCAGGTGCCAGTAAAAACTAAAAATATTGTGATAACAGAGAACTGTAAACCCTTTTTGTACACAGAAGGTGAACCCTGCTACAATATAAAACAGACAGTAATGAATTGGTTACTGTGGAAAGTATAAGAATTTCCAACAATACCGAACGAGAACACATTATGGAATACGATTGGTTATTCCTCGTTTAGTTGTCTTTAACATAAGCTGTCTGTCCTGTCACCCCACAAATACGATTTCGTAAAGTATAAAATTATCAAATAGTGTCATATTCGGATCACTTACTGCTACTGGCCACTTTTCAAATAACGTTTTTCGATCATCTCAAGTAAAATATGTCCTCATATCGTTTATGGAAATTCAATTTTACCCTTTACAGTTGAATGCACATTACGTAAAGTACGACCTAACAAATTCCTTGAGAAATAATTGTAACAAGATACATAGATCAAATACATGCAATAACATTTTATTTTAAAGTATAAAATAAACAACATTAAGTAAAAATGTATACTGCAAATAATAATAAATAGTTCATCAAAAAAATCTTTACTTCTTATGTTTTAGTTAAATTTAATAAAAAATGAGAAAGCAAGACAGAAGAAAGTAATTGGAGAAGAAAGAACAACGATAAAAAAAGCATACCTCAGAACTTATTATAGGATGGAATTGACAATGAAATAAAGGGCGGAGTCTAGTAAAAGTTTAAAATTTATCAAAATGTGTATAACCCTTATGTAAGTTGTGAAGTATTTAAATATGAATTTGATTTCCAGTATACCAGAACAGGTAAGGTATTCCTATAATGTGCTACATATAAAAACAGATTAAGCCTGTGTATAGTTTCTTATTACGTTTTGTAAAAAAGGCTCTTTACAAAAAATAATCCTGGTTTTCATAGTGAAAAATAACAGGAATATTTAGAAAATTTAAATTGTATTTTAAATCCCACAGAAAGGGCTAGGGCACTTATTTAAATTTCTTCATACCTCTTATACTTTACAAAATACAAATGATAGACAACTCGACTTCAACAGTCTGTATAAACTGCACCCAATTAAGTGAGTGACAAGGATCTCTCACTTTATACGGTACTTTTTTCAAGTACATTTTATTGGCATTTTTCCTCAATCAGCAACAGACAGTTTGAAATCTTACATTTTCTCTGACGAGACAAAGCACAAAATTGAAATGCTATGAGAATTAATATTAGATTGTATCTTTTAATTAGGAACCCATATACAGTTTAGTATTTCTAAAAAGTTTATGTTATTAGTTATTTTTAAAGTTAATACTATTTGGATGCATACATTTTTTTTAAGTTACTACACTTCTTCCTACGCAAGTGCCATTAGTTTTTCATTTTTCACAAACAAATAATCAAACCGTATTATCCACATAAATACGATTTCTTTGTGATTGTCAAAAGTCGATGTATACAGGTCATTTAAGTATAATGGAGTATGCACTTCCATATCCACAGTTCCCTCTGACTTCTGTCAAGTAGCTTAAACTCATCTATTCAAGTTAAAATCTGATACAGTCTGATAATGTGCCACCATTAGAACATGGAACATTAAATCTGATTCTATGGAAGGTTCTGTGATTCCATTAATTTCAAGTTTAAAGATGAATAAAAAAATTGATATACAAAGCACCTAGGCCTCGTCAACACAAATCTAGTAATGTAATATAAATTTTGTTGTTTGATATGATTTTATGATTTTTAATATCAATAACGAATTAAATTATTTTTTTAGAAATAAAAATCATAATACGGCTCAGATTTGTCTAAAATCTAAGCCGGTTACAATGTACGGTTAGAATTGATACAGTTGTGTGAATTTCTAGCATTTATTTTCCTTAATATTGTTCACAAATATCAAAATTGATATTCAATAAACTATGCATAAACTGGAATATGCTGTGTGTGTGTGTGTGTGTGTGTGTGTGTGAGTGAGAGGGAGAGAGAGAGAGAGAGAGATCATTTAAAAATAACATATTATCAGCATGTAGGTATTCCTAAAATTATGTTTACGCAAAATTGTTTCGAATGGTTGCAAAAGTAGACAAAGTTGCAAAATGAACTTATAAAGCAGAAATTAAACCAAGAATAATTATTGCTTTCTTATTTCTGAAGCTTACTTAGTTTCTTACTAACTTACTCCGACAAATACGTGTTCTTATGACAATCACGAGAACATTTTGCAGCATCAATTGCAAATACGACAATATCAGTTTTCATAGTGCTTTAGACGACTAATCGTGAAAGTATTTTTATTGCTGAAGAACGACTAAATTTAATTGTTATGTTAATTATGAAGTGAATACAAGCTTAAACTGCACAACATCATCTACGGACACACACACATACAAATGGTGTTGTAAAATAGAAATTACCAGAGTAATCCACTTAACCAATCTACGCTCAAGTAATGCAGTTACTTTGTTAAGTTCAGAGATAACTGGAGTAGCATAAGAATGGCGCCACGTTGTACTAAGATCCAGTTATTTCGTTTTAACTTCGTGTACAACTTCAGATAGACTGTGTGTACAACAGTTTTATTACACCTTCTGAAGTAACGTCATAGTCTTACAGCACTCAATTTCAGAAATGCTTATTCAATTATTTATTATTACTAATAATACCGATATTGTTTCAGAATAATATCTTACATATGATGCAATAGTCTCTTATTGTTATTTTCTCTACCAACATTATTAAAACTATTGTCGTTATTCTCCAGTCTTATCTCTGTTAGTGTCTATACAATCGTTGCAGGACATTTTTCGTGAATTAACTTGCACTCGCAATGTTAAAATTGTGTCTTGCTTGCTCATCTTAGTCAGCCAACAGACAAACAGGCAAATATAACGATATTCAATAATTCTACGGCCGTCACAACAATTATATTTAGTGAGAGGAATTTATTGTTAGCGATGTCTTTAGTGTCGCTCTCTTTATTTGTTTAACCTTCTTTTGCGAGCGCTACAGTCCAGACATAACTTGTAAAATAGGTTACAGATTCGAACCGGTGAAATAGGTTAAACCTTCCTAATTCGACAAGTAAAATTTGAAATTTTTGTTAATTCAAAGAAATTACTTTTTTCCGTGAGTTTTGTAATTCAAAATTTACAAATAAAAATACTTGTTAATTAGAAATTTAGTTTTAACTTGACATTATACTTGGCGCTAAATACGTACTACAGTGAATAATCTGGTCACACTGGGCGGGAGACTCTCTTATCTTAACAAAAGTTCGAGGTCGCCGTGGCCGAGGCGGACAGTTAAAACACATCTGTTTGTAAATAAATGTAAACTGTAGCTGATCGGATAAATTTTGTAAAAAGGAAATAAGAATTAAATTAGGGATAGGAAACAAAGTTAGTTGCCCCTAACAGATAACATAGGGTAACCTGGGGTAAAAGTACGCATGGGGCAAAGGTACGAATTAGGCATTTTTCATCTATCGCTTGCATGTTGGCAGCTCTGCTACTACAGCAGTAAGCTGCCATTGTGGTGTATCCTTGTGCACAGTTACGTTACGCTTCGTCATTGCTTTGCTTCAAAATGAGGCAAAAATTACTTTTAATCTCTTCAACTCTAGATGTTAAGCGATAGTCTGATTAAAAAAAACGTAGTGCTCTGAAACGTTCAAGATCCTTCAAATATGTTATGATAATACCCGTATTTTTGTGTGTAATTAGAACAGTTTATACTTCCAAGTTAACCTATAATAAGGAGTTGGCAGTATCGACAAACAAACGTGGCGTTCTGGGGCAAAGCTGCGCGTTCCTGTCGGGGCAAAGGTGCGCGTGCGTACCTTTGCCCAATGTTGGTACTTATCACTATAGCCTCGTCGTTTTTCTTTTCTGTTTTAGAACATACAAACGGAAAACAGACGCAACTCCTATCACCGAAGAATTATTAGAAAAAGCTAGGAATCTGATAAGTTTTTGGCTACGATATAAACTACAATGATCTTCGCAAAAGTACCGAAATACATGGACTTAGAATTAAATACAGAGTGTCTTAACAAGAGTTTATTACTAACTTTACAATGTTCAGTGTCTTTAGGTTATGTTGAACTACGTATTTTCAATGTTTAATACACTTTAAATGGTCATATTACCATACATTAATAGTTTTTACCATGAAAATAAGACTGTTTATTAATTATTTTCCAAGTGAAAGTTAAAATATAATTTTAATAAAAAAGTGTAAACAGTTTCTTTGTCAAGTGTAAACTTGGGACACTAAGGTAACTTCTTCAGTTTAGTTATTAGCAAAAATACTTCCCTTCCTGGATACGTTGAATTTATTACTTCATATGTTAATCGGCTTCCTTCTTTCGAATAATGGTTTACTTCTTTCTTCTAAACATTCGATCTTTTAAAATGATTTAACTTTAATTACATTAATTGTTATTAGACTCAAAATATTTTATATTGGTCTCTGGTTTTTTTTTATATCATCCTTTCTCGTTCAGTTCTAATAATGGAATCCTTAATTATTTTTATAACATGTCTGTTGCTAAGGCCTATAACGTAGCTTTCATTGGTTTAAACTATATCATCTTGAGTTACTATGGTTCTCTATGAGCCTCAAAATAAACAAACTTCTAACATCTTACATACAATTTTCGTGAATCCTTTGATCAAGAAGAGAATTAGTGCATGCAGTCGTTTCAGAATTTGGGGAGCGTTATAAACGGCGGGGGCTTTCGTAAACATACTTCTGAAGGCGCTAAAATTTCATGTTTTGATTGTATTATACAGGAAGTATACTTAAGAATTTAATTGTAATGACTAACAATTATTGAACAATGATTGTTTTCTACCGCTGCTACGTTAATCTGATGACAGTGTTGTTTCATGTGACAACCAAAGGAGTCTCATTATATAGATTGTCTCATTATCAATTGTTATAGTGTAAGTGTCACGTTGCGTTTAACACTGGAAACCGCTAGTGTTTGGATGTATACCATCTTGTGCGAGAAACGTTACAGATGAGACGTATTGTAGTGGGTGCGGGATCCAAAACAGTATATAAATTTAATTGCCTCATAAATGAGGCTGCAGCTGCTATCTGTCAATTACGTTTGAAAGCTAGCGATAAGTTACAAGAGTTGGTATGTCACTATACGTTCACCATGTGCGATACCGTATGACAAAATCTTAAACGAGTTAACCAAGTTAAGAGAGAAAAACAGTTGTCACATAATTAAATTGTATAATGTCAATTGTGACTTGAAACCTAATAAATTTGTGGACACATTTGTATTCTAAAAATTCTAGGTATTCGTGTGGTATTGTTACACACTTCTGCAAGTCTCTCTGTCTCCGTTAAGGAGCTTCCTTTGCATAATCTTCTTACTACTTACCACGTGTAATTTGACTGTCTTCGCCTTTTTCCAATCTACACAATAGCTTTTAGTTCATTATCAAATTTTTAAGTTATTCCACGTGTGAGAAATTGTAATTTAGGACCTTCCCAATGACTATTGCGACATCTGTAATTTTTATTTGTAGAACCATTTGTATTACATATACTCATTCATGTAATTAACCTTCTTAAATATTTACTTCAGTTGTTTATTACTGATAATGAAACTACAGTTTTCGAACTGCATATTTTATTTTTGTCACTGGAAGTAACAATTATTACTTGTTCTTTCTAATTCGTTTATTTCTCTTTTTGGTTTTTGGTAGTCCCGTAATAGTAACTTCTTTTTAAACAAATTACAAGAATTCGTACGGACGAATTACCGTCATCGTATTGTTCTTACAAGTCTTGATTTTATTGTCAACGGAGCTTATATATTTCAAGAAACAATATTATTCATATTGTGTTCCTGTTAGTCCTGACCCAGGTTTATCTCTTTGTTAGGTTCGTAAGTGAAAACAGAGTTTTCTTGATAACAGCCTAACCCCCAACAACCAGCCTGGTGGACGGAGTAAATTATTATTAGGGTTCCTTCTTCTAGCCTAAATGTTTTCATGACTTACAAGTTAGACCTCTCTTTGAATAGTTCTTACTGTGATAACCACTAAGATTTAAAAGTTATGTGTTCCGCCCGATTTTGTCTTTTTCTGTAGTTAGGTATCCTTACATGCTGCTCTCATTCAGAGCAAATGACTCTTGTTTTTTATGAACTTGTTGAGTTTTTTCTATTCCTTCACGCCTTGTGCATCACAACGACAACCATATTCCGTAGCAAGACTACTATATTTCCTTAAAAGTACAACAAAATTCTTAGAGAAAATTGAATATTTTGTACAGTAATTAATGAGAAATGGCCACACATATTTTTAAATTCAAATCTACTTTACATTAACAGTTAACAAAAAAAGTAATTTTATTGTAAAGTATATCTGAAAGTCACACATACTGTATATTGTCACGGAAAACTCTTACATACTAACAAGAATAAAATGCATTACATTCAATCGTGTGCCAATTCAAACTTGTAAAAAGTAAAAATAAAAGCAAGGAGTACGGAAATAAGGACAACAGTAGAAACAAAATCATACGTGTACCGCACGTACGAATAAACTTTAAATTAAAGAAAACACTTTGGAAAACTTGGATTTGTTTCAAGTAAACTCTGAAGTCGTTGGCAAACAAATGACGTGAAAACATTCGCATCACGCGAAGACATACGTTTGACTTGGAAAAAATAGTTTAAATTTTCACAACATTATTTGAGTTTTGACATTAGTATTTAAGAAAATCCAACTGTAATGTTTATATGCAATTATGTGTTACGTTTCATCTTCTTTCCCTTTTTCTCCCCCCTCTCCACCATTCTTCTCTTTCTCTCTCATTCTTTTCCCCCTGTGTTTCTACTTCTATGGTAGAGTAGAAAGAATTGGATATATTTTTCGATAATTTAGTTTGTATTTTGGGTTTTACCAACAGTTTAAAAGGTAAATGAATTTAGGATCCTGCAAGCAGAACACAACGCTATCAAATCGCAGTAACTTCTTTGTGTGTGTGTGTGCGTGTGTGTGATGCTCCCGTATGTTTTACACACAAACAAATACATATGTCAAATCCCATCAACGTATATTCCAACATTCTGTTCCTACTTACTACATGTTTTTTGTAATACGTGTAACGTAATTTTCATTTATTTGTAATTTAAAATATAATGTATTACGCTAATAGGCAAAATCTACTTCTTTCAACGTGTTAAATTATCTACTAATAAAATCGATACAATGAAAAGTGTTAGTATAATTTAGCGCCCCCCCCCCCCACACACACACATATGGACGCACAAGGAAACAATTAAACGAGTGTGTATAACGTTATATTTTATACTTCTCCTTAAAGGCCTATCAAATTTTGCTCTGATTGCATGAATCTTTGGTAAATAGCAGTAAAGTTTTCTTCTGAATCATTTTTAATGGTATACCGTGATTACAGTATTTAGTTACTTCTGCTTATAACATAAACCACAAGGTTTGTGGGTTCTGTTCTGAAGTCACTAAACCGTCTTGATCACAGTTTACTAACTTCTGTTGGTTCAAGAATTAAAAACGTAAGTCAGGCCAAATCATTGTTATCATAAACAATTAAGGAAATTAAAACAACAGGTAGGTTTTGCCAACCAAAGCTTAACTTCTGCAAGGTTACATAGTAACTCAAGGCTAGAGTATGTTTCCTATTGCTGTTTTCCGGCTTCATTTTTTTCTTATTCTTTTATGAGACTGTTCTCCTATTAGTGTTAAAGGGGAATTGTTTTTTAAGAACCTATAAACTTTTTGTAATTTTCGCTTCTAACATTGCCTTTCTGCCACTAATTAACTTGAGAGTATACATTAACCTACTAATTACTTAATGATTAACGTCGTGCAGCTATTAGAGATTGTTTGCAGATTAAAGTTTGTATAGCACTTAGCGGCAATTATCTATCAAGTAAACGTTTCCCTTAGTGGTTGAATCGATAAAGAAACGGCTAAGGTAGGGCTGTTTCAGTCACTGCTGTTATTATGTATAACCGATTCATATTCGTATTAGCATATTAGCATGGAAATCGAACATACGTCAAACGTTATGAAGATGCGTAAACATATTTTACATTACTTCAAAAACAACGGATCGGCCTAAATGTAGCCAATATTTTTGCAGAATAAAAACTTTAATTTAAAACGTTTCTGAGTGTTTTTCAACTTATACTTTAAAAATTAAAAGCGCATTAAACAGTGAACAAAGGTACATTGATTCAGTGAAACGTTTTTTAAATTAAATTGCACGCTATTGGCTTACTGTGATTACAATCTGTGATTACGTAGCCTACATATTACACTCATAATAACATGCTTTAATAAACAAATACCGTAGAAGACATAATCAACTACAAAAATACCAAATGTATTTGTATACCAGCTTTATAGCAAAGTTGAGAGATACATTTTTACCACAGTTCAACGTTTTAATGAATTTCGTCTGGAGGAACATGACTATTCAGCATATTAAGAAACGTAATTTTGTGTTACGTAATTAAGACAAGTATTTCCACCACCATCAACATCATTGTCGTCATCATCACCATCATCAACGTTATCGATTATCGCTGCAAACACTTATTTCTTACGTATAGTGCTCTCTCTTCACTTGAAAGTACAGCTTACATCCCATAAATAGTTTTCAGTTACTTTTCATAGATCTTCTTTGTCCTTTCCATCATAACATCTTGGCTTCTACAATATTCCTGATAGAACAATAGAACACTGTGTTTCGTCACTGCGAGTTATAGTGTGTCAATAAATTTATGTCTTCATTACTTCCTTATAAATGTATGCTTTCGTAATTATATTCTATGTAATAACTTCTCATTCTCTTCCAATTCTTGTAATACTAAAATTTCTCTTTTATGCCAATAGTGCTTGACATTATCCGCCATATCTATACCCTGCTACTTTGTGACAGATCCTCTCCTAACATTACAGTTTCTAACGTCCTCTTCCAATAAGAAATGTGCTCTACACAGTAATATCAGAGGAGCTCTCCTTCGGCATCTATATTGATGTGCGTATATGAACCAATTTTTCTATGCTGCGAAGGCCGTTCTTGTCTTTATGGTTAAACTAATTTATTCTATGTTGATAACAAAATTTATTCCATATTTTTTTAATTTCGTCTTTTTTATGATCTACATTTTATGTACCGTTGATATTAGATATATTAACGGACAAATACCAAGTGCCGATTTGTATTAAAATAATGTATGTTGAGTTGATAATGAAAATAATAATTTTTGTATCTTTGTTCCGTAAAGAATAGTTTTACGTTTTAATAATGGTAATATTTTGTTTTGTTATACACAAATTGACTTTGATATTATTCGTAATAAAACTTTTAAGAGTTAAAATATGTAAACAAACATTTTCATTTACGCACAAATCTTTACATTTATTAGGTTAAAAGTGTTTCACCATTATGTGAAATGTAGCAAGTAACAGTCGCGGTCACGCACAAGTGCGCGTGTTTTATCTTGGAAGTTAACTTGGACGACAAGGATATCAAGCTCGAGAGAATCCACTTGACATGGACATACGTGACATTGTTGTGTAACTGTGACATCATGTCTGTCTATTTTATTGAACATACGTCTTGTTTGCTGCTTGAATGAATACGACGACTAATGTACTTACAACACAAAGATAACAAAACGTTTCTAGTTTCTAACACTCTTCAAAATGCACTTCTCGGGAGTGTAAAAACATAAAGAATTTTAATTTCTTTAAAAGACGTCAGTGATGGGTTATTGATATTGAGTCTACTAGAGGGACGGACGTCTTCCATCACTGCTTTCTTTTATATAAAGCGACGTTTCGGGTACGCAACAAATCTGTAGCCGTCTCCAGGCAAAGAACAACTAGAGGGACGGACGTCTTCCGTCACTGACTATATAAACGGTTGACTATATAAAGGGGTGTGACTTAGTGCCGCGTGTCGCACGTTTGCAGTTGACCTCGAAGCGTGCCTCTTCATGTCAGTTTTGTACGTGTGTGTGTGTGTGTGTGTGTGTGTGTGTGTGTGTGTGTGTGTGTGTGTGTGTGTGTGTGGCCTAATATAGATTCCATAGTTGGTAAGTTTTTGTTTGTTTTTATGTAAATTCTTTAGTATGTTTTGACTCTCTATCGGTTGTGAGACAGACTATTGTTTTTTTTTTATTTGTGACGTTGTAGTGTTTGTGTTTTGCCTGCAGACGACTACAGGTTTGTTGCATAACCGAAACGTCGCTATATAGGCCTATAAAAAACGCAGTGATGGAATACGTTCGTCCCTGTAGTAGGCTCAATGACAAAGAATTTTGTTTCATTAGTCTATAACGTAATTAAGACAGATGCAAAGACTTGAAACTTAAATTAAAACGGTTCGTATTTAAGTTAAATTTTGATGGCATATTACATAAACTATCCGTTTTTTCTTATATTGATATTAGATTATGTATGATGGCTCGTCTGAGTCCAAACTTACATTCCGCACTCTATTGTTATTAGAGGTAATCAGGAAATTAATAGCCAAACTATTAGTGAAATTTATTCATTACATTTTAATGATTAATAAATTATTAAAATATTGGTTATTCATTTCCTTATACAACTTTTTGTCAGACCACACATTGTTTCATGTTTCACTTTTAAAAAGTAGTATTGTTAATAGGTGAAGACGTAAGTTAGGTGTTAATGAAATAAAATCTGAGATAGTAAAAAGTCAAAACTATTTTCAGTGTTTAAAAACAAGGTAAACTGTTACACCCATATAGTAGGCCTACTTATGGAAGTACACCAGTTCTCTTGAGGAAAGTCCTCATGGACTTTGTGTCTACAATCATCAGGTGTACAGTGATGATTTATCATACTTTATCGTAGTAGTAGGCAAGTATTTGGACATATAAAAGTTTGCAAGAGACAAATCCTTCAAATTGCGGGGGTTATGAAAACATTTTATGAACGTTACTTTTAATTAGCATAATTAAACATAAAAACAATTAAATCGTAAAAAAATAAAATAAAACATGGAACGAACTGCAAAGTTTATTTTTGCTTTTTTTTGCTTAGAAGGCGCCTCCCCTTCATCACTACCACCAACTATTTGAAGCTGCTAAAGTTTAAGAAGTGTTAAATTAATTAAGTTATTAGAGATAACGTAGTTTTTCAATTTATTGCATGAGGAAAACAACGATCACAATGCACAACGCTTAGTCATTTGCAATGTTCAAGGGTAGGAAAGGTACCGGTACTCGGACGCCATACTCAAGTCGGTACGGTATAGTCGGTAGAGTAGTCGGTAAGATGCTAACAATGCTGCTTACCGAGAAGACTGCCTACATTAGGGCATCACTCGATATATTCTGTAAGTCGGAAACATAGCTGGCTTGACTCACACGTGCTGTACTGTCCCAACCGTGTAGACTAAACAGGTACTCCGAAATTTCGCAATATGTTCTGAATATTTTTAATATTCCAGAGAATACGAAATTTGGTATGAATGTTCCGAATGTTTTCCTTCGTCATTTACAGAATCTTGTTTTTGCGTATCACATCAAGTCTGGTGTTTGCAACCATGGTTATCACTGCTTTCAATAAATGATTATAGTTTCTCCCTCCTGTAACAAACAATTAGGACCATCTACACACAGTGACGTGCTAGTCATTTTTCAGTTATCAGTTATTTTATTTTGTTTTACTGTAAAGCTGACGATGTCAGTTTCGTGTTTACCCCATTCATCTTCCAGTGGTGAGAGGTTATTTTTTTACAACAGGTTATGTTTGATAAACAACAGTACCTTACATTACTGGCGGGGAAGAAGAAGAAGGAAAGACATAGAATATAACACAACGTTGGTGAGTAAAAATTCTTTTTTCATAATAATTGTACCGTATATTAACTTACTTATTCGTTTAAGCTATTACAGTTTATTGTGATTTATCAAAACGACTTCTAATATTTTCAATAATCTTTAGAAATTTTTACGTTCAATTAGAAGAATTAATTATATCTGGCAATACTGTGTATCAACATGAACTGAATGGAACTTATAATGATTTCATTATAAATTCCACTTCATTAAACTGAACCTGTAAAATCTTCATTTACTTGAAAGTATAAAACTAAATTGTAAAATTTATTATTCTGTAGAGAAGAAAAGATACACAAACTTGGTACAAGTTATGTACTCATGCGGGTTTATTTCCTTTTTATTAGGAGTGACTGACAAAAGTAGAACTTTTTCATAAAAAGGCGGAACCATGACCTACTGCGTGGTATACCGACCTCGCTCGGTAGACCGAAATACCAAAGCGTATATCGAGTGCAAAATATCGCGCTCCTCGGTATCCTGGCATGTCCTCGTGTGTGGTGACTTTCGTTTACCGCAATGTAATAAGTAATAAGATATCGTCTCGACTTGCGTATCGCTTCTGTGTGGGGGAGACTTTATGGCAGCAACTGACAGTGTAAAAGTTCTGGTTTTTTAAATTTTCTACATTTTAATAAACAAAACCTATATTTTAATAAACAAAATCATATATGGGATTTACATTAGGAAGATAGAAATAACGATTATTATAAAACCTTATTTAAAGAATAAATCACGAAACCTTGTTTGACTGGCCAAGATAAGAAAACGTCTGTGCTATACTAAAGGTTTGTAAATATTTCATGTTTAGTTTCGCAATGAACATGCAGAAAGGTTAAACGTGCACATATATTTGATTTACATATATCGTTTTTAATAAAGATACATTTGTATTTTGAAGAAATTTATTTGCTCTATACTAGAAACAGTATCACATAACGCGTAAAGGAAAGCGAAGATAACAGTTAAAGGAGGTCACTGACATATGTGATACAGTTGCTTTATATATGAAAGAGTTACGCGGGCCCTACATCAGAAGTTAGTATTATTACTGTGCATTGAGAAAGGAACATTATGCACATAGAATGCTGATTGTAGATATGTTGTAATAAAAGAAACCGTCCCGACGTTGTAAATCTCATTTTCATGAATAATAAAATTACTTTCTTTCTAAGCTTTACAGATGTACATAACAATATGAGTCACTAAAGGCAAAATGCATATAACAAAAGGGAACAATGAATATAAAGGCTACTGTATATAAAAGCTTTCATAAAAATAAGCGGAATAACAAGAACCCGATAGTGGCTACTTTCTTTTCATTAAGAGAAAAATAGGAATGCAAATAGTGATAAAAGGCTGTTAATAAAAATTATTTAACCCACCAATACGAAAGAACTATTCAAATTGTTTGCCTAATCTTAAATACATTAACACAGCAAAGCAGAAAACACAGTTGAATAACAAGTATGCAAATCGTACCGATGTGTCATGAAATTAAACTGTAAATCACAGTAAACTGTAAGTAGCTTAGAATATACAGAATGCCGTGTAATAAACAAGAACGTTCTACAGGAAGCGAGATTATTTTATCACTTATTAGTGTTAAGTGCCATTTATTTAAATAATAGATGAGACGCATTGTTGTTTCAATAATGAGGAGTTTTACAATAAGTTGTATTGGTGCACTGTATTTAGTTAAAGTCACAGAAATTTTTTCTGTTTCAGCTACGATTTAGTGAAGTTTTGTTATTATAATTGTTGTTAGCGTAACAACTGTTTTAATGTTAATAAATATTTAAAACAGAAGAATGTTTTTCAAGATTTACAGAATTTTAAGCCAAAAAGATTAAGATCTTTTTCCCAATTTATTGGTGTGTATAAATTTATTTACATTGCAGTATTTGGAATGTAAGGGCATCTAGAGAATTACACAGCAAAAACCTAAGTTGCTACTATTCTATATCCTTCTCTTTCCTTTTCTTGGCGTTACAACCCAGCGTGGCGTTTACCCTGCTCAATGACCTTCTTCCATTCCGCCCGCTCATTTCACATCCGTCCCATAACCTCACGTTCATACATCTCAAATCATCGTCCACGTCATTCAACCATCTCTTTTTGTGTCTGCCTCTAATGTCTTCTTTTCATCGGCCTCCAATCTGCAATTCTCTTAGCCATTCTTCAGCCATCCATTCGCCTTACATGACCCAGCCACTCAAGACTCCTCTCTTAATAAACCGAACTATGTCTGCACCCTGAATCAGGTGGTCCAGTTCATGGTTTATTCGAATCCTCCAATAGCCATCTTCAGTTTTTAGAGGTCCAAAGATTTTTCGCAAGACTTGTCGTTCAAATATTCTTAGATGTTACTCGTCCGTGGTGGTTAATGTTCAGAATTCGCGTACGTATGTTACTATCGGTCATATAAGACTTTTGTATATAGTCAGATTAAGTTTTTTGATTAACATTCTGGACTTGGGTATACAAAATTAATGAATGCGATAAGTGCGTATCGCAGTTTTGGTACTGAGCTGCGATAAGCATATGAGGATCTGTGTTTGCTGAACTGGGTCAATTATAATGCAGAGAATCTTCAGGAGTTTGGCAAAACACGGACAGCCTGATTAAGTATAAAATTTAGAGTGTTGTCAGCGATTCTAATGCGGTGTGCAGTCTACACGCTTAGACGCCATTTGTAATGAAAAGTATATGCCGTACAAATTTTTTCTCCTGACTGTCCAGAAAGTTGAACCTTAACTTAAGTTTTTAGATATACTAACTTAACTAATTTAACTTAACTTAAACTATACTAATAAATTATAAAACAATAGTAATATATCTACTTTGCTTCTTATTTTATTATTGGCGGGATCAGATTACGTTTTACGAGAAAATTTGGTAAGAATATAATACACTATTAAATAATTTAAAACATTCTCAACAAATAATTTGCTTAAAAACTTTTTCCAGAAATCATGTGCTTTGAATATGATGCAGTGTAACACCAAACAATATACTTTAGATCCCAGTTTGAATACACTTGAACTCTGTAGAAATTAATTTACTATATTTCGTATAGGCTTATCTCTATCAATCAACTTCTTTCTTTCGCCACCAAAGACGGATTCGCGTACTCACGTATTTACATTCTACACTGTATTCCCTCAGCGCCAATAATGCATGCTCGTATTAGTAGCAGCTTGTATCTAGTGACACAGTTTAAAATACTACTCTCTAGGGAGAAAGGGCAATGGCTACTGTAGCAAAAAAGTTCAACCCCAACATATTAAAACTCATGTATCTCTACCCCACCGTATTGACAGTAAATTAATTCACCCTTTTCAGTGAATCGGTCCCAAAATGTTGTCACTGCAACTCCAAAAACAGTCCCTTCAAAATACTACCTCGTAACTTCTGCCGACATTGGCTTCTATCTGCACAGTTTTAGTTTTTTTTAACGAGTAGGACAATTTTGGTTTCTGCGCACCCATATATAGACGTTAAAATACAAATATTTTATATTTATTTATTGATGACAATAGAGCAAAACTAATATACATCTTCCTTGCTTTTAATCTTTATGTTATCACTGTATATGTATTTATGTTATTAAAAAAATTTGGTAATTTTTAATTGTAAATAATTTATTAACTAAACTTCAAATTTAAGTTTACATCAAAACCATAAAAAATTGTATCATTTGTTTTTAAAATTCATATTTGTAGACGTCAATTCCTAATGAAACTTTTAAAATAATTTTATTGATCTCGGTAATCTAAAAATACTTTTTTTTACATAAAATGATATAATTAGCTTTAGTCTTTTTGTTTAGTTATTCTGTATCAACTAATTAGTATTACTGTCATAAAAAGGGCTTAACTTTTGTGCACTTTTATAAAGTAGCATACGTTTTTCTTTTTTTTTTTTAATACAGACCCCTTTCCATATTTTTGTCCGATTGGAAAATAGTCACGTTGAAATAAATTTTCTTAAAAGACGCAAATGTTAACATTAGGAATATACAGATATATATATTGAATATTACTGAATATTATTGAATATATACATATATTAATGTGAATTAAATTTTATATTTTATTTCAGCACTTTAGATGCAATGATATAATAAATTAATAATAGATAATAATATAATATAATAATACAGTTGCCTCTCTTATCCGACTTGGATGGGACCGGGTAACGTTCGGAAATGGAAAAGTCGGTTAAATGAATCTAATAAATAAAGTGGTATAAAATATATAAAGTGGTAATAAAGTAGTATCTGTAAATGAATTGTACTGCGTACGATAAAATTGGATAAATGGTTTAATTATAATTGCTTTATTTATCTGCGAGTACAGTAAATAGACCAGTAAAAAAAATATATACGGTGGTGTACATGAATGACTTACCTTAATTTTGAAAACAAGAAAGAAATTACGGTCTGCTTTTTGTTGGCTTATGTTCGTTCTAATTTATAAAGAAACGAAGATTTTGGGTGTTAAATAAACTTATGTAGGCAGAAAATTAAAGTTGTAACACCAAAACGTGTTACGTAGCCTATATGTTACTGTACAGTTAACCTATGTAAACCAAACACTTTAATGCACACTGTACACTTAAACATTTTAAAACCCTCAAATTTATGAGTAAAAGTCGGTCAGTTTCTTTTATTTTATGTTACTCTGACGTCTGTCAGCTGCATTATCTCTACACTTTTTCAGATTCGGCGGGCGTTGAAGTAGGCTGTTTTTCAACATAGGCCTACACATACTGATTTGAGCAGTAAAATATTTTAACAGTGTTAATCATTAAACATAGCACAATATTTCATCGTTAATAGAATATAATGTACACACTGTACATAATATTTATTAAAAAAATGGTTAATAACGTATTATTTGTGTACATATGTGTAGTTAATTTTTTCCACCCTCTCTAGTGAAACAGTCGGTTAATGGAATGGTCGGTTAAGAGATCGTCACCTAAGAGAGAGGCCACCGTATTAGAAATAATGTAATAGAAATTGTAAAAGATTATAGTTACAGTAACTTGAATTTTAATTGAAAATATTTTAGATAGTTATGATTTACAAATGTGTGATTTTAAAAATCCTCAACTACCAAAACCTAAATTAGTCATAAGTTTGTGTCGAAGACGTTTTCTGTACGTTTATATGCAAATCGGTTTTCCTTTGTATTGAATATGTAATATCTATGAGTCCGATTTTCAGATAGTAAAAGACGCACTAAGAGAGGATATAGAATAAATAAAATTCTGGAATTATGTATCACACTTGTTTTCCGTTTGTTCTGTTTCAGTTAAATGAACTATTGTGATAGGCAAATTTTACTTTGCATATTACTCATGTAAAGGAACGTCTTTACATTTATTCGCGGATAAATAGAACTAAAGTAACTGACAGAAGAACTTGGTGGGGAGAGAGCAGAAACTGCTGTAGACTACTCTGCAACTACCCATTCTCATGAGTTGTAAAGCTACGACCTTAAGGTGGATGCGTCTTAAGGTCTGGAAAATTGAAATCGTGTTCAAGTTACGCAATATTGTATAATCAATTTTTTAGCAATTTTGAGTAAGTTAATTAGTCAATTGTTATATAATCGTGAGTCAACTAGTTTATTCGTGAATACTGTAAGCGCGATAAACAGTTACGTTAAGATAATAGTTTGCAATTGTTTTTTGGTATACTGCTTTGATTTAAGTGCCTTTTGGAAGTTCGGCGATAATTTATGTACACAGTCCCGTGATTTCAAAACATGGATGTCAGGTGATGTTCATAGCTCAAGCTACGATTAATATCTTTTAACTTAGGGCGACCTATAGTTTAATTTACGTTTTGCAATTGTTTCTCAGTTTCTAACATGTTAAATTCAATTTCTATACAGAGTATCAAGCATACTGAAATTGATCTATCAAATAGTAAGCATTTTCGTCGTTGGTCTATTAGACTTGCAAATTTAAGTCCTAACCGTGGTAGAACTAATACTCCAACATTGTTAATGATCCCTCAAGATTATTTTACGTTTTTCGTAAACAAGTTTAGTGGTGTTTATAGATTATTATTAAAGTTACAGTGTAACACATTAAGGGTATTACATAAACAGTACACATTTTCTTTTTTAGTTTATTTCTTTTTAAAGTTTGGTTCCGAATTAACACTAGATATTTTAATAGAAATTGGATTCGTCGATTTTTGGAAAGGTCTACCCTAAGAAGGCGAGATGATACAGCCTGAGCGTAGGTAGTTTACGATGGAAGAAGCACCAGTGCCAGTATGTTTATTGACACGTAGGAAGTCGTAAAGTTCAGACAACAACGGTGGACGTTGTAGCTGACGTGTCCCTGTAAATTTGCCGATGTCTAAATTGAACAGCCTTAGTAATTCATTATCCACCTCTATACTGCGTTCCCCTTTGAGCCATTCAACTACAAACATGTCCTTTCTTTATTTACTGTTACATTCATTTAATTGTTTAACCTAAAAAAAATCTTGCTTAAAAATAACACTTCTGTTTTTGTTAACTTTCAGAAGTTATAATAAATGTAGTAGTAGTAGTAGTAGTAGTAGTAGTAGTAGTAGTAGTAGTAGTAGTAGTAGTAGTAGTAGTAGTAGTAGTAGTAGTAGTAGTAGTAGTAGTAGTAGTAGTAGAGTAGTAGTAGTAGTACTTTTTCTACATGGGCAGGTGGAAACATTTGCCGTACGAATGTGTCCAGAAGGGTGCACAAATTATACATTTAATAAAATTTAATATACACATAAGAAAAATGAAAAATTTGAAATGAGGTGACTTATAAATTTTCACTTTTAATAGCATTTACAAATTTAACATTACAATGTTCAGAAAATACACAGTAGTTAAACTGCAACATTTTAGTGACAAAGCTTTGATAATTTAACTGGAGTGTTAATTTATAAACATCAATAAACAACATTTTTTTGTATTATTGTTTATTAATAAGCTCGGTAAATCTATCAATGTCTCCTCCGATACAATATCGGAAAAATGTAAAATAATTAGGAACAGCCAGAGAAATATCTGATGAAACACCGAGAACGGGAGAAAAAAAGAAGAAATAAAGAGAAAAGTGAAAGAATATGTATGGGAGGTAAACAAGATATCATTAAAACTTAACAGATTGAGGAATAAAAAAAATTAAGGGATATAAAGTGTAACAATTAAACAAAAAACTTAGCTAACAGACAAGCAGATTGAAGACTTTATACACGGTAACATAAATCGACATTATATGAACGTCACATATTTTATTAGATGTTTGTTTCAGGAAGTTTCATTCCAGTATGACATTTGTATGAAAAAATCAAGCAATATTTGTTTCCCAAAAATTAAGAACGTGCTTGATATGATCATTTGCATTTGAAATGATAATTTACATGAATATTGCTAGTATGTGTGAGCAATATGAAGATTCTGTGATGATTTGATGTGTAATAAGTATTTCGTTTGGTTTTTAATGAATTTACAAGTTTTGCAACAAACATTTATAATTTTAAGCATGTCCATGACTTAAATTTGAGATGGATGTACTCAAAAATTTATTGACCGTTAAACTCTTTCTTAATTGGTTTGCTTCTGCAAAATTTTTAAATTAATAGGACATAGAACATTTTGCCATCTCATGTGCAAAGAAATCTGTGGATGTGGATGTGAAATATTTAAGGAAGGTTACAGGTACTGTTAAAGTAAACTGTATTGAAATTAATTAAATTATATGACTATATTCTGTTTAGATCTAAGCTGTTTTATAATGTTGCCAAGAGAATATTATAATTCCCTTCCTTTTAACTCAAAGTGATAGAAATTCTAATAAATAAATTATTTTCGTTGAAAATTGATGTTAATTATGCACTGCTGAAATGTGAGCCGGGTTTACAGGAGTAATCAACCGCTGAAGAACCTCTGAAGAGTGTAACGATAATTTTTCAGATGACGATGATGTTGATTTCAATAATGATCTATTAAAATTTAAACTGCTATTGAAAATAATAGTAAAGTTTGTGTCTGTTTTCATTTCGAGAACATATGAGACATTCAGAGGTCGACCTGACTAACTCCATTTAGTTATTTCTTATTTTCGCAGATAGTTGAATTGAAAATAATACCATATTTTCGGAGGTGGAAACGACTAAGTCCATAGTATAATATTTTGCTGCTAGAATGTACTTTTTACCAACTGAGCTTTTCAGCAGTTGTTTCAGTTGTCATAGTGATTAACTCCATATGAGCTGTTTATTGTTGAGAGTTGTGTTCAGCTGATTTATTTAATAGTTATATTTTGCTGCATTTAAGAGTGTTGCATTGATAATTATCCTTTAGTGAACTTTTTAACTTAAACTTAAGTTTTTAGAAACTAAAAATGAGTGCTTTATACAGTGAAAGTGACTGATTTACTATTAGTGACATTTTTGGTGACAACACGGATTCAGATCCAGATTATGAACCAGATCCTGATTTAGGTGTAAGTTCTAAGCATCCAAATCATAAGGTAAATCTTGGAAATAGTTTCATTTTTAATGAAGGATGTAACAGGAATAATAACAGTAATGTTTCTCCGGGGAAAAGTAACAATTCAATTGGTTCTAATTTTGAGATTATACCTAACCCTCCATGAGGTCTCAAGCGCTCAAGAAATCCTGAGAACTGGAAGAGGATACAACAAAAGAAAAAAGGTTATCTGGTGAAGAGTATAAAAAGAAACAAGGTAGAACATTTTTTGCAGAAGTTTTCAGTGATAAACTATGTACATGTGGAAGAAGGTGTAATGCAAGGATATCAGCGGAGGAAAGAGAGGGTGTGTTCAAATATTTTACTGCTTAACAGATCAATCTCAACAGAACATTTTTCTTCGAGGTTGCATAAAGGCCAGTAGTATTAGCAGGCGACGACGCACCAGTAATGGAAGAGGCCCGAGAAGCCACAGTTTTTCCTTTCACTTACGCATCGAAAACAATGATATTCGAGTATGTAAAAAGTACTTTAGAGAAACCTTTCAAGTCTCTGATGACAGAATTTACAGCTGCAGTATTAAGGAAGACGTTGGTCTTGTGACAGATGGAAGGGGCCATTCTACTCCAGGAAACAAGATTTATACAACAGATGTTGAAAACCATATCAAATCTGTTCTTGCCTATGTCAATCATTACACAGGAGCTCATAACCCAAAGAGGAAATACTTAAATGCAGATTTAACTATTAAAAACATGTACGAAATACATGTTACGTGGTGAAATGAAAATGAATAAAACTCCTGTAAAGGAAAAAATGTATTATCATGTGTCCTCGACTAAACTTTAAACCTCCTGCTTTTTAAGGTTTGTGACAGAATACAAAATAAACTTTTACAGGCAAGTGAAGAGGAAAGAAGAACAATTGAATATGAAAAGGAATTACACCTAAGAAAGGCAGAAAAGTCTAGAAAAAGTTTAAATGAAGATAAAAAAAGTGTTCTGATGATTACCATGTACTCGCTTTTGATCTACATGGGGTTGGTATATGAATGCTTCATATATGTTATGTGTATTGAATGCTTTGAGACCTTAAGAATAGGGTCTCTTACATTCGAATATGTGCTTTAACGGTAATGCAGGTTTTATTTTATAATTAATTTACTAATTATGTTGAATTCAAAATGGTTGATTTTTCATGAAGTCTTATCATACATTATAAAAATATTATGAGAGGGTAAAAACAGTAAAGTCAAGACGTTTGCCTATATTTTGACCTCGTAAAGTACGAGTAAATTATGAATAAAGGTTCAATATAGATGTAGTCATTTACGCTGTTAAGTCTCTTAAAATTCAGAATATATTGGAAAATCCATAAGTCTATATAATGATACATTATTATTAAATTCTAATGAAATCAGTAGGATACGTGTCTAAATCTAATAAAGAACACTGACATTTGTAATGTACTTTGAATGAAACGTATAATGTATATCGCTACATACTAACAGGTAAGAATTGTTTACTTAAAATCTGTACACATTTTAGTCCATTCCATTAATGATATACTGTACATTAATATCAATTACACTTTTCAATTGTCAAGAGTTTTATCTTAACAACAGGAATAATAGAACTCTGTATAAAAGGTAGTCTACGAAAGACAATTATGAGTTTCTATTCTTGTTTATTAATAATGTTTCTAGTCTATGCTTTTAAAAATGTAATTCCATAACAAATGGAAATAATTCTTTTATATATATTGTAGCAGATAAATTTGTTGGTTATATATTCTACAAAACGAATTGGAAGGGAAAATATTTTGTTGCACTTTGGATGTCATTCTTCAGAAGAAAATTCATTTGTATCATATGGTTGAAAACAATTTATCTTCATTCAGTCATACGAAGTACAGATAAACAGACAGATGCAGAACGCTCAAAATTAACAACATCGTTCTCAGTGACTACCAGATAGAGAGAGATTAACCACAGTAGAAGAGCAATCAATTGTTTGAGAGCTTAGTTAGTGGCTCGGAAACACGTGTCATTAAGGTACGCACACAGATCGCTAGTACCTACAGTATTACAGTGGTTATAACAGTCCACCTAACACAGTAAACATAACTATTACTTCAGTTCCGCTCGATGGACACTTGATGTCTCGACTGAATCAATCCGCAACAACGCAATACCTTGTAGTCATCAGTTAACGGCCAGAAATAAAAAGTAAAATAGACATCGGTTAAATGTATTCATTTACAACTTGTTTGTAATCTACACGCTGTTTGTAAATCTATATATTATTCTAATTTAAAATTTGTTTTACTAATTGTGTAGAAGTTATATTCTTCCTCAGATACATACCAAATGACGTGGTAGGTTGTTCGGTCTACAAGAGTAAGTCAGTAAATGTCCGTACAAAATTTTTATAATTTATTATAATAACTGTACAAATCTAATAGTTAGCTCATTTTTCAACATAGTCCCCGTGTTTGAATTGTAAGTTTTACAGCTTACTGAAGCCACTCTTTTAACCCTCATACCCATTGCACTTGACGAATATTTTTCTCACAAAGACACAAGCAAGTGCGAATATGAGAATTTTTTAATTATTTTGTAGTATTTTATTTTTATGTACATGTGCTTATATTGTTCTTAGAGTCTATACTTGCTCTACCCATCCGGTCAGGAATCTCCAATATTTATACATTGCTGTTTCTTACTCCTTACTCCTTACTTCATGCACTGGATCTGTCATATAACTCTTCTGTGTATTTCTCTCTCATTTCCATACTTTCTCTATAATCTGATACAAGTTTCCTTTTGATTTTAAATTTATACACCTGTATAGTCTTCCTGCCTGCCAGCTGTTTTGTCTTTAAATACATTAGATCATATCTACTCATATTGCGTATGTTTTACTATCACTATATGTCTTCACAACCAGTTTTCTTTTCCTAGGTCAACCTGTGTTCTTCAGTTCATTATTTTATTTTTTGTACGTAATGCCTTCATCTATGTCAAAACATTCTTCATTCTTTGACTTTTTTCCGCCTTTTGTAATATTTTCATGTTATCTATAAATTTCTAGGTCTTTCGTTACCCTTTTTACCAATATTTTATTTGTTTTCTCTCCTTCTTCGAAAATCGTTTATTAAACTTTCACATTCCGCCACATGGTTTCTACCTCTGTTTCTTGTTTACCAGTGCGCTCCAACATCACGTGAAATCCCTCGTCTACATCTATTTTATTTTCCTTCAGTTTGTTTAAATTAAATTTTGTTCTTTCTTCGGTCTCTACTATTCTTTTAAATTTTATGAACGAATAATTTTAGGATGTAAGGAACGAATATACTATAATCAGAGTTATATCTGCATTTGTTAATATTTTTATATTTCTTTATGTTTTTCCTAAATTTAGTTTTCCAATACACATTTTAGATTTGATATATCAGTATTTCTTCGTTATTCCAAGCGTAGAGGTAACTGTTATGATATTTGCATGATGCATTCGTGACAGACAATCTATTTCTTTTACATAATTCATCAATCCTCTCCTTTATCGTCTTTTAACGAAACTATAACTTTCAATTGTCTTGCCATCTGTTCCTTTTCCAACAGATATATTCAGTATTGGGCTATTATGCAGCTAGTGTGTACCTCATCGTCTTGTATTACAATATTCTGAGTTTGATCATACGGTCTCTCTACTTCCTCACCTTCACTATTGGATATAGCGTGTACGTTAGTACCAACACTAGATTTTAGCATTAGATACTGGATACAGGATAAGCTTTCAATTCGTCCTATAATTTCCATATTATAAATTTTATGCTTTAAATTGATCCTTTTAAATTTAAAATTTATCCTATCACTTATGTCCCCTATTTTTTATTTTTCTATCTAAGTCTTATTTATAACAATCCTAGCATAATTATATTTTACTTTTATTCTAAAAACATAATCTTATTGATTGTGATTAAAGTCCCTCTAATCTATACATAACTTATACTAAGTTCTAGCATATCGATTTCATTTCACTAACGTTTCCGATTTCGTCTTATGCATAGTACTTACGTTCGATATACAGTTCTTAACTTATCTTCCATATTCTACCTATGCCTATGAATAGTTTCTTTTCAGGAATCCTAACGGGTGACTATTTTGTCTCTGGGTAGTTTACCCTTACGAAGCGCATAAATATCATACAAGTCTTTTCAAGAGAATTTAATATGGTAATTTTCCATTGCTTCTCTCATCGCAGTACAAATGTGACCATCTGTGTATATAGAGTTTATGTGTCATATATACCTGTATTTTATGTAGTGCATGTTTGTAGCGACTCTTTGTTACACAGATTTTGCAAATAACACTATAAGGAACAAATGGAACATTAAAGCAGGTTCTGTAAATAAAAAGTTTAGAATATGATAAAAAAGTTGTCCGTGGGTGTCGATTCTGTACTTTCAGGTAACAGTACAATAACCAGCTTTAAATAAATCTAATGCAGTATGTAACTTATCAACGTATCATTTACTTATCTGTACTAAATTAAAAATGCATTATAGTGTTTACAAGTAGTGTAATAAGAAGGACGCTAAGGTACCACCAAGATAATATCATGCGTAAACCTGCAGTAAATCCAAGAGTTAGACGCGTTAAGGAGATAATTATAGGCTAGGACTCAACCAACATGCAACATTGAATACCAATCGATTTTACAGCCTTTAGGTTCATAGAGACACGGAGAATGCAAATGTAGTAGCAGTCACCTGAGTGTAGAGTAGAAACTGTCAAACTGTAATAGACCGTAATACTTATGGCACTGAGTACTACTTAACAGTGCGTTCCGTCTGAAAGTGTACTATAACGTTACCAAGTAACTTCCAGCACACAATATATAGATACAAGATTTCTCAGTTCCTAGTTATTACATCAGTAACGGTTTGTGTTTAGTTAAAACAATTTCAAAATTTTAACATCTAACAAAACAACTATGCATGCAATGTAAATCTTTCTTAAGGCAATGTTCTTGAAAACAACTCTTTATTCTCCACATTAAAAATATTATGAAGACTGTATTCAGGACTTGACTGCATTCTTGACGTAAGCTAGAGTCTGCTTCTCTGCTTTAATTGTATACTTACAGTAATGAACCTGACGTCCGGCTTGCGTGTTAAATTTATCGCGATAAGGCCGGTTATGGACTGTTTTCATTAGGGTTAAATTTCCAAACTTTGTTAAGCAACCTGCCGTCAGACATCCTGTTCAGATGAGAACAGCCTTCTCTCTTGTTTCCGCAGTACTATCTTGTATATTAAAAACGTTCAAATCTTTGAGTAAGCCTATGTCTTCATTGTAAAATCTATCCCGTCGTGATCAACATATCACCAGGGATCAATACCTGGTGGATACAGGTTTAGGACACGAGATGTACCCTAGCTGTATTCTCATCTTGAATGGAATCCCATTCTTTGAGATTTCCTGGCTGGTCTCTCTTGACCAACTCTTGGTATTTTCGACACCAACGCTATTAGGTTTTTGACGGCTAGGTAATATTTCATATCCAGCATATGATGATCTCAGAACTACCTTCTTCAGTAAAATACAAAGATTGAAATAGCAGGGTCATGTCCTGAGAATGGAGGACAGAGGGCAGTTGATATATACAAGGTTCTCCTGGTTGAGTGCGACCTAGAGGACGGCCTAGGAGTCGATAGAAAGAAAGTGTCCTGAGTAAGTTACCTTCAAGCAGCTGAAGGTAAACATCTCCTTTGTTGAGGATCAAAATGGAAGAACGACACTCTTTGTAGAGGCCAAGAGCAGCTACATGCCTCTGTTGCGTCAATGAAGAAGAAGAAAGTGATTTGTTTTAAGAACTTCATACTTCAACTATACTCTCTAATTCGTGTTTTCCTTTCATACCACCCGGTACCGGCTCGGCCTGGATTACAGAAGCCAAATGGTCAACGATCGTAGAGGCGGAAATTAGTAGTGTGTAAGTGAGAATCCGGAAACAGTGGACGGGGGTGGTGGTGATGACGTCACGATCCTGACCTATGCCTACCTCAACAGCCAGTGACGTAACTGGAACAACATTAGGGGTCATAGATCTCCTAGGCCAACAATGACGCCCATTGTATCAGCTGTCCATAACATTTCTCAACAGCTGGAACAACGTTGAGTGAGGTCAGTGACGTGGCAGTGGCTGTTGAGGTAGGTCATGATCGCGATGTCACCACCACCACCAGCCCCCCGTCCATTGTTTTTGGATTCGCCCATGTTGTACCGAGGGGGGCGTGGCGGGATGTGTGCGAATTTTTCGCAAAATAATTAGCACTTGTTCATTTCAGGCTCGGTCTCGTTTATTTCGGTCTAGCTCTCCTTTATTTCAGTCTCGTTCATTTCGGTCTCGGTCGCGGATATCTCGGGGTCGATGCCGTGGTCAAGCTCGTGCTCTGGACGATGCGTCGCTCGCGACTGTCGAGACAGGACTGAAGGGGTTAGCTAACGAGCTTCGTTTATATAGACGGACAATCCCCCTCTTGTTCTACTAATGAGTGTAACAGCACGTATTGCACAATACCGGTTTCACGGTGATACGATGGAACCGTTCTAACAAGTGGATTGCACAACAACGCGTAACTAATTAAGCAATAAACAGCAACAGATCTTCATATAAACGATGAGCAGCCCGGGAAACAAAGGTGGAGGGGAAAATAACGTGCATACAATAGAAAACTGTATGAAGTGCATCGTAAGGAATTGTACAATCCGATTATCGAATGAGCCCAAAAAAATTGAAAACAAGCAATATTTTGTGTAGCATAAACAAACCAGGTAGCACCATTTAAGTCATTAAAAAATAAGTTATAAAAATAATTAAGCAATAAACAACCATTTTTAAGATCACAAAACGTGCATTATGTCATATCAAAAGACCCACCTACCCGGAAACATCGATAAAATTACACGACATCGTGTAAATAATTAACGGAACGAGAAGGGAGAAAACCTGTTAATACCAAAATATATATGCAGAATTTAATACAAGCAAAATTTCATGTAACAAGTCGGCAGCACCACCAAACGTCTCGAATCAAATCTGCAAAAACCCGTTAGCACCACTCAATTTATAAACAAGAAAAATAAGAAAGCAATAAACCACAATTTGCGAACATAAAACGTGTAGTATGTCAACCCTTAAGACTACTGAACCATACTCCTTCCCCACAAAAGTTAGTTTCATGGAACTATAAACAAATTAAATGATTCAAACTGTAAGAAATGTAAAGCGAAAAAATACCAAAACATCCAAAGGACGTAAAATTCTTTTTCTGTACACGTGCGCATGCTAACACAAAATTTACCCTGTTAAAAGTTAGTAAAACCTATTACCAACCTCTTTGCGCCTCTTGTGGAATGCAGAAAATACCGCTCACCCTTGTAAATAGCACGCGACAGGAAAAAAAACGCTCCCTTCACCGACAGAGCGAGGTCTGGACAAACTCATTCACACGGTGGGTTGACGGGGGAGAATTGTTAGCGCCAGGGTGTGGGAGTAAATGTATGTGAGAGAGAGAGAGGATTGGAACAAACATAAACAGATGGTGGAATATTATTTAATGTCTCGCAAAGTAAATTGTGCACAAAATGGATAACTGGAAATGTATTGATAAATCGGGTGTTTTGTGGAATTTTCGTTGTACCGTATTTTATTAACATAAACCGTGACATTAGTGATTTTTACGTGAATGATAATTGTTATCTGCCTAACGACACAGTACTAAACATACTACTAAGATTTAAAATGCAATGTATTGTACTAGTTGGTTATAATGACATCTTCTTTACGAGGTGGTAACTCCCCTCATATGCATATTAAGCTTCCGAGAAGTGCAATCGTTTCTGCCATATACAGTAGAGTCACAATTAATCTCGAGGTAATGTGGACCGAGACCTCCCCGGATAAACAAAATCTCGGAAAAATGGAATGTTCAAAGAAAAATGGCATTATTGTAAACTCTTTTCTTCTACTGCACCTATTTGCTGTAATAAACCTAAGTGCCTTCACATTGTAAGTGAAACTTTGCCACAAAAACATTTAATAATTGGAAAATAGAAAAAAATAAGAAACTGAGTAGAAAGATGAAATATTAGCAGTAATTTCATCTGTGACGTAGACTTTATGGTAAAATAGGAAGCCTCTAGACTTACCGCAACCTGTTGCTGTTACCGGTTGGAAACCAATAAGACAGGAATTCAGCCCAACGATGTTTTTTACCTAACAACAACAACACAGACACCAAAAAATATGAATTCATTACGCAGAAGAATACAAAAAAAGCACAGCGCAAGATGCGTTCACCCTCTGGAGTATTCCAACGTTCTGAATATGGAGCAGTAGATATTTCGATCCCGACGGATCGATCAGTAGACGGACGATCCCCCTACCACCTCTCAGTTTATACTGTTTCACGATTATATGACGCGACATCTCTTAACAATATTATGAAATAGATATTATGCAACGTTTTTAACAATAATGTGATACAAAATTGACGAATAAATAATTGTATGAGTAACTCTGACATACGCACGGACCTTGGTCCTACATAACGGGCACTTCCGCACACGTACTGTACACAACGTGCAGGTGACGAAATGACGACACGGTAGTAGCACTACTTCGATGGATTCCGCGTAACAGAACTTACCCCGGATTTGCTCTTCTTCTTCTTCTTCTTCTTCTTCTTCTTCCTCACGCCTACGTTTATGACTCACCGCGTTTCTTACGGAATCGATGAAATCTTTCCCTTCTTCAACAATAGGTAATGACAATCTGTCAGATGGCGAGCGTGTTGCGTCCACGCATCGTCGTCGGCTTCCCACATGTTTACGCCTCTACCGCAGGCTAAGCAAACGATACGATCGCTGCGTCCCGTGTAAATCCTCTCTCTCTCACACACATTTACTTACACACCCTAGCGCTAACAATTCTCCGCCGTCAGTCCACCGTGTGAATGAGCTTGTCCAGACCTCGCTCTGTCGGTGAAGGGAGCGTTTTTTTCCCTGTCGCGTGCTATTTAGAAAGGTGAGCAGTATTTTCTGCATTCCACAAGAGGCGCAAGGAGGTTGGTAAGAGGTTTTACTAACTTTTAACAGGGTAAATTTTGTGTTAGCCTGCGCACGTGTACAGAAAAAGAATTTTACGTTCTTTGGATGTTTTGGTATTTTCTCGCTTTGCATTTCTTACAGTTTGAATCATTTAATTTGTTAATAGTTCCATGAAACTAACTTTCGTGGGGAAGGAGTACTGGTTCAGTAGTCTTAAGGGTTGACATACTACACGTTTTATGTTCGCAAATTGTGCTTTATTGCTTTCTTATTTTCCTTGTTTATAAATTAAATGGTGCTAACGGGTTTTACAGATTTGATTCGAGATGTTTGTTGGTGCTGCCGACTTGTTACAAAAAATTTTGCTTGTATTAAATTCTGCATATATATTTTGGTATTAACAGGTTTTTTCCCTTCTCGTTCCGTTAATTATTTACACGATGTCGTGCAATTTTATCGATGTTTCCGGGTAGGTGGGTCTTTTGATATGACATAATACACGTTTTGTGATCTAAAAATTGTTGTTTATTGCTTAATTATATTTATAACTTATTTGTTAATGACTTAAATGGTGCTACCTGGTTTGTTTATGTTACATAAAATATTGCTTGTTTTCAATTTTTTTGGGCTCATTCGATAATCGGATTGTACAATTCCTTACGATTCACTTCCTACAGTTTTCTATTGTATGCACGTTATTTTCCCCTCCTCCTTTGTTTCCGGGCTGCTCATCGTTTATATGAAGATCTGTTGCTGTTTATTGCTTAATTAGTTACGCGTTGTTGTGCAATCCACTTGTTAGAACGGTTCCATCGTATCACCGTGAAACCGGTATTGTGCAATACGTGCTGTTACACTCATTAGTAGAACAAGAGGGGGATTGTCCGTCTATATAAACGAAGCTCGTTAGCTAACCCCTTCAGTCTTGTCTCGACAGTCGCGAGCGACGCATCGTCCAGAGCACGAGCTTGACCACGGCATCGACCCCGAGATATCCGCGACCGAGACCGAAATGAGCGAGACTGAAATAAAGGAGAGCTAGACCGAAATAAACGAGACCGAGACTGAAATGAACAAGTGCTAATTATTTTGCGAAAACTTCGCACACATCCCGCCACGCCCCCTCGGTACAACATGGGGAGAATCTAAAAACAATGGACGGGGTGGTGGTGGTGGTGGTGGTGACATCGCGATCATGACCTACCTCAACAGCCACTGCCACGTCACTGACCTCACTCAACGTTGTTCCAGCTGTTGAGAAATGTTATGGACAGCTGATACAATGGGCGTCATTGTTGGCCTAGGAGATCTATGACCCCCAATGTTGTTCCAGTTAAGTCACTGGCTTTTGAGGTAGGCATAGGTCAGGATCGTGACGTCATCACCCCCCCGTCCACTGTTTCCGTATTATCACTTACACGCTACTGGTATTGTTACCCAATGGGACTAATGGCGGAAGAACCTAGGAAGTAAAGTCTCCTAATGAAACACAGAGCAGGACAAGAGGGTCGAAGGTAACGTTCCTACCACTGACCTTACTGTACAGGAAATTTATCTTACTCAATTGTCACAAAGGAAGAATATTTCTATGTAAGGTAGAAAAGTCTGGATTCCATCGAGTCAAATTCAACTTTGACACAGAGTTCAAACTCACGTTACACTGTGTTTGTATCGTTGTGTGTGTGTGTGTGTGTGTGTGTGTGTGTGTGTGTGTGTGTGTGTGTGTGTGTGTGTGTGTGTGTGTGTGTTTAAGCGAGAGGAATGATATGTGTTAAATCAGATATAAAAGTTATATAATTTTACATAAGACAGAATAAACAAGTTCTAACTAAATTATAATAACCCATCAGAAGGCTTAACAAATAACTAAGAAAAAATTATTTTCCTCAAGCGTATAAGCCATACGTTTTGATTGTGGTAAATACACAAATCAATGATATATTATATAAGTATTCTGATATGGCTTAACAAATATTGCCATCTTTCCGTTCAGATGTTACTTAGCTCAACTCATGTAATCTAAAAATTAGATTTAAATAAATGGTCACTGACTTTTAAAGCCGATGACTGATTAAGAATTATCTGAAAGGAAAAAAATATTGAATATATTAGAATTAATTTAGAAATAAAATTTTTTTTAGTTTGCAATTGATACTGCAATATAAACGTTTTTTTCATTTACAATATAACCGCCATAAAGCAGCTTAAAGGCGATTTGAAATTTGCCTACAACTCTTATAATTTCTTTATAAGCAACTTTTTGAGTTTCTTCCAGTATTCTTGCTTAATATTGTATACTATCAAATTATAATCACTTTCTGTAATTATAAATTATCAATTTATACAAAAAACGATGACAGTGATAATTTATATCTACTCTCATACTCATACTCAAACACATTAATTTATATATCGTTAAATTCACTGAAACCAAGATAGCAATTCTAACATCCTCAAATATAAAACAATCTTAAAAATGTAATTAAGCATGTAAAATCATATAAAATATCATAGTCAAGACAGAAAACGCAATTAATAATAAATTACAAAAAAAAAACAAGGTAAAATAAGAACATAACCCTTAATGAAAATAATAAAATTTATCAAACAAATATAACAACAAAAGTATTATTATATTAAAAATAAACAAAATAACACTATTAGTAACATAAAACACAAACTAACCGCAAATACACATTCTCTAACCAACGCAGATAAATGTAATACCACAGTAATAATTTCTATAAAACATTTAGATGATGAAAGAGAAGAATTTGTAAATAATAACATGATAAGATATGGTAAAATATTACTAGTTACTTTCATTATTTTAAATTATCCCGCTTGTGCACTGGAGTGTGTACTTACACATGTTAAAGATTTCGTCTATGTTGTGGGTAATGTATGGGGCCAGCATATCATCCTTATGCTGTCACAAACGAATTGCACAGTTCAGTGACCTGCGAGTTGTAAGGCAGGTAATAGGAACTGCAATGATCACACTGCAGTATAGTGCGCTTTGTGCGGCGTTCCACGTTGTAAACGCTGTAATTTTCGTTTACGCCAGGTGCAGTGTTTTATTGTAGTCAGATCTACCATACCATAAGTGAATCTGTCATGCTACAATGTACGCGTACAATGAGTCGATCTATCAATGTACGCCCTATTTCTGAAGGGGATATTATATAGTCTACTGTTGTCACGTTGATTATCTCTCATGTGGTGTGTAATTCTGTATACTGACGTAGAATATTTAATTAACAAAGTTGTGTTATGGTTGTAATCACAAACAGAAATAACACTGTTGCACACCACTGTTTGCAAACAGAAATACACCTTAGCGCTTCCAAGCTTCACAGCTCATCATCACATCGGAAATATCAGGTATTAGTATTTATTTGTATTCTTGCAAAGTCCAGAGTCCAAATGTTATGGTTTAAACTGGAAGAGGTTACTTGTTGTCGAGAAAGCTGGCAACCTTACCTCCTTGATAAAAACCAACTTGGGAATATCCGCTTTTCAGGTCCAATGTGGAAAACCGCTGACTTCCAGAAAGCGTGTCGAGAGTATCGTCGACGTGAGGCAGTGGACAGCAATCATTCTTTGTCACTTTGTTCAGCATCCGGTTGTCTACGGAAGTTCAAGTTGAAGTTGAACACTTACTATTACTGCGCATGTCGTACCGCGTTTTCATTTTGTCACTGACTATCTTAAGCATTTCTCTTAAACAATCCATTTCCGACACTTGACTCTCCATTGGCTAAGAATAATTCTGCGGTTCATAAAGCTGAGTCTCTGTTGATCAAATATTAATTCTCCAGGAAGGAAAGTCTCTCAACCACGCACTAGTTTCGCTGGAGTCACATCACTTGTGTCGTGTACTGGTAATCATTAAGGTCATTACTTCATTGGGAATAATTGTGTAGACCCTACTCTGATCAATGTTTGGCACCAGTGTTACAACAATAACAATGATCGTTATCTTTACACAGTGGAAATAGATAAATGAACACCATATAGACATCCTCACCATACTCCCTTCATTAGATAAGCGAGTATGAATATCAAACCTAAGAGTTTTAGATATATAAATTGCAAAACAAATTATGTAAGTATCTGGTAATTAAACGGTTTTTTATATAACAAGACCGTAAATATTCCCACTTTGGAGTTACAACGTACTTATTAGCTCTGATGAGCACGACGTAAAATTACATGAAACTCAATTCAAGTTTCTGTCACTTTCAGATTAAGCTGTTCTAACGTAAGTTGTTATGTAAGACAACAAGAATCTAATTACCAAAGTTTCTCAGACACCAACGCTTGATAAGATGTTTCATGTTACTGATAATAATTTGAAATATTCAGTTAAATTGCCGGAGCGCATCGGCACCCCCTCTCCACCATAAACACAAAACACAAAGTAGTAAGGTAAATGTTAATAATTAGGAAATGTGTTATTTTTAATTTTAAGTTGGTTAATGTTACAGAATACTTACAATAAATGAAAGTAATTTATATATTATATTCTTCAATATAAGTTATTAAGAGACTCATTAATATTAAAATATTGTTAATAACCATATAAATTAAGAACCGTAGCTTAAAACGATTTGTTTCTAATTCAAGTAAATTTCTTTAATTCGTCAAATCGTTATAGCAAAATTCTTTCTTTTTTTTTAATTACCTCTTGCAACAAAAGCTTTAGAGATCGATTTGAATTTAGACGGAAGGTCCGATATAATATTTCAATGGCAATGATAGCGTGTGCAGAAATGTAGAGAATAAATCTGTCTCTAAGCACAGACAATAATTTGGAGAATATCTGATCAAACTAAATACCTTTTTTTAGTTTGAAAGAAGTCTGAATGTCTTGCACATATCATTTAACTTATAAAAGCATATACTCCAAAGGAGCTAAATTGAATAAAACGAATAAATTAAATTATCAATGTATATGAGCTATAACCTACATTTGCTTTCAGACATATAGAATATATACACGGGTAGTATATCAAGCAAATTTTAAATGGAGATACAATATCTGTGAAGTGTAAATCATTGTTAAACCACAAAGTACACACGTCAGTGAACTGCGAGGTGTAATTCTGGCAATACGCGCAGTAATATCAGTGCAACCTAGTGTGTTTTGTGCAGCATTCCACGTTGTAAACGCGACCATATACGTTATGTCCTTTGTGCATCCTCTTAATGTGTGCATATAGCAATAACTGTATTGAACTCTCCAGTGGTTAACTGCATACCGTACAATAATAGAACTGAATAATATAGCTGAATAATAGAACTGCATTTGCCTTATAATAGAACTGAATCGCAAATAACTCGGTCATTTGTTGGAATATTTAAAGAGTGTCCTTTGCTCTCAGGGGATATGCATAAAGTTGGACTAACCTACCACCATGTTGGTGAACTGCATATAACGGCTCATCATCAACGTTTTATATATTAAAGTTTCTCAAGTGGCTTAGAGTTTACTACAAAGATATATAAAAATTGATTATTTTTAATGCTTTTTATTTTTAACAATTTATAATCGTTTTAAAGCTACTGGCAAGGATATTTTAGATAAATAAGAAATAATTTTCAGTAAATGGAATTATCTTAAGACCCTTGTCACGAACCAACTAAACGCTACCTTAAGTGAAGTGTTTATCGTAACGATAACATAATACGCATTGTCATAACCTGCAAAGAGTCTCATTCACTGTAACAGTAACCTTAAGAAAGATGTGCCAGACTCTCAAGACATACAGAGAATAAGTAAAGTATTAATAAGAATTATTTGATGTTCGAAACAACTAAATATAAAAATTATTTTTTAATAACAAATAGAATCTTAATTATCTTCTTATTTATTTAAGTAGGGGAAGAAGGGCCAAGATGATTAACTACTTAATTTTTATAATTAACGCTAGATTGCAGCGCTTCTTCCTTACAAGGCAATTGCTGTGTTCACGTCCAGCTAACTGTTTGGCAGAGAATTGGTATCTACCATAAAGAAAGTGTGTCCTATATAATTTCTTTTTTTATTTGTACCGTTACAATTTTGGTTTCTCATAATTAACCTTTGGCAACTTGTCACCGGACAAAAGGCTTGTCGCATGACAAATGGCGCCAATCGTGCAACTCCTAGTGTTTTTGGTGACCCTAAAAAGGGCCGTGTGGCGAAAACGCTGATGTTGGTTGTTCCGCTCAAGCTGCGCTGAGATGTTCGGCGGCTGCGCCCGCTGTTCGTGGCGTACTGCAGTCCTCTTCTTTCGACATCGGATGCGTAGAGTCCGCTGCCGGCCCAGCGACGTCCATCGCTGGCGCGAAACGGGAGTGCTAAGATGCAAGAACGGCGGATCTATTCTCCGGTTGTTCATTCCGGCTGACTCCGCGTCGATGTCGTCCGAGAGAGGAGAGGAGATGAAGTACGTCCGATGGCGTGGCGATGAAGTGCTGTGGCGAAGTGGGCCTAAAATAACACGACTGGGGTTTGCGCGAGGCACGAGTCGCTAGTTGTGCAGTGTCCCGAGTCTCAGTTAGGAATCCTGCCACTGGGTCAGTTAAGAGTTCTATTTATGTTATTATTTTCCTATTTATTGGAGGGCCTGAAGCAACCCTCGATGGTGGATTATACCACCGGGGGTAGTATACGGGGTCGCTTTCAAGACTCACCTGGTCTCGGATTGTATTTACCAAGTCCGGCAATGAGGGAATTGTAGGTCACACATGTTGATCGAACATAGAATCTACGCGCCAGACGTCTCACGGTGTCATCAAAAGAGCGGACACCGAGTCCTCTCCTCAAAAGGCGAGAAGAGTACCTCCGGGGACTTTACACGCGAGCTCAAGTCCCCAGTCGAGAACGCGCTCGAGCGCTTATCTATGACTTCGAACAAGGTATCCCCAAACAGGACAGGTATAGGTAATCACGGGCAACATGTACAAGTTGACGATGAGCTTACCCAGCTGGGGGGGGGGTCATTGCCGGATTAGAAAGCACGGGCCAAAGTCTACTGAGTTGCGCCGAAGCGCGTTGATGGATGTATTGTGTATGGGTCCGCCAGGTGACTCGGGAGTCAACGTGGAGAGTACTTGACGCTATTGGTCCAGGGCACCTCGACGGGCCCTACTTTAAGCGGCCGAGGCCGCTTGCGTTTGCGCGAGAATATTACCGCGGCGCTCTTGGAAGCGTTGACGGTAACTCTCCATTCATCGGCCCACATATGCGTCGAGTTGGCGCTGGAATTTGATTGCCGCAAACTTGCGTTCGGCTCTGAGGCAAAAGTCTTAGTGTCGTCCGCGAACAGCGACAATCTTACTCCAGGAACTCGGGGCGTGTCGTTGACACAAACAGCAAGAACAGGAGAGGCCCAAGTACACTTCCCTGAGAGACACCAGCTGTATTACGCCTCTCCGAAGAGGGAACGTGGTCTACGCTCACTCGGAAGCTACGGTCTCGCAGAAAGCTGCCGATCAAGTGAACGTAGCAATCTGGGAGAAGGACTTCCGTGAGTTTGTAAAGGACACCCTCTTGCCACACGCGGTCGAAAGATTTCTCTACGTCAAGGAAGATCGCGGTCGTCTGTTTGCCCTGGCAGCCAGCCTCGGTAATGCATTCCACGAGTCTCATCAGCTGATGAGTCGAGGAGTGCAGCTTACGAAAGACGAACTGTTTAGGGATCAGCACGTCTAGTCTTTCTAGATGGTCGCGGATCCTACGCTGGATCAAACGCCCGAAAACCTTAGACGTCGCGGACAAGAGCCTGATGGGTCTGAGGTTTTCCGCGCGAGAAGAATTCCTTCCCGGCTTGAGTATCAATAAAACTGTAGCCGTTTTCCATTTCGCCGGAAAGTAGGCCAGCCTGAGACAGACATTGAACAGTTCAGAGAGGAACCGTATTCCTCGCTCTGGAAGGCGGTGGAGTGCGGAATTCATGACTCCGTCAGGGCCAGGCGCCTTCCGGGGTTTGAGCAAAACTATCTTCTCAGAGACCTCCTCCGGCGAGATGGACTCCGGCTGGACTGTGATACCGGCCGATAGAAAGCGCTCTACCTCGCGGCAGATTCGCTCAGTGAAGGCCGGGTTCTTGGATGGGTTTGGAGCGAAATGACTCTCGAAACTGTAAGCCAAGAATTCTGCCTTCTCCAGGGTGCGTCCAAGGGGTTGACCGCCGAGTCCTTTCAGTACGGGAGAGGCGCGCGTTTACGCTTTCCCGTTAGGGCACTGGGAATCCGCCAGACATTACGGTTCTCGGCAGGGCCATCCATCTGTGCTACAGCTAGCTCCCAGTTACGTCTACGGAACGCCAGCATGTCACTACGCAACTTTTCGATCGCTCTGTTAAACGCGGCCTTGTCAGCCGGGTCACGAGACCTGCCAGCGTCTCCGGAGGCGATTCCTCTCGCAAGCGAGCTGAGACACCCCCTCGGGGATTCGCTGACAGTCGGGCGTGAGCCCCGGCTTCATCCGGGAGGACACGTCCACCGCCGAGGTTACGGCTGTGTCGAACAAGACAACTGGCTCGTCGACATGTTGGGTAGTGTCGAGTGGTATACGCTCAGTTAGGCGGCGGCTAAACGCCGGGCCAAAGCTTTCCCACACGATTACCCTCCGCTCGTCGCGGACGGTAGAGTGCTGGGTAGCTAGATGCACACTGATGGGACAATGGTCCGAGGACAGTTCCGAAATGACGGAGACGTTGACCGGGCAATAAACGCCCCTGATCGCGGACCGCGGCAATGGCCAGTACGTCAAGGCGAGAGTTAGCCCTTGGGGGATAGTAAGTATGCCCGGTAGGGCCCATGACTGTGACCCGAGCCGCATCAGCGTACCTGCGTAAGCGGGCCCCGTTTGGTTTCACCAAACGACTCCCCCAATCAAGGTGCTTACAGCTCAGGTCGCCCGCCAGGACTACCTTTCTTTGTGCACTAAAGACGGCCTCCAGATCGTTCGACAGGAGCTTCGTTTGTGAAGGCTTGTATGCCGAAACCACGAATAGACGGTCGAGAGCACCATGGAGCTCAACCGCGGTGTACTCGAGGTTCCGCCGCTGAGGCAGGACAACGCTGCGATGGCGAAGAGACGCCTTCACCACGATGGCATTGCCCCCTCCTGCGCGACCCGACTGGTCGTCCCGGTAGCACATGTAGTTCGGTTATCGGAATCGACGATGCGGGGTCAGGTGCGTCTCACTAAGAAGAAGAACATCGGACTTGTGACGGGCAACGAACTCTAAGAGCTCAGAATGCCGGGGAACGAGACCGTTGGCGTTCCACGCCACGAGCTCGAGGTCTCGTTTGAGGGATTGCTGTGTTTGTCCATTGTTCATAACAGACCAATAACACGGCAGGCTTCCACCAAGAGGAGAAACTTGTCCTGGGGCGAGGCTTTTGCCAAGCGTACGTTGATGTTGTGGAAAGTTTGGGCTACTTTCTGCAAGTAGTAGCTTCCCATAAAGTCGGAGACGACGGCTAGATCATCGGTAGATGATTGTGAGGAATGCTTGGCGGCAGCTGCATAGCTGTGTCGGGGCGAGGCGGTGGAAGCCATGGGGGCAGGTTCTGGAGCTGGTAGTCGCTCTGGCTTTTGGCGGACAGGCTTGGGTCCAGTGGCAGGTAAAGGCTGGCCCATGTTCTTGGGATGAGGCCTTTTACCTTTCTTGCCTGATCTAGGGTAGCGAGGTTTGGGTGGCGGCGGCAGTGGAGGACCAATTTCCTCGTCATCCTGCGGCAACGGGACCTTTGCATACGCGGGTATCTCGCGTTCCGGTTCTGAGGGCGTGACTTCGGGTGTGGCCTGTTTAGATTTGCTCGGGCTCACTGCACTAGTTGGTTTCGGAACCGGAGCAGACCTTGTACATCCTTTGTTTCTTTTCATTTTATAAGTATTTCTGAATATCAATGTCAAAAAAAGTTTACGTATCACAACTATAGGCATTTTGTTTTTCTTAGTAGCACGTTGTTTGATTACGAGTCAAGGTACTACAAATGAGAAAAGTATATAAACAAAGTAAACCAGCCTCGAATTCCAGAAGAAAAGGCGTGGTAAGGAAGCAGCCCGGTAGGGATAGGTGATCGCTGCTTTATCTTGGTGCGCCAATTAAATTCAACGCGACATTAACACCAAGTGAATACTCCGTACTGGCTTGGGAACCTGGACTTTGAGGATAGTAGAAAGGAGCTTACTTTCGAGCTTTTAGGCTGTAGTGCTGGAGGAGGTCCTTAAGAATAGTGTTACGACGATCTCACTGATCGTCATATGGTAGGTACAGTGGAAAACAAAATACAGGCACCAATGGAATCACTAATTACCAGCTTTAATAAGTCACAAAGAAAAATTTGAAACAACAAGATACTTTCATACAGTAATTCAGGTTAAATTTGTTCACCCGCAATAATAATGTCAACTATAAAGAGTTCCTCACTAATTAAGTCCGCACATTCCACACATTCCACACACTACAATCTCGCCAGATGTAACTAACTTCAAAGGAGGCCTGTTGCTCATGTATAGCCTACAAATTTTCCAAAATAATTTTCCATTCATTTTAAGACGTGCCAGCATAATTTGCGTAGTTAAAAACCACTCGAAAGGTCTAAAGGGTAGGAGACACGTACCTGCTCGGCTAGTCGAGAAACGTCTAGAACGACACTCTCGACTGTCCGAGAGCGTTCCGTAATTGTCTTTACGATTGCATAGACGGAAACAACCTAGTGATAAGGTTCTGAGAGAGTGGGTGAAAAAGGATGTTGACTAGATCTACACTGTGTACAGGAGAAGTAATACGGTTGGCCACCAGCTGCGGCACTGTGCGTGTTTAGGGGGCGGCAAGCGCTCGTGTAAGCTATACGAAGTACACGAAAGATGGCAAATTGTATCCTATTTTGCTGCCAGTAAACATATTATTAAAGATAAGCTATAAATATCGCTCATAAAATTTAAACAATAAATCAGAGGTAAAGTCAAGGTGCAGTAAATATTCGTAACCCCGGTATTGCAGAACTGTCAAGTTTCATTGCGTTACACAACTAAGCGTGCAGCTATTGTAGTTTATGCTGGAACAAGACTCGCGTAAATTACACACACCAGCGTCAATGTGATCGCATATTCTTGTCTTCTCCTGATGTATATAAACTTTCTTACCGTATATCTGAAATATACACTAGTATATGCAACATTGAATTGAGAAGGCAAGAGCAGTGTACACTAGAATGAGCAGTTTATTCAAAAGTCACGATTTAACAATAAACAAATATCGGTATGGAGGACCATACATGACTTCCATATTCTAAGATTTATTTTTAAAATCATTTTCGAAATGAAATATTACCATAGAAACTACTTCTTTCTACTTACTGCTTCAGCCTTAACCACAGTACTGTGGTCACTAACATATACCACCTCACGTTATCGCACTCGATTTTCACTGATGATGGAAGTCAATGGCATTGCCGAAACGTCTGGTTTTGTAGAAAACATTGGACGACGACCAAATATCCCGGGAAGGAATTTTAACAAAAACTACTTCTTTGTTGCCGATAACGTTGTACACATATATATAAAAAATATGCATAAAATTAATGGCTTGTATAAGTTAATGATTGATCTCCATTAAGTAGTGCTCAAGTTTCCAAAGTTTTAATATTATGATGTCCGTAATTAAAACATCAGAGCAGGTTTAGTGTGTATGAGGGTTCACCGTGGACAAAAATTTTCAACATTTCCTATTGAGCGTTGCTTAGAATAAATCTGCGAATCTACAGTGTACGTTTCACAGAACAAACACGCGGAAAAGAAGGAGCGCTCCGAAGTCACTCATGGACCCTCAGCATCTTGCAGAGGGTTCATTCCCTAAAGACGAAAAGTCTGTCTATGAATCGTTCCTCTGTAAACACGTGCAGTTACACTGCCCAGCGATCCACAGGAAGCAAATCGCTATCCACGCTGGACACTTTTTCGGCTTGCGTGCGCTATGTTGGTATGGGTTCGGCATTTTCCATTTAAAAAGCGTGCAAATGTAAGAAAATAAACATGAATGAGGCCAGAAATAACGCGAATTGTGTGTGTGTGTGTGTGTGTGTGTGTGTGTGTGTGTGTGTGTGTGTGTGTGTGTGTGTCTTCCCTGCCTTTTTATTGCGGTAGTGATAATAATAAAATGGAAACGTAAACAGTACATAACTGAGATATGCTTGCCTGCCACGCACGATATATTTTCTCTTATACATGACTAGCAGAATACCCGTGCTTCGCTACGGAGTTTCACGTTGTACGTAATGAAAATGTTAGTTCAATTAATAAAGTTTAATTAAAGTAGGCTTCTTAAAAATAAATAGCTGTTGCCCACAACTTCGTTCGCGTGGTCTTCAATTTATTGCGATAATATATTTAGAACAGAATCTATTCTATTGGGTTGCCATAGTAACCAGATCTAATAGTTTTTTAAGACCGCAAAGGACCCCCCAGAGGATCGTATCGAAAAAAACACCTGTCCTATGTTGGTTCTCCCGTTGCGTAAAATATTTGTGCCAAGTTTGATTGAAATCGGTCCAGTGGTTTAGGAGGAGATGTGGAAGACCCCAAAGGACCCCATAGAAGAAAACACCTATCCTATGTTGGTTCTCCCGTTGCGTAAAATATTTGTGCCAAGTTTGGTTGAAATCGGTCCAGTGGTTTAGGAGGCGATGTGGAAGACACCAAAGAACCCCCAAAAGGACCCCATCGAAAAAACACCTATCCTATGTTGGTTCTCCCGTTGCGTAAAACATTTGTGCCAAGTTTGGTTGAAATCGGTACAGTGGTTTAGGAGGAGATGTGGAAGAAACCTTCGCGGACGTGCGCACAACAACTCACCGAAGTTTCATCGCAATCGGATGAATGGTATAGGAACGCATACGGGACAAACAAAGAAAAATTCATTTTTATATATAAGATGTAAACTATACCACTTACTTGACATAAACCGTGATAGCTAAGCTAATGTACAACATATATGTATTAATTATACACATAAATGTTCCTCGATAGACACTCTATCTATTGGCGAAAACTTGAATAAAATCCGTTCAGTACTTCCTGAGATTAGCGATTTCAAACACAGAGAGAAAACGGACCGACTTTACTTTATACTATGTACAGATTTACATTAAAATGAAAAAATTATAATTTTATTGCCTGGCAACAAAATTTTTTATTTTTAACAATTACCATTGTTTGAAAAAGTTTAAATGAATTTTCAAGTACTTTACTCTTGTTAAAACGTAAAAGGTTGCAGGTAAACTACCCCTTCCCCTTAACCGATCTTCTCCAAAATAAAAAGGCCTTGAGTCCTCTACAATTCAGTGACGTATGCAAAAAAATATTTGATTCTGTTTGAATTTGCGGCTGTTATCGTTTGCCATAGAAAATACCCTTGATAAAAAACGTTGCCGGTAAACTACCCCTTCCCCTCAACCGATCTTCACCAAAAACAATAGGTCTTGAGTACTCTACAAATCAGGGCTGTATGCAGAAAATTATTTGATTATGTTTGAATTTGCGGCTGTTATCGTTTGCCATAGAAAATACCCTTGTTAAAAAAACGTTGTAGGTAAACTACCCCTTTCCCTTAACCGATCTTCACCAAAAACAACAGATCTTGAGAACTCTATAATTTAGGGCTGTATGCAAATAATCTTTTGATTCTGTTTGAATTTGCGGCTGTTATCGTTTGCCATAGAAAATACCCTTGTTAAAAAAACGTTGTAGGTAAACTACCCCTTTCCCTTAACCGATCTTCACCAAAAACAACAGGTCTTGAGAACTCTATAATTTAGGGCTGTATGCAAATAATCTTTTGATTCTGTTTGAATTTGCGGCTGTTATCGTTTGCCATAGGAAATACTCTTGTTAAAACATAAAACGTTACAGGTAAACTACCCCTTTCCCTTAAGCGATCTTCACCAAAAATAATAGGTCTTGAGAATTCTACAATTCAGGGCTGTATGCGAAACATTATTTAATTCTGTTTGAATTTGCGGCTGTTATCGTTTGCCAAAAAAAAATTTCCCTTGATAAAAAAAAACCGTTGCAGGTAAACACCCCTTTCCCTCAACCGATCTTCACCAAAAACAATAGATCGTGAGTACTCTACAAATCAGGGCTGTATGCAAAAAATTATTTGATTCCGTTTGAATTTGCGGCAGTTATCGTTTGCCATAGAAAAAAATCTGCAGACACACAGATAGACAGACAGACACACACACAGACACTTTTCGGAAAACGACTTTTTTTCATGTTTTGAGTGTAGTAGAATCAGAATCTGCAATAATCTCGAACACGATTTTTTTTGCCATCACCATACTTCCATTCCTTAAGGAATATGGAAGTAAAAACATGAGACTTTTACGCTGCTACGTATTCTTGGTCCTCTTCTATGGTGGAAATTCTTGGACTTTGACTGAAGCCACAACTAAAAAATTGGAATCTTTCGAAATGAGGCTTTACCGTAGAATACTGAGCATTTCATGGACAGCACATATAATTAATGTTGAAGTAGTTAGAAAGATGAAGAAAGAGAGAAACGTTACTAAGACAGTAAAGATAAGAAAGCTTCAGTATCTGGGACATCTCATGAGAAATGAACAGAGATTTTACTTACTGTAATCCATACTACAGGAGAAAGTATTTGGAAAGAGAGGAGTTGGACGACCGAGAATCTTATGGCTGAGAAATTTAAGGACCTGGTTTGGCATGAATACAACTGATTTATTCCGTGCAAAATAGTCTGTTTGATATCCAATATACAAAACGAATAGGAACTATCAGAAGAAGATATGCAACATACAAATCGAATGTGTAGCACGGATACGCATTGAAACCCCAAAAGCTAGAAAAATTTTGAAAACTCCCCATTGAACAATTTTGGGTAGGATTAGTTTGCTAACAATGACACAGATACCTTACAATACCAATATCTGTGGATACTTTATCAGTCTCTCCAAAAACCCTGCATTTATTACGAACCACAGACACAGGACATAAACAGTCGAGATTATGACATGATTATGTTAATGTACCCAAATTCTAAGTTCCTGAAATCCGTATAAATGTATAAACTTACATATGGATTTATGTGCAAATTTAATGAAGACACTAAGATCGTTATAAACGGGTAATAAACGCAGTATACAAGAAAGTAATGTACAAAGTTAAATCAAGAAACTCAGCTCAGAGTCAACAGAAGGAGGTATACCGTACAATCTTATGCGCTTACGTTCGAGGTCAGTACTTAGGGGTGTTTTAATTTTTATAAGTCTGGCAAATTAGAGTATTAATAGCGAGTGTAAAATTTACTGCACAATGCACACTGTTGTAGGTGTTAATCTAACACGCAAAAAGATATTATGATATATTTAGTTGCTGCAGTAACTCACCAGAATCGTTTTAGACTAATTTGAACAATGTAATAGGTTTTACAAAAATGCTTAAAAAAGCCCCCTCAATATACTGGTGGGGATGAGTAACGCATTACGGTCTCGCTCCTCGATGAGGAGTAATATCCAGCACTACCTCCAAGTGGTGTGGGATGGGAAAAGGGCTAAAGGTGGCTAATGTGCCTCTGGAGACCGAGTGACAGCCGCTATGAACCGTACTTGTCAACAGTAGAAGTTAGGGCACCATAAAGGCCGATGACCCTTTGTTGGTCAAAGGCGTAGGGTGTAGGAGGCAAGGATAAAACGACCGCATTAAAGATCCTTGTGGATATCTCGAACAAGGAAAATTGGTTTCTTTAGTTTGATAACAGAATTTGATTATGAGAGACAACCCGGACAGAAAATCGGGGAGCCAGAAGATGGCATTCCCATCATCATCTTATCCTGAGATATGCTAGTAACATGGCCAGGGGATATATATAATTACTAAAATGTCTCAACTAATAAATAACCGGGCGGATGAAATGATGTTGACTACAGCTGTGATAATAGGAAAAAGCAACTTCGGATTAAGAAACAATTTAAAATAGGCGTGTGGAATGCAAGAGGGGTGTTACACGTAAAGTAATGAAACATAATATATACGAATACCTACATTAATGGACATTGATACTGCCATAATTTCTTAAACAAAAGCTTGAATGCTTAACAGAGTTAGAGGAATACACATTGGTATATACCTGTAGTGACGTAACTTCTTGAAGGCGCGCCACTGCAGGAGTAGCAGTAATGATAAAGAGAGATTAAAAACAGAATACATCCAGTTTGAAGGTGAACAAATATTAACAGTGAGATACAAAACACTAAGATGGTATAAAACATTTGTAGTTTTGTGTAGTCCTGAGGATGCTAATACAGAAGAATCAGAAGAATTTTATAGGCTCTTACAGACATATGTCAATAATATAAATAGAAACGGTTATATAATATCAGCAGAAGATTTTAATCAATTTTAGCAGGAGGTTGGAAATCTCGTCTAAGACATGTAATGAGACGTCATAGTGAAAGAACAGAAAATGTAAATGATTTTGGCACATTCAACAATTTTAGGACACCACCACATTATTTACGTATAAAGATATACACAAATTTATTTGGGGCGCTAGAGAATCTCAATCAACTAATCATTATATTTTATTTAATGGAAGACTATGAAAATTATCGAGGTTTCAGATAATGTTTGGTGGCATACATAGTACGTTGAGGAAAGAGACAAGGAAAGTCAGGCTTAAGTTTTATAAAGCAATGGCAGTGCCTGTTTACTATATGGATCTGAAACATTAGTTTCTACAAAGAAGATTAAAAACCAAATTCAAACTTCGGAAATGAAGTTTCTGAGAAGAACAAAGGGATGAACGAGACAGGATCGTTTGCGCAATGAGGATATTAAAGAAAATCTACAGGTATTCTCCACAAATGATAAAATCCAGACATATCGCGGGGAATGGTTACATCATCTGGATAGAATGGAGGATGGACGACTACCTAAAGTTGCGTTTCAATATAGTCCCTTTCGTGTAAGAGAGGTAGGAAGACCGAGAGTTAGATGGAGAATGCGAAGTGGAGAGTCTCTGTGAAGACGGAACAGGTAAAGTTCCTACTCCGTGAGGTGAAGAAGAAGGAGAAGAAGATGAAGAAGACGAAGAAGAAGAAGAAGAAGAAGACTATGGAATTCAGTGGAGAATACAAAGTATAGATCAGATTAAGTAGAGTCTGGCCGTTTTGTCCTCATATCAAACAATAGTGCTCCTGTTAATTGGAGAAAGGAGCAACCCATAGACCTCCAGTGCTGCGACACAAACTATTAAAATATATCTGCTTTAAGAAGATAGTATACGATACTTATACCAGACTCGGCTGAGTCCGTTTGCACAACAAATACCCTACAGTAATAACGTAAATGAAGAATGGGGTAACATCGGCACTATCATTCCCACACAGCATTAGAAGAATTGGAAACGAGACATAAAAGATACGGAAACTGAGGTCTGCGCATAGGAAATGACGATATTCCACAAATAGGCCTAATAGATGCTAAGGAACGGGCATATTTGAGACTATAAACACTGATCAGAGAAGCACCGCTGTGGCATTGCCAGAAGAGAAGTAAGGACATTTAAGTGAAATAACTGCGACAAATACATAATTAATATAGAAGCACGATTCAAAGGGTACGCAGGACAAGCCTTTAAAACGGTATTTACATCAAACAAAAAGAGATAACCTGAAGATAAATAATGTGCAGTCAAAGAATGCCTCAGATACTATGAGCGGTGCGGACGCAGGAGCACTTAAAAGAAACAAATTTGTAGATATTAATGGAAGTTTAGATCTAATAGCAATGGATGAATTTTTATCTATTCTACAATGTTGTAAAAATAAAAAATCCAGCGGGCATTGATGGACTGAATTTTGAGCTTTGAAGTATGCGCCAGCCTTGCTACACGATAGTTTATTGATCTTTATCAATTTGTGCTGGATCTCTGTTTATATTCCCGAAGACTGGCGAATGGCAATGTTAGTTCCCATATTTAAGGATGGAGATCGTAATTACTATGATAACCATAGAGGGATCAGCTTGTAGGGGTCTTACAAGTTGTATGCATCTATCCTAGCAAAACGAATGAAGGGCAAATCATGTTTAGATTGCATCTTCGCAATAGCCCAGGTTATTGAAAAGCACAGAGTATATCAATCGATACCATACATAGCTTTCATCAACTTTGAAAAGGCATTTGATAGAGTGAATAGTGGAAGTCTGTGGGCAATAATGGAAAAGAATGGGACCCCGCAACAGCTCATTAGAGTCATACAAGAATAAATGCAGATTTACAGCAGGATCTGCATATTATGAGTATACTCGATAGAATTGCCCAGTATCGACTAAAATGGTTGAAACATTTTAATGGAATGAATTTTTTCCGTATCATCAGACAACTATTGAATTATAATCCAATGGGACGGAGAGGTGCGGGACGTGCGAAGAAGCGTTGGAGTAACCAACTCTAGTCTATCTATTTGAGACCGAAACAAACAGTTCTTTGTTTAATCCTTGCAGAATATAATGATAATGATGATGTTTAACCAATAAGCTTTTAAATTAAGTGATTATAAAAGTTCTGAAAATATATTAATATAACACATTTCGAGTAGCTAAATATTAATTTAATAAAGTTTAAATTATGAAGGGAAAACATTCCTTTTATAATTATGGTTAGTAACTGTAATTTTTCTAATGTTAGAACTATCATTATTAACCTTATAGGCCTATAAAGTAGCAAAATTATTGATAAAGAAACTTTAAATGTGAGAATTATAACAAATAAAACCGAAACATTTAAAAAACATATTTGTATGTCAAGGTCTACTTAGTTAGTCATAGTAGCCTATTAAGAACATCACTCCATATCCACCTAACATTAAAAGCACTACTATATCTTGAATCAAATTGCGAGGTCATTTGTTTCTACATTTTTTGAGTTTTGGATATTTTTTCTTGTGTGTGTGGGTGATATCAGCTACGATTTTAATGTTTAAAATGCCTTTTCGTATGTGGCCATATTTTAGTACTCTGGTAGTGCTGTTTCCTTTCTGAGGTGTTGTATTCTTCTCTATTTGCAAGCTGTGTGTTACTTTGTACAATTCTCAAGCCTTCTGTTGGTTTGGTCGATGTAAGTCCTAACGTAATAAGAATACTTTTAAAAAAAATCGCGGGAAAAATCAAAAAGGACGGAACACTTAGTGTCTAAAGTCATGAACGAACAGTAGAGAAATGGTTGTTGCAGGCTGCACTGGTAGTTGTCACTCAGCTGCTGCATCCATAGGTGACAGCAATATAGATCGCACGCGTTGTGCAAAAAACAGCTGACTAAGGAAAGTTGATCAACACGATGCAAAAGTTACCGATTGTTTTGGTAACTCGGTTAGGTTAGGTTAGTGAATAACCCAATCACTATGTGGCGGGACCATGGTTTGCTCTATTAAAAAAACGTCCATGAATACAAAAACAAAAACAATAAAATCAAATTTTTGTTTATTCAAAACAAGATATGAGCGTGTATGTGTGTGAGAGAGAGTGAAGAACACATATCCATATATGTCTATATATTTCGATCTAAAATACTGTATATACAAATTCAATTTACATTTGTCTGGTTTCGGAAGTCTATCAAGGCAGAAACAGAACACACTGTCAAACTGATGATAAAGGTTAGAAGTAAAGAATTTGATGGGAAAACGTCACGTCACCCATATTTTGCCAAACATTATTACACCTTGTAATATGCACCATTTCAAACCAGCCGGTGTGCACAGGCGATGTTCTCTTTCTTATGTTCAATTTTACTCTCTTTATGCGAACGTGAACATTACCGCTAGCCAGAAGTAGTAGCTTATTTTGATTTGATTATTAACATTTATGTATGCAGTGTTATAGCATGACAGCACAATAAGCCGAGATGACAATCCGCTGTCTATAACCAACTACTATGCATATCAGGGCCGCCGCTACCAGTGTGCGAAATGTGCACCGCACACTGGCGGCCATACCAAAGGGACGGCCGTAGACTGCCAAATTCATCAGCAGATATTGTAAAATAAATTAAACAATTAATACCGAATAGGTCTAGGTACATGACATTAACGTTTATTGAGTTGTTCTTGATATTTGTTTCGTTAGCATTGCCGCAGTGTAATGGCATCAGCCTTTTGTTTTGACTGCCAAGAAAGCGTATAGGTATTGTTGCCCGACATTTATATCTGAGTTATAGCTGCGGTCTCTTTGTGGTTTTGTACATCGGGTCGTGCATGTCGGCGCTGGCAAACAATCAAGTACCAGCCATACTAATAAGGTCTTTTTTAATATAAACTATAGTTAAATCCTTAAATTCGTAGTGACCGTCAATCAATGAATTTTTCCGGTGAAGGGTTTGTGAGGATCGGTCAAAAAATATCACACAAATTTTTTAAATTATTTGTGCCGACGTTTTGGCAATATTTATTGTCATCATCAGGACCTGTACTACAATTTAAATTGTAATATTGTATAAATTAAGTTCTGTGGTATTATAATTTTCTCGTCGTATTTAAAGAAAACATTTTATGATGTAAAACAAACTGTCTCAACTTCTTCACATATACAAGGTTTCATACTTATGAACGCACGCGCGCCTTGAACGTATACACACTCACACACACAAACACATTCACTCAAATAATTGTTCTGTTATGTTTGACATTTCTTTTGTATTCATACACAATCCCTGATGATGACAATAAATATTGTCGAAACGTCGACACAAATAATTTAAAAAATTTCTGTGTTAATTTTTGACCGATCCTCACAAACCCTTCACGGGAAAAATCTATAGAGTTATAAAAACTCTGAAAAGACGACCGCGTAAATAAACTACTATATTTTTGAAAATGTATTCAACACTCTGCGGGCACTTATATCATGTAAGTACTAAGCTAAATAAGTTTTTGAAAAATATATTAAATTTTGTCAATTTTACTATTGATGTATGTATCAATTTTTAATTAAAATAATATTAAATAGTGCGGCATAGTAGGGATATGAAAAGTATATTCAGGAGGGCGGCAAAGGTAAAACTGCACACGGGCGGCGAGCACTCTAGCGGCGCCCTGGTGCATATTCACAGTTATCACCATAATTTAGACTAAACGCCTACAGCTGTCAATTCTTTCACACATTAGATACATTTAAATTAATTAACTGTGGACCTATTATAAACACGACAAGTACTTTTAATTAAAACAACAATTATTGGGGCTATTTAATTATTACGATTCTCTAAATAAATTTAAATAATAATCATTTAAACTGTATATACTGAAGACAAACATTTGTACACTTTTTAAGTATTTTAAAGTGTTTACATAATATTGTAACATGTAACTTATTTTGTGAATTGTTAACCTGTGATGAAATAGCCGCCCTCCCCCAAAATATTGACACTACACGAAGTTTTATGTAACTGATTTAAATAATACACAATTGTTTGCTACTAACAATTGGCAGTCCACTCCATATGCCAGGTAGAATAATAATACCAGCTGAATTAGCACATTTTTTGCCCGTGGATTGTTATTGTTTACTTCAAATCCTATTTCTTATTTCAACCCCTATTGTTCCTATTTTATGTGAATAATAATTGGTTTTGGAACAGTCAATTGCAATATAATTAATTAATGTTTGTTTATGGCACAATGAGTTATGTAATTTATTCATCAATGTCTGCTGACACGTTTTGTTAGCATCGCTGCCAATTGTAGTTTTGTAACCCAAACAATTTTCTATTACTGGATGCAATGTCAGTCGATATGTTACCGGCAAAGTATGTAATCCAGGCATTTTATAGAATACCTAGGAATTTCATACAATGCCTGGAGTTTTTTGGCAAAGTATAGAATAGAATACTTTTCAAATCTCTTATATACTTTTCCCAGGTATTCTGTACATTGCCTAGGCATTCTGTATAATGCCAGTGTTTCTGTAGGCAAAGTGTAAAATAAGCTTACTACGTTCAAAATGAAAATATTTTATTTAAAAATCACACACAATTGTTTGATTTTACACAAAGGAGGACATTGTATGACATTTCGAGATTATCTATTCTCTACTTCATTATGTTCAAATACTACGTTATTAAAATTGTACTGTATAAGAACTATTTTAACCAATCTTTTTTATAATACCAAATGTTAAAAAAATACATTAGCTATTATTGGCGTTTATTAATTCTAAAAATATGGAATATATTCTACTTATTACAACAAGACAGAGAGCTGTGACATTTTGAAGTACACTTTCTTTCATTTTTTACACAATTACATTTTTTGTTGACATTTAGTCTTACACACACATTTTACGAACCTTTGTCCGGATCCTGATGATTGGGCAGTAGCAGCAGAACGAAGTGCGGTTTCTTGTTTAGGAATGTCTTCGACCCCCATTAGTTGTCTTGGGCATACACTGAACTGCGATCTTGTGTACAGTTGCTTTAACAATCCGTTAGTGGTTCCCAGTTTGTAAAATCCGTCATCTGTCACACTCACGACGACTACTAAGATGTTTCCAAGGTCTCCCCGCCCCTTGTCTACTTCAGGAATTGAAACACGAACAGACGCGCCCGCAGGAGCTGGAGGAATTTTTTGTCAGAATCAGGTTTCATCTTATTTACCTGAAGTTATAGAAATGATTTTTGGCCTTTTACATTCTTCAGTTACAATTTTTACTTTGAAGCAGAACATGTTTACCTTATTAAGCAGAGCAAAGAGTATCCTTACTACTTTGCTTTGTGTGCCTACATACGAATATTGTAGTCATGAAATATCAATCAAATTTAGAATTACTTAAACATTTATGCTACGTTATAATTTTAAAAATAATAATAAGTTCACAAATGTTAAATATCATTATAAATGACTACAATTTAACCAATTAGATTTTACAATTATTATTTACACTCTTAAAATTTATCATTGTCTCTTTACTCTTTCCTTTTTGCCATCGTCACACATATCTCCACTATTTACTCTTTTCTTTTTGCCATCGTTAGGCCTACAATTATCTCCACTATTGTGACTAGTGTTCAAAAAATATCCACACGTACTATGCATATCTCTGCAGCACTCAACACACTTTTCAGAACATGAAACCTTAACGCACACATTGTCTTCTATATATTATCTAGAAGACGTTAGACATTCTATACTATGGCTAGCCAATGTATGAAATGTGTTTTATTTCATACTTTACCGGCTGGATTCAGGCATTGTATGAAATTCCTAGTAATTCTATAAACTGCCTGATTTTTTACTTTGCCGGTAACAGATACACTTTCTAAGACGTGACTTATACCTAAGTAACGAAACTTCGGTCTACTTAAAATTATTGTTCACCCTAGGGTGTGTGATCGATTTTCATTTTTATCCTGCCTTAAATTGCTAACAGATATTTCCATTCTAAAATTTTTACAATGCATTGTATTAGGAAGGAGATCCAGTGAACGCAGTAATACATAATTCATTACATTGTTTCAACATAAAAATACTGTTTGCATAAAGAGGAAGAAAGGAGTTTAGTAATAATATATTATTCGAGTTCAATTTACCTAGTGTAAGAACAGCGTAATTTACAAATTCAAATTCAATTGTTTTTCTTCCATCGCGATGGTATAGAAAGAATCAAACGAATTTCCGTTCCAACGTTTAAACGAATTTACTTTACAGTTGCTTCCTGTAGTTAACGATGCGAACAGAACAGTAACAATCTAACGTTCGTGTTTTGCAGGATTTGCGACCGAGGAAGCACGGTACCAGATAATGATACTTGCAAATAAATCTAATCTAGATAGTGTGGCTAAAGACAAACAAGCCCCAGACATTTAATCATTATGTTTTGCCTGTAAAAGCAACATTAAAATCTAAATTGGGGTAAAAATGGATAAACACACACGCGTTTGAACTTATGGATCAAAGAATATAACAATAATTCCTGAATGTTTATTATATTTTTCATAGAGCATAGGATTAAATAAAGAATTAAAATTAAACATCAAGAAATAATGTAGTTGATAATACTCAAAAATTAGACAAAAGTAGACTTTATTTACGAAGTTTTAAGGAAGCACAAAAGCTTAAAAATACTGTTGAGGAGACTGGGTTCAAAATAGGATGTTTAGTGTTGTAGGAGATGACAACTTAGATAATCGTTTTTACCTGCAGCAAGACCGCTGCCAAACCCTAACTGTAATCGTAATCCTTCATGATGATCAAGTGTTAACAACTGTCTACTTCAGCAAACGAACAATGAAGATGTAATTAACTCCTCTACCGACTTGGAGCTACAACAATTGGTTGTTTAACTTTATAAAATTACTGTTCTGTTACAAGAGTCTTGTAGCTTTTTCAAACATCTTTCTCTTATTTATGCTGAAACATTATTTTTAATCAGAGACGTTATTTCACCCACCTACACGTAATGCGTGGTGAAGTTGTGCGCCTAAAGCGGCTATGGTTTCCCGACAAATCGTACTAGCGACAATTTGTACCGCTAGATTTTTCGCGACATTTAGTACCACTCAGGTTGATGTCAACCTGCGAGTGGTCGCTCATAATCCACAAATATTTACGACGCGACAAAACTTACTACTTGATATCAGATGATTTAAATTTTCAGAATTATCATTTTTAGCGGTGACAAGGGAAAAGAGAGTTTGAAATGCTTTAATCGTTTTTTTTTATGGATGGTACGTTAAAGTGCTCTAGTAAAGAGTTTTCTCAGATATACAGCATTCATGCAGATTTGGGAGAACAAATGTCAACGCCGTTGTTTTTGCAATTTTTTCCAGTAAGAAGGAAGAGGACCACTTCCGATTGTTTCGATTGATCCTTCAGTCTCTTCCGGAGTGGAAACCAGAAAGAGTGAACGTGGATTTTGAAATGGCGGCGTACGATTCACGAAGTACTTTCTTCAGCACAGATTAGTGGATGCTTCTTCCACATGAAAAAATGCCTTTGACGTAAGGAACATCTGGGCTTTCATCTGAGTGTCGAGAAAATGTGGAAATACAGCTGTTTTTCAGGCGCTAAGGAAATTAGAGATGTACAAAGAAAATGTGTTTGCTTATTTGTGCATGATATGTTGGGTTAACGGAATTCATTTAGGCTAACAAGTCACGTGTAACTGAACTTCTCACTTTGCTTTATTTGCTGTGTTAGTGAAACTTTAAAATAGTGACCACAGACCGTGGGTTCGTAAAGGTATAATTATATTGGTACTGTACCCAATCACGGTCGTTGTTACCCGTTATGTACCTTTTTCTGGCTTCTCCAGTTCTGCTTTAAGTAGAAGCATTTAGGATAGAAACAATCTGGTGTTGGAACAAAGTTGGACCATGTCCCTATGGTCTTGCCGTATTCTGTAAACGCAAAACAAACAAACACAACTCATCTAACACGTTAGTTCCTTTGTGCTTGTTATTTGCTATATACTTGGGTTGAGAATAACAATTTTATTTCAGATCCATAATATACGAGGTGTGTTCAAACAAAGACGGAAATTTCGCAACACAACGGCGGTATACGCAAAGAGCATGGCCCCACAAGTGGCGCTAACTAGCGGCAACTTTCGAAAACATCATCCAATATTCTGCTTCTTTCTACCATTGTTCTGATTCTCGCTACAGTCGCTGAAATTAATACGTGTTCCAACCTCTCGGCGAATGTTTCCTGTAGTGAAAATAACAGAGCTTGAAGAAAAACGTGTTTGCTTAAATTTTTTCTTGAAACTGGGTAAACCTTTTAAAACGTTCGGAATGCTTCAGCAAGCATATGGGGATGATTGTATGAGCCGAACGCCTGGCTTACTCGTTTCAAAGAGGGAAGAACATCGATCGAGGAAATCCAAGACCTGGTCGCCTTTCAACGTCAATAATTGACGATAAAATTGATGAAGTTTGCACTATGATACGTGAAGATCGGTGTTTAACTGCACACGAGATTACCGAGGAATTGGGTATCAGCGTGGGTACATGCTACGAAATTTTAACAGAAAAACTGAACATGCATCGGATTTCAGCTAAATTCGTGCCGCGTTGTTGGTTATTGTCCGATGATCAGAAAGAGAATCGCGTTAACATCAGTCAGGAGCTGCTAGACCATACCAGTGCCGATGAAAACTACATCAAAAATATTATAACAGGGGACGAGACGTGGATGAACGGATACGATGTCGAAACGAAGGCACAATCTAAGCAGTGGGTGGGAAAAGGATCGCTTCGACCACAAAAAGCCCGGATGAGTCGGTCAAGCATGAAGGTGATGTTGCTGGTGTTTTTTTAACCGGAAAGAGTTGGTTTATTATGAATTCGTTCCACGTAGTCAGACAGTAAATAAGGAGTATTATAGGGAAGTTTTAAGGCGTTTGAGGGCAGCAGTACGCAAGAAGAGGCAAGACCTGTGAAAAGAACAGACTTGGGTGTTACAATATGATAACGCACCAACTTACGCGTCCTCCTTGTCGATTATCTAGCGAAAAACAATACGACTGTTCTGCCCCACCTAACCTACTCTACAAACTTACCCCAAGCAGACTTTTTTTATATCCAGAACTGAAGGCGACCTTTAAAGGACGCTGTTGTTATGAAACAAGAAAGGCGTTCAAGAAAAGTACGAGAGAACAGCTGCGCGCCATTCCAAAAAATGCATTCCCGGTATCGTTCCAGAATTTGAAGAAACGTTGGGAGCCGTGCATTGCAAACAGGGGGAATACTTTGAAGCGGATACGCATGCATAAAGTTGTAAGTACACTAATAAAGTTTTTGTTCCAAAAGTTCGACCTTTTTTTAACACACCTTTTTTTTTTAATTTATGGAAAATATATAGATAATATTGGTGTGAGGTTTAGAAATACGTCAGAAACTAAATAATGGAAACTATTTTTAATATTTTGCAATACTTGATTTTTAATGTTTTATGTTCTCTTCAACAGGAACTTATTTATTTGTAAGCCATAATTTTCGTTCAACCGCAAGCTCCTCAAAATTATTCTAAATCACTCGTAACAATGTCATGAATGTTTTAATAAAGTATCAAATATGTACCAAAACGTATCAAAAATTTATCATGCAAAAAGTAATTTTCCTTATTATTTTTTCTGCTTTGACGCACAATTGTAGGAGTAAATCAGAAGAGGCGAACCATGGCACGGAACTCCTCAAGAAAATAGCTTACATTCTCCGAATATCCTACGAACGTCGATTAAGAATATTTTTGTTCTATATTCTTTTACGAATGTAAGTTATAGTGCAAGCCGATTATCTACATGAGAGCAAATAAACTCGCTCTCATTGACTGGAATAACACGCCCTCAATAAACATAGTGTCACTGTATTACCGGAGTCACAGTACAGACTACAACCTACGACATAACCAACTTCAGATTTTAAGTATGTAAAATAAACGTACGATACGAGGTAAGAAACTTAATAATAACACACTGTATTCATCACGAACGGTGCCGCAATTGTAAAAAATATATTAAGGCCCTGTTTTAATTATGGGATTTTAAATCTTGCTCTACTTGTCGGTTAAAAACATGTTTGCGTCGGTTTTTCTCTCGCTCTCTCCCGCTTTCTGTCTACCAAATCCACTCCATCTACTTATCAATTGAATACTCCCACCCGCTGTCTCTAACACTTCATCTTTAAATTCCTCTCTCCCCGTCCCTGCAACTTGCTCATTCCCACATGTTTCGTAATCTTTCCATTCCCTTTCTTTTCTCATCAGACGATGAACAACCGTATGGTAATAAATGCTTTTAAAATTTACGAATCATTGTGTGTATTTCTGCACGATACTATGTATCAAGCCAAACGGCACAACTGAGATTCAAAATGCCGGACGGTAAGGTGTGCCAAGGATGAAAGTTGGGGAGACCACTGAACTGTAGTTGAGGCTAGTGGCCGTCAGTAGAACACCCATATTGTAGTCCGCACGAAGGTGTTGTCTGAGACCACCAGCCGATCAGAAGAAAGGCAAATTCTTATTGTTTTGCCATAACTCGTGTCCAAAGAGCACTCAATGAGAGACACTCACCCCGCCGATTCGTTGCAATAGATGCATGTTTCTGAGTCTGGACAGACTTCATATGCAGACGAGGGAAATACGCACTCACCGACAACACAAGCCTCGCTTCGTCAAGAGTATGGAACGGTGGGCAGTGGCGAGTGCGTTCTCCGCTATAGCAGACTTCACCGGCTGCCTCAAACGACAGTAGCGGCTGTGTTCACAAACGCGGGCACGGACGTTTCGTAGTTCCGATGTACAACTGGCCACACGAGCAAGGATCTCAGGTTACTCCGCACAACGAGAGCTGGTCCCTGACGTCCTTCACTGGTCTCAGAAACTGCTGGATTGTTTTGGTCGGCTTGAAGATTGGTATCATGCAGCGCCGCCTCAGCAACCTGCCAATAGGATCAGTCACCCCATGAGCATAGAACAACACAGCGAAGCCAACATTCTCCTGAGAGACCGACTCCACCGGCGAGCCGCAGTTCCGATAACACTGATGCCGGCCGTGAAAGCCTCAGACAATAGTAATAGTAATTTATAATAGTAGTAATTTATAATATTAGTAATAGTTATTAAATTAAATTAAATTACTATAGAATTGAAGGATATATTTACTTTTTGTAATAATAAAAGAATTTTATTTAAAGCTATCCTCTCCTCTGCCTGTTGCCTCCATCCTACCATTTTATAAACTTTATTCTTCTTTAGAATATTATTGGTCAATTACTGTTCAATTATACAGATGAGGGTTCCAAAAAAAGCAAAGCGTTCATAAGTTTTTATTTTGTACCTTCTGTTTCTATATAATTTTTTTTCAGCAAAGTGCTAAAAACACGGTAGTTTGCAAGATATTACAGTCCTTTATTATTATAGCTACATTATAAGGCATTGATATGTTGTGGTACGCTTATACAAATGGGATTTTAGTTACGTTCGACACGGTCCTATCTAAAAGTAACTAACAAAATGCAAGTATATATATGTAGTCGGGAAACTACAACTGTTTTATTATTTCTTGTTGTACATGTATTCTCCATACTCATTACTGATACAATTTTAAAGCACCAAGCAACCAGGTGTAGTAGGCCTAATGGTGCCTGAGAAACCAGTTCATTTCTTTTTCTGGATTGCAGAATTTCTGCGATCTTGCAGAGACACGTTGACCGAAGTGAATATGACTGTTCAATGTAGTAGTGGATCATAGTGTTGTGATCCTCTTGGTTCGCTTGTATAGCGTTAAGCCCTGTCACCGCGTCAAGGTGAGACCACGTCGACAGGGGCCCTCCCTCCCATGGGGGCTCTAAGGTGGTGTGCGAGCCCCCCCGTTAGTGCGTTGCTGTTCAGTCTGCTGCTGTTGATGTCGGTTCATGTTCGAGTGTCTAGAACATTGCAGCTTCTCCGCTGTCCCCCGCAGCGAAGTAGTGAGAGAAGTACTCGGACCACTGGAAACAAATTATTCCTTTCGTTAACCAAAACTTATATAAATTTAAGTATTTAATACAAACGTTATTTAATAACGTTATAAACAAGTGTGTGTTAATAAGAACCATATGAAATATATGGTAAGTTAATTATGTAAATGAGAATGGTACAAAGCTACAAGTAAATGTTAGAGGCAGTGACGATATGCTTTTACAGTAACATCAAAATATTCGGAAACTGTTGAAGCTGTATACCATCACGCAGAGCCAAATCTTCGAAAGGTGGCAGTCACATCCGAAAGCAATATACTCACAAACACACACACACACACACACACACACACGCGCGCGCGCACGCGCACACACACACGTATGCATATACACACATTATTTTTATAATTACTGTAAGTACGTAAATAAATTTATACTGTAAGTACGTAAATAAACTTTATATTCATTTATTTAAAAATACATACATTTAACTATATTTCAAATATATAGCGGGTGCATAATTTTAATTAAAATTTATGCGCATTCCAATGGCCAAACCATCATACTTGTATTATTACATTGTGAAAATCAATTACATGTTTACATGACCCATAAAGGTGTTAGCTTGTGAAAAATAACAGAATAATAGACCAAGTAATGCAGTTAGACTACTTAGAAACAAGGCTTACAAGTAACAAAAGGACAGATAAAGAAGTAGAACATCAATTGATGAAAGCAAAAAGAATTGATGGATCCATAAATAACCTTATGTGGAATAATAAATACCTCACACAAGAAGCAAGAACTATGGGTTAACAAGGCACAATACGTCCAGTAATATCCTATTCATCAGAGACCAAGCGAGATACAGCAACAACTACAAACTATAGAAATGACTATATTACGAATGGTACTAGGGAAGACAAGGTACGGTAGGTTGTCAAACAACAGTTTACGAGAAACCTGTAATGTGAATTAACACATATCATGAATGGATGACACAAGGCTAGTAGAAAAGGCAAGAGATAGCCGACTAAACACCAAGGGGAGCATTGGTCAACTAAGGAAGAGGTGGAGTGGAGTGGAGCATGTAGACCGTTGTTATAGAACAGAACAGAGTCCTAAGAAGGAAGTTAAAGAACAAGAGAACAAGAAGAAATAATAATCTGTTTCTATAAATCATAGCAATACAATTGCTTTAAAATTGTGACCGTTTGTTTACTGTTACAGAAGATAAAAACATAGGCCTATTATATGTTCATAGGTGTACACAGTATGTATATGTATATTAATGTAATAACACATACACGTATCTATTGTTTACAGTGCCGTAACGTGTACAATTAGATAACCTAACTATACTACAGTATAGATAAAAGAACTAACTACAGTACGAGCGTAGCCATAATGTAAAATGTCCTTCAATACCCTTTCACCGGACCACCACACGTTATAGTAATATAGTCCTTGTATTTGCGTCCTTTCATGCATATAGTGTGATTGACTTTAGAACGTCCGATGTATTTGTCTGTACATGGTAATGTCAAACTTAGAGACCAGAAAGACTCCTAGAGATTTCAATGTGAATGGGAAGTGTTTCAAAAGAGTGTCGTGCTTTAGTTATCTAGGTGCCTTGGTATCAAATGATAATAACATTAAGATAAATATAAGAGAAAAGCTAAACGCAGGAAATAGAGCCTACTTTGCAAATATTAACATCTTTAAAAACAATCTTGATACAAGAGGTATAAAACTTAACGTATATGATTATCTTCTGATACTAGTTGTTACATATAAATCTGAGGTGTAGATTTTGACAGAGAATGACAAAACTACTTTAAAATCATTTCAACGCAAAATATTACGTAAAATGTATGGCCCAGTAAGAGAAAAAGGCAGTTAGAGAATACGCAATAACAATGAACTACAGGCTCTCATGCATGGAAAAGACAGTGAAATTCATCAAATCACAGAGGTTGCGTTAGTTGGGACATTTGGAAAGAATCTCTGAGGAATGAATGCCTGAAGGAATGCTGAAGGGAAGATTATATACTACTAGACCTAGACGCAGACTAAGGATGAGATAGTTGGAGGGTATAACAGAAGATCTTGCTAGCATGGTAATCAGAGGGTGACGAGGAAGGGCGGAGAACAGAGAAGCATGGAGAAGTATTGTTGAGGAGGCTAAAGCCCACCAAAGGCTGTAACGCCAGATAAGAAGAAGACGACGTATTTGTCTGCGACCGTACAGATTCTATAGCTGACGCTAATGCCGTCTTGCTTTGGTTGCTGCCAGTTGAACGTGATTCGAGACCTTCGAGACGTAGTTTGTATTGACAGTATCAGACAGTGTTTGTGCGGGGTACAGTCTGAGCACACAAGTCTGAGGACACCAAGTATCATTAACTTGTATTCTCTTCGAGAAACTACTGCAGTTTTTTATTTTGTGTATGTTTCAAAAATGTTTATTTACTTCTCTTTTATATCATATTCAGACTCAAAGCTTACTGCACTGTAAAAAATATTTTTAAACCTAAAAAAGTAAATAATTAAATATATTGAGCCAGTTCAAACAAAGATGAATTATATTTGGTTAAAAAGAAACTAGAAAACAGTTTTTATTCAGACAAGAAATTTTGTAATAGTGTTAAAGTAAATAAATATATGCGTGAAGAACTCTCTAAACATTTACATTGTGTTTGCAACTTACAATTGCTCCGTCGTAAACTGTGGTTTCAACTCTAACTAGGTGTTCCTGAAACCACAGCTGACGCCCGACCATAGCGTAGTATTGGATTTCATAGTATTCGGTGTCTTCCTGAAAAATTAACAAAACGTTATGCTATTACAACTTTAAAAGCAGAGTAATTTTACAGTAAACTCAATTGTTCAGTTAACTCTTTAATGAAATTTAATTTAATTTAATATAAGTTATATTAATTTTTATGATATTTGACAGTAGTGTCAAGCTTCACATAGAACTACATAGGTGAACGTGTAATATATGACTTGTCCGGAATCACTGGCAATACAAATTTCCACGCATACGATAGTGTAAATACTATGAGAAACGCCTGTAGGATGGCAAGTATTCAAAATAATAAAAGCTGTGAGTATTTAATTAATGTAAATAGGCCAATTGAAATTGCTAGTCAGAATTAGTTACGTAAAACTCATAGATATTTAACAAAAACCAGTTGTAGGAAAAGCTTGTTAGGATTTTAACGCGTGTGTGTATACTTTCGTGCGTGTAAGAGTTGGTTGCCAATAAGAATGCAGAGTACAGGAAAAGAATAAACACCGCGAAAGACGGACTCAATAAAGTTAAAATGCTGAAAGAACGTATTCAGTACTAACACCACCGATATGACTTCCAATTAAGTTTACCTTTACTGTCAAATATAAATTAGTAACTGGCGTTTCGGCACAGTTTTATTGTTCCTGATAATATTGTGTATATGATATTTTGACTTTAATCATTTTATATTATACAGACACGCGTGTTTTATAAATGTTACTTACCACGAAGTATTCTCCGGAAGAATGGCCGAAATAGTAATGTTCGGTGAAGGTCTGTAACAGACAACACAATAACTGTAAAAATTCAAGAGACAAGCGGAAGTCGACTACGTTTTACTGAAAAAAGAAGTGGAATAATTTAATTATTGCATACAGAGTTACTTTGTCGAAATCAAATATTCTTGATATCTGATATCAAATATATGATAGTCGTGTAACATTTCAGTTTTTCTCCAGTTCTGTTTAGTTCAATTATAGTGGGCCGGATATTTGAAATGGAAAGATGACATAGTTAGATTGTATACCAAACTACGTAAGCAATATCAGATATAACCTTTTTCCCACCTACTTACATGTGTATTACGTGTAGATGACACGTGTCTATTTATTTACAGTACCATGTAAACTTCCGCAGCTAAGTGTGTCTCGCAGTTTACGTTCTTGTGTTTGCGGTTTCGATAGTTTTCGTTGTTATCTACCTATCACCATCTGAACATCTTCATCTATAAAATATTTTTTTCCAAAATATGGTCTATGCTCGGGCGTCATATATACTTTGCCCGGCGACTTCTAAAGCCATTTCTATTGGTTGGCGCTCGACTGGGGCCGATCCCGTCGTTGGTCGGTATATTGGCTTGTAGAAAACGTAAGTTACCACCTTTATTCCTTATTTATGTGTGTACGCAGTGTGTAATATTTCGTCCACGTGCACACACTTATTTATATTCAAATATATATCCTATTATATAAATAAATCACAAACAGAGCAAGTAAACTGTACGTTCTAATTGATTTTCAGAAAAGTATTAAATATCCATTGAGCATTCTCACTTTTAATTCAGTATTGAAATCCACGTTTACGTCAATATTTATGTTGATAGGAGCGTGCGCACGTGTTTGTGACTTCCCAAGTTTTAGATTTCGCTTTGTAGCAGCTGTAATTCTTAAAAGCACTGATTGCTATTTTAAATTGTACTACATACATATTCGCTCCGGTATTTCATTCATCCATCCTAAAGAGATTAGAAGTTTCCTATAACGTTATTCACGTAACACACAAATTCACGGGTCATACATTTTCCGTTTATCCATACCACATAACTTGCTACTATCAGTCTTGCATTTGTCTGTGTTCATACTCTCTAAAATTACTTAAATTTTCTTCTTGATCCTACTTGATCTCTTTCATTCCGACTCGAAAATTCTAGTCATTGTCACCTGACACGTATGGTACTCGATTTTGATGCATCGCTTTTGGTGCTTCTAACCCCTTAACTCAAATCGTATTATTAATACTTTCTTTTATACTTTTACACACGACAGACGATGAATATTGCAAAGCCACAACATAAAGAATACATGACTATCTTTTCCATTAATTTCCATGTCTACGAATACACATAACAAACCAAAATATATTGTTCCAAGGACTATATAAAGTATAATTATTATCAACTTGCATTATTAAGTATTTCTTACACCTACAAGTAACTTTCAATTTTTTGCAACTCACAAGATAAAATTAAGTACAGAATAAAACCGCATTTAACTTAGAACTTAAGCTTTGGTAATCTGTGTCACTAATTTTTAGGTTTCTAATTATAGACAAATTAGTAACGGTACATACCTCAATGGCGATCGGAGCGTAGTGCGGGGCTGGAATCCGCTGGACGGTGTCTGTTAACATGTAAGTAACATAAGAAGAAATGTTAGTAATGTATGGACGATTGTTAGTAAGTAAACTATATGGGTCAATATCACAATTCTTTAGAGAAAAATATATAAACGTACCTTCTGGCGGGGGCAGACACACGTCTTCTACCGTGACTAAGGTAGCAGCCTCTGTTGACATTACAATAAAAAATTACACTTCCTGAATATACATAATACAGGTATGACATCTAACAAAATCCTTTAATACCCCTATAATTACACATATTTCAAGAATAACTTCTGAGCTAGAAAATTAAAAATCTTAAAATAAATGTAAGGTTTGGAGCAAAACATCACTGACCGAATGTTGGCATACGTACTGACAAGGTAAAATATAAGAGTATGATATTGTAGAAAAATTATGTGAACTTTGCGGTCGGCAAATAATTTTATTCTTTCTGATGTCGCTGATAATAGTAAACTGTATATGTAGTTTGTTTGAGCATGTGTGTGTGTGTGTACACGTACGTATGCATGTACGTATTTATGAACTTAGGCATGCATACGTAATAGTGCCTATGTTTCTTGATTCTTTATTGTTTTTCAGAATTTTGAATTCCAAATTCTTCTCAGTGTTACATAATCTAAGAACTTTGAACGTTGAACTGTTAAACCGAGAAACCGTTTTACATTAGTTGACACATAAATATCATGTTTCGAGCCAAGATTAGTTTTAAAGGCATTTCTCGTATTTTTTTACAATTAACTCTCGTATTTGAACAGACGTTAGAAAATGCTGATATTCTTTTAAAATATTATTTGACAAGCTCACTTGCTTTAGTCAACACAGTCGCTGAATGACTGCACGTAGCCCTATATTTTGTTCATCTGTAGTACACAAAGGTTGTCTGCGTTACATGTTTAAGCATACATTACGCAAATATGTAATACCTAACGCTATGTTTGAAAGGGACACATAT